>CM072670.1:35274768-35874768 GCA_036884735.1 Huso huso
GAAGCTGTGGAAGACAGACATGATCAGGAGGATTGCTTGGAGCAAACAGCAGCTGACACCAAAGCTACCATTCTCCCCTCCAAAGGCAAAAAAATGAGAAAGTTGCGAGTCCTGGGAGTGAACGGAGAAAGGCCATGCCTTGAGCAAGCCACTCCACTGGAACAAGGCCATCCCTCCTCAGAATTACCAAAGAATATCAAGAAGACAGTTGAGCTGGTTCAGGTGGACCCAGCAGCAGAGCAGATGGAAAACAGCCAGACAAAAAAGATGATGAAAAAGAAGAAAAGAAAGATTGAGGCGGCTCACCCTGCAGAGGTCAATGGGCTCGGGGAACATGGTGGCAAGAAAAAGAAAAAGAGCTGTGTAAGTATTTGTGCATTCTAATATGATGTCCAAAAATATTCCAAATTTGCTGCATGATTTTAAGAAACCACTAACAAAGTCTTGGTTAACTTGTGGACCCTAAAAATCCCCTGATTTTACTTTTTTTTAAAAATTATTTATGTAATTTATTTGTTACTTTGGACCCCGCTCCTCTGCCTGCTTTAATTTTTACTTTGTGCACAACGTTCAAAACCCATTCCCCTTCCTTAACAACAGTTGCATTTTCTGTGATATTCAGTCTTGTGTGGGTGTCTTTAGTGTGGTAAATGGTGGCAAGCAATTCAAAAGACAAAGTAATTATAGTTGGGTTCATTTCAGTTTTATCTCGAATGTGCAGAGTTGAAGCTGAGTGTATGGCAGGGACTTTTGTGCAAATGTCACGTTGTTTCCACCCAAGTAAATAAAATGGTCCACTTAGATTTCCCTACAGAGGCCAAACTTAGTGTAACTAATGCTGTCCGGGTCAGAATTGAGAAATGTATTGACCCCAAAAAAAGTGGAGGTAATACAATTGCAGGCAAAAGTATTGGCACCTTATGCTTATGATGCCACAATTCAAGGTAACAGATTAAGGACAAGCATTTAGTAAACTTTAAGCACTTTTTAAGCAAACTTTTTTCCAGTCAGCTTCCTACGCTGCTGAGAACCTGGCAGTGTTAATGGCTTTTTAGCTGCACTGTGCTGTCGAAGTGGCAGGAGCCTTTTTTGAATATTTGAGCCTGTCTTTGTCATTGCGGTGTCTGCTTTTGCGTAGCTGCCAACGAAGGCTACTAGATTTTTTTTCTAGTTAGCAGGTGATCTGCAGCCCCTGTCTGTTTAACAGTGCATGCTTGCAGTTGCCAGTGGCTCTTTCAGGTCTTCACCTGCACGCCACTTCTCCTGGTACCAGCCAGTACCAGTGTGGGGCTGGTACCGGTGACCCTTTTGGTACCAAGGTTGGTACCAGAGCCTGTACCAGTGACCTGGTCAGTGCCATAGCCGGTACCAGAGCCTGTACCAGTGACCGCTTAGTCACCTTTTATTGGTAGCAAGGTCAGTTCCAGTCATCTGGTTCATACCAGAGTCGGTATCAGTGACCCAGTTCGGTGCGGTTCAGCACCAAGACCGTGCTCCATTCTTGTGCACTCTGCACACAACAGTTTTCAGCACCAGTCAGTGTTGCTGTCTGTTTCTTGTGCACATACATTGCACGGCTGAACTGTTTTTTCAACCTTGCTTCGTGACTGGGTTTCACCCTTGTGCTGTTTGCAAAAGAAACATTCTGGCAGAGTATAAGCACGACAAGTGCATCCTACTGCCTGGGAAGGGAGCATGCGGAGGGAGCCGTTAAAGACTGCAGCTCTGAAAAGCAGGCTGGCCCGCTGGTATGTAATCGTGGTATGTAAATAATCATGCCAAACAAAATTGGCATACGAGTTCAATGCTTCACCATTTGAAATGAAAACATTCAGAAATTACTGTGAATGGAGCTACTGATGGCAGTAAAAAGCAAACGTCCATCACAACATTTGCTATATAGTGGGCCGAACAGGGCGTGATCACGTTATCCCCTATGAGGACAGTGTGTGTGAATCGTGAATGCAGCAGTTTTGAAATCCATGTAAGATTATCCCAGTAGTCATCAATTGCAAAATAAATATATTTAATACAACTTTTTGTCCACTACACGTCTGTCTTAAAATACTGAAGTATGTATGAGTAGTTTTAATGTTTACAGAGCTCTAAAGTCACTACATATTGCAAAAGACAATGAAACCTATAGTATTAATCGGAATAATAATTTCTCATAATATTCACAAATCTCACAAAATATCATTCTTTGGCTTGTACAATTCACCTAGATTACATTCAGCACAAAAACATTATTTTTCTAAGAGGCCATTGCATTTCCAGACTTCACTTTGTAGAAGGTGATGTAATTTGTTGAGCCATACTGTGCCGACTCGTAAAACAATAACGAGGCTGGAAAAACTTAAAGTTGTTCATACAAAACTTTTAAAGGGAGAAAAAGCTGTGATTACCACAGACTCGTGAACCCCATTCCCCAATCTTCCCATAGGCGGAAGGCTTTTTTCACTTGAATTGTTCTGTATGATTTTGGACCGAACAGCCGTTTTATGATTACTACAATTTTTGTTTGTATATTGGGACTACTGCTCTAAAGAAAAGGATACACTTCAAACAGGTAGGCCAGGCATCTCTTAACAATTTAATGTAAAGTTGTGTGAAATACGTAAATTTGAATGTTATGTTATTTAGTAATACCTGACCACATGCAATTAGCTGCACAAGAAGGCATATATTAATTACTTAATATATGACTTGATTGTGTGTTAGATTGGCATTTAATAATATCATGGTAATGTTTGGGAGGTTTATGTACTCTAGTATGTAGAGGAGAGTGCCGTTGGATTTGAGTACTCAAATTGTAATGCTCAAGTACTCGAGCAATAGATTTCTCGAAAATCCCACCCCTACTATCAAAGACCGCAAATGTTTTAATCTCTGAGGCCGACTTTTTAATCAGTCACAAACTTAATCAATGTATTTACTCCCTCTGTCAATACCTCTGTACAAACATTAACACATGGCATTATGTATTCCAGTGACAATAACATACATGGTATGTGGGAAGTCTGCGGCTCGAATTAGCCGTTCCTTCCTGGGATCCTAGTACGCTAGACTAACTCGCTCCAGTTGGAGTATATAAAATATTATCGTGTATTTATTAATTATAAATAGGCTTGCTACTTTTCGATATTAATTTGTAAAGCTCGTTAAACATCTAATTGCCCAAAAATATGAGTTCAACTAAAATAATTTATATAGGATAAATGTTGGTAAAACCACTCGCTATTTTTTATTTTCTTACCAAAAATAATCATTTAGAAATCATCTCTAGTTTGTGCAGTTTTTATACTTGCTGCCTGTCCCATCTCCATATCGCTCTGAATGGCTAGGGGTCGCTGTCAGTCAACTCAGTGGTCTGTTAGTACTGTGGTTTCACTGTCACTGTCATTTCACCTTATTCTGACAGATCTCGTTGCCTGAAGCAGCGCTAGACTGCTCTCACTTGTTTTAAATGCTTGTCAATCCTCAGACCGACACTGACTGTGCACTTTCATTTGCCAGCTACAGTGTCTGTCATTCAGTGCACCGACTTTGAAATTAGCGGGTAAGGTGTAGGTAAGCTTTTGCTATAATACGGTGACAGTTACTTGTTAGATTTAAAAATGTGGTGCAAGAGGACAACACTAAATGAGTATTGTGTAGAATGCCCTGACTTTGAAGTGAAAACTGTAAAGAAACGTGGGACAGGAGATGAACAAAATGTCCTGGTATGTAAACTGGTATGTAACTGTGCAAAGCAGAAGTCACCGCAAAGGCAAACCGAGTGGTTGAACACATGCAATCACAAGGTCATAAAAATTGTCTTAAAGTACAATGGAAGCTTGCTTGGTGAGAATGCAGGAAAAAACAAGAATCCGGTGCCGGTTTCCCTCATGATTTAATGCTTGCTCTTTTGAAGCGATTCTGCTCAATGCTACTAGTTGAGGGAGGTGCTGTGGAAACATGGTATCTGAGTCCAGCTGTGAGAGGAGGGGAAGCTCAGACTCCAAATAATAAGTGCAAGTTAGTTCTGTTCAACTATCTGTTTTGTTCTGTGCGTATTTTTTATGAGTAAATGTGTGCTATAAAGTCTGTGTAATAAACGTTTATATGCAGCTTTTTCTGTGGTTTGAGACGTTTTTTTTTTTTTTTTTAATTGTGTAGGATCTTTATTTATACAAGGCATAGCTCCGCATTGACCAAACGTCATTTCAATTTGAATGTTGGTGACCATGGTTTTGTTGCATGTTGATTTTTTTTTTTTTTAAAGCATAAAGGTCGATTTCACCCATTCTGCTTGAATTGAAAAATAACGATCTCAAAAAAACTGTAAATTCTTCAAATAAACGTCGATGTTAGTCGTCAATTTGGTCAAAAAATAAAATCGACTAGTAGCAAGCCTACATGTAAATAAATATAAGAATATTTTGTTGACGGTGTGGGTTCACTTTTGTTTCCACCGGTGTGTATATATGTTTTTCTGTTTTTCATTCTTGCAGAGAGGTTAATATTGAAAATTTCTGAGCAGCTATTGTAGGCATCAATACTAGCAGCTTGATGCTGTTTTAGTCCTGCTTCTACAGTACTTTTACAAAGGCTTTTTGAAGCAGGATTTTTCTATTTTCGTGGCCAAATTTAGAATTCGCCAGTGGCTGACTCGCAGGTAGGCATCCGTGTTGGTTCACCACATACAGTAACTGCAACTCATCGCCCCCTATCCTTAGGGACCGAGGTTACTGTTTCAGTGCAGGCTGCTGCTGGTCTTTTTTTTACTGCCAGTAGCAGTAACTGCTGTTTATCGCCCCCGATCTCGCATGCAAGTTCGAGGTTACTGCTTTGGTGCCGAACGTCGGTACTGAGTGCACTTTGTCAGTGCCGAGTGCACCTGTGACAGTGTCATTGCAGCTGTACTATCAGCCTGCACTGATAGCTGCGGGTACCCTATTAAAAATAGATTAAACTGGACTCCCGAGTGGCGCATCCAGTAAAAGCACTCGCTAGAGTGCAGGATGCGCTCTATAGCCTGGACGTCGCCGGTTCGAGTCCAGGCTATTCCACAGCCGACCGTGGACGGGAACTCCGAGGGGGCTGCACGGCGAGTCTGCAGAGTGTAAAGAAGCGGGCGGCTGACGGCACACGCTTCGGAGGACAGCGTGTGTTCATCTTCGCCCCTCCCGAGTCAGCGCAGGGGTGGTAGCGGTGAGCTGAGCCTAAAAATAATTGGGTATTTAAAATTGGGGAGAAAATAATAAAAACTGATTGGCAACGACTAAATTTAAAAAATAAATAAATAAATAAATAAATAAAATAAAAAATAGATTAAACAGTACTATCCCTGGTCCAGTACCAGCTGTAACATACTGTACAGCAGTGTTGCTGCATGTGTTAAGTTTTGGTTACAAGTACTGTATACCGCGCCAGCCCTGTTTAAAGTAAATACTGCATACAGGAGCTGCAGCTCCCGCCTGTTCCACAGCGGCATTGCTGCTTGAACAGGCACGTCTAGCCTCGGCTGGGGCGTGGTCTAGAATGGCAAGGGGGGTGTAGGGGAGGTGTAACCCCCATTGCACACTAATGTTCCTACAGTACTGGCTTTAACAAGCTGAGGCAGCAATGGTACATTGCTTGCTATTTGCATGATGCCTGGGTTTATCCCTGTGATACATGCAAGGCTAGCCTGCCTGTCCCCAGCCTGCCTGTCCCCTACCATGCAGGACTTGTTGACAGTCCTGTTACTGTTCTAGCTCACTGAGGCAGCAACAGTACCGTTTTACTGTACATTGCTTATTTGCATAATGCCAAGATTTTTTTTTCCTGGGATACATGCAAATCCAACCTACCTGTCTAGTGCCAGACAGGCCTTGTTGACAGTCCAGTTACTGTCTTAATGGTAGTTTTTACTGTACATTGCTTGTTATTTGCATAATGCCAGGATTTTATCCCTGTTACACATGCAAGCCAGCCTTCCTGTCTTGTACCAAGCAGGCCTTGGTGACAGTCCAGTTACTGTCTTAAGCTGAGGCAGCAATGGTACATTCTTCTGTACATTGCTTGCTATTTGCATGATGCTGGGGTTTATCCCTGTGATATATGCAAGGCCAACCTGCCTGTCCCCAGCCTGCCTATCTAGTAACAAGCAGGCCTTATTGACAGTCCAGTTACTGTCTAGCAAGCTAAGGCAGCAAATGTACATTTTTACTATGCATTGCTTGCTATTTGCATAATGCCAGGGTTTATCCCTGTGATACATGCAAAGCCAGCCTACCTGCTTAGTACCAAGCAGGCCTTATTGACAGTCCAGTTACTGTTTTTAACAAGCAACTGCATACACTTAATGTACATTGCTTGCTGTTTGCATTCTACCTGGATTTTATCCCGGTGACGCATGCAATGCCAGCCTGCCTGTCTAGTACCAAGCAGGCTTGGTTGGCAGTCCAGTTAGTGTTTAATAAACTGAGCCAGAAACTGTACATTTCTTCTGTGCAATGCTTGCTATTTGCATTATGCCTGTGTCTTATCCCTGTGACACATGCAAACCAGCCTGCCTGTCTAGTAACAAGCAGGCCTTCTTGACAGTCCAGTTATTGTCTAGCACGCTGAGGCAACAATGTGCATTTTACTATACATTGCTTGCTATTTTATCCCGGTGAAGCATGCAAAGCCAGCCTGTCTGTCTATTTCCAAGCAAACCGCTTTCTGCGAATGTTGCGCACATTTCTCCAAGGCATCCTGCATCTCTAGGAGCTGTAGTTCCCGTCTGAGGACGTGGAGTCAGATGGTGCATCCCCTGCGGTTTAAGCTCTTGCTGTAACAGCAGAGCTTATGCCGTTGATAAAAAAAGGGCCACTGCGGTGTTGCAGGTCACCTGGTCTACAGAGGGTCTGCCCTGTTGCATTGCTGTACAGTGGCATTACTGCTTGGGCAGACGATAGTACTGTACACTACTCTACCAACCATGCTACATGCACAAAACCAGCTCCAGCAGTCCCGGTTCTGACCTGCTATGGGGTTTTATAATCCCCAATCTGGGCTGCCTGCCTGTCTCGTACCAAGCAGGCCTTGTTGACAGTCCAGTTACTGTTTTTTAGCAAGCTGAGGCAGCAGCTGTACATTCTTACTGTACATTGCTTGCTTTTTGCATAATGCCTGGGTTTTATCCCTGTGACACATGCAAGGCCAGCCTGCCTGTGGACAAGCAGAAGCTCTTTCTGCCTGAGCCAGCAGCACCCAAGGAAGCTCTGGTAAACCGCTTTCTGCGAGTTTGTGTGCATTCTCCAAGCGTACGTTGGAGAAATGTTCTCTTGCAGCTGTACTGAGCACTCTTTCCCATCACTCTCTCATAGAGAGGTGGCTGCATCCTTACCCCATGGCTGTCAAATAGACCTTTAGAGAAGAGAGGGGTTCTCATCAAAAAGGTCCTGTAAAAACTGCAGTATAACTGCCATAGGACATGTTGTGGGTTCGAACCCACGAGCCAAACACCACGTCTGAAACACACCCCACTTGTAACAATACTGGGAATGAGTAGAAGCTGCCCTGGCATTTTGCAGGGTGTCGGTCACCCTGGTTTGATAATCCCAGACAGCCCAAATGCAGCCCTTCAGGGGCCAGACCCAGAGCTGCAGGCTTGATGGTGCCACAAGATGCCCTGCACCTGACTGAGCAGGTTGCAACGTTCGGGCAGGCTCCATGACTGGCCACTCAGTAGCTGCATCAGAACTGAAAAACCACATTCCTGGCCAGTAAGGAGCTACTAATAGCACCCTTGCCCGGTCCTGTGAGATTTCTCCAGACACAGCGGGAGCATTATTATTATTTGTTTATTTAGCAGACGCCTTTATCCAAGGAGACTTACAGAGACTACGGTGTGTGAACTATGCATCAGCTGCAGAGTCACTTACAACTACGTCTCACCCGAAAGACGGCGCACAAGGAGGTTAAGTGACTTGCTCAGGGTCACACAATGAGTCAGTGGCTGAGGTGGGATTTGAACCGGTTACAAGCCCTGATTACAAGCCCTTTTCTTTAACCACTGGACCACAGAGCATGGCGAGCGATGGAAAGGCATACAGCACCTGCTACCGCCACTGGTGTGCCAAGGCATCTGTCATCAGTGGGTCCCCGGCTCCTGTTATGGAGAACCAGCGAGGACAATGGGTCGATTCCTGAACCGTGATACAACCAAGTCTCAAAGGGGTCAGCATAACCGGGAGGCTGTGTGGTCCAGTGGTTAAAGAAAAGGGCTTGTAACCAGGAGGTCCCCGGTTCAAATCCCGGCTTAACCACTGACTCACTGTGTGACCTTGAGCAAGTTACTTAACCTCCTTGTGCTTCGTCTCACGGGTGAGACGTTGTTGTATGTGACTCTGCAGCTAATGCATAGTTCACACACCCTAGTCTCTGTAAGTTGCCTTGGATAAAGGCGTCTGCTAAATAAACAAATAATAATAATAATTTGGGTGCGCCATGTAAAAAACTATTCAGTCTCCCCAGGAACTCATTTCCTGGTGGGGCAATTTTTAAAAGGCACCCGGCTGCTTAGGCCACCGGTGAAGGACTCAGTTCCTTGTTGGAGGTTAAATGTAGTACTTAATGTACTGACAAAACCTCCATTTGAGCCCAAGCATTCAGCTGGGCAGAATTTTTTCTTTCAGGACAGCTTTCTTGCTTATAATCACCTCTGCTAAGCAGGTGAGGTGAAATGCAAGCATTTTCAATATCGAAAGCTTGTCTAATTTTTTTCAGAGGCCTGAACGAAGGTTACACTTCGTACTAACCCAGCTTTTCTGCCGAAAACAATCTCGGCTTTCCACATTAACCAGTTGGTGGAATTGGAGGCTTTCCATCCCCCTCCTTTCCAATCTGACAGAGCACCAGCTACATGTGATTTGTCCAGTGTGGGCATTAGTTTATTATGTGGACAGAACTAAAAGCTGGAGACAGAACAATTTTTTGTTTGTTACGGAGCTAAGTGACAGGGACAGGCTCTGTCTAAACAGCGTCTATCCAAATGGATAACAGGCGCAATACAGACTGCGTATGAACTGGCCAATCTGCCCCTGCCCGAGAAGCTCACCGGCCATTCCACCAGGGATCAGGTGACTTCATGGGCTTTGTTCCAGGGTACATCCATCCAGGAGATATGCAGTGCAGTGGTTTGGGCTTCATCCCATACGTTTGCCAGGTTCTATCGGCTGAATGTCGTGGACCCGCAGAATCTTGGATTTGGCACAAGAGTACCGAGGGCGGCTTCCCAGTGCACCCTCATGATAGAACATTAGAGGTGAGTCCATCTTAATGTGTTCATTATGGAACATTACTGTGACACAAGCAGTTACTAGCTTGTAATTATACTTGCGACAGCTTGGATATACTCACCCATTTTGTAATGGTTAATATTCCCTACTTGAAAGAGAACGTTCCCTGAAATAGTAATGTTATCCATTAACTTTGGGGTCGTGGCGTTCATGGTCGCAATCTCTGAAGAAAATGACAATGCTTGTAGGGCATGCTGCTGTTTTGTGCTTGCGGGGCAGAGCCGCAGCAGCGCAACCCTGCTGTAGCGATAATCTTTTTGCTATGGAGTTTTCAGTTTGGGTGTCTTAAAGGGGAAACACCCATTTGTAATGGGTAATATTCCCTACTTTTAAAGGGAAACGTTTTGTTTCGTAGTGGCGTTTAACATTATAGTCTTTCATGACTCCAGTGGACTGTTTGCACAGAAGACAGAAGTTTGCCCCCCTCTTCCGTTACTAAAAATATTTTTCTGAGCATTGGTCTTGAAATGTTCGAAACTCTTCTAGCACTTTTTTCATTTTTTTCCCACTGCTGCGATTTGCTTGCGTAGCAGAGTTCACTGTCTCACAAACTGACTTGCACATAGAAACCATTGCGTCAGTCTGTCATTAGTGTTAATGCGTAGAAATATATTCCTGTGTTTTGCGAGCTCCTACGTAATTCTGCTCTCCTGTTTGCCTGCACGCTGCTTATTATCAACAAGCCGCTTTGGGCACCTCTGCTGTAAATCAAGTACTTGGCAGCTGCTCCATTTATTGTGGGCCACATATAAGGTTCAATTGGAGAGACGCTGCGGGCTGCACTAAAGGGGTTGCCGAGCCGCGCTTTAGACACCCTTGGTGTACGTGGACCAGTATGGCTATAAATGGGGTGTCTTCCAGACGTGGTGTCAGTCCCGTGCACTGGCCTTGCAACCTCTTGGCCGTTATTCCAGGACGCATCTGTCACAGACATTTGCAGTTCTGCAGTGTGGGCCACGCCTCATACTTATACCAGGTTCTACTGACTGAATGTCGTAGATCAGCAGAACCCTGGTTTTGGTTCTTTCCCTACGTGCTCCACATCGACAAAGAATGATACACGGGTTTAGTTTCGAAATAACCCTTGTTTGCAAAATTTTATTCCATTAATAATTTTAGTGTTTTTAGTTAAACTGCTAGAAACTATTGTTTTTCAAAATTTCTGAATAATTGGTTCAAGTAAATTTTAAATGCACTGTCAAAATATGTCAAATATAGATATACTGTAGTGATCCGTACATTTGTGTACTGTATTCCCTGTCTGTTTGCATGCTGTGTGTTATTCCCTACTCGCTGTATTCCACCATTGCGTGTTCACCTTTTGTGTGTGTATTCCCGTACCATAGACCAATAGTTGCAGCTGCATTGGCTTTTACAAGTTCATTGTGTTGTATTCAAATTTAAAAGAAAAGTATTAAACAGTGCTGCTTCCTCAATTAAAAAGCAAAGAAACAATAAACTAAACCGTGCACCACCTAATAACCAGTAAAGAAAACATCTTAGTGTTGCATACAGCGCAGTACAATTGCATTACATTTCCAGCTGTAAAAAACATATTAATTTTGTTAAACAGAACCATACACATACTTTACAAGTGTACTGCATTGCACTGATGTGTAGAACAAGTTACAGTATGTTATGTATTAAAGTCATTCAAAGTACTCCATTCAAACAATGTCTTCTACATTGGGACATAAACACGTTCCTGCTCTATCCACTCGTTTTTCTTTAGCCATATTTAAGTTTGTGTTTGTTTTGTCCAGTCACATACTGTTTTTTCAGCACTGCGATGCATTTCAGCAAATACAACAACGTGCACTTTATCCAGTGTAACCAAGCCTTTGGCTCTCGGGTTCGTTGTGACCGAGTTATTTGACCCAACACAGGAATTTTTCTCTTGCGCACTTTTATTCACACAATAAAATAAACAAAAAAACTGCTAAACTTTTTTTTTTCTTTTCTTTCTGATTTAAACCTAACCTAAAACTACTTGACAGCTAAGCTGTTTCCCAGTCACACACAATCCAATACAGGTCTCCACAGTACCTTTGCTGATTCCGACCAGGCAGGTCTCCTCACGTCTGTACGCACCCTTCACAACCACAGCCCTCTCTACGGGGTTTCCTCTGCCTTTATGCAGGGTTCAATTAAAACAAATTGAGCCAAGTGCTTCGCCTGACTCCTCCCCCTATTCTGCCACACCATCTCAAAAAGCATTGCAGTTACAATAAACTCAAACTTAATAAATTTACTCGGCTTTCCAACAAATAGCTGTTTGCTACGGATCCTAGGGTGGGTTTAGTTTGAATGTTAACAAATCAATGGCTCGGGAGGGTGGGAATAAAGAAATTCATAGAGATTGAAAGCTAGTGTGAACAGAGAAGCAGTATAGGTGTGACGTTTTTAGTCTGAACGCTTACGTTTAACATT
The DNA here is from genome assembly GCA_036884735.1 of Huso huso. Classification (NCBI taxonomy): domain Eukaryota; kingdom Metazoa; phylum Chordata; class Actinopteri; order Acipenseriformes; family Acipenseridae; genus Huso; species Huso huso. The sequence continues at coordinate 35,286,510 of CM072670.1, forward strand.
CAGAGTGACTTGAAGTATTGAGAGTAACAAATTAAAACTTTTAATTAGAACAGTGGTTTTGAGTTAGGTCCTGAAAAAATAATCAGGTTGTTGACAGTTTAAGTTTGTGTGAGACATAACCGTGGCTGTAGTAATCCCATTGTGTCACTGGTACAGTAGTTTAATATGAGACACACCGGCGCATACGTCGCACCCGCGTATTAGTCGCTCTCCCCTTTTAAGGGTCCCGCAAAAATGCCTAGAAAATCGACTTATGCAACGTTTTTACGGTAATAGCTATTCTGCACTTATCAGTTGCTCTAAATGTAATACTTCTGTTAGTTTTGGTGACTTATTATGAGAAGATTGATGCATTGGCTGTTTTGGAAAGATTTGCCCACTCCCCATAGGTTCCCCATAGGCCTCATTTTGTGTAGCTCATGTTTTCCATATATTGTACTTGTTTGGTTCACATAGGGTGTATTTCCATGAGCTCTAATGTCCTTTTACAACATTTAATATATTGACTGTGAGAATGTGTGCTAAGGTTACTGCACATCTTCAACTAAAGACCTGAGGCAAAAACTTTAGGTTGTAAAGTAACTATACTGTAGTGCTTCAGCAATCCTAACGATGTGTATTTTCCTTTTTTTTATTTTTTTTTATAGGAAGTGACTTCCAAGAAGCGACTCCAAAAAACCAAGGCAAGCACAGAGACAGAGTTTGTGAGATTTGAAAATTCCTCCTTCCCAGTGCCATTATTTTTCAAGCATGCCAAAGGTGGCAAGCCCAGAGCAGCCAAACAGGTATGGTCATTTAATTTTTGTGACTGACTACTGTTGCTACTGCAAAATGAATTGCTTATCTGCCGAGCAGCCATCTTGTAGCTTTGCTTTTGGTAACGATATCTCCAGAGCGGTTGATTGGATTACACACAAATGTCTTTAGGGTTAACAAAACATCAATCACACATTTACTATATCTTCAACATTCTGTCTTGGTTATTTTATTTGTTTATTTATTTATTTTAAATTGTTTAGCTGGAACAATTCATGTGTAACTTATGTTCCAAAGCATTTTTGACTGCACATTTTTATATCTGTAACCAAAATGAGTTTGCTTTAATCACTGCTGGATGATGAAATGGCTGTCATGTGACCATGTTACAGGAAATCATACCAGGGAATGCTGATACAAGAAGATTGTTAATAATGTCCTAATTGCTGCACAGGTCATTGATTACACTTGGGGATGCACAGATTATTAATAAAATGCCATCATCTGTAATCCATGTTTCCCTATCATCACAAATTATTATTATATTATTATTATTATTATTATTATTATTATTATTATTATTATTCACTCTTCACAATGACACAGTAATGCCCAATTTCAAATAGTTTGAGACAAGCTGCACTGCAGTAAACTTTTAAAACAGAACTAGGTACCAGTAATAATAAATAGGCCTGCATACGTGTGGTATAGTGTAGCCTACACGCTTTTACATTAACTGTAGTTTTAACAAAAATCTATATAAGGATCTTGGGAAGAAATTATTCAGAATAGTTAACGTGTTGTGTTTGTGTTTTCTAAAAGGCTATGTTTCAGAAACGAGTGTTTGGTGCACATTATTATTTACCATTTCTAACATCTACTGTCTTTTCTTTTTTATTGTTGTTAATGGTAGTTTAGTAGTTTTAGGTATCAATTCTGTATCTGCCAATTATTGATATGGAATGTCGGTAATAGGAATTAGCCCAAAAAATGCCTAATTACACTTGATTGACTATTGTTTATGTGAATAATTTATGCAATAATTTATGCAAATCAGGAGATGCTAGTGGCTTTCTGTCATTTTTCTTTCTGTCAATATTTTTTGTAACGGAGAAGAAGGGCAAACCTCTCTGTCTTCTGTGCAAACAGTCCACTGGAATCATGAAAGACTAATGTTAAATGCCACCTTTAAAGTAGGGAATATTAACCATTACAAATGGGTGTTTCCCCTTTTCTTGCATAAAAAGAAAGCCTTTGAGGTTTTCTGACTTAAAAGCAGCCAACCATTATTTTCATTGGACTGCGTGTTTTAAAGTACAGTAGGTGAATAAACAATCCACACTTTTGGTAAGAGAAGAGAGTTTGTAAATTTAAATTTAGCAATAGGGATTTCTTAGCGCAGTTAAAACTGGGTATCTTCATTTAAAAAATATATAATAATAATTGAAATAGCTGATGGGTTTTCTTCTTAGGGGCTGCAGACACCAGAATCGAGTTCAAAGAAAGTCACCTTTGGACTGAACAACAACAAGACTGCAGGTAACAGTCCGTGTGTTTGCATCTCTCCTGTTCCTCTCTTATTTATAAATACTTTGTACAGAAGACTGCTGTTCAGCTCACAAACCACTCATTTATGTGAGCAATCCTGTAGTAATATATTGTTTACTGAAGGATTGAAATATATTGGCAATATGTTTAAATGAATGAATTTGTTCTTTATTGTCAGTGTTTCAGAAGAACCCAGTGCTTAAACAGATAATGATAATGAACAGGCACATACAGAATGTGATAGAAACAGAAGCCTCTAAGTTTACATTTTGGTGTTTTTAGGGTCCTCATTGAAAAAATCGGAACCCTTATACGATGATTGTGTCCATCGGAACACATGTCACATTCTGCATGGCATTAACTGTCTACAGTGAACAGTATTGTTTAGTTTACACTCGTACTACTTCCCAGAGTAAAAGCCAGGGGAATTTAAAGGCAGAAAAACCCATGCTTTATTTATCTGAGGTACTGTTGTCAGTTTTTGCTTTTTGTTCTTGAATACCGAACAGGACTACAATGTTGATAAAACCAGCTGGGTGTGAAAAATAATCCATATTCATTCATCCATATACAGTGCCTATAGAAAGTTCACCTTTTGTTGCCTTATAGCCTGGAATTAAAATGCATTAAAATTGTTTGTTTTTTTTCATTGATCTACACATCCTACCCCACAACTTCCAAGTGAAAAAAATATTCTAGAAATTTGTAGAAAATTAATTAAAAATAAAAACTGAAATAGCTTGGTTGGATAAGTGTCCACCCCCCTTGTAATAGCAATCCTAAATTAGCTCAGGTGTAACCAATCGCCTTCAAAATCACACACTAAGTGGCCTCCACCTGTGTTAAATTGTAATGATTCACATGATTTCAGGATAAATTCAACAGTTCCTGTAGGTTCTTTCTGCTGGGTTGTGCATTTCAAAGCAAAGACTCAACCATGAGCACCAAGGTGCTTTCAAAAGAACTCGGGGACAAAGTTGTTGAAAGGCACAGATCAGGGGATGGGTATAAAAAAATATCAAAGCCCTTGAATATCCCTTGGAGTACGGTCAAGACGATTATTAAGAAGTGGAAGGTGTATGGCACCACCAAGACCCTGCCTAGAGCAGGCCGTCCCTCCAAACTGGATGACCGAGCAAGAAGGAGACTGATCAGAAAGGCTACCAAGAGGCCAATGGCAACTTTGCAAGAGCTACAGGCTTTTATGGCCAAGACTGGTCAAAGTGTGCATGTGACAACAATATCCCAAGCACTCCACAAATCTGGCCTGTATGGTAGGGTGGCAAGAAGGAAGTCATTACTCAAGAAAGCCCACCTTGAATCCTGTTTTAAAGTATGCAAAAAAACACTCAGGAGATTCTGTAGCCATGTGGCAAAAAGTTTTGCGGTAAAATTGAACTTTTTGGCCTAAATGCAAAGCGTTATGTTTGGCGCAAACCCAACACAGCGCATCACCCAAAGAACACCATCCCTACTGTGAAGCATGGTGGTGGCAGCATCATGTTATGGGGATGTTTCTCATCGGCATTGGTTTTTTTCTTCTTTTTGCTGGATTAACCCGTCTTTAATTTAAATAGAGGGTATCTGTTTAAGTATTCAAGAATTCCCCAGATTGTAAACAGATTGAGACCCGTTGTTGTTGTAGTTGTAGTAGTAGTTTGGTCACAACAACTATTAATGTCCTTTTTTTACGAGATACCCAAGTTTTTGCAACTACTATTTTATCGCTAATTTTCTCACTGTTGGTGTAATATACAGCACAGTTAATTGTACAGTACAATACAATGAGAAACTATAAATACTTTATAATTCATCTAAATTAAAAGCGTTATGGATAGCATTAGTGCTGTATTGAGTGCAGTATCTAGTATGACTTGTGTATCACATTTTTAAATTATACATTTAATTTAACTAGTAAACTTACCCACATGTCTGTATGTCGACCGCAGTGTACATGGTGAACACAGTATCTGCCTTGATTTTACTTAAATCTTCACTAAGCGTTCTCATACACTCCTAGCCTCCTCCTAGACGTTTTGGATTTCATTATAATCAGAGAAACTTTTATATAAAAAATGTACCTTTCCCTTGCTGTGCGCTTTATTAGGCGCGGACCTTAGCTGTGGTGCCTGGTCTAGTTTGTACCACCCTGGGCAGAGTCCCCCTCAAATATACATATTGTTTTCCTCTATAGGTATTGCTCTTTTAACTTGTATCTGTTTTTCAAGGATTTTTGTTTTTTATTTTTAAACAGAATTCAGAAAGACTGACAAAAGCATATTGGTGAGTCCAGAGGGAACGTCGCGAGTGGCCTTTGACCCCCAGCAGAAGCCCTCTTTGTGGAGTGCTCAAGTCTCCCTTGAGCGTGCTGTGTTCCAGGCATAAGAAGAACACCCCTGCCTCTACCAAGAAAAGAGCCACCGCTGCAGACTTTTTTTAACTTTTGTTTTTCTTATTCTGACAGTGGTCTCTTTCTAATTAAATCAATGTATTGTAGAAACAATAAAAAGAAAACAATACTTTCTTTGTAACCAACCAACATTATTTATAATTAGATCATTAAACCACAACTCTTATCCAGTTATTTTCTGGATGCATCATCTTATCATGTTCTTTCCAATGCCCTGTTTTTAATTGTGGTAGGATTATTTGTAATTCATAACTAAATAATATAACCGGGTACCCTGGAATTCTTTCTCATTTGGAGAAGGAATTGTAATGAATGAATGGATTAGGTTAGCAATGAGTTATTATAGCTTGTTGAACATAACTTGAACCAACTTTGGAACTGGCCAATCAGATTTACTGACCATTGGAGCTCAACTGGCAGTCATTCCATAAAAATTCAAATATACACCATTTCACGTGTCTGAAGTGTGAAGTCTTATTTTGAGCATGTGCTATCCACTCTCAAGCTCAGACTTGCTGCTTACTTACATGTGTGGGTCAAGTTGTGTTTAACACCATTTAAGGGCTTGTTTGGACACCAAACCTGTGAACCTGGTTTATTGTTAGATGATCCATTCTTTAATGATGTGATACTGCTTTTTTCCCTGTAGATGGTATGACCAGCTAGTAATGACAGTGATAAAATGTTTTGCAGAAAATGTTTGTACACTTTCCTCACACAAACTGGATAGAAACAAAACAAGGATCATTAGAACTGTATTGTGTGACATTCTAAAGTTCCTATATGCACCTAGTAACAGATATCTTTAAAAACAAAAGCCAAGTTAATTTAGTGTATGAAGCCATCACAATCACACTTCCACTATAGACCAACACCAGTTAAACAGTACCTTCTTATAGTATACCCATTAATACAAGGACGTGACTAATCATTTTATCAGACATCAATGGAGTTTGAACCTCTAATAGGCTTGAACCTTAGACTTTATCCTTGAAATACAAAAATACTACTGATGCAACAGCTCTTCAAATATCAACGTCTTTAGTCTGGTGGTCACCATATTTATACTCCTAGTCCTGAAAAGGATGGGTGCCTTTACGGTGGGAAATTGACCCTCTGAAATACTCAAAATACATTTCAATCAAGACATATAGATTCTGGTAAGGTTAATAGGCAACATCTTTCCTGGTAAAGCCCTTGTCCTTATGAAATGTAAGGATACATGCAGTGGTTAAAGTAATATCTTTGTCAGAATCTGCTGTGTTTTTCTGATAGATGTAAAATATTGCATCACTAAGGATTGGAGGGGAGAAGTAAAAGAATCTTATCTTGACATGAACAAGTAATTTTAAAATTTAAAAAGCAACTATTTTAGTTCCTCTTAGTCTTTCTATAAACTAATACATTGAGATATGTGTTAGAAAACATGCTGTATAATGCACAGAGGTTAAAGTTGGGATATTATGGTGTGGCTTTTATGCAGGAGTATGGCACCTCATAGCAACAACTAGTGTCACGACCACAGTGATAAGAGTGTACCCACTGCCATGGATACATTTTATTAAAAACTGCAGTATATAGTACACTATATGGATGCCCAAGAAAGGGATGCATTTTATCCCAATTCTAAGGAAAACTGCAGTCCAAGTGTATGTGTTTTTTGCTTGGAGATAACAAGATTCAAAGACTAACAGCATTATAAACTGTGTTCTATGGCAAGCTATATATGAGTGTGATCCTCCTATTTCCTTTTGACAAAATGCCATTTCTTGAACATATTAGAAAGTATATTTTTAAAATGACATCTGATCCAAGAAAAGCAACTACAATGAATTACCAAAACTAATTTACAAAACATTTATACAAAATCATTTATATTTTGAGGACAGGATATAGAAATGAGACATTTCCCATTGTAAAATTTGTTATGCAACTTCTCAAATTTTTGTTATAGTAAATGGCCATTATGGGTGCATACAGGACTTATATGATTTATTTCCCAAATGATAGAACAGGTAACAGTTCTCTATGCAAGATATTGCAATATCTATCCAAGAAAAAATTGCTTTGACACTTCCTTTCACTACTGAATATTCAGACATGTAACCAATTCCGTCCAATGCTTGCTTTTCTGATTTCAGAAGATAAAGGTTTTGTTTTTTTGCTGTGCTTGTATTGTTTCTTTTTTTCCAGTTTCCTCATGTTTAGAGATTTTCTGTAAAGAGCATATACTTTTTTTTTTTTTTAAGATGGAAAGTTTAAATTGTTCCTTGTAAATTTGGTGGTTGGAAAATAACATCTTGTAGACAGAACCCAATTATTACTAGATGTATTATCTCTGGCAGTGGTACTTACATCAGTAATGTGCATGTGTTATTCATATCCTATGTGGGGGGATATGTATGTTGTTTACAAACCTTATTTTTTTCAACAAGAAATTAGGATGTATGGTAATTAGATTAATCTGTATGCTCAATGACTTGATTCTGGAATAGTAAGCAAACTTGTTAAATTTGCAGACGACACAAAAATAGGAGTGGCAAACAGTTGCAGCAGCAAAGGTCATTCAAAATGATCTAGACAGCATTCAGAACTGGGCAGACACATGGCAAATGACATTTAATAGAAAAAAGTGTAAGGTACTGCACACAGGCATTAAAAATGTGCATTATGAGTACCATATGGGAGATATTGAAATTAAAGGAATCTACGAAAAAGACATAGAAGTTTATGTTGACTCAGAAATGTCTTCATCTAGACAATGTGGGGAAGCTATAAAAGGCCAACAAAATGCTTGGATATACAGTGCTCCCTCCCTTATAACGCACTTCGGATATAACGCTCCTACAGCATGTCCCCCAATTCCCTATACTAGTGATTCATGCAATATTTCTACAGTACATACAGTGCCGGTGTTGTTTAAACTGTAAACAACTTCTCAGTCTAACTTCCGTTTCTGTTTCTCCCTTTACATTATCTGAACTGAAGAAAAGCTGCGCTGGCTCTTTATAACACAGACATCTTATTCAGCATTCGTTTTATAACCTAAATAAATGTTAGGCCTATTACATGGTTATCTTTCCTAAAGTATTTACTTTTTTGCTGCGAGAGGAACTGTGACTTTCTCCGGGAGATGAGACGCTTCAGCCCCGCTCCGGCAGCCTAACCTGGGGCGAGCCCATTCCCTCTTCCCCTCGCCCGACCCACACTTGGTTTGCTTGTCTGTAACTTTGAACTGAACTCCCGACCGCCGTTTAGTCAGGCTATTTATAGTTTTAAAATTGCTCATTAAAATGATTAACGAGTGGGAATGTTATCTTTTTTTTTTTTTTTTTTTTGTAAAAAATATAGCATTTATTAAATGGTGCTTTATGCATAGGGCCCTGCGTTTTATGCAACCTGCTTTCTTAGGCTGCGCTTCGTTCCTCCCACCGGAAGGTGGTCATGTAGTCTGCTTAATTAAACCACTTATTGATTAATAGTCTCCCGATTCCTTTACTCTCAATTAGTCCTTCTATTAACAAGCATTAGCAATTTGATTAGGCGGCAGCAGCAGCTACGGACATTTATTTAGTCATGCATCCCTTTATTACTAATACGTCTTATTCAATATTATTTCTTGGATTGTGTAAATAATTTAAATGTTTCAATTTACTAGTAGGAACACATCATTTGTCAACAAAATAGTAAAGAAAACAGCACTGATTCCCGGAACAATTTATATAAAATACTGAAATCATAACATCAATGCTGTAACATATATATTACAAAAATAACCTAATAATAATAATAATAATAATGCAAGGTTGTTCGCAAGCAGCACATTAAGTGTCACAGGTTCATGAAAGAAAATGTCCCATGCATTAAATGTTGCTATTAAACTTAATCATCATCAGTTGGTTAACCCTGCCTTCTTTCATAGATTGATGTTGTTCTGTAAAAACTTGGCCATAAGAATACAGAATTGGTAACAACTGACAAATATATATTTAGCCTTTCGTGTTAAATTGAGAAATAATTCTTCAGCTTTAATCCAAAATTCATTCAAAGTCATTCTACTGCTGTTTTCTTTTGCATATGGGAGGTATTTGTCCATTTCTGGTTTACAGTCAGCATCAAATCCTGGAATAGAATATAATGGGAGGGTTTCCAAACTACACACTTGTGGGTCGAATATTTTTACTGCCATCAGAAAGTTATGAGCTGGTTGAAAAAAACATGGTTTCTTTTTGCAGTGATCCAGGTTGTAGTAATTAGTCAGGTTTTCAGAAACGTCATGGAAGGTTTTTACACATAGTTTGTTTATTGCGGTGTCTGTGCTGTGTACCTCTTGTTCCATTGCTCGGTATGTATTTATAAATTCTGTAACTTTATTATATGTTTGATGGACTCTCACTTCATGGCTTTCAAACCACTGAATCGGATCCACCTTAGCGAGTGTTGAGATTTTAAACTTTGCACATCTTTAAGCAATTTCTGGAGGTCCTTTAACACTGCAGTGTTTGGTGAAATGTGCATTTCCTTTTCACAAAGCCTGTGTAAAAAGGGATGTATTTGGGATGATATTCAGTAGCAGAATACCAAGTGCCCCATCATGTTATGCGTGGATCAGGTGGCAACTTTATGGGTAAAGTACAGCCTTCTTGTTGGATTGCTTCTGTCAGGTGGTCTTTAAAACATAGTTTTCTGCTTGGGAAATGTTGAAACAATTTTAATGTTTGCAACCAGCTTGTCTGCTTTCAGAAAATTATTTGCCTAGATATTGCTGGCAAGGGCTGTTATGTGGGCATTGCAAGTCAAATGTACTGAATTTGGCAGTAAACGTTAGGTTACTTACCGTAACCCTGGTTCCCTGAAAGAGAAGACGACCACCAACATTAAGTATGGGATATTCCCTGCCCTAGAGGTAGGTAATACTGAGCTCTCTATATCAGAGCTGCCGAAGGCCCCTTCCTGTGATGACGCACTCGGTCCCGCCTACCGAGGGTACAAAACCATCACTCACCGGAAGATCTCCCTCTTTTTCCGCCGAACCCGTGAGGGCGACCAGAGCGACCTCATGGTTGGTGGTTGTCTTCTCTTTCAGGGAACCAGGGTTACGGTAAGTAACCTAATGTTCTCTTTCAAGTCGAAGACGACCACCAACATTAAGTATGGGATAATGGATACCAGAGCCGTCGCGAGGGAGAAGGAACGGCAGCATATGAGAGACGCACAAGTGCTGTCTAACCCAGAGGTTAGCGGTGTGAACTTACACCCTCAAGAACCCTTGTGCCCACAGACGGCACAGCAGGATCTACCACATTAATGCGGTAGAATCTGGTGAAAGTATGCGGCGTAGCCCAGCTAGCCGCAGTACAAATCTCAGACATCGAAGCGCCCTTAAAAAGGACCCACGATGTAGCCAACCCTCTAGTCGAATGCGCAGCTACTCTACCAGGTGGGGGTAACCCAGCACCATCATATGCAGTCGACACCGTGTCTGCAATCCAATGTGACAGACGCTGCTTAGAGCGGCTGTCCTAGGGTCCGTGTTCCGTGACAGACAAAGAGCTGGTCAGATTGACGCAGCGCTTTTGTCCTAAGCACGTAACATCTCAAAGCCCGCACTGGGCAGAGAAAATTAAATCTCTCATCCTCTGTTGAAGCAACGGAGGTGGATGAAAAGACTCCAGTTCCACAGACTGGTTAATGTGGAAAGCTGTAATCACCTTGGGGAGGAAAGCGGGGTTGGTGCGCAGCGACACTCCGCTTCCATCCTCCCACATGCGCGTGCAGGAGCTGTACACAGACAGCACCTGCAGCTCACTGATCCGCTTTACAGAGGTGATAGCTAAGAGGAAGGCTGTCTTCATAGACAGATACTTCAGCTCAATGGAGTTTAAGGGCTCAAACGGGCCTTCGTGAGAGCCTCTAGTACAATATTAAGGCTCCATTCGGGGAGAACAGTCCTCCTAGGAGGGCGTAATCACCGTGCGCCTTTAAGGAAATGGGTAGCCAAAAATGTGCACCCGGAGACATAGAATCTACGGGGGCACGGCAAGCAGAGATAGCCACTGAATACACCTGCAAGGTGGAAGGTGACCTTCCAGCACCAAGCAGTTCCTGCAGGAACTGCAATATGACTGGCCCAGGGCAAGTGATGGGGTCATGGTTTCTGGCCAGACACCAAGCTTGAAAATACTTCCACTTATAGGTATACAAAAAACCTAGTGGAGTCTGCCCTAGTGCTCTGCACGGTATCCACAACTGCATCCAATAGCCCTAGGGCTAGCCAGCAGTCCCTTACAGGGGCCAGACCCATAGCTGGAACCTGCGTGGCTCCGGGTGCCAAAGAGAGTCTTCCGCCTGACTGAGGAGATCCAACAAAGTGGAATCTCCCAGGGCTGGCTATGCAACAGCTGGCACAGGGTCGAAAACCACATTCTCCTGGCCACCTGGAGCACTGACGCTTTCTCTAACCCGACTTTTCCTAGAAAAGCCGGGAGCAGCGGTATAGACGGGAAAGCGTGCAAAAAATGCTTTGGACTACTCATGGGCTGCTCTCAGTTCCCATGCATTATGTCCAGCGATCCGTCCAGGGTCCGCGAACTCCTCCACCTGCCCAGACCAGCCCCCCAACCAGAGTTGGGTGCGTCTGTCATCACCAATTGACAGTTGTGTATCACTCCTATGCTTGCGCCTTCGCCCAGAAGAGAGGCTTGCTTCCATCAGCATAGGGCTTCCCAGCCTAGGCGAGACACTGTCAGCTGATGGTGTCTGTCGCGCTTGGGGTGCAGCCTAAGGCACTGAGCCACACTTGGATCGGGCGCTTATGGAGTAACCCTAGTTGGGTGGGTGATGAAGCTGAGGCCATCAGACCCAATAGTTTTTAACACAACACCAATTATACTGTGAACCCTTGTTGAACAGGGCCAGACAGTTGCAAATGGCAGCCACTCTGTCGTCCGACAGGTAGGCTTGCACTGTGTGGGCCACTGCTCCTTCCTGCGACTGGGCAGATCAACCAGTCGTTCAGCTAATTCATCACCCTGATCACTTGCAGCCGAAATGTGCGGGGGCTAAGGAGAGGTTGAACCACAGCACAGAAAACTCAGACGCTCCCCTGTAAGGTGAAGCAGAGATACTTCCTGTGCACAAGACGAATAGCAACATGGAATCCGCTTTCTTTCAGTCCAGTGTGATAAACCATTCGACCAGCCGAACAGCCTGGCGAGTACAGCAGATACCAGCGCGTAACATCCGGGGCAACCACCGGTGCAGGTGGGGTCAGCTCCAGGGCCGGCGTTATTGGCTGAGCTAGGGCCACAGAAAGGGCTTGAGCCTGCTGCCTGGCCAGGCCCAGCGCCACGTACAGCTCAGCCGTGTACTGAAGCACTCAGGCACCAAGGATGCAGACGCACCGAGGACACTGAGTGAGGTAGAATACAGTACCCCTTATCCAAGGCGACTTAATAGCAGAGGAAAACAGAAAACAGCGATCGCTGTAAGGCTTTCAGCAAACTGCAATCGCAAAGCGATGTAGGCTGTTAAGCAGAAAAAAGAGTAAACACAGCGTAGTAACTGGACAGGGGTGTCTAGCCTGGACTACGTGCAGTCACACGACTGGGGCAGCGCGTAGCTTACCACGGAGTGGAGCACCGTCTACAGGCAGAAGGCAATGAAGAACCTCGTGCATCGAGCACCCGAGGCACTATGCGCCCTGATGTACTAAGCACCTGCCTACCGAGCACCATACGTCCTGTGGGTATGATGCGTTGCAGGCTGTACAGGGAAGGACCCCGATATGGTGCTGACTTTGTGCATTAGCACTGAGGCACTGCTCGCACTACGTTGAACACTGGTAAGTGTTAACGCAGTGTGTCCACTCACTAGAGTTACAGCAAGGTATGCTGAGCCCCGTGCGCACCGAGTATCCTGTTTTCACAGATACTGTGCAGCACCGTGAGCTATGTGCTAGGTTGAGCAGCGCTTAATAACCCGTGCGTCCCAAGCGCACTTTGTACTGCATTCGAGATGCTAGGCAGAGAGTCCTGAGACAGGATGTCTGGCTTGTGCATAGCACTAAGCACTGCTTTCACTGCGTTTGACCCACAGGTACTAACACAGTGTAAATTTCGCTAGCGCCACAGCTAAGGCTATTAACACGCTTACCCTGCGCCGGGTACCGTGGGCACAAGTGCACCGTGTACCACGCAGCGTATGGGCACCAGTGTACAAACAACTACACCTGCACCGTAATATGTACACCGCGCAGCAGCGCTGAGCTGAGCTGAGCGCGCGACTGGTATTACCGCAGCAGCACCACGAGAAGGCGCGCTAGTAGAGCAGTATTTAATTAACGAAGCGCAATGTGCACCGCACTGCTTGCCTCGAAGCGTTCAAACGCCTTTGGCGCAATGGGTACCATTACACTGCATGAACTGGCGCATCGGTAAGCATTCGTGCATAACTGCACTTTAGAACGAAGCTTGCACAGCACCGTTTGCCTCGAATGTTCTAGACGCTCGGCAGCGGGAGCGTGAAACGGGCGCACTCCCGTGCTCTATGTGTAACTTTTGGAATGAGCAACGAGCACCCGCGGCGTTATGTGCGCCTGTGAATATCGTTCTGTGTACACCGCGCACTGGGAACCAAGTACCCGTGGGCGTTATGCCCCACGCTGGCGTCGGGATAATACGCAGCCTGTGTCAGGAGAAATCAGGCTATCGCGGCGCCGCAGCACCGAGAGGACACTCACGCGAAAAAAATCGTACCCAGACCGCGTGGTCAACACACACACCTGGTCAGCGCAAAGCGTGTACCAGGGGGGGACTGAGGCCGAAGCCGCGGTGGGTGGTTTTTGTCAAGCAAAAATTACAGTTTATAAGAAGGAAGGAAAGAGAGAGAGAGTACACCGAACGCACATGAACCGACTCACCGCAGCGGTCAGGTTCGGCCGACGGCTCCGCTCGGACGGGGATACGGCAGTACCTAGCCCCGAGGAAGGGAGCGCGGCTGGGTCACTCGACAGCAGGGATATGGCCAGGCCTGGCCCCGAGGAGGATACTTGTGTAACTGTCTTTAGGAAAAGACAACTCACTCGCGGGTGGCTGCACAGACAGCCGCTCACATACGACAGACAGTAAAAAAGAGAGCAGCCCACCAAGGGGGGCCGTTGAAAGACAGAAAGATGAAAGACTCAGTCTTTTTCAAGAGTCGTTGATTCCAGGAAAGCGGCAAGCCAGCTTTCAGCATGAATGCTAGGAACTACAGCCGACCCGAATCGACTCGAGGGCTCTTCCTATCAACACGCTCAGTTCTAGACACAGAGGTCTTACCTTACCGTCTTGAGAAGGAAAAAGAGGGAGATCTTCCGGTGATTGACGGTTTTGTACCCTTGGTAGGTGGGACCGAGTGCGTCATCACAGGAAGGGGCCTTTGGCAGCTCTGATATAGAGAGCTCAGTATTACCTACCTCTAGAGCAGGGAATATTCCATACTTAATGTTGGTTGTTGTCTTCGACTTGAAAGGGAACCGCAAAGAATGCCATTGTATGCCTTGATCATGTAACTGGCATTATCAGAGACAAATCCAGTCACATTATTAAAATTAACTTCAAATGCATTTAAACATTTCACAACGCCCTGTGCCACTGATGAGTAATTCACAGAGTGCAGATTAACTGTATCGGCCAATATTACTTTCAGTTCAAAGGTGTTCAATAGTCCTTGGAGAACAAACAAAATGTGCGAAACATACTGATCTTTTGCATTTGTAGACTCGTCAGTAACTACAGATACACTGTCAGACATCTTTACCAGTTGTACAATTTTTATCTTGTGCAACTCAGCAATTCGGGGTAGATATTCCCTTCTCAGTTGACCTGCTGTAGGAATTGCTCCCGCATTTATTACATGTTTGTTCAGAAATACACGTAGTTTGGGATTATCAATTTTTTCCAGGGGAATATTAGCACAAACAAATGCCTCTGTCAAATCGAAAATAACATCTCGTCAGCATTCATAATTTTCGTTCCCCTTACGTTTTTCTCAGCCTTTCGTTTTCTGTGTTTTTCTGATGATAAATGTCGGTCTATCGTTGACTTTCGAGTGTGGTCCAAAGATAAATTGCAAGTTGTGCAAAATAAATTATAGCCATTGGTATACAGAACACCAGGTGGATATTGTTGCGTGCGTTCGCTCAATGAAATGTTTTTTGATTGCGATGTCTTTGACTCCATGTTTAGGTCTCTTATACTCATCATAATTAGCGTTTATTTTTCTAATCAGTCAAAGCGTAATGTGTTGATTTCTTAATTGTGAATTCGATTACTATAACTGGAGTGGCTGCAGGGACATCTAGGGGATAGCACTTGAATTACAATAGAAAAAAACAGGTCGCGTAAAACGCAGGACCCTATTGGTTGATTCACGAAGTGTTACATTTTTGCTTCACTATATGTGCCTTATAGAGAGGCAGTTATTTTGTATTTGTCAGATGTGTGTTATGTGTCTCGCGGCGCCCCCCACCCCCACCCACGTTTATAAAGCTCTTTGGTTATAACGCTCAAATTGTGTGTCCCCTGAGACCTGCGTTATAGTGAGGGAGCACTGTATAGTGAAAAGTGTTGAATTGAAATCAAGGGAAGTAATATTATTACTTTACAATGCATTAGTAAGACCTCATTTAGAATATTGTGTTCAGTTCTGGTCACCTCATTACAAAAAGGATATTGCTGCTCTAGAAAGAGTGCAAGAAGAGCGACCACAATTATTCTGAGTTTAACAGGCATGTCATATGCAGACAGGCTGAAAGAATTGAATCTATTCAGTCTTGAACAAAGACGACTATGCGGCGATCTGATTCAAGCATTCCAAATTCTAAGTTGACCCAGGGGATTTTTTCCACCTGAAAAAAGAAACAAGGGCTAGGGGTCACAAATGGAGATTAGATAAAGGGGCATTCAGAACAGAAAATAGGAGGCACTTTTTTACACAGGGAATTGTGGAAGTCTGGAACTAACTCCCCAGTAATGCTGTTGAAGCTGACACCCTGGGATCCTTCAAGAAGCTGCGTGATGAGATTCTGGGATCAATAAGCTACTAACAACTAAACGAGCAAGATGAGCCGAATGGCCTCCTCTCATTTGTAAACTTTCTTATGTTCTTATACTTTACAATGAAGCAGGTGAAAGGTCAGAGAGGAACACAAAGGCCTGAAACATAATGGCAACCTGTTTGAGCAACAGAGAACATTTTCAATTTGGAACCATTTAGAATAGACTGCAAACAAGGTAAATGTGGGGTGAAAACAGTTTCAATGGCATTCATAATGTTCTTTAGTGTTGAGCCATGGCCTTATCAATGACTGCCCTTTCTTCTGAGGGGTTTAACCTCATAGATCCCTTTCAAGTAGCCTCCTTGCAACAAGTTATATCTACAATGACATATTAATAGTGCAGTAGTGCAAGTATAGGGCATCAGCTGAGGATCTAGTAACTTGGTGCTTAGGTCGGGTAAGTCCAGTGCATCAGGGTAGAGCAAGAGATTACAAGTGCAGTCTAAAATTCAGCTGTTAAACTCATTTTTTCCACAGAGAAAAGAAAACAGTAGCCCATCATAGTTTATTCTAATATACTTAACTGTTACACACTGCCAGCATATGTTTAAAAGTGCACTGTATACAACATAAATACATAGCATTTAGATTTCAAGACCATGTTACTAACATACTTTGCATATGATATTTTCTAAACAAAGTTGTAATGGCAGAAGAAAGACAAGCACATCCTATCGACTTAATTTTTATACCATACAGGCGAAAAGAGAGTGAACAAATACTGCTGGGAAAAGGCTAAAATAATATAACTATGATTCCAACAAACACTAACAGAGTAAAAAGAAAACCAACAACTAGATTTGTTCCCAGAGAAAGTTAGTGGTATCATAATATGAAACTTTGAAAATATATCTCACTTTACTGACACTGTCACAATGCAACGATCATATGGGCGCACAGTGTCTTCTGGGAATAGTAGTTTATCTGGTACATGCTGAAACATTTCCAATCAGCAGAAATGCAGAGGAAAACTACTCCGTAATCCACGCATGTCAACAAAGCTGGCTTCAATTAACTTTGGTTTAGGACTAAATAGTCATATGATTTCCCACGCTATCGAACAGTGACAGTTTCTTTTTTTGTCTACCGTCCCATAGTTTTTTTACAATTTTCTTACCGTTATAATTGCTACTATTCGATTTTTATTTTTTTGCCAAATTGACGAGTAATAGCAACATTTATTTTAGAAAGAATTTCAAGCAGAGAATGGGTGAAATCGACCTTTAAAAAAAAAAAAAAAAAAAAAAAAAAGACTTTTTATGCCATTGAATGCCTTTAGTGAAACCCCTTTATCATGTTCACCATGCAACAAAACCATGGTTACCAATATTCTAATTAAAATAATGTTTGGTCACAGCAGCACTATACCTTGTAATGATAAAGATTCTACAGAAATTAAAAAGTGGTTATAAATAAACCCTAGAAAACGCAGCACATAAAACTGTATTGACTTTTATAGCATAAATTTGAGTAAAAATAATATGCACAGAACAAAACATTAGACAGCTGAACAGAACTAACTTGCACTTATTTGGAGTCTGAGCTCCACCCCTCTCCTGCTTCAGCAAAGCTGGAATCAGAGTCACTGGAAGGCAAGGCAGACGGGGCTGCTTCATCCTGCTGCGGAGAGTTCAGCCGTCGGCCAGGGTATTGTGCAAAATATTGAAAATGTTTTCCTCTTGCGCCCCATTTTAAAATCAAACTAGTAACTGCCACCATATACCTAAAGCAAAAGCTTACGTACACCTTAACCCGCTAATTTGAAAGTTGGCACTTTGAATGACAGGCGCTGTAGCTGGCAAATGAAAGTGCAGTCGGTGCAGGTCTTGATGATTGACAGTCATTTAAACGAATGAGAGTATTCTAGTGCTGCTTCAGTCAACGAGATCTGTCAGAACAGGATGAAACTACAGTACTAACGGACCACTGAGTTGACTGACAGCGACCCCCAGCCATTCAGAGCGGAACAGAGACGGGACAGACAGCAAGTATAAAAACTATACAAACTAGAAAGGATTTCTAAATGATTATTTTTGGTAAGAAAATAAAAAACAGCAAGTGGTATTACCGACGTTTATCGTATATAAATTTATTTCAGTCAAACTCATATTTTGGGGGAATTTGACATTCACGAGCTTTACCTATTAATATCGAAAAGTAGCAAGCCTAATGGATAATCTTCTGGTCAAAATCTCTTCCTGCCACTCATAATCACGCATACTCAGTAAAGCCGTGATTCAGCAGGAGGCGGGAGGGTTTGAGTTGCTACTCGAATTAAAACCAGGGATCAGACTATATCATCTGCCATTGCTAGTACTGTACTGTGTGTGGTTTAGCAGATAGGTGTTTGTAACTGAGGCTTGCCTCCTCCAAGTAAAAAAAAAAAACTGTCTTTGGGCTCCACCAATTAAAACCTGTGCTTAGGTCACGTGATCTTAATAGCAGATAGGCGTTTATAACGGAGACTTGCCTCCTCTGAGGAGCCAGAACTGCTGTTAATATAGGAATATTGAATCTAGGGTTTTGGTTAAAATTAGTGGTCGACCAATATTGATTTTTCAAAGCCGATACCGATATATTAAAAAAGACAGCCAATAGCCGATTACAATATGGCGATATTAAGAGCTTTATTAAACCAAAAGAACACAACAGTTACAAAAAAAGGTAAATATATACATATACAGGGTGATTTAGAAAGTAAGTTTACCACATCAACACACCATGTATATAAACATTTAAACATCTTAACATTAAGTCCACAAACTTCAGTCCAGTTTCTCTTCTGTAAAACAAATGGCAGAAATCGGTTAATTTGTTTCTAATTGTTCCAACTGTTTCTCCTTTCAGACAGTTTCTTCTGTCATCATAGATGTTGCCAACAGTGCTAAAGACGCGCTCACTTGGTATTGAAGATGGTGACTTTATAGCAGGGGTCAAGCAGGCAGCAAGTACAACACTTTTAATGCATTCTATTTCAGAAAGCCGTCTGGTAAGGCTCTCCAGCATCACCTTACGCTGGAGGAAGGTCCCTCTTCTGAAGTAGCCGTTGAGAAAAGTGACACTGGGAATTATGAAAGATGCACAGTAACTGGCAATGGCAAGTAATTTATTCAACAGGAGTCAAAGTTTCTACTAAATTTCTACTAAATTTGCGACAATGTCCCCCTGTCCAGCACGCAGGCATGGATATTGTCCATATTCAGTGCAGTAAACATTAAGTGCACGTTTCTGTTCAAGCATTCTCTAGCATGTGCAAGGTTGAATTCCAGCGTGTTGGCACAGACTGTATTATGCTGTGTTTGGGGAGACCTAGCTCATCATGTGTAGCCTGTAAACGTTGCTGGGCTAGCACAGAGTGATTGAAATGATTGGGTGTTCATTTTAGATTTACCAGAATGTCCAATACTGCCCTCCTTAACAACAAGCTGTAGTTCATGTGCAGTGCAGCATAGATTAGATTAGTTATTTCAATTAAATTTGTTCCTTTCACCATGTTTGCTCCACTGTCTCTCAGGACTAGATGGACTTGATCTGTGCTGATCCCCCAGTATTTCAGCATATCCATGAAAGTGTCCAATGTACTCTCCAGTGTGAGAGCCGAGCGTTGACCGTACATTAAGAACAGTTATAATCCAGGGCTGGCAATGGAATGTGAAACAAGCAGTGTGATTGGTCGAGCAAGGTCCCAGCTGTCCTTATATTGGATGGATACGGACAGTTGGAGCCATGTCACATATTTGAAATCACTGCGCTGCCTCACAGAATTTAAAGTACCGGTAGCCATCTTGTTTACAATTACAGATGTACAGCTGTAACTATAAAACTGAGTGACCAATTAGCAAAAGAATCCCAAAAGTAGTAAGTAGAAATGCAGATTTGGGTGAAGAACAATTAAATGAATTGGAAGAGAGCAAAGTCCCGCATAAAAGATTCATTAATAAGGGAGTGGTTAACATGTAGAAAACAGAAAGTACTGATTAGAGGAGAAACCTCAAAATGGAGTGAGGTAACCAGCTGTGTACCACAAGGATCAGTATTAGGTCATCTGCTATTCCTAATCTACATTAATGATTTAGATTCTGGTATAGTAAGCAAACTTGTTAAATTTGCAGACGACACAAAAATAGGAGGAGTGGCAAACACTGTTGAAGCAGCAAAGGTCATTCAAAATGATCTAGACAGCATTCAGAACTGGACAGGCACATGGCAAATGACATTTAATAGAGAAAAGTGTAAAGTACTGCACGCAGGCAATAAAAATGTGCATTATAAATATCATATGGAAGATACTAAAATTGAAGAAGGAATCTATGAAAAAGACCTAGGAGTTTATGTTGACTCAGAAATGTCTTCATCTAGACAATGTGGGGAAGCTATAAAAAAGGCCAATAAAATGCTCAGATATTTTGTAAGAAGTGTTGAATTTAAATCAAGGGAAGTAATGTTAAAACTTTACAATGCATTAGTAAGACCTCACCTAGAATATTGTGTTCAGTTCTGGTCACCTCGTTACAAAAAGGATATTGCTGCTCTAGAAAGAGTGCAAAGAAGAGCAACCAGAATTATCCCGGGTTTAAAAGGCATGTCGTATGCAGACAGGCTAAAATAATTGAATCTATTCAGTCTTGAACAAAGAAGACTACGGGGTGATCTGATTCAAGCATTCAAAATCCTAAAAGGTATAGGCAGTGTCGACCCAGCGGACTTTTTTGACCTGAAAAAAGAAACAAGGACCAGGGGTCACAAATGGAGATTAGAAAAAGGGCCATTCATAACAGAAAATAGGAGGCACTTTTTTACACAGAGAATTGTGAGGGTCTGGAACCAACTCCCCAGTAATGTTGTTGAAGCTGACACCCTGGGATCATTCAAGAAGCTGCTTGATGAGATTCTGGGATCAATAAGCTACTAACAACCAAACGAGCAAGATGAACACGAACAATTTAATATGTATATATTTCCTACTTGCAGGCATTTCCGATTGGACAGATTTGGGAAAAAAAAGCTATGTATTACAAGGAATTTTTTATTTCCGAGTGCCTGCATTGCAGCACTACATTTAAAGACACTCCACCAGGTTATGTAGGTAATGGTAAAAGAGGAATCCTCAGGGGCTTCTATAATTTATTATTTATTTTATCAGACGCCCTTACCCAGGATGACTTACAATTGTTACAAGATCACATTATTTTTACATACAATTACATTATTTGTTATACATTATTTTTACATACAATTACCCATTTATACAGTTGGGTTTTTACTGGAGCAATCTAGGTAAAGTGCTAAAGGATACAGCAGCAGTGTCCCCCCACCTGGGATTGAACCCACGACCCTCCGGTCAGAGCCCTAACCACTACTCCACACTGCTGCCCTATAATGACCAATCTTTCATTGGGTACTGCTCGCAGTACCCAATGAAGCGACATCGTGGGAGAAGTACAGTCGTGGACAAGTACAGCGCAGTTAGAAGCAGAAAGGAGGAATTACATCTTTAAATCTGAGTTGCTTTAATCAGAAAACATTGCAGCTTAAAGCCTTGCAGCTGCGTGTATTTTTCTGATAAGCTGAAACTCGGAGCAGCTGATTCAAATCACGCAGCACAAACACAAACAAACAAAAGGCAGGCAGTCTTCCTAGCGACAGCGTGTGGAAGCGACATCGTGGGAGAAGTACAGCGCAGTTAGAAGCAGAAAGGAGGAATTACATCTTTAAATCTGGAGTTGCTTTAATCAGAAAACATTGCAGCTTAAAGCCTTGCAGCTGCGTGTATTTTTCTGATAAGCTGAAACTCGGAGCAGCTGATTCAAATCCCGCGGCGTTCTGGGACACGGGGGAGGAGCGGAGCACGCAGCACAAACACAAACAAACAAAAGGCAGGCAGTCTTCCTAGCGACAGCGCGTGTGGAAGCGACATCGTGGGGAGAAGTACAGCGCAGTTAGAAGCAGAAAGGAGGAATTACATCTTTAAATCTGGAGTTGCTTTAATCAGAAAACATTGCAGCTTAAAGCCTTGCAGCTGCGTGTATTTTTCTGATAAGCTGAAACTCGAGCAGCTGATTCAAACCCGCGCGTTCTGGGACACGGGGAGGAGCGGAGCACGCAGCACAAACACAAACAAACAAAAAGGCAGGCAGTCTTCCTAGCGACAGCGTGTGGAAGCGACATCGTGGGAGAAGTACAGCGCAGTTAGAAGCAGAAAGGAGGAATTACATCTTTAAATCTGGAGTTGCTTTAATCAGAAAACATTGCAGCTTAAAGCCTTGCAGCTGCGTATTTTTCTGATAAGCTGAAACTCGAGCAGCTGATTCAAATCGCCGGGCGTTCTGGGACACGGGGAGGAGCGGAGCACGCAGCACAAACACAAACAAACAAAAGGCAGGCAGTCTTCCTAGCGACAGCGTGTGGAAGCGACATCGTGGGGAGAAGTACAGCGCAGTTAGAAGCAGAAAGGAGGAATTACATCTTTAAATCTGGAGTTGCTTTAATCAGAAAACATTGCAGCTTAAAGCCTTGCAGCTGCGTGTATTTTTCTGATAAGCTGAAACTCGGAGCAGCTGATTCAAATCCGCGGCGTTCTGGGACACGGGGAGGAGCGAGCACGCAGCACAAACACAAACAAACAAAAGGCAGGCAGTCTTCCTAGCGACAGCGTGTGGAAGCGACATCGTGGGAGAAGTACAGCGCAGTTAGAAGCAGAAAGGAGGAATTACATCTTTAAATCTGGAGTTGCTTTAATCAGAAAACATTGCAGCTTAAAAGCCTTGCAGCTGCGTATTTTTCTGATAAGCTGAAACTCGGAGCAGCTGATTCAAATCCTTATGGCGTTCTGGGACACGGGGAGGAGCGGAGCACGCAGCACAAAACACAAACAAACAAAAGGCAGGCAGTCTTCCTAGCGACAGCGTGTGGAAGCGACATCGTGGGAGAAGTACAGCGAAGTTAGAAGCAGAAAGGAGGAATTACATCTTTAAATCTGGAGTTGCTTTAATCAGAAAACATTGCAGCTTAAAGCCTTGCAGCTGCGTGTATTTTTCTGATAAGCTGAAACTCGGAGCAGCTGATTCAAATCCGGCGTTCTGGGACACGGGGAGGAGCGGAGCACGAAAGCACAAACACAAACAAACAAAAGGCAGGCAGTCTTCCTAGCGACAGCGTGTGGAAGCGACATCGTGGGGAGAAGTACAGTCGTGGGACAAGTACAGCGCAGTTAGAAGCAGTTTGAAAGCAGGTTGACAGCTGCAGAAGCTACACTAAACAAAAAATGGTCTTCAAGCCAGTAATCTGTGACAACTGCATGATGTGGGAAATCCGAGAAAACCCAACAGAGCTCAACCAAGTTTGTGTAAAGTGCCGCACCATCCAGGACTTGCTTCAGCGATTAAGCCTGCTAGAAAAGGAGATGGAGGAAATGAGACAGCAACAGGAGCTTGAGGAGCTGACACACCCACAATTCATGGAAGTCTGCACCCCTAGCAGACTGAAAGCCACCAGGGAGATGGAAGAGAGTCGAAACAGCTGGGTTCAAATAGGCAGAAGCAGGAAAAAAGAAACTTCGTCAAACACAACCACCAGAAATCCAGACATCCAACACATTTGAGCCACTTCAACATTTAGATGACCAAAACCAACATCAAGAGAATGAAAGAAACAACACCCAGGACCCTATAAACAGTGCTGACCAGCCAGCAAAAGAAGGGAGGTCATGATTGTTGGGGACTCCATACTGAGAAACACAGCAAGTTCAGTTCGCAGTTTGGACCCCCTTACTACAACAGTGTGCTGCCTTCCAGGAGCCTCTGTCAAGCACATCACTGAGAACGTGGACAGGCTCCTAGAACGAACTGGAGATGACCCTGTAGTAGTCGTCCACATTGGTACAAACAACATTGGAAGAGACAGGCCAAGATCCCTGCAGAACAAATTCAGAGAGCTAGGAAGGAAATTAAAAGACAAGACCAAAACTGTGGTATTTTCTGGGATACTGCCGGGCGCCTTGCAAAGGACCATATGGACAGCTGGAAATACAAAATCAAAATGCATGGCTGAAATCGTGGTGCACACAGGAAGGCTTCACCTTTCTTGAACATTGGAGCACTTTCTACAACAAGGACTATCTATACAGGTGGGACAGACTGCACTTAAACAGAAAGGGAACCAATCTACTCGGAGAAAGGATCCTTCAGGCGGTACAGAAGCATTTAAACTAGAAAGGAAGGGGGAGAAAACAAAAAAACAGAAGGAGACTACATCAAAACAAGGGCAACAACTCAGGTAAGACCACTATTAAATGTATTTATCTTAATGCTAGAAGTCTCAGAAACAAAATGTTAGAACTTGAAGCTACTGCACTAACAAGTAACTACGATGTGATAGGTGTTACAGAAACTTGGTTGTCTGAGAGTGATGGAGACGAATATAATATCAGTGGGTACACACTGTATAGGAAAGACAGGCAGGACAGAAGAGGCGGAGGGGGTAGCGCTATACATAAGAAATAGCCTTGAAGCCCAGGTGTTAAATCAGGACAAAGAAAACAATGCAGAATCAATATGGGTCAGAATAATGGACACAAATTCAAAGGGCATAATAATAGGAGCATGCTATAGACCGCCAAATTCAGACGCTTGAGCAAAATAATCTGTTGTACAATGACATTAGAAATGCGTGTAGAAAAGGAGAAGCCATACTAATGGGGATTTCAACTTCCCCATATAAAATGGGAAAACCCAATGGGGGCACGACGGACTAAATTGAAATGGTGGAAATGACAAATGACTGCTTCCTAAC
The DNA here is from genome assembly GCA_036884735.1 of Huso huso. Lineage (NCBI taxonomy): Eukaryota > Metazoa > Chordata > Actinopteri > Acipenseriformes > Acipenseridae > Huso > Huso huso. The sequence continues at coordinate 35,311,115 of CM072670.1, forward strand.
GCAATTTGTCAAGGCACCGACTAGAGGGGAGGCATGCCTTGATTTAGTCTTTTCAAATAATGAAGACAGAATAACTAAAACAGAGGTCAGAGAGCCATTGGCAAACTCAGACCACAACATGGTCTCATTTGAAATATTTTTTTAAAACCCCAAAAGTAATGACTAAAGCTAAGGTTTACAATTTTAGAAAAGCAAACTATGAAGGTATGAAACGGAGACTAACAGAAGTAGATTGGAGTAAAATAGAGAAAACATCCACAGAAAAAGGGTGGCTGTCTTTTAAAAATGTAGTACTAGAGGCACAAAACAATTACATCCCAAAAGTAGACAAATCTAAATCTAAAACAAAATGGCCAAAATGGTTTAATAGATCAATTAAAAAAAAAAAAATATTCAGCGAAAAAAGGCACTTTACAGAGCGTTTAAAAGGGACCAAAACAAAGCACACAGAAAGAGTACTTGGAACTGCAAACACAAGTCAAAAAAGGAAGTTAGAAAGGCCAAGAGAGAGATAGAAATCAATATTGCTAAGGGGGCTAAAACCAATTCCAAAATGTTTTTCCAATATTATAACAGCAAGAGAACATTCAAAGAGGAGGTTAAATGTCTAAGAGACACAAATGGCAAAATCATAGATGAAGAAAAAAAAAAAATAGCAAATATATTAAATGATTACTTTTCACAGATTTTACAAAGGAGGACACGGACAACATGCCCCACATGTCGACCTGTTCCTATCCAGTTTTAAATAACTTTAGCATAACAGAGGCAGAAGTGTTAAAGGGACTAGGAGCTTTTAAAATAAACAAATCCCCTGGGCCGGATGAGATCCTCCCAATAGTACTCAAAGAAATGAAAGAAGTTATTTACAAGCCGCTAACCAAGATCATGCAACAGTCTCTTGACACAGGGGTTGTACCGACAGACTGGAAAATAGCAAACGTAATACCGATCCACAAAAAGGGAGACAAAACTGAACCAGGTAACTACAGACCAATAAGCCTGACTTCTATTATATGTAAACTTATGGAAACTATAATAAGATCCAAAATGGAAAATTACCTATATGGTAACAATATCCTGGGTGACAGCCAGCATGGTTTTAGGAAAGGGAGATCATGTCTAACTAACCTACTTGACTTTTTGAGGATGCAACATTGAAAATGGACAACTGCAAAGCATACGACATGGTCTATTTAGATTTCAGAAAGCTTTTGACAAAGTCCCGCATAAAAGATTAATTCTCAAACTGAACGCAGTAGGGATTCAAGGAAATGCATGCACATGGATTAGGGAGTGGTTAACATGTAGAAAACAGAAAGTACTGATTAGAGGAGAAACCTCGAAATGGAGTGAGGTAACCAGTGGTGTACCACAGGGATCAGTATTAGGTCCTCTGCTATTCCTAATCTACATTAATGATTTAGACTCTGATATAGTAAGCAAACTCGTTAAATTTGCAGAGCGACACAAAAATAGGAGGAGTGGCAGACACTGTTGAAGCAGCAAAGGTCATTCAAAATGATCTAGACCGCATTCAAAATTGGGCAGACACATGGCAAATGAAATTTAATAGAGAAAAGTGTAAAGTATTGCATGCGGCAACAAAAAATGTTCATTATAAATATCATATGGGAGATAGTGAAATTGAAGAAGGGAACTATGAAAAAGACCTAGGGAGTTTATGTTGACTCAGAAATGTCTTCATCTAGACAATGTGGGGAAGCTATAAAAAAGGCCAACAAGATGCTCAGATATATTGTGAGAAGTGTTGAATTTAAATCAAGGGAAGTAATGTTAAAACTCTACAATGCATTAGTAAGACCTCACCTAGAATATTGTGTTCAGTTCTGGTCACCTCGTTACAAAAAAAGATATTGCTGCTCTAGAAAGAGTGCAAAAGAAGAGCAACCAGAATTATCCCGGGTTTAAAAGGCATGTCATTATGCAGACAGGCTAAAAGAATTGAATCTATTCAGTCTTGAACAAAGAAGACTACGCGGGCGATCTGATTCAAACATTCAAAATCCTAAAAGGTATAGACAATGTCAACCTGGGGGACTTCTTTGACGAAAAAAAGAAAAAAAAAGGACCAGGGGTCATAAATGGAGATTAGATAAAGGGGCATTCAGAACAGAAAATAGGATGCACTTTTTTACACAGAGAATTGTGAGGGTCTGGAACCAACTCCCCAGTAATGTTGTTGAAGCTGACACCCTGGGATCCTTCAAGAAGCTGCTTGATGAGATTCTGGGATCAATAAGCTACTAACAACCAAACGAGCAAGATGGGCTGAATGGCCTCCTCTCGTTTGTAAACTTTCTTATGTTCTTCTTATGTTCTTATGAAAGAGCCAGGGTGACTCCCCAACAGACCTGGGACAAATACAGTTCATTGAAAATAAAAATAGTTTCAATGGTTTAACTTGAAACCAAAAGTAAATACTATATCCAAACTGCATTATATATTTGTAATAAAGTTCTTTGTTTGCAATTTTGATCTCCTTGTTTGTTTTCATAGTACTTTTGACAGGAAAGCAGGACTTCAGTCAAAACAGATAAACAGATCGGAAATTTCTAGGTGCTGTTTTCCGAAAACTGACTTTCGGAATATTCTGAAACATTTTCCGAAAACTGTGTTTACATGACTTTTGATATCTTAATTAGTTTTCGGAAAACTTAAGTTTTCCGAAAAATATCGGAATTCTTATGCTCATGTAAACGCACTGAATGTTGGTATTGTACGTGAGTGGTGTTTATGTCTTGTAAATAAATACTTCACCGTTCTTGAACATTGGAGCACTTTCTACAACAAGGACTATCTATACAGGTGGGACGGACTGCACTTAAACAGAAAGGGAACCAATCTACTCGGAGAAAGGATCCTTCAGGCGGTACAGAAGCATTTAAACTAGAAAGGAAGGGGGGAGAAAACAAAAAAACAGAAGGGAGACTACATCAAAACAAGGGCAACAACTCAGGTAAGACCACTATTAAATGTATTTATCTTAATGCTAGAAGTCTCAGAAACAAAATGTTAGAACTTGAAGCTACTGCACTAACAAGTAACTACGATGTGATAGGTGTTACAGAAACTTGGTTGTCTGAGAGTGATGGAGACGAATATAATATCAGTGGGTACACACTGTATAGGAAAGACAGGCAGGACAGAAGAGGCGGAGGGGTAGCGCTATACATAAGAAATAGCCTTGAAGCCCAGGTGTTAAATCAGGACAAAGAAAACAATGCAGAATCAATATGGGTCAGAATAATGGACACAAATTCAAAGGGCATAATAATAGGAGCATGCTATAGACCGCCAAATTCAGACGCTGAGCAAAATAATCTGTTGTACAATGACATTAGAAATGCGTGTAGAAAAGGAGAAGCCATACTAATGGGGATTTCAACTTCCCCATATAAAATGGGAAAACCCAATGGGGGGCACGACGGACTAAATTGAAATGGTGGAAATGACAAATGACTGCTTCCTAACGCAATTTGTCAAGGCACCGACTAGAGGGGAGGCATGCCTTGATTTAGTCTTTTTCAAATAATGAAGACAGAATAACTAAAACAGAGGTCAGAGAGCCATTGGCAAACTCAGACCACAACATGGTCTCATTTGAAATATTTTTTAAACCCCAAAAGTAATGACTAAAGCTAAGGTTTACAATTTTAGAAAAGCAAACTATGAAGGTATGAAACGGAGACTAACAGAAGTAGATTGAGTAAAATAGAGAAAACATCCACAGAAAAAGGGTGGCTGTCTTTTAAAAATGTAGTACTAGAGGCACAAAACAATTACATCCCAAAAGTAGACAAATCTAAATCTAAAACAAAATGGCCAAAATGGTTTAATAGATCAATTAAAAAAAATATTCAGCGAAAAAAGGCACTTTACAGAGCGTTTAAGGGACCAAAAACAAAGCACACAGAAAGAGTACTTGGAACTGCAAACACAAGTCAAAAAGGAAGTTAGAAAGGCCAAGAGAGAGATAGAAATCAATATTGCTAAGGGGGCTAAAACCAATTCCAAAATGTTTTTCCAATATTATAACAGCAAGAGAACATTCAAAGAGGAGGTTAAATGTCTAAGAGACACAAATGGCAAAATCATAGATGAAAAAAAAAATAGCAAATATATTAAATGATTACTTTTCACAGATTTTTACAAAGGAGGACACGGACAACATGCCCCACATGTCGACCTGTTCCTATCCAGTTTTAAATAACTTTAGCATAACAGAGGCAGAAGTGTTAAAGGGACTAGGAGCTTTTAAAATAAACAAATCCCTGGGCGGATGAGATCCTCCCAATAGTACTCAAAGAAATGAAAGAAGTTATTTACAAGCCGCTAACCAAGATCATGCAACAGTCTCTTGACACAGGGGTTGTACCGACAGACTGGAAAATAGCAAACGTAATACCGATCCACAAAAAGGGAGACAAAACTGAACCAGGTAACTACAGACCAATAAGCCTGACTTCTATTATATGTAAACTTATGGAAACTATAATAAGATCCAAAATGGAAAATTACCTATATGGTAACAATATCCTGGGTGACAGCCAGCATGGTTTTAGGAAAGGGAGATCATGTCTAACTAACCTACTTGACTTTTTTGAGGATGCAACATTGAAAATGGACAACTGCAAAAGCATACGACATGGTCTATTTAGATTTCCAGAAAGCTTTTGACAAAGTCCCCATAAAAGATTAATTTTCAAACTGAACGCAGTAGGGATTCAAGGAAATGCATGCACATGGATTAGGGAGTGGTTAACATGTAGAAAACAGAAAGTACTGATTAGAGGAGAAACCTCGAAATGGAGTGAGGTAACCAGTGGTGTACCACAGGGATCAGTATTAGGTCCTCTGCTATTCCTAATCTACATTAATGATTTAGACTCTGATATAGTAAGCAAACTCGTTAAATTTGCAGACGACACAAAAAATAGGAGGAGTGGCAGACACTGTTGAAGCAGCAAAGGTCATTCAAAATGATCTAGACCGCATTCAAAATTGGGCAGACACATGGCAAATGAAATTTAATAGAGAAAAAGTGTAAAGTATTGCATGGGCAATAAAAAATGTTCATTATAAATATCATATGGGAGATAGTGAAATTGAAGAAGGGAACTATGAAAAAGACCTAGGAGTTTATGTTGACTCAGAAATGTCTTCATCTAGACAATGTGGGGAAGCTATAAAAAAAGGCTAACAAGATGCTTGGATATATTGTGAGAAGTGTTGAATTTAAATCAAGGGAAGTAATGTTAAAACTCTACAATGCATTAGTAAGACCTCACCTAGAATATTGTGTTCAGTTCTGGTCACCTCGTTAAAAAAAGATATTGCTGCTCTAGAAAGAGTGCAAAAGAAGAGCAACCAGAATTATCCCGGGTTTAAAAGGCATGTCGATGCAGACAGGCTAAAAGAATTGAATCTATTCAGTCTTGAACAAAGAAGACTACGCGGCGATCTGATTCAAACATTCAAAATCCTAAAAGGTATAGACAATGTCAACCCGGGGACTTCTTTGACTTGAAAAAAAAAAAAAGGACCAGGGGTCATAAATGGAGATTAGATAAAGGGCATTCAGAACAGAAAATAGGATGCACTTTTTTTTACACAGAGAATTGTGAGGGTCTGGAACCAACTCCCCAGTAATGTTGTTGAAGCTGACACCCTGGGATCCTTCAAGAAGCTGCTTGATGAGATTCTGGGATCAATAAGTTATTAACAACCAAACGAGCAAGATGGGCTGAATGGCCTCCTCTCGTTTGTAAACTTTCTTATGTTCTTCTTATGTTCTTATGAAAGAGCCAGGGTGACTCCCCAACAGACCTGGGACAAATACAGTTCATTGAAAATAAAAATAGTTTCAATGGTTTAACTTGAAACCAAAAGTAAATACTATATCCAAACTGCATTATATATTTGTAATAAAGTTCTTTGTTTGCAATTTTGATCTCCTTGTTTGTTTTCATAGTACTTTTGACAGGAAAGCAGGACTTCAGTCAAAACAGATAAACAGATCGGAAATTTCTAGGTGCTGTTTTCCGAAAACTGACTTTCGGAATATTCTGAAACATTTTCCGAAAACTGTGTTTACATGACTTTTGATATCTTAATTAGTTTTCGGAAAACTTAAGTTTTCCGAAAAATATCGGAATTCTTATGCTCATGTAAACGCACTGAATGTTGGTATTGTACGTGAGTGGTGTTTATGTCTTGTAAATAAATACTTCGTGCCTGTGCGGCACGTTCAAACCGCATCTCTGCCTCTCTGCCTCCATTTCGGCTCTTACCTGCTGCCTACCTGCTTCAGCCGCGGTAACAACCCCAATCCATCACAAGTAGCCTTTTTAGAAGTTTGATTTTAATAAAATAATTATTTATTAAATGCCTACACCGTTGCTTTTGTTTACAGCTAGACTACTGTAGTACAATTTATTTATACGTTTATTTCTAAGTTACTTGTATTTAAAATGTATCGTCTAAGAATAAAAGTCAACATTGTTTTTATGCATCAAGATTTATTTAAAAAAATCCACAAATGATAGATGTATCAATTTCATGAATTTTATTAACAAATTCTGTTAATTTCATATATACAGTTACAGATTAACACATTACAAATAATAATATTAATACTACTAAAAATAATAATACATTAATAACTATAAAGTCAACAGGTGGAGCACAACGAACTGTTGTTAAATTCATTGATGAGTCACCAGACTCCCCGAGAAAAAAAGCCAATGAGATTCACCATAAACACTGAGGACAACATGGGTGCCTCCATGGAACGTATCCGTTCTTTACTTTTGCTAAATATAGGCTTAAATATCCTGACTGCGTTTGAAAGGCAAGAACGGCAAAAAACAAAACAAAAAAGTTACAAAATTGATACTGTAGATGATTCGGGTAAAAAAAAAAAAACTGTGGAAATTCATTAACAAAAACTTTGTTAAAATAACTTAAGGTTGCAGTTCAAAATCACAAATCATGCAACCTTAACTCACCCCTATTAGCCTATGCATGAGATATGATGTCATGTATGAGATATGTAAGTAGTGACATCAGCAATGACTAATCACATGACAAATGCTCCACCAAGACTGCCCAGAAGGACATTACCTGGGTGCAGTGCTTAATTTGTTCCGACAGGATTCGGCACCTCTCAGATTTGACCTAATCTGCCCGGATCCGGTACCTCTCGCAGCATGATTTATTATTTTTTCCACTGTTTGCACTGTAAACATTCTAATAAAAGCGATCAGAGTTAAAGTTGCCTCTGCCTCCTCGTTATTTCTCCCGCCCCCCCGTAAAAGCGCATCCTATCCTGCCACACCGATTCCAGACCTGCTCTCTTATTTGTACACAGAGGTTATGGGGCGGGCCGGCGAGGTAAGTATGCGTATGGCAGGTGTTGTGCAGTGACGTCTAAATGCTTTGAGTTAATCAGCACCTTGGAGAGCGCTGTCCATTTCAGAACCATAGATAGTAGGCTACTTGGCTGTTTACTCTGTCTGCTGCGCTGCTACATTGTGTTTGTCTCTTTTTTTCTCATGTGTTCTGGTACCTCAGAGCCCCCCGGAACACCCCCCCTCTTGGGCTCACTATGTGTTCTGGGACCTCCCGATTTACAAATTAAGCACTGCCTGGGTGTGTGTATTGGTATGCAGAATATTGTGCCGTCAGCTGTTCTTAGGAACTCATATGACAAAAAGAAGCGGATTTTGGTCCTCATTCTCCATGGCACTGTTCTAGAAAAAAACAAACATTCCTTTTACTGAGTGAGATACATATTAAAAAGCATTTGGTAAACCAATGGTCTTGGATAGATGAGGCAATGCCATATTACTTGGTGGCAAGTGTGCCAACTTTTGCATTAGAAGTAACAGTAGTAATTATGCAACACCTATATCACTATATCAAGAGAGACCTGAGTGACAGTGAGCGCAATAAAAGCGTTCTTGTTTTGATTGTGTCTACGTTGGCATGTACACCAAGAAGCATGATAGCTACAGTCCAGCACAGAGAATTTTTTTCCAGTGTAATGTCTTGGTGGAGGATTTGTTATGTGATTAGTTAAGCCAACATTCATGTTAAATTTAATTACAAAAACAAAAGACATATTCCTCTAGACGATTAGATTTGACCTCTGACCTAAGCAAACACACCTTATATTGTCTTTTTTTTAACATATACTAATATCCAGGTATTATAAAAAATAAAACATTGTCTTCAGTGAGTTACAGGTTCTGTGACTCTGTGAACTAAAGGTCTCCTAGTTTATGATGACATCACAAAAACGTATATTATGTATACTCTTATATATATAATGTATATAATCAGAGCCCTTCAAATCCAGCCTGTGATGTAATTAATCTAATTAACAATTGTTTAGCTATCCCACATACTATGTGCTAGTAATAGTTGGTAGATATATTGACTATTAGTTTTATGGTGGTTGGAGTAGTAATTGTTTACAGCATAGTCCCTGATCAAAACCTTCACATACTGGGGAAAGTATAGAGGGAGATAGGGGGTGAAAGTAGCGTTGGGAGCAGGGACCCAGATCCTTTTGCTGCTCAGCCTAGCCGGAGTTGTGGTAGTTGCTGAGACTTGGAAGGGAAACTGGAAACTCTGGAGCAGCGAGTCGGGGAGACTGTGCGGCAACTCCAGTGTGAGACACACAGACCCGGTGGTGCAAGCAAGCCACGCACCGGTTATTTTCTTTATCACTACCGTAGATAGTTAGATTAACGGGACTGAGCTGTCCCACAGTGTGTAGGAGGAGGTATAAAGCAGTGCCTGTTTCTCGGGGCTCCCATCGCTAGAGGGAGCAAGAAGCCGCGGTTAAAAAACCTGCACACTTTATTTTGTAGTTTTGCCTTACAGTATTTTGTTTTCCTTTTTCCTTTTTCCTTAATCATTTTTGTTTTACACACCTGCGTGTGTGTTGTATGAAGACGGGGCACAATACCATTGTTGGTAGACTGCCAACTGAGCACGGACTAATAAATCTGGGCGCCTGTGCCAGCGTTTCATATTTGAGCCTGGTGTCTGCCTTGTGTTTTCCCACACCCTTCCATACTGCGGGTCTGGTGGTTGAAGAAGCAAGTGCTTATAACTTATTCATGTTTATGATTCTGCAGCTGAAACACCGTATGGGTATTTAATTCAAATATTTAGCAACACTTAAGAACAGACATGCATGAGATGCGGAAATATTTAAATTTGAATTGCAAAAGCGGCTATGGCGGTGCTAGTGTTAAATACTGTCAGTCACCATATTTAAACCTTAGCCAGCTTCCTAATTGTCGTCTTGCTTTTCAGTTTGCGGTTACCACGCAGACTTACAGACCCAATCTTAAAACAAACCTGTTGTTTTTAATCGGTTTAAAAATGACTACTCACCCGAGGCAGCTTTCGTTTTCATTGGACTCGGATGAAGATTTTTTCTTTCCTTCTGGCTGTCTTCCTTCAACAAATAATCCACCAGAAAAACTTTCAAAGAAATCCGCCCGTCCCGCTTCTCCTCCATTTGACAATGCTGCTGCTTCAACCTCTGCTTACAGCTGTGACCGCCGCCATTCCTCTTCGTCGCTCTAAAAGCATTAGACCTCTGGGGTGATTCTACAACGCAACTTTTTTTTTCAGATTGGCCCATCGACAAACTAGTGAAAGCTCTTTTCAAAAAAGGATTGCCCATTAGGGAAGCAGTGTGGAGTAGTGGTTAGGGCTCTGGACTGAGAGACACTGCTGTTGTACCCTTGAGCAAGGTACTTTACCTAGATTGCGCCAGTAAAAACCCAACTGTATAAATGGGTAATTGTATGTAAAATAATGTGATATCTGTATAATGTGATATAATGTATAATGTGATATCTTGTAACAAAAGTCGCCCTGGATAAGGGTGTCGGCGTCTGCTAAGAAATGAATAATAATTGAAACAGGGAGCGATTGAGCTGCTTTATTTGTTTCATATTGCGAATCCATATTGTCTGAGCCTGTCTTTCCTCCTAGGAAGTGTAAGCAGAGATCCGAACTAGTCAGTTCATGTTCTCTCTCCTCAACTGAGACGCAATATTATTGAAGGTAAAGACATTAATTTGGTCTCTATTCTTATTGCAACCTCAGAATTTCTGGATCACAGAGTAGTTGACTGTGGAGATCTGTCTGTTACTCTAAAATCTTGGGATTCTCGGTTGTGTAAAAAACTTGGAGAATTTGTGCTTGCATTTTCTGTCTTTCGCTAAGTCCTTTGTAATCATGTTTATGCTCACCGACGACAAGAACTGGACTCATATTTATTTAACATCGTTGCTCTCTCTGTCAGATATGGCGGTACCATTTTTTATGAGTATCATAAAGCTTTTTCAGCCAAAGCAGCATCTTGGTTAGCATTGGACAATACACTGATTGATTGGTCTCAACCCGATCCTGATCTCTTTAATAGATTCTTCGGTGGTCTCCATGCTAACGCTTGCAGAGTTTGTGCTTCTACCGCCCATTCTACCTCTCTGTGTCCAAAAGCAGACTCTTGAGTCTCCTCATCAGCCTCAAATTATTCTCCCCCTGCTCTCAACAACACTCCTTTTTTTAAAAAATCATACCATCTGCAGTTTCTCCTAGTCATTCTTCAGCTCCACCTGCTTTTTCAACAAGCAAAGATTCTCATGGAAGACTGTGACAGTGAGCGAATGGATCCTAGTTAACCATCTCCCTTCCAACCTGTGAGGACGCTGTGTAGCAGGAACAGTGTGCCCCGGACTGGGCAGTTCATTCCAGGGTCAGTCAGAAGCTGTGTAATAATTTCAGTTCCTCATTCTGCATTTCCAAAGGATGCTATTTTTTACATATGTGCAGTTTCTGTGGCGATGCTCATTCACAGTCCATTTGCCCTCTTTCAACTAAATGACAGCCCCTCCAGCTGAAACAGTCTAGAACTCGGCTCTCTCTTACCGGCTTCTCAGATGTCTGGCCTCCAGAAATCAAAAATCTTCCTCCTCAGCTTAAATCCACAGCCTTACTTGAATTATTCCCTATTGTCGTTGCAGCCTATCTTTGTAGCCCATTTTGGCAGAAATCTTAATCTTTTGTGAATCAATCTACTGTTCATATTATTAATTAAGGCCGTTCCTCCCCCCCTCTAATTATGCAACTTCTTCGCCGGCTAGTCTGGATTTCAGAAATAAATAATTTATTTTGAAAGCCCTACTCCTTGCAGGTATCTCTAATAAAACTGGTGATGCTCTTTCTAGTTTACAGATCGTGCAATTCAGACGTCTGGCTCCCTCAGCTCAACCTTTCCCTCTACCCATTCCTCCATTCAGCAAACGGTTTTCAACTAAATTTACATTAGCAATTACTGATATGAGTCTTTTTGGATAGGTCCATTCTTCACGGGAAAATTGATCCAGTTCTGATAAGTTTGTTGGGGATCGTCGATCTATGCATTTGCACCCGTGCCAGTCTCCCCTTTCAGAGAGCAAGCTGCTCCCAACTTTCGAGCTAGTCATTTGACTCAACTTATCAAAGGTGGCTCTTACAGCTGGGAGACCCCTGGCCCTCTTTATGTGTTTATTTTTTATTCTCTTTTCCAGCACTTTTGTTCTCCCTGTGTAGATCGCAAGGCTCTCCATGCGGCCTTGGAGCATTAGCTGAGTCTCACCTCTCTTGACTAGATGACCCAGTAAGCCAGGGAGACCTTGGTTCGTCCTCCTTGGTTCCTTAGTTTCCCCTTGGGGGAAGTCCTCACTTCCCAGCCTTGGAGGTCGATCGGTTGGGCCTCACCTCAGCGAGGGCGGTTCTCCAAGTAGTCAAGGGGAAACCTATTACTAAGTCACAAGCACTTTGTCTTTATTCTAGTAGTCCATTATGCAGGCCTGGCTCTTGCCTCATGAAGTAATACTAGTAAGGGCTTGAAAAAGAGCTAGGTTTTTGTTTTTCCTTTTGTTTGTTGAAAGAAAATATGTGTGTCTAAGCAAACTGCTTCACCACTTTCACTGTTGCCTTCTTTGCCTGGTGTTTAGTGGGCTTCCATCCTGACCAGAGAGCCCACTAGCCCACACTAGTTTACATCTTCATATTTTAAACATCAAAAAATGTACCTTCCTGCAATTCTCTCCTAAGCTCATCATACTGTTCATTTACTTGAACCGTGTTCATTTTTTACACTTTTAGCTTGAAAAAAATAGAAATAAAACGATTATTAAAAATATAAAGTCGATAATGTCTGACCGTTGAATGTGCTAGATTAAATGCAACTAAAAAACAGTAAAAATGCATCGACTAATCAGCAGCTACACTGCATTGTTAGCAATTAGTTTACATTTTCATTATTTTTAAATCATATTTTCTTTAATAACTTCTTACTCACCCACCACAATAACTTAATGCCAGCTACTTGTCGAACGATTGATTGACATTTGTGTCATCCAATGGAAGCATCGAACATTTTTTGCTCCTGAAAAAAAAAAATTGAGGAGGACTGGTACCTGATGACTGACTTGAGGAGGACTGATGCCTGATACCTGATGACTGACTCGAGGAGGACTGATGCCTGATACCTCGAGGAGGACTGATGCCTGACCTGATCGAGGAGGACTGATGCCTGATGCCTGACGACTGACTCGAGGAGGACTGATGCCTGATACCTGACGACTGACTCGAGGAGGACTGATGCCTGACACAAGAGGGAGTGATACATGAGGATGTTCTAAAATGGACACTGTACAGAGAGACATTTTTTTGTATTATGAGCACATATACTGACTAATATAAACTCCTCTTTATCACCTTCGTTTTCCTTATGCATTTAACTACTGTGATAGAAAAGGGGCTTTGAAGGGGTTGGATACATCAATAGAACACGAGTTAGTAGGAGTAAACAGGCCTTGTAGCTCCCCCTTTAGTCAGGAAGAAGCAGAAAAGACAAAGATTACACATGTATACCAGCTAGAGACTACACTTCCCAAAAGCCCAAGTAAAACCAACCACTGCATGATGGGTAACGACGGCAACTTTAAAGGGCTGCCAGTGAACTGAGTGGTCGAGAAGGAGAAGCCAGCAGAATACCATTCCAGTGCGGGACGAGAGCGGAAAGGAGTACACTGCTCGAGTTTGTTGCATTACCAGAGATAGCGACGAAGAATACTAATCAAACAGTCAACCTCAATCACAGCTGTAATTTACGAAGTAAGGTAATAACGGAGCAAACACAACATTGCTACAAAAGCTGTACAGGTGCAGGGGCTGTAATACACAAACTGGAATACAATACAGAGGGAAGATTCATCAAGAGCTGCAAGGAGGCATAGCCGCGGAGCAATCTTGGACCACAGAGAAACACCCACGGACGGTGAAAGTCAACAGTGAGTATGCTGCATTTACTTTCCTTTGCACTCAAGGCAGTCATATACGTACGGGACTGTGTAAAATTAAGAAGGACCGGCAATAGCCGGTGTGTAGTGGGAGGTGCATTGGATGTATGAGGGATATTGAACAGCCAGCACATTTGGTTTGAATTTTGTTTATGCCTGGCTGGGAATCCAAAAACAAAAATAAAAACTCAGATCAGCTGGGTTTGGAAAACAAACTTATATCCAGAAGAGAGTGGAACCTAATAAGAAAGAATATTGAAATTACTAAACTTGTTTAGTGGCCCCTAAGCCAATTACAGTTACTTACCTGTGCAGCAGTGTGTTGTTGTCATCACAAAAGGTTGGCACGCAGCAGGGAGCAGCGCAATACCGCAAAGTGCCACCGGTATCAACCTCGAGCCAGATCCAGAGTGTACTTACCTGACCATACAGCGCCATCTGGTGGGGAACCTGGAAAAGAGACACAAGGATCACAGTACAAAGCCAATGCAGGGGAAAATGTACTAAGACAACAACTCACCTGGGGTTGTTGAGCGTGAGGATCCACTGAAGAGGGCATACGAGCCAGGAACCACTTCTGGACTGTCTTACCCACAGCTGAAGCATGCATGTAGTCTATTATTATAACTGCTAAACAGTGCACAGTCTTAACCTTTTCTATTATGGGAGGCTGTGTGGTCCAGTGGTTAAAGAAAAGGGCTTGTAACCAGGAAGTCCCCGGTTCAAATCCCACCTCAGCCACTGACTCATTGTGTGACCCTGAGCAAGTCACTTAACCTCCTTGTGCTCCGTCTTTCGGGTGAGACGTAATTGTAAGTGACTCTGTAGCTGATGCATAGTTCACACACCCTAGTGTCTGTAAGTCGCCTTGGATAAAGACGTCTGCTAAATAAACAAATAATAATAATATTACAAATTATTCATGTTTTGTTTTTGGCAGCATTTATCAGAAATAAAAATACAGAAGGCCACCTAAAGACATTAAGTGAACTGAGGAGTAGGATACATCTAAATCTAAGGCATATGTGTTCTGAGAAGCTGCAAGAATTGTTTGGCTTCCCAGTTTGTGCTTTCTCTTACACAGCATCAGAGTTGTGATCCAGGCAAACTCAAAATCACATACTCTATGCATAGTGTACATAAGGTACAGCAATAAGGGAGGTACAACAGCTCTTTTCCTGCAAGAGGTGAATTCAAATCATTTGTATGCCTGTGGACAGCACAGATCTTTCAGGAATGCCCATTATTGTTTAGAAAGCCGTCTCAATTATACACATTTTTAATGCATTAATTAGTTACCACAACATTCTTTGAAACAAGCCTTTATGTTGTTAGAAAATGCTGATCAAGATGATAAAAGAGAGACAGGTACAGTCTACAAGCAGGCATGATTAATTTGAACAATATCTAGTACCTAGAAACTTTTTTTACAAGCAGGCATGATTAATTTGAACAATATCTAGTACCTAGAAACTTTTTTTACACTGGCACTTAACTTTCTTGCACCAGGGTCCAGAAAATTTCAGCTTCACTAAAATCAGTGTAGAAAATCAGCTTCAATTCTATTACACAATGGTGCTGTACCAAAACTGGCCTTTTTTGAAGCTTTATTTCCCATTTTTAGTTCTTGGCTGTATAAAGAAAATGTTCATAGTAAAAAAAATAACAGGAGTTGACAAAGTTAACTTTAACCAATACTTCAAGTGCATCACAGAAATAAGGACACAGTTACAAATTAAGTGGAACTAGACTTATGACAGAGGGTAGGAGACAGTTCTTTACACAGGGGCGAGGCTTTGGAATGGGTTACCTAGCCATGATGTTGATGCTAAGAATTTTTAGATCAATTAGCTACTCGTAACCAGATGACCATTGATGGAAAAAATGGTACATTTGTTTGGGGATGTTTTCAGATATTGCCAATGAAAAGAATAGGACAATTCTTGCTTTTGTATAAATTCAGTGAACAATACAAATATATACAATTTACAAAACAATTTGGTATTGTGAAAAAATAAACATGCTTTGTAACATTGAAGTTGAAGAATAGGTGATGAACATTCAGAAAAGTGCCTCTTCTCTCTGTAAAATAAAAATGTAAGAAAACTGAAAACAAAATTTTAACCTGCCAATTTAACTGAAACAACTAACTTTTTTTGGTTGATTACTAATAAACTATTTGAGTTTATCCACAAATACTTTTTAAATTATTCGTATTCGTCAGTAGTAGTAAATAATCGTCTATTTCATCTTTCTTTTTAGGCAGGTCAACTAACTTGAAGTACTTTATGTATTATTATTAATGTACAGTCACAGATAAAAGTATTGGCACCCTACACTTAATATAAGAGCATTAAAAAAAAAAAGTGTCAAATCCAAGCATTTAGTGAACATTAGCCACTAATACTATGATAAAGACCAAAATACACCATTTCTGGTTGTTTAACAAACAATCTTTATTAAAAAAAAAAAAAAAAAAAAAAAAAAAAGCTGCATTATAAAGTCAAGGAGGCAATTATTTCAACATCTGTTGAAGAAGAACATTTTGGTAACACAGCAGATGATGGTCAAGATAAAGGACTTGGATTCACATTTGAGAACAGCACTCGTAGCAAACTACAACAAATGGCTACATAACAGTATCAAAGAAATATGGAATACCAAAATCCACAATCAGAGCAATAATCAAGAAGCACCACAGAACAAATACAACTGAAATGCTTCAAATAAGCAGACATCCAAAGAACATTACAAGTACCACAGGTAAAAGAATAATTCGAGCAGCTAAAAAAATCCAAGATTTAAAGCAAAGGACTTAAAGAAAGATTTAGAAGCATCGGGCATAATACTTCATGAAAGAACTTTATACACTTAGATCTCACTGCACACCACTTTTAAAGAAAATTCATAACCGTCTCAAATAAGCCAAGAAATATGAACAGGAATCTGAAGCATTCAACAAAATTCTATTGTCCGATGAGTCTAAAATATAACGTTTCCCTAAAAATGCACTTGGTATGTTTGGAGAACAAAGGGGAAATCCTTCAATGAAGAAAACCTTGTACCTATAGTTAAACATAGAGGTGCTTTATTCATGATATGGAGTGTTTTAGCAGTTCATGGACTGGAGACATGGATGTGATTGAAGATTGAATTAATGCAGCCATGTATCAAAACACTCTACAAAGTAGATACCATCTGCTCATACGCTGATTGGCAGTTTATCTTCCACACGACAACAACCCAAAGCATACAGCTAAGTCACCTCTGGAATTCTTGAAGATAACAATTCATAACAAAAAAGCTGTAGTAGCCAAGCACTGTGGAAATATGCAAGACAGAATGGGTCCAGATTTCACCAACGAGATGTAACATCATTCTTAAACAGTATCATAAATGTCTGAAAGCCATAATAAAAGCAAAAGGACGCACTAAATACTAAAGCAGAGGTGCCAATACTTTTGTCAGGAACAAATATTTGAAATTGCGTTCGTTTTTTATTTTATAGATTGTTTGTTAGACTATCAGAAATTATGTATTTTGGTATTTGTCATTGTGGCTAATGTTCACTAAATGCTTTTATTTAACATGTTTTCTTGAATGATCTTATATTAAGTGTAGGGTGCCAATACTTTTGTCTGTGACTGTCCACAGTATCAAATGTATGATCTTTATCATATTTTTTGTAACTCATAACATACATTTACTATCTTTATAAAGTATTTATGCAGAAATGATAAGGGAATTTCATGTGAATTAAACAAGTGCAAAGGCCAATTTCCTGAAAGGAATACAATTAAATAAATGGTATAAAATGAACAAAAAACTACTCAGATCAGTTGTTCTTGTTCCTTCCTACAACTAAGTTTGAAATTGTTTTATGTAAAAAAATGCATTTATACTTGCTTTAAAATAGGGCCCTGTTATTATATTTCAATATTATTCAACTAGTGTTGAATAAAGTCAGTAGTTAAGTGTGGGGTTCAAAAGTTACTGGACATGCAAAGCCACTGAAAATGATCTTTTCCTTCATCCAAAAGCCACCATCGTTTTTACCTCCATCTGCTCATGGATCCAATCTAGGCATTCAGTGATTCTGGTGTAGACTCCTGGTTTGTTTTTTTCTGCACATCCCAGTCCCCAGCTTGTAGCTCCAGCTAACTTCCAGACATTTGAATCTTCACAAGCCAATGGTCCGCCACTGTCTCCCTTTGTTACACAGAAAAAAGTGAGTTCCAACAGCAGCTGTTGAAATCTCTGATGCCTCAAACAGAGGTTGTCTTTCTGCATAATTCTGTAAATCACCATTTATTCACTAACCCCTGAATGAGTGCTAACCATGGTTTTAAAATCCTTTAGCACTGAACGTGAAAAAAAAAAAAAAACACAATTGTACATGAAGCTACTTGCTCTTTAAGCATATTGTTTTGGCCCCCATTCTGAAGATCTGTGGTTCTTTGCTTGTGTTTTACTTTAATTTGGAATACTATGCACAGATTTCAAAGACTCTATTGATAAAAAGTTGCTGCTGCTTCCTTGTACTGACCACTAATCTGCCTCAATCTATACATTCCTGGGATCAGTGATATGAACATGGTGTCAGGGGGATGCACAGTGTTCTCTAATGTCAAAACCAGCTTCTATAACACTAATGCAATGTACGCACAGCACCCTACCACCCTTGAACCAGTCTTACATTGACAATACCATTAGGTGCTAGATATATAGGAGGCTGTGTGGTCCAGTGGTTAAAGAAAAGGGCTTGTAACCAGGAGGTCCCCGGTTCAAATCCCACCTCAGCCACTGACTCATTGTGTGACACTGAGCAAGTCACTTAACCTCCTTGTGCTCCGTCTTTCGGGTGAGACGTAGTTGCAAGTGACTCTGCAGCTGATGCATAGTTCACACACCCTAGTCTCTGTAAGTCGCCTTGGATAAAGGCGTCTGCTAAATAAACAAATAATATCAATATTGTATTGTTGCATGCGATCCTCGGGTTATACATTTTGGCATTTTTGTGGCAGGATTGGTCTGTATCATCATCTGAGAATATTCCTATGAACCAAAACCATAGGTAGTATTTCTGGAATATTCTTGGTAATGAAAATGAATACATCTGTAACCACATTGATTGATATAGTGTACACTTTTATGTTTTTGTTTGTCTTGACCTCAATATGTGTACTAAGTATGGGTCCAACCAAAAAGTCACATAACCCCCTTAATTTAGTTTTTATTTTAAAGGTAACAATTTATGCACTGAATCTTGTAAAGAATACATTATCCAATGTTTTATGTTACAGTTCTGATTTTTATGCCAGTAAAAACAGTATATTCCAGCCCCAAGCATATTTGTATCCTGTTTAATTGACACGTGAACCTGTCTAACCTGAAATTATGAAGGATTTGTTTGTTCTCCTTGCATAAAATTTATTTAAACTCAACAGTGAAGTTTGACATCAAGTCGTTTGATTTTTCAAAAATCAACACATTACATTGACAGTAGATTTCACCTTAGCAAACCAGCACTTCCCAATGAAATGGGGACTATACTTATACAGTGCCGTGAAAAAGTATTTGCCCCCTGTCTGATTTTCTGCATTTTTGCACATTTTTCACATTGTATTTGGTCAGATTTTTTTGTGTGTTGTAGTAGTATATAGAGGGAGTCTGAGAGAAAAAATTTTGGTGCCAAAGTTTGGTGCTTCTTTCATTTGTTTGGTGTGCAAGGTAATCAAACATGCAATCTTCAGGTGTGAAAAAGTTATTGCCCTCCTAGTTAAGTGTTAACATTCAGTGTCAAAAATATGCAAAAATGCAGAAAATCAGACAGGGGGCTGTAACAGGGCGAGGAGCCCTGTACAGTGTTTTGTTTATTTATTTTTAGAACGAGGTCTCCCCCTCCACCCCTGTGCAATTTATTGTTTTGTATTATGGTTTTGTTATTTAAAAATATATGACGGCAAAGCGTCGTTGGTATTGTTTTTATATTTATTTATTTATTTATTATTGTATTTATATATACGTGATGGCGTAGCCATGTGTTTGTTTGTTTGTTTGTTTGTTATTATACTGTTTAGTAGCGTGGATGGGTACTTCCATCCACAGTAATTTGAAAACTTTGTGCAGAAGGTGGCCATCTCCCGAATTAATTAAGTGATTAATTTGTTGCTAATCGGGAGATGGTCACCTGCATAAAAGCCTGCAGTGCTCTCAGTTAGAGGGGTGTTCAAGAGGAGGAATGAGAGCGGAGAGAGCGAGCGAAAACTAAACTAAACTTAAAATTAAATCCAGGATCAGTGAAGGCTACTGCCCAGCCTGACCTGGATCATTTATTGTTTATTTTGTGTGCATGATTTTGTTTTGTTTAAACCTTTTACTTTCGCTCTGTGAGCAAGTGTTTTGCATTTAAACTTTTTATTTTATTTTTTTATTATTTAAATAAAACGGCGCAAGCGCCTTGAACTGCAGCACTGCCTGGTGTCAGAGTGTTTCCCTTCCTTCTGGCCTGACGTCACAACTCGACCACCCTGTCACAGGGGCAAATACTTTTTCACGGCACTGTATGTCACTCAAACTGCATTAAGAGCTTTGTCACATGTTGTACATGAATCATACAACATGTTTTTGAGAAAATTTCAAATACCAAGTGGGTTGTATTTAACTACTACAGGCCCACCAAGAGAAAGACATCGCTGTTAACAACCAGACACCAAATATGTTATGCCCAGGAATAAGCAACAAGACTAATATCAGGGTTTAACAGAATGTGTTAGGAAGATACATTGATGGAACCAACTCTATTTAGTCTAGAACAAAGAAGGATGGTGGGGGGGGGGGTGGTGGCAACAACACTTGACTGAAGTCAAAGATAACCGTCAGTGCAGACCCCAGGACACAGTTGGAATTAAGTGGAGATGAACTTTACATAGACAGTGTGGCAAATCAATGTAATCCTTAAATACCCAACTTGACACAAGTTTTTGGATTAATCAAAAACTAGAATGGCCTCCTCTTGTTCATATATTTTCTTATGTTCTTATCTTATAGATTTTTTGGGTTTCCAAATATCCATATTAATTAAATAAACCATACCTGGCAGGAATCTATACCACCTTCTAAATATCCAGCACAAATCATTGTAGGAGTTATAAAGCCTTGATACACATCAGGCTGATTGCACACTTTGTTGGACAGCAGAGGTATCTGAGCGTAGTTCATAGCAACAGTACCTTCTCCTATAATGAAAATAATTAAGTATTAATGTGTTGATAGCAGGTCAATCAAATGCATCAGTTAGGATACAGTCAAAGCATGTATATGGAAGCATTTGGATTATTTTGAGGCTTGATGGAGTTGTAACAAAGGAAAGCTTTACATAATTATAACACTATATTTTAACAATGATCATCCAAAGTGTATTAAATGTAATTAAGCTGTTTTATTTTTCACCTGAGACATATTATTAGACAACAGGGCTTATTGCTTAATTAACACAGTAAAAGGTTTTGCGCACCACAGTGCTCGTTAACAGATACCCAATTTCCTTTATTTAAACTTTTTAAATTAGATTTTGGACTCTAATGCAATACATTTTAAAATGATGTTCTGTAGGACTTAAATAACATAAAGGGGCAACACTCATATTGTTTCACCGCTCTTTATAATGATTGCAATAATTCTGAAGTGTTCTAAGTTCATTTGCTCTGATATTGAGATGCAATTTCTCTATGAATAACATAGCTACACATGCTGAATATGCCATGTGTCGCTATGTCCTTTTACTTTCATTGAATTCACATTGAAAATGTCCAGTGTAGAAAGGAACCAGATTCAAATGTGGGAAATGTATTTAACACATTTTCTCAAAACTGGCTAATTAGGACATATTAAGGGCCCAGTCTGTAAGTATGGGATTAGAAATGCTCTTCCACTGTTTTACAAGCATATGCTTTGCTGTGGTTATTGCCAATATTATCCAGCAAGTTTGATATTGAGTTAAATCAGACACCTCAATATAATAAACTAAATAGATAACGGAAGGTAAAGGTAAAAAGGTTATAGTTACAATCTGCACATGTCAGTGCTTAAAGGAAAGCAAACTACAGTACTCTGTACTAAGGACTGTCCTTATTTAATGCTGGCCACTGTAAAGACCAGGTATTTGTAACAAAGGAAGTAATACGGCTAATGAGCTACAGCTTTTTGTTTTGAAGTATCGTTTATTTATGTATTTACTTATTTGTTTTATCTAGAAAAGTATTAAAGTGCATAGAAAATACTTGTTTGTGTTTGGACTTACGTTTTGTGATACCCGCTATCCTGACCATTTAATAAGGCTAATAGAGTCTATATACTTATTGCTCAGCAGCTTCTCCAGCAAGATCAGTAGCACCTTCAAACTAAACGAACTGTAATCTTTTGGACTTTAATGCATTATTCTGTATAGGGCACTGACTACCATGTTTGAATTGTTTCCCTTTACATGTTGGAACAAATACAAAATTAAAAGGACACATTTAAGTGTATGATTTTTAATTTCAAGGCAATGATTATAATTGGAGTATTTCCATGCTTTGATTTTCTTGATGCTCTTACCTCCATCATACATTGCACCCCAGCCTGAAATCCAACATATTTTTCCATCTGCAAACTCTTCACCATAATTTGGAAGGCATATTGGCTCCACATTACCTTAAGACAACAGATTCACAACTCAGATCATTGCAGTACATTACAATTTTAAATAATTGTATATTCTGATTGAAAATAAATTCTGTGCACATTTTATAACTATTGCTGTCCTGTTTGTCAGTTTTTTGCTAAATTAAATAATAGTGTAAAGAATAGCTAAATACCAATACTAAATCTTGTAAAGCACAAAAACTTTAGAAACTACAATAGTTTACACTAAAACATTAAGTATGATGGAATAAGATGACTTACCATCAAATATAATCGATGTAGTCAGCTTCATTAATGCAATGTCATAATGTAAAGATTTGGGTCTGTACTTTTTATGATGCATTATCTTCTTTACAGTATAAGCCATGCCCCCTGTCACAGGTTGGTCAGTAATACCAACATGTACTGTCCAAGAAGAAGGGAAAGCAAATCTGAAAGGAATATCACAAAAATTAGTATTAGTATGACTCATGAAGAGTTCTTCATTTTTATACACTGTATATCATTTTTTTGAGTGATATTACCTAATGCGTGGGGCCATACTCCGAAAATCTTAGTTCACAAATAAAAACATTTCCCAGCCACTTTGTGGTCCCGTCACAGTCACCAATTCTGTAAGAACTTCCCCTATAATGTTTAAATAATTTTCTGCAATGAGGTTTATAATAAGACACATAATTATAATAAATTATAATTTCACTGTAATTCAGGAAAGGTTTGGACACAAGTGACCAAGGTTCAGAAATAGGTTTATTATCTTGTCTTTTGAACCCAGTTCATTTGTCACTGTTAGAGATCCTATCTCTACAGTAGCTAACCAGTTAAGTGAGGTGTAGGTAGCTGAGTCTATTTTTTAACCTACTTAAACTAATGTTTATGAAGACATGACGGCCTACCTGGATGGCATGCTGCACTCTATAACCCTTCCCGAGCCGCTAGCTTCAGAGCTACGCACGGTCTCGGGCACTTTATTACAGATTTGCCCCCCTCCCATACCTCGGTACGGGGAAGGGGGAGTGTGGCAAAGTGGCTGCTGATTGAAAAAAAGGTGCAGAGGTGATGCAGTGCATAAATAATCACAAGTCAGGAAACTATAATCCGTTTTGGAAAAGGGGTCTTTATTTTGTAATTCCCGGTCTGGCGACCAAACGATAAACCTCCGGCAATACACACCAATGTGTAAAGCACGGAGGTAACAATGATAAATGGGTTGCAGCCCAAATAATAAAAAAACGTTATCCGCCCCACAATAATACAGTACACGGTCACCAGTCCGGGTGTGTGCAGTAGTGCTTGTGGTGGGTGATAACAATTATAATGGTTTACAACAGTGGACCTGAAAGATGTGTATTAGTACATTTCTATCTGTCCAGCACACAGGAAATATCTCCGCTTCGCCTTTCAGGGGAGTGTCTTCGAGTTCTCCGTGCTGTCATTCGGCCTCTCCTTAGCCCCCCGCACATTTTCAAAGTGCATGGATGCCATCCTCGCTCTCTTGCATCTGCAAGGGATAAGGGTGATGAATTACCTGGACGACTGGTTGATTTGTTCCCAAAGGAAACAGGAAGGTGCAGTGGCCCACACAGCGATTGTGATGGAGCATCTGTCAAGACTGGGTCTCACCCTCAATGATGCAAAAAGCCAATTAATACCCGTGCAAAGTACGGTCTACTTGGGTCTCCGGTTGGATTCCCTTATGATGCAAGCCTACCTGTCGGATGACAGAGTAGCTGCCATTCACAACTGTCTGGCCCTGTTTCAACAAGGGTCCACAGTACAATTGGTGTTGTGCCAAAAATGACTGGGTCTGATGGCCGCAGCTTCGTCAGCCACCCAATTGGGGTTACTTCACATGCGCCTGCTTCAAGTGTGGCGCAATGCCTTTCGGCTACACCCCAAGAAGAACAGACACCGTCAGCTGACAGTGTCTCGCCTGTGCTGGAATGCACTACGCTGGTGGAGGCAAGCCCCTCACCTGAGCAAAGGCGTAAGGATGGGAGTGATTTACAACTCTCAAGTGGTGACGACAGACACATCCAACTCCGGTTGGGGGGTGGTCTGGGCAGGCAGAGGAGTCCGCAGGTCCTGGTTGGGCAACTGGACATCCCTGTACATAAATGCGCTAGAGCTGAAAGCGGTTCACCTTGTGCTGCAACATTTCCTCCCTGTGCTCCGCAACCAACATGTCCTTGTCCGCACAGAAAATGTGTCAGGAGTTGCGTACGTGAACCACCAGGGAGGGTTTCGGTCCCCAGGGTTACACCGCATAGCCTTTCGGCTGCTGATCTGGGCACAGAGACACTTCCTGTCCCTCCAGACTGTACATCTCCCATGAAAAGGGACCTCCTCTCAGGGAGGGTCCTCACCCATCAGAATGTAAACTCCACCCTCAAGTGGTGCAGCACATTGAGAAGTTTCAGGAGAGACGAGGTGACTCTTTGCCATCCTGGTGGCCCCCAGATGGGCATGGGGAATCTGGGCGGTCCACCTAGATGCCAGCTGCCCTAGCGAGGATGGCCCAAAGTGGGAGATCCCGCCTAAGCATGGATCCTGCCTTCTCAGGTCAGGAGAGAAGTGACAGTTCTCCTGGTGGCCCCCAGATGGCACCCAGAACTGACCTCTGCCAGACTCAGGCCAGCCCTGGGAGGGTCTGGCACCCTGAACTGAGGACCAACTGTGGGTCTGGCCCTGAGGGCGTCTGTCCACAAAAGCGTTGTACGCCTACAAGTGGAAATATTTTCAAAATTGGTGCATGGCCAGAAGCCATGACACATGTATTGCCCTATAGCAGTTATTTTACAGCTTCTGCAAGATCTGCTAGAGGTGGGTAAATCCCCCTCTACATTGAAAGTGTACCTAGCAGCCATATCTGCATGCCATGTTACCATTGACTCAGTATCCTATACTGGCGACCCATTTTCTAAAGGGTGCTCGGCGGCTACGTCCGCCTAGAAAGGATGTCCTCCCCAAATGGAGTCTAGACGTGGTACTGGAGGCTCTTACTAAGGCCCCGTTTGAGCCCATTCATTTCATAGAGTTGAAATATCTCTCTATGAAGACAGCCTTTCTATTAGCTGTCACCTCCGCTAAGTGGGTCAGTGAGCTACAGGCACTGTCCGTGTACAGTTCCTAAATGCGTATTTGGGACAATTGAAACTGTGTCGTTGCGCACAAACCTTGCTTTCCTCCCTAAAATGATTACAGCTTTTCACTTGAATCAGTCAGTGGAACTAGAGGCTTTCCATCCCCTCCCTTTGCAGAGGAGAAAGACAGGAGACTGAATTCCCTGTGCCCGGTTAGGGTTATGTGGATTATTATTATTATTATTATTATTATTTATTTATTTATTTCTTAGCAGACACCCTTATCCAGGGCGACTTACAGTCGTAAACAAAAGTACATTTCAAGAATCACAGTACAAGTAATAATACAATTAAGAGCAAGATAAATACAATGACTTTGGTTCTAGCAAGTACAAGTATGACAAAATAACAGAGCAGATAACAGTGTCAGTGATAGTTACATCAGGATATAATTAAATACAAAATACTACAGATTAAATAACACTTGACAGATTACAGTACTCTAAAGTACAGGATTAAATGCAGTAAAATAGGGGGCAGATAAGAGCAAGTAAAGCGCATTTAAGGAAGAGTGTCCATAGGGAAAAAAAGAGGAGTTCTACAGGTGCTGTCTGAAGAGGTGAGTCTTGAGGAGGTGCCGGAAGGTGGTCAGGAACTGGGCAGTCCTGACATCTGTAGGACGGTCATTCCACCACTGCGGGGCGAGGGTGGAGAAGGAGCGGGCTCTGGAGGCAGGGGAGTGTACAGGAGGTACAGCCAGTCTTCTAGTGCAGGGCGAGTGGGGGTGTAGGGAGAGATGAGGGTCTGGAGGTAGCTGGGTGCAGTCTGGTCAAGGCATCTGTAGGCTAGTACAAGAGTCTTGAACTGGATGCAAGCGCTGATCGGGAACCAGTGGAGTGAGCGGAGCAGTGGAGTTGCGTGGGAGAAGAGAGGCAGAGAGAACACCAGGCGAGCAGCGGAGTTCTGGATGAGCTGGAGCGGACGGGTGGCGGACGCAGGGAGGCCAGCCAGGAGGGAGTTGCACTAGTCTAGGCGGGAGAGTACCAGGGCCTGGACCAGGAGCTGGGTGGCGTAGTTGGTGAGGAAGGGTCGGATTCTTCGGATGTTGCTCAGGAAGAATCGGCAAGTGCATACCAGAGTGGAGATGTGCTGGGAAGAGAGGCAGGGTTCCAGGGTGACTCCGAGGTTCTTAGCTGAGGAGGAAGTAGAGAGTGTGGTAGATTCCAGAGGAATGGAGATAGAGAGATCAGAGGAGTGGGAGGAGGGAAAGAACAGGAGGTCAAATTTAGAGAGGTTAAGTTTGAGGTGATGCGAGTGCATCCAGGAGGAGATAGCAGATAGACAGGTAGAGATACGGGAGGGGATGGTGGAGTCAGAGGTGGGGAAGGAGAGGAAAATCTGAGCATCATCGGCATAGAAATGGTATTAGAAACCATAGGATGCGATGAGGGGGCCCAGGGAGCGGGTGTAGAGAGAGAACATGAGAGGACCCAAGACTGACCCTTGGGGGACTCCTGTTGAGAGAGGGCGAGGTGTGGAGGTTGCTCCACGTCAGGTTACCTGGTAAGTGCGGTTGGAGAGGTAGGAGGAGAACCAGGCCAGAGCACTGCCAGAGATTCCCAGGTCAGCGAGAGAGGATAGTAGAATAGAGTGCTCGACAGTATCTAAGGCAGCAGAGAGGTCAAGGAGAATTAGGACAGAGGAGAGAGAGGCAGCTCGGGCAGACTTTAGTGAGTTGGTGACAGACAGGAGGGCGGTTTCAGTGGAGTGAGCAGAGGAAGCCAGATTGGAGAGAGGGTCGAGCAGAGAGTGGTTGGACAGGAAAGCAGAGAGCTGGCGGTGTACAGCCCGCTCGAGGGTTTTGGAGAGGAAGGGTAGGAGGGAGACAGGACGGTAGCTCTGGAGGGAGGGGGGTCGAAGGTAGGTTTTTTGAGGAGGGGAGTGATAGAGGCTTGTTTGAAGGCAGTGGAAAGAGACCAGAAAGGAGAGAGGTGTTGAGAAGGGAGGAGATGAAGGGAAGTAGAGCAGGAGCAGCAGCTTGAAAGAGGTGAGTGGGGAGGGGGTCCAGGGCACACGTGGTGGATTTGTGACCCTGGAGCAGGGAGGAGAGGTCAGAGTCTGAGCGGGGAGAGAAGGTGGAGAAGGAGGGTGAGTTAGTAGGGGATGCAGTGGGTGTAGCGGTTGGAGCAGGAGGGGGTGCGGGGGAGGGAGAGGTGTTAAAGAGTTTGCGGATATCTGAGATTTTAGAAGAGAAGAAAGAGGCAAAGTCATCAGAGGAGATAGAGGAGGGAGGAGGAGGGAGGAGAAGGTAGAGAATAGTTTACATGGGTTCTTAGTGGAGGCTTGGATTACAGATTGGAAATAAGTACATTTAGCAGAGGAGAGAGTAGAGGAGAAGGAGGAGAGGAGAGTGTGGTAGAGGTCTAGGGCAGCAGGGAGTTTGGTTCTCTTCCATTTCTTTTCAGCAGATCGCAGTGTGATTCATGCTGAGCGGAGCGCAGAGGAGAGCCAGGGTTGGGGGGGGGAGGGGCGAGCAGGTTGGGAGGTGAGGGGACAGAGGGAATCGAGGGAGGAGGTGAGGGAGGAGAAGAGGGTGGAGGTAGCAGAGTCTACGGAGAGTTGTGAAAAGGAGTCGATAGGAGGGAGGTGAGAGAGAGCAGTGGAGGCAAGGACAGAGGGGGAGAGAGAGCGGAGGTTACGGTGAGAGGTGACAGTGGGGTTAAGAGGAGCAGGGAGAGAGGGGAGAGACAGAGAAAAATAAATGAAATAGTGATCAGAGAGGTCCAGGGGGGTGACAGAGAGGGTGGAGGAGCAGCAGGCCCTGGAGAAGGTGAGGTCCAGTTGACAGCCAGCTTTGTGGGTAAGGGGGGGATGGAGAGAGACAGAAGTCGAAGGAGAGGGAGGAATCCGGCAGAGTGGCTGGGGTTGGAGAGATGGATATTGAAGTCACCTAACAGGACAGTTGGGGTAGACAGAGAGGGGAGGGAGGAGAGTAGATAGTCGAGTTCATCGAGAAAGTGAGCGAGAGGTCCAGGGGGGCGGTACAGTACAATTAGCAGGAGTTGACAGGGAGAGGTTTGTTGGAGAGCATGAAATTCAAAGGTGTTAACAGAGAGTGAGGAGAGGTCGGAGGGGACAGAAAAGAGTAAGGAGGGAGAGAGGAGAAGACCAGTCCCACCTCCCCGTCCAGTGAGACGCAGGGTATGGGACAGGATGTAGAGAGAGGACAGGGCGGCAGGAGTTACAGTGTTATCAGGGGACAGCCAGGTTTCAGTGAGAGCAAGGAAATCGAGAGAGGTGGGAGGCTAAGGCAGAGATGAAATCAGCTTTGGATAGAATGAGAGAGCTCTGTCAGCCTGACCACCTCTTCGCCTGTCATGGTGAAAGGAACCGAGGTCAAGCCCTCTCTAAGCAGCGACTGTCCCATTGGATTGTGGACACGGTTTCGACTGCGTATACTAATGCTGGCCTGCCCCCACCTGGGAGGGTGGCCATGCACTCTGCCAGAGGTGTGGCTACGTCATGGGCCCTCTTTAGAGGTGCCTTGTTGACAGATATTTGTACTGCGGCTAGCTGGGCTACTCCACATACATTTATCAGGTTCTACCGACTTAATGTCATAGATCCCTCTATGCCTTCAACAGGCACTAGGGTCCTTGAGGTTGCACGCTCACACCACCAACACTAGATGGCGGTAGCAAGATGTCCCTCATATCTGCTCATTCTCCCTCTCGACGGCTTTGGTATACTTTCCCAAAAGTATTGTTTTGGCGGTCATCTTCAAATTGAAAGGGAATGATAGGTTGCGGATGTAACCCCAGTTCCCTGAAAGAGAAGATGACCGCCAACTTTGCGAGGTCGCATCACTCGCATTCGCGG
Organism: Huso huso; assembly: GCA_036884735.1. Taxonomy (NCBI): domain Eukaryota; kingdom Metazoa; phylum Chordata; class Actinopteri; order Acipenseriformes; family Acipenseridae; genus Huso; species Huso huso. Next base: position 35,340,162 of record CM072670.1, read on the forward strand.
GTTCAATGCAAAAGAGACTGAAGTCTCCGTGCAGTGACTGTTTATTACCTGGAGAGGTGGGACCGAGGGCGTCACTCAACGGAAGGGCCTATCGGCAGCTTTGATATAAAATGCTCAGTAAATACCTGAGAAGCAGGCATATCCCAAAAGTATTGTTTTGGTGGTCATGTTCTCTTTCAGGGAACCAGGGTTATATCCGTAACCTATTGTTTCTATTTGTATGTTTTGGTTGCTACATTCGCTACTGTAATAACAAAAAATGTCCAGAAATTTTAGGGCCATATTCATCAGGCATGTGCAAATTGGAGTTAAGCATGTTTAGCTAAAAGGGTTTTCAACGAAACTTCAACTGGCATTCATAAAATGTGTTAACCCTCTGCGGTCCATTTATTCAGCGCCTGTCAGATGCGCCAGGTCTAATTTATTTTCACACAAGCTGTCTATTTTACACTTGCTGTTTAAAAGTAATTTTATTAACAGTAAAACAGGTTTAAAGGCACTGCATATAAACATGACATTCAGTATTGCATCTCCAGCCCTGCCCCACACCTTGTTCGCTGTATTTATCACATATTTCTTCATAGTCATGCATACTGATAAATCATCTCCGGATCACTCAATTTATCACCAAACTATCCTCAATAATGCTATCCAAATATTTTTTTATTATAACAGCTCAAAAAGCTTGTCAAATGTCCGCGATTTTCTTTGAGTTCTGAATGCGGACTGGTCCGACATAGTGCAACGGGTTAAATCACACTTTTAACTACCAGTATGCAAATGAAAATTTTAAGCGGACCTGGTCCATCAGCTGTTAGATACCGCTACCGGTATGCAAATAAGATCTGTCAGATCAGTAAGATCTGTGGTACTTGCATAAATTCAATTTCTAGGCTATCCAGCATATTTCCAAAAACAATCTATGGGAAAAGCATCGCAAGAGGGAAAATGTCTCCCGAGCTCGCTGTGCTTTGGCTACTTGGTTGAAGAATGCATACTAATTTCAGAACAGTATTGTTAATTGACATTATTCTTTTAATACGGACTGTGTTAAATGTGACTTTTTTTACTGACTGTCTCTAAATTTACAAACAGTTGACGAAACACAGGTACACAAACATTTGTGTGCATTTTTATTAATTTAAGGTTTTTGTATTAAATAAAAGTGTAACCCAGTAATATATATTTCACTGGGTGCTTACAAGAGCTTCAGAGTAAAGAAAGGCGTGAGGGGCAGCAAGCTTGAAGCATGCGAGTGCCTGAATGACAATAGTGTTAGAACATAGGACAGGCTGGACAGATCCCTGTACTCAAAGGACCGGGTCAGGCAGTATCCTCTGGCTGCTGAGCAGCTTGAGATGAATAAGGGCCAGGACAAGACATACAAACAAGACACTCTGAACTGTCACCGAGGAGGATGAGAGAGAGAACATACGAAAGATGAAGCTCTCAAGTCCAGGCCGGGTCAGGCAGCATCGTCTGGCTGCTGGGCAACAAGGAGAATGAGAAGACAAACAAGAAGGACACTCTCAAGTCCAGGTTGGGTCAGGCAGCATTTTCTGGCTGCCGGGTGACAAGGAGAATGAGACATAGAGGACAAAAGGACAGATCCCATCACGACTCAGGCAGCATCCTCAGGTGGCATCAGCTGGCAGCTGGGTGGCGTGGAGAGTTAGGGAAAAGTGTCTTGGGTCCGTATAGGAGAGACGAAGGAAGAGAACCCCCCCCCAGGGCCCAACTCAGATAAGCTGCGAAAGTATAGATGTGGCCGGGGGTCTCCTCTGACCGGCAAGGAACTGCCGGGGACGGCAGTGACTTGGGCAGGAGGCCGACCCGGTCAGTCGGGGGAGTGAGACTCACTTCCTCCCCCAAAAGAAGGACCCATGGCTCCCCGCAGAACAACACTGTGTAGATAGGAAAGGGACTGCAGAGCCGCACATAGATGATAGAAAAGGCTGGAAAGAGAAACAAAACAAAGAGAGGTTAGTATGAGCTGTGGAGAGGACCCCCCATTGGGAGGAAACCTCTGGTGGACCTTGGCATACTAACGAGGGACTGGTGAGCTGCTGCAATGTCCGTGGGAGATGACCTGATATATGCCTCCACTGCTGAAGAGGACCAGCGCCCCATGGTTTTAATCAGGTGCTGCTTGATTCCGGTGCATGCTGCAGAAGTGGCTGCTCCGATCCTGAGGGGAGAGCCCGGACCTGGACAGAAGGGTGTTGAGATGGGAAGCAAACCAATGTCTTGTAATGACAGTTCTTAAAGAGTCGATGAAGAGAGGATCTGAAGGGAGACAAGAGTTCCTGGTGGCGAGGTACTTCATTAGGGCAGTGCTGGGACAGAGAGGAGAGTTCATTTTTTTTTGGAAAACTGAAAGCACTGACCTTGATGTAACTGGACTGTTTTTGAAGTCCTGATGAATAGGACGAAGTGATTTCTGGGGACTTGAGTGAGGTCGGAGTGCCGCAGGTTGATGACTGGGAAACTGGAGATTGATGGGACTGAAAACTCGGAGCAGCGCAGGAACCCCAAGGCGGTGGTGGCTCTTGAGGATCTCTCAGAGTGTCAAGCAAACTGATGGGAAGGATAGGAGTGTTGGGGAAGGGACGGAGTTGAGGCGGTAGAAATACTGAATTCCGGAGATGTAGGCTTTAACTGTAGTGGGGGCTAAGTGATTTGAAGAATACAAGTTAATATAGGTAGCAAAAAAGGTTGAGGCAGGAGAGGACTGAGAATCCCTCAGAGTGACAACAAACTGCAGGAATTGATAGAAAGTTTGGAGTGTGCGGGATTCGCAGCGATAGCAAACCATCTTAAATTATGTAGAGCTTGTGGTGTTATGCTGCCATCTAGAGGTTGTGATTGGAATTGAAACTATTGGCCAGTGAAGCAGGGTAGCATATATTTGGTTATTGCGATTAAAATCCTTGTCTATGTATAAAACATTTGCTTTAGAACAGTTATGTGATGTGGCAGGGCGATTGCCCTGCACAATGGTAAGTTAATGTTGGTATAATTTGTATGGGGAAATGGGTTTATTGTGTGTCTGTAACAGGGTGAGGTTTGTACATTGTTTGTTTACTGTTTAGATCGGGGTCCCCTCTGCCCCTGTGTTATTTTGTATTATTATTATGATTTATTATTGTATTTGAAGGGCAGCAAGTTATTGTTTTGTTGGTTTTCAAATCGGTCCTGGCAGAGGCGAGATCGACCGAGTCCTCTGCCAGGAGTCTGTCAGTTAATAAACATCCGCAGGAGATGGCTCGAGAGGTAATAGGATGATTTACTAATTAGTTAAACCCATGCCATGATATAAAAAGCCTGCAGCTCTCGGCACTGGGGTGGGTGTTTGGAGCGAGAGGAGAGAACGGGAGGAGAGAAACAAAACGAAAGTAAAAGTAAAAGGATCAGTGACAGCTATTTGCCCAGCCTGACCTTTGTTTATATATTTTGGGTTCAGGATTTGTTTTTGTTTACCCTTTTATTTTGCTCGGTGAGCACAGTGCTTTTTGTTTAAATATTTATTTATTTTTTTGGTTGTGATGTATAGCGAGGTACCTTTTGTTTTGTTGTGTTCCTGGGACGCACCCACTCAGCCATTTGTAAGGGTGGCAGCGGTGGGATCCACCCTCTGCAGGAACTACATCTTTTCATTTTTTTTTTCGTTTTTTGATTTTGGTTTGGATTTTTGTAGAGTAAGGAGGAAGAAGGATGGGAGGAAACCGGAGGATGGGAGAAGGATGAGCTGCAGGTAAGCTGCAGCAACAGCAGCCTCTTTATTTACTTTCATTTTTGTTTGCATTAATAACCAATGCCCCTGGTACCCCCTTGGACAGCGACCCCAACTATGCCTCATCTGCCATCACCATTGGGCCCTGCTGCCCTGTCCATCAGGAGCAGGGGTCGCCAGTCTCCACAACCAGCGCTGCTCCCACCCAACAACATGTGACAACAGCAAGACCAGCAGCTGAACAGAGATGGTGGTATAAGTTTGGACCCCGGACTGGGCAGCTGAACAGGTCAGTGGAGGAAGGGGGGCCTGTGCGGCGCTTTAGATGGCACGTCAGGGGAAGACTGCCCTTACGGGGACCCCCAGTTTGAAGAGGCGTGGAACCAGGGTCACAAGAGTGGTTCTGGGCAGTGGACCAGAAGTCATTGCAGTAGTGAGGAGCCCATCCTGCGCCTGTGGAGGAGTTAAACGTCCTGCGCCTGGGGAGGAGCCGAACATCCTGCACCCAAGAACTGCGCCCACAGCCCAAGAGGTAGGGAGTGCGTCCATGAGGGCCAGCAGAGGGAGAGTTCCCTGGTTCCACCTCCATGGTCTGGGAGGACTGCATGTGCCCACCTCCGCCAGCAGAGGGAGAGTTGCTGGTTCCGCCTCCACAGCAGCATGTCGCCCACCTCCGCCAGCAGAGGGCCAGTTCCTGCTGATGAAAGGACTGTGTCGCCCCAGACCAGAGGGTTGCCTGCTGGTTAATGGCCACCAGCACTTTTGATGCCGCTGTTGCTGAGCAGAGGGAGACTGATGGGACCAGGAAGGGACATAATGTTGGTTTCACCGCTGCCCTGCAGCCAGAAGGGGGAGAGAGCTGCCTCCTTTGAATGAGAAGCCAGAATGAAGAATCAGCCAGAGGGGAGGAGCTTCTTCGCAGCCAGAAGGGGAGGAAAATATCTTTCGCAGCCAGAAGGGGTGAGCAGGAGTATCCACCAGAAATGACCTGCAGTGAAAGGAGTGAGGTTTCACCAAATAGGGAGAGGAGCAGGAGATGTTCTGAAGGATGGAATGAAACAGAAGGTTGGCGGTCCAGCTTTTATATAAAACAAAAAAACAAACTGAGACAAAGACCTAGCCCCAACGCTGGTCCTAGGTTAATATAAGGGTTTTTTGAGGGGAGACTGTGAGGGACCGCTGCCAAACAGAACTCCCTGGGGTTGCTTGCCCTGGCCACGCCTGGGGTTGACTGACGCTTGGGAGCACTCGCGTGAGGCTATTTAGAGATAACCAGCCGGGAAATCGCCTGAGCTGCCCCACCCAGATGTGATTGAACCGCCCTGATCGCCTGGGTTCTGTTCACAGGCGCCTGGGGCTGAGGAAACCAGGGGTGCGGGATAGAGAAAATGCGCCTCGGCGGCCAGGGAGAATGCCGTCGCCTCCCGAGGGTATGGTGTCCCCAAGGGTCCGCTGCACTGCCGCCTCCCGAGGGTCCGCTGCTGCAAATTCGCCTATATAGGCTGGGGTCGCCAGGTGCCTTGGGGCAAATCTCTCGCCTGGGGGGTCCTGCTCATAGCCTATGGGGTTCTACACTATGGCCGGAGCCCCACGGAGGGGAACTGCCATGAAGAAAGGGGAGAGGTGAAAGACCAGCTCCCCAGCCGCTGTTTGTCGGAGATCATGTGGTTGGGCCATGAAGAAGGGGGGGGGGAGGTGAGAACTCAAAATCAATTTGGGGCAGGAAACATTGGCCAGAGCCCCATGTTGGGAAATATTTTTAAGAAAGGTCAAAAACCAGAAATATCTTTGATAGTGTGTGGGGGGAGCCCCTGAAGAGGGAGCTGTACCACGGAAAATTGGGTAACGGACCTCCCACCATGGCCACCCCATGGACACTGTGCTTCCCCCTCTTCCGGGACTTTGAGACTGAGGGGAGGTGGCCGTTGGGGCCATGTGTGCATTGCACGAGGGGGGGGATATGTAACAGGGTGAGGTGCCCCAATTGTTTGTTTACTTTTAGATCGGGGTCCCCTCTGCCCCTGTGTTTTTTTGTATTATTATTATGATTTATTATTGTATTTGTCGGTGACACTGTTATTGTTTTGTTTATTTTTCGTGTCCTGGCAGAGAATCGGTGTCGCCCTCTGCCAGGAGTAATAATTAATAAATGTGCAGATTGAACCAAGGGGAACAGGATGATTTACTAATTAGTTTCGGCCATGACAACAAAAGCCTGCATCGGCACTGGGGGTGGGTGTTTGAGCGAGAGGAGAGAACGGGAGGAGAGAAACAAAATGAAGTAAAAGTAAAAGGATCAGTGACAGCTATTTGAAGCCTGACCTTTGTTTATATATTTTGGGTTCGTGATTTGTTTTTGTTACCCTTTTATTTTGCTTTTGAGCACAAAAAATTTTTTGGTTGCTTTAAATAAAACGGGCGCCCGCGCCACTGCACCATGTTTTTGTTATTATTCCTCCCTTCTCTCCTCTGCTCCAAACACCCACCCCAGTACTTCGAGCTGCAGGCTTTTTATATCATGGCCGAGGGGTTTGTTTAATTAGTAAAATCTGCATTGGTTGCAGGTTTATTAAATTTACTCCTGGCAAGGAGACACAAATGGGAAAATTTTAAAATAAACAAAAAAAAAAAGCAAATACAATATTAAATCATAATAATTTACAAAATTTTACAAAGAGGGGACCCGGTAAACAAACAATGTACAGGGCACCTCACCCCTGTTACAGTTCTTTTATCCAATTTTAAATAACTGTTTACAGACAGGCGCTCAAATGAGACTTGCTGCCTGCTAGGCTTGGTTGAGGGGAAGGGACAAGTGATTGGGTGCTGGTCCTCAAATCAAACGGGTCTTCCCGAGTCTGGAGTGTCTGTCAGTTCAAAAACATCCCGGGGAGATAGTACTGCAACGCCATGCCAGAGGGGAAATGAGAGGGTTATTGCAGGAAACAGCTACGCAACCCTGAGACTGCAAGCGGTGCTTGTGAAGGCAATGCCCAGCCAAGGGTTGAAGCAGCAGGAGTAGTTGTATGAATACCGGCTCAAGTAGGTTAGTTTAGGGATAGTGATCCCATGTGATGTAAAAATGTGAGCGGTTCCTGGAGCAACGTCTAACCAGGTAACTACTGTGGACCTTTTATTTGTAGTTTTTTTGTACTGTGTTTTATTTTGTATTTTGTACAGCTTGCTGTATGTGAAACTATGCGTTACCATATGGTAAAATCTTTATTTACTTTCATTTTTTGTTTGTTAATAAATATCCTGTGGGAGTTTCAAGTCCATCCCAGTTGTTTTTCTGTATTGCTTGAAGAGCGGCTACCCAACATGTAACGATCAAGACCCGTCACAGATGTATATAAGCAAGTTAACGAGGGTCTACAAAGCCTGGTATTTAGATGTCAAAGCAGTTGAACTCACTCTCACGTTGCGAAAAAGCAGCAGCAGGAGCCAGAAGATTGCAGTAGTGAGGCACAGGCTCGCAGTGGCTGTTAAAGCTGCCTGGTCGCCATAATTCTACCACCCCAGTAGTCTCTGAGGCATTGCCTTGGTAACCATGGTCTGTCGTGGAAAAGAGTTGCAGTACAGCAGTGGATTGGAGCCAGTCTTTCTGATGGTTAACCAAGTTGAGTAATGGAACTGCACTTTGGATGGCGCTGTTGCTGAGCTGGAGACTGGATGGAGCAGGAAAGACTAATGTTGGAGCTCCTGCAGCCGAATAGAGAAGTTGAATGAGAAGCTGAATGAAGAATCACCGGAGCAGGTAGGAAAATATCTGATATCGTGGCAGTAGTATGCACAGAAATGACCTGCAGTGAAAGGAGTGAGGTTTTAAATATTAGCGGAGATGTTAAGCTGAAGCATGAATGACGGAGTCTGAGCGTTTTATATAAAACAAAAAACAAACACAAGACAAAGAGAGGAAGTAGTGCTAGGTTAATATAAGAAAAAATTGACATCTGCCAAACAGAACTTCAGAACTGGCCACCCTTTGACTGACATGGCAACTGCGTGAGGCTATTTAGAGATAACTAGAAATGAGCTGCCCCACCCAGATGTGATTGAACCGGCTGATCACTTCCCACAGGCGGAGTGCGGCTGAGGAAACCTGTGCATTAAAAAGTGAGAACGCTCTCATGGTGTCCCCCAAATTACACTAAAAATTAAATTTTATATATAACAGTGCCTTGAAAAAGTATTCAGACCCCTGACCAATTCTTCATATTACTGAATTACAAATGGTACATTGAAATTTCGTTCTGTTTGATATTTTATTTTTAAAACCTGAAATCAAAATCAATTATTGTAAGGTGACAAGATGTTGGGAAATATTTTAAGAAAAAATAATTTCCCAAAGACAGAAAGAAATTGTTAAAGGACTTTACAACCTTACCATTGGCCTCCACCTAGAACCATTAAAGTTCTGTTCATTTTCTGATAAAAACCCCACTGTTGAAGGATCATTAGCTGTGAATCTGAAGGAAAATGAAGACCAAAGAGCATTCTACAGGGTTTAAAAATACAAATGCATAGATTAGAGACAGGCTAAAAAATAATATCAATTCAGTTTTGAATCCCAGTGAGCACAGCTGGATCAATAATCAGGAATGGAAGCTGCATTCAAAGGCACTGCCAAGAAAAGGGTCCCTCAAAACTCAATGTCAAACAAGAAGGGACTTTGAGAGAACCAGAGAAAAATCACTTTGAAGGAGCTACAGAGTTCAATGGCTGGGAGGGTGCACCAGTCAACCATATCAAGAGCTCTTAACAGATGGAAGGGTGGCAAGAAAGAACACTCAAAAAGTACCATCTGAAAGCATGTCTGGAGTTTGCCAGAAAGCATGAGAGTGACCCAGCTGCGATGTGGGAAAAGGTTTTGTGGTCAGAGGAGACCAAGATAGAGCTTTCTGGCCAAAACTCAAAGTGCTATTGTGGCACAAACCTAACACTGCCCATGCCTCAAGACACCATCCTACAGTTAAGTATGGTGGTGGCAGCATCTCTGGGATCTTCTCATCAGCAGGGACTGGGCATCTTGTTAAAACTGAAGGAAGAATGGATGGAGCAAAATACAGGGACTGCAAAGAGAACCTGCTTCAGCTTGTGTTTCTTGGGAGGAAATTCTTTCAGCAGGACAATGATCCCAACACAAGGCCAAAGCAACATTGGAGTGGCTCAAGAACAAAAGGTGAATGTTACAGTGGCCCAGTCAAAGTCCTGATCTCAATCCCATGAGAATCTTTGGCACTATTTGAAAATTGCGGTCCACAAGTCGTCCAACCAACCTGAATAACCTGGAGTAAATCTGCCAAGAAGAATTTTAAAAATCACTCCGACACTGAATTTGCAAAGCTGGTACATTTACCCAAAAAAGACTTAAAGCTGTTATTGCAGCGAAAGGTGGCTCTACCAAATATTAATGTGTGGGGTTGAATACTTATGCAAGCAAGATATTTCAGTTTTTATTTTTCTTAAAAATATTTATAAAACCAATGTCACCTTACAATAATTGATTTTGAGTTTCAGTTTTTTAAAATAAAATATCAAACAGAACGAAATTTTTACCATTTGTAATTCAGTAAAATGAGAGAAACTGGTAGGGGTCTGAATACTTTTGCAAGGCACTATATATATATAATATGCACGATAATATATATAAAAAAAAAAAAAAACAATCGGTGATCGGCAGTTTTTGTTATTTTAGCCGATAATGTACACTGATATTCATGCTTGAATTTCTTCCAGCACAGAATTTAATGTTTGGTCAGGCGCGCTTACTAATGTAATGAACCAAGAACACTGAGACACTCATTTTCCCAGTGCTGTGTAACATGTGATCACCCTACAGTAAATAAGTATCAAAAGAACAGTGCTTCGTTTTTTTTGTTTTTTTTTAAATATCAGACAACAATAGGATAGCGAGCTGTGTGCAGCAGAACAGACTTCATGCTACATTAAATCCAACGATGAACTGCGAGTAGAATATTATTCTGATGTTTTAAAAAAAAAAATAGGTTGAATCCTAAATAACACTGATGTTTAAAGTTATTATTACTACGACTACTACTACGACTAATACTACTCTATGTACTTCAAAATTACCTTTTGTAATTTTTGTTTATCTTGCTTAATCTGCATTGGTTGCAGGTGTATTCAGCCAAGAGACACAAATGGCAAAATCATAGATGAAGAAAAAAAAAAAGCAAACATATTAAATTATTACTTTTCACAGGTTTTTACAAAAGAGGACACGGACAACATGCCCCACATGTCGACCAGTTCCTATCCAATTTTAAATAACTTTAGCATAACAGAGGCAGAAGTGTTAAAGGGACTAGGAGCTCTTAAAATAAACAAATCCCCCGGGCTGGATGAGATCCTCCCAATAGTACTCAAAGAAATGAGAGAAGTTATTTACAAACCCCTAACCAAATTCATGCAACAGTCTCTTGACACAGGGGTTGTACCGACAGACTAGAAAATTGCAAACGTAATACCGATCCACAAAAATGGAGACAACACCGAACCAGGTAACTACAGACCAATAAGCCTGACTTCTATTATATGTAAACTTATGGAAACTATAATAATATCTAAAATGGAAAATTACCTATATGGTAACAATATCCTGGGAGACAGTCAGCATGGTTTTAGGAAAGGGAGATCGTGTCTAACTAACCTGCTAGTCTTTTTTGAGGATGCAACATTGACAATGGATAATTGCAAAGCATACAACATGGTTTATTTAGATTTCCAGAAAGCTTTTGACAAAGTCCTGCATAAAAGATTAATTCTCAAACTGAATGTAGTAGGGATTCAAGGAAATGCATACACATGGATTAGGGAGTGGTTAACATGTAGAAAACAGAAAGTACTGATTAGAGGAGAAGCCTCAAAATGGAGCGAGGTAACCAGTGGTGTACCACAGGGATCAGTATTAGGTCCTCTGCTATTCCTAATCTACATAATGATTTAGATTCTGGCATAGTAAGCAAACTTGTTAAATTTGCAGACGACACAAAAATAGGAGGAGTGGCAAACACTGTTGAAGCAGCAAAGGTCATTCAAAATGATCTAGACAGCATTCAGAACTGGGCAGACACATGGCAAATGGCATTTAATAGAGGAAAGTGTAAAGTATTGCATGCAGGCAATAAAAATGTGCATTATAAATATCATATGGGAGATACTGAAATTGAAGAAGGGAACTATGAAAAAGACCTAGGAGTTTATGTTGACTCAGAAATGTCTCCATCTAGACAATGTTGGGAAGCTATAAAAAGGCCAACAAGATGCAAAGATATATTGTGAGAAGTGTTGAATTTAAATCAAGGGAAGTAACAAAAACTTTACAATGCATTAGTAAGACCTCACCTAGAATATTGTGTTCAGTTCTGGTCACCTCTCGTTAAAAAGGATATTGCTGCTCTAGAAAGAGTGCAAAGAAGAGCAACCAGAATTATCCAGGGTTTAAAAGGCATGTCGTATGCAGACAGGCTAAAAGAATTGAATCTATTCAGTCTTGAACAAAAGAAGACACGCGGTGATCTGATTCAAGCATTCAAAATCCTAAAGGTATAGACAATGTCGACCCAGGGACTTTTTGACCTGAAAAGAAACAAGGACCAGGGGTCACAAATGGAGATTAGATAAAGGGGCATTCAGAACAGAAAATAGGAGGCTCTTTTTACACAGAGAATTGTGAGGGTCTGGAACCAACTCCCCAGTAATGTTGTTGAAGCTGACACCCTGGGATCCTTCAAGAAGCTGCTTGATGAGATTCTGGGATCAATAAATACTATGCAACGAGCAACACATTGAATTTTTTTCGTTTATAAATTTTCTTATGTTCTTAAGTAACAAATTCAAGTTTGACTGAATTTTGTAACCAGATATTTTTATGACATCTTTTTGTTTTTGATTAAGTTAGCAATTTAAGTTGTACTGCATTTTTAAGCAGTGTATGCTTAAAATAAGAATTTACCAAATGTTGTTGTAGTTGACATTGCGTAGGCTACATTTTATAGGTTGAAGTTATAATACACAATGTTTGACAGTAAGTGGCTATAAAAGTTAATGTCACATTATACTGTATATATTTTTTTACATAAGTGTTTTTACTAGTATAAATATAAAGTATATATTTTATGTGATATAAAACAAATTATATATATATATATATATATATATATATACATAAGTATTCACCCCCCCTTGGACTTTTCCACATTTTGTAGTGTTACAACCTGGAATTAAAATGGATTTAAATTAGGATTTTTTGTCACTGATCTACACAAAATATTCCATAATGTCGAAGTGGGGAAAAAAATCTACATATTTTTCAAAATTATTTACAAAATAAAAACTGAAAAGTCTTGATTGCATAAGTATTCACCCCTTTGCTGTGACACCCCTAAATAAGCTCTGGTGCAACCAATTGCCTTCAGAAGTCACATAATTAGTTGAATGGAGTCCACCTGTGTGCAATTAAAGTGTCACATGATCTCAGATTATATACACCTGTTTCTGGAAGGCCCCAGAGCTTGTTAGAGAGCATATCTAAACAAACAGCATCATGAAGACCAAGGAGCTATCAAAACAAGTCCGGGATAAAGTTCTGGAGAAGCACCAATCAGGGTTGGGTTATAAAAAAATATCCCAAACTTTGAACATCCCCCGGAGCAGCGTTAAATCCATTCCATTAAAAAATGGAAAGAATATGGCCCAACCGCGACTCTGCCTAGAGAAGGCCGTCCACAAAAACTCAGTGACCAGGTAAGGAGGGCATTAGTCAGAGAAGCAACCAAGAGGCCAATGGTAACTCTGAAGGAGCTGCAGAGATCCACAGCTGAGATGGGAGAAACCGTCCATGGGACAACTATAACCCGGACGCTCCACAAAGCTGGGCTTTATGGAAGAGTGGTGAGAAAAAAAACCATATCAAATCCCGTTTGGATTTTGCCAAAAGGCATGTGGGAGACACAGCAAACATGTGGAAAAAGGTTCTCTGGTCTGATGAGACCAAAATTGAATTTTGGCCTTCATAAAAACGCTATGTGTGGCGCAAAGCCAACACCATCCCCACGGTGAAGCATGGTGGTGGCAGCATCATGTTATGGGGATGCTTTTCATCGGCAGGAACTGGGAAACTGGTCAGGATTGAGGACAAGATGGATGGAGCCAAATACAGGGAAATTCTAGAGGAAAACTTGTTTCAGTCTGCAAGAGACCTGGGACTGGGGCGGAGGTTCACCTTCCAGCAGGACAATGACCCTAAACACACAGCCAAAGCTACACTGGAGTGGTTTAAAAACAAGAACCTGAATGTCTTAGAATGGCCCAGGAAAAAAGCCCAGATCTCAATCATTGAGAATCTGTGGCAAACTTGAAAATTGCTGTTCACATCGGTCCCCAGAAGTATTGACTCAGGGGTGAATACTCGCCGCAACCAACCAACTTGACAGAGCTTGTGATTTTTGTCAAGAAAATGGGCAACCATTGCAGGATCCAGATCCCCTAAATCTGGTGAGATATTACCCAAAAGAATACAGCTTAATGTTTGCCAAGTTGCTTCAGGCAATATTGAGCAGGGGTGAATAATCAACCCTAACATTTTTTTTTTTTGTTTAATTAACTTTTTGTGTCACAATAAAAATCTTTTGCTCTTCAAAGCACTTATCTATGCATTTTTGATAAATCAAATTCAATAAAAATCCCAATTAAATCCATTTAATTTCAGGTTGTAACACTACAAAATGTGCAGAAGAGCCTGGGGTGAATGAGGACCAATGGCACTTATACAAATCAATATACATTCCACTAATGAGACGCTCTACACATTATTATGGAAGCTGTGCCCATTCTTTGATAAGGGCTTCTGGAGCTCCTGCGGTTCTGGGTTGCACTGGACATACTGCTATTGCACCCTGTAGCATGTACCAAGCATCCTTAATAGGGTTCAGATCAGGTGATCTCACTGGCCAATCCATCCTCTCGATTGCTTACAGATAAGCAATCATGTCATCAAACAAAATTAAGTTTGGCCCTTGTGGTAGGGCAAAAGCCCTGCTTGTATAAATAGTGTGTGTGGGAATGTAAGGTTGGCAGGGATGGGGTTAATTCTGTCCCTGCCAACGATCACAGGTGTGGCCATTCCCCAATTAGGTAATTGAGTGCGAAATGGAGAATGTCCACCTGTATAAAGGAGGATGAAAATTCTTCGTTTGGAGGAGGGAGTTTGGGATTTTGACCTGTGTTGTGAAGTGTATTTTGACGACTGATAGTGAAGACCATTGCCCAGCCTACCTAATATTGTATTGTTTTGTTTTTTATTTTGGCCCTTGTGCCGTGCTTATTTTGTGTTTGGTTTATTTGTGTTTAATAAATGTGCGTAACAGCACTTCACTGCAGCACCTGTCTCTGAGTCTCGAGAAAGCGAATAAATCCTAGTCAACAATCTCCCTCCTGACCTGTGAGGACGCAGTATAACCGGAACAGTGTGCCCTAGGACTGGATGGTTTATCAGTTCATTCCAGGGTAAGTCAGAAGTCATCCAGTCATCGCCTTAATGCGGTAGGTGATGTGTCAGTCATGGATTGGAAGATATGTGATTGCATTTGCTACCGAAGGGGGCGTGACTGAGGGTATATCAGGTGATGTGGCAAAGCAACTTGTTCCTTTGTTATGGTTACGGAAAGACCTGTAAAGGACGTACAAACAAAAAAGAAACCGTGAGATTTTATGTGTTGCTTTGCCTGTCTATTTAACTGTTATACTTGTCATTATAGATGGCTAACCTCCAGGAGCTGTAGCTAAACAGCCAGCAATTAAACCTGGACTACACTTCACCATTGTGCACTGTGACAGAAAGACAATGATTCTTGGTGGTAAACCTCTCGACCTGTGAAGACAGTAAGTAAAGGGAACAGAATACTCTAGACTACGTGGCCTGACACTTCGTTCCGAGGGGTAAAAGGAAGTCAGTCATGTAGAAAAGAGACAGAGCTTCGGTACACTAACTCATTGACCCGGAGGGGAAATGATGTGGCAGCTGCAGATCATAAAAAGCAGCTGCAATCGTTTACCAAGGGGTCATGAGTGACGGTATAAATAGGGGTCGAAGCAATGTTATCTGTTCCTTTGTTTTGGTTGTGTCATTTACCTGGAAGGACCCACACTGTTGGTGAAATAAATTGTGAGTGTTTGTTTGTTTGTCTATTGTTGAGTGTATTCACTAGACGGCTAACACGTTCCAGAGCTGTCACCAGAGGCCAGCACAAACCCGGAACAGCACTTCACTTGTACCACTGTAAAACTGTATTGCACCACAATCACTAATTCACGCACTAACCGGACTGGGGATACAAAAACGGGACTATTATTTTGGGACCAGCTTGGGGATTATAAATGTAAGTAATACACGCCGCTGTATTACTTACCATCATTATTATTTCCTGTTTGTTTTGCCGTCAGGCACTGGACAAAAACAACTAATAAAAACAAACCTTTTCACCTGGATTACAATTGTCTGTCTGTTCTTTAATCACCTGCACCTGTACACAATTAACCACTTTGCCACAGCACGTATAAACTTGTAAATCACCACTTTCACTAACAGCACTCACTCTGGACTTGTGACTGTGTTGTGTTTGTGTGTGTCTTGTTTAGTGTCTTATTATTTAAGGACGGAACCCCATGGTTTAACTGAGCGATACACATTGGTGTTAGAGCCAGTTATTATTATTTAAGAGTTGTGAGCACGCAACCCAGCCAAATAAAATAACTACTTTTCACTGTGAACTGTCTTGTGTCTGTTATTATTGAGCAATGTACACCTGCGCACTGTAAACCACTTTGTCAGTGAAGAGTCCAATCACTGATGTTCCACCTGATGTGATCTCTAGCCCATCTCAATTGTTCCTGGATGTGTATGTGGACAACATTAAGTTGCCCCATTTTGCCCCTGTTCATGTCCTCATTACTTAACCAACAACTGACTTGTCTCTGAGCAATAAAACTTGACAGCAAGCATGTACAAACACAGGAAATCTCTCTTTAAAATGTGTTTATGACTTTCTCATTAACGACTTTATGAACCTTCCTTTTGCCATGCATCATGTTCCACAGGTCAAATGAGCACTATAATTATTGTCTAAAGGCATTAGAGTCCCATCCATTGAGATGCAACTTTTTTATTGCACGAGAGAAGCTGTTATATACTTCATGCTTTCGCCAAGATAACATAAGATAGTGGTGGGAACCAACCAAGACGTAGCTTCGCTGCAACATCTGCACAAATTGAAGTAAGATATGAGCCTTCAGTGCTTTTCCTCTGCCAGGTAATGTGGATTTCCTATTGGCCCGGTATTGATGGCTTAAGTGTAATGCTGGCTCAGTCAATTTGTGGCCTCCCTGGTGAATCAGCACACACGCCTGCGATGCTGTCTCCAAGGATCAGCCAAACTGTGGCCTACCTAGCATCTCAGCATTGCAACCGTCTGGAATGGGCTGGGTAGGGCACTTCACAGGGATGGTCAGATGGACACCTCCCATCTTAGGTGTTTCATCAATTAGCCCATGACATCTTAAGGAGGATTGACAGTGATGCTGATGTCCCAGCCCGGTTTACTTACCTTAGTCATCCATTGATTTTCATTGATGTTAACTTCTTCCATTCCTCATGCCCAGTTTAATTACTAGCCATCCAGTCATTTTCATTGATATTAACTTCCTCCATCACCTCTCTTTTGAGGTCCCCAACCGGCCTCTTTCCTCCTCAACCAGAGCCAGTTGCTACATCTCTCTGCCTCCTACACGCTGTAAATCCTATCCACTGAATCCAGTATCAATGAGAAGCCCGGTAATCTCTAGCACCTCTCAAGCAAATCTTTGTTCTAACAACCTCTCCTGTTGGTTGCTCTCCTGGAAAGAGGAATGTCATGCTCTGTGTGCAGCTGTTGCTGATATTAGTGGCGAGCTGTTGATCTTATTACGCAGTTCTTCCAGTGCTAATGCCAAGCATTGCAACACCTGATCATGACGCCAAGTGAAGCGACCCAGAGTCACCTTACATCCTGTAAGAATGTGCTTTAGGGTATCCGGTGATGAACACAAAGGAGATGTTGGGTTCTCCCATTCAGGTACTACGGTGATGGCAGAACATCATATGTGGACCTGATCTGGAAGCTGCGCCTTCTCTGTTCCATTGTCCATAGGTCTAGTCAGCCAATCTTACGCTGTTCCATGTTCTTCCATTTCATCCATTTTCCCTGCTTAGCCTAAGGCACTACCTTGACACACCTCATCCTCTCCTGCTTGTGCACGTCAGTAACTGCCAACTTCCTCCTTTCAGCTGGAATTACTTTGTTCCATCTCAGGGGAGCCGAACTGAGACCAATGCCTCCACTTCCCTGTTGTAGTTGCTCCAAGTTGTCACTAATGCAAAAGGCAGCCTTCAACTGCTTCCTTTGCTGTCTACTTTCTCCCGGTTCTCACTATGGGTACTACCTCCCTTACACACTAGTCACGCAATTCCATCAGTGTAATTTCCAGCTAAACCTGGATGCACTTGCAGACTGGCAGCTGCAGGTACTGTCAAGTGCTACCCTGCTAAGGCATCATGGAACTCCCAGGCATTTTAATCAAGGACTCCAGTCTGTCTACTGTTGACAAGAAACCTTATAAATAGTAAGCAGCCACAGCAACCTTGGAAGAAGACCAAACTGAAGAAGACCTAACACCTTTGTGGCACAATGCTGAAGAATATTTTACCCTCTATATTCACAGGGAATAAAGAGCCCTCCTACTCCGTGACATGCCCTTGGGACTATTTGTTTTACCCATCAACCTCCACAACCATTGGGCCCCTTGAGATAATGAAGCTCTTGCTTTCTTCACTGCTTGCAACACCTCCACCTCCTTCCACTTAGTCCTCCATTAGGTACTCTGGAGGACTAATAGGTTGACTATTGAAATAGGCTCCTGTAACAGTAAAACCTTTACCATGACAAAAAGCACTGAAACCTGTGCTGAGCTAAACCAGTTACTTCCCTGAGAAAAGAAAACCGGGAGTGAGAAATAAAAATGTAATAAACCTGCTTGTGACAGGCTGGCTCGCAGTGGTGAGGTGTGGTGACGTCACGGACCAGGAAGTAACTGAAACCAAACAATGGATGGGCGGGTGAAGCTGAATGCTACGGCACTCAGCTGATTTATTAACAAAACAAAAACAAAAGATTTAAACAAGACAACAAAACCAAAGGGCACGAGGGCCAAACGAATCAGACAGACAAACAAGTAAGTGTCGTGCTGGCTAATCCAGCACGTTTTACCAATTGTTAAATTCCTCTCTATCTCCCCGTACTCTGTCCTCTGTACACTCAACCCCGCAGCATGGACAGCTGCAGGTTCTTATACTCTGGCCGAGGGGTTAACTGGCTGTTAATTATCTTATTACCCCTCGGCCACAGTCTGCACGCGTTTGGTAAGGATGCATGACTGTCAGCTAGTTAAATAATCAGTAGCTGATCAGTCATGCATCCTCACAGGGTTTTTAAATATAAATATAAAAAAAAACAATAAAAAGACGCAGCGCTTTTATCTGCGCCGAAAACAAATACAAATAATAATAAATAAATACATAGGGGCGGGACACTCCGCCACACTGCTGTAAAACAAAACACACCTGTAAAAGAAAATGTTTACTTACCTGTGTGTGTCGGATCCAAAAATCAAAGTGAAGTTCCCATGGGAAAACATAAAAGAGAAAAGAAAGTAAAAAATTAAGATTCTTGTTATAAAATGAGCTCATGAATATAATTATTTTAAAGTGCACTTAAATTAATCATTGAAATGCAAGCCTGCAAATAAAATAAATTGTTAACCAATATTAATTTAGGTACAGTGATTGTTAAGTACTGCAATAGCCTGGCAGTATGGCAACCTCTACAGGTTAAAAATTACCTAAACTGATAGCTGGTCTCTTGGTAAAATACATTTATTCATTGTGTATCATATCTCCTTTTTGTTTATTGCAAATATGTGTATTGAAAATGTATATTGATTTATTGTTTATTGAAAAATGGGTTTATGTATTAACTAAAGCTTATAGCTTAGCCCCTTTAAAATGTATAAATCCTGCAAAGATATTTTAATTATACTGACTTACTCTTTAAAAGAAGACGTTACAGACTATCGTTTGGAAAAAGAGAGAGTTGGTTTGACTCCCAACTAAACTGAACCTCTATAAATAGAAGAAAATCTATTTGATTCCCTGAAAAAAAGGAATGAGTAAGCGTTCTGCCAGTTAAGGGAAATTGTGAATGGACTTGTGTTTACCCTGAGCTGTGTTAATGCTGCCTTGCAGAACAAAAACTATTACACGTTGTCTGTCTATAAAAACTGGATTACAAAAACTATTACGTTGCTGTTTGTCTATGAAACTGGATTTACTGTTGGATAAATATTCTTCACTGCGGTGCTGCACTCAAAAATAAATACTTTTCAACTTGAATCTACCAGCTTGTTGTTTACATTTCTTCATGCCTTGAAGCTTATGGCTTGTGCACTCGGTCACAGAAGACACATGTGACAGCTCCCCTCTTCTTGGATAAGTGTGCATTTCTTCAAGATATCTCTCCAGCTCGGGCTTAGTTGCTGTAATTATACCATTCTTTTTGCTGGTGAATAAGTTCTTTACTTATTTACGTATATGGATCTTAATAAAAGCTGGTTCTAGCATGCTCCTTTTTACAGCACGTACGTAGGCGCTCCAACTTTGCAAGCTTCTGTTTTAGGTAATTTTGCAGAATACTGAGAACTTTCTGACTTTCTTCAGCCCTCCTCCACTGCTTCCTCAGTTACCTCCGTTGTCTAATTAAGCGTTCAATCTCCAGCATTATTTAACCAGGACTGTTTTTTTTTTTTTTTATTTTATTTGTACACCAAAATATCTGTGTATTTTACACAAGGACACAGTAAATCAATATGTGCCCTGTAGTCATTCCATGAAAGAAAGTAAGAAAGACACAGTGCCAAATTTGTCTTGTATTTTGTATGTAGTATTTTTGTATGTAGTATTTTTTACATTTTAAAAGGTAACAAGATATTTAAAAAAAGGTAGTTTTAATTGTGTTGCACCTTATGCTGTGATCAAAATATGACCTTAATATTTAAACATTATAGGGGAAATTGTTACAATATAGTTCCAAAATCCTTTGTGTGAAAAGCCTATATTTTGGCATAACAAATTGCTAGGAAAAAAACAAACAAATCTTTGTCCTTCCCTATTTTGCATATTAGGGGTCAGATCACCTACTTCATAATTCAAAAGGGCCCATGGGGGTTGTCTGGTATAGATGCCCCTTTCTAATGTTGGCCCCCATGAAATTATTTATAAGGCCTTCTTTAGAATTGCTACTAAGCTAAATTATAGCAGTACAACATGCACAGTTAACTAAAAACAATTCTTACCCGTAAACACAGTGAGCTGCTGTTAGTATCCATCTAGATGTTATGATTGAACCTCCACAGAGGTGCTCCCTCTCAAAGTGCAGACTAACCTGCCATGGAAACTGCCCCACTTTGGATTCATTGCCTCCAACAATCCGGGGGCTGTATCTTGGCCTTGAACCACACTCTGCAAGGATTCAAAAAGTTATATATTCATACATTACAGAACAATACTGGTGTTTTTACAATACAATATTTACATACATAGCACATTTTGTGGAACCATCTGAAAGCACTGTAAACATGATTACGCTAAGAAAGCCTTAACAAAAAAAAGGCTTAAGTCTTGGTTTAAAGATCATCAAAGAATCTGAAAATTCCACAAGCAGCACAGTGAGTAAAGGCCCTGCAACAAAATGTTCAAGCAAGCCTTAGAGGAAATCAAAAGTCCAGCACCAAAACAGGTTAAGCTGCTTATGCTGTACATTTTTATACATATAAATTATAACTACAACATACAAGTTGATATACATACCTCCAGGCTGTGGCTGATAAATCACTGAAACCTCAGCAACAAGCTGAGCCCTCCATTTAGATCAAGCATTAAACCCTTAGCTTATATAACATAGCATCGAATCCCACTGTTGAAAAATACTACTCTCATAATAATTCTAGTTATAGCCTTTTTTTAAAATTGACTTGAAATTAAGAATCATTCATCTTTTACCTGACATATTTTTTATAAAGTTCAGGTTACAAAGTAGCGACTTAATAGTTGCAATGCTGAGTAACCAAAAATCAAAGCACATATTAAACTTACATAGTTTAAAAAATAAACTTCATTTAATCAGTAGTAGCGGTAGCATGTTGACATAATTTTAGCGCAGCACATCCAGGAATCCCTTTCGTGCTATGAGTGAATCTTAATAGAAACATTTAACAAATCATCCTTGCAGATATTAAAAAAAAAATGTGAACATTATTGTAATATCATTCTGAAATCTTACAAAGTCATTGTAAACACCCTTTTTAATGCAATGCGAGTTTAATTATTGGTACGTTCTTATGATGTACACTATATGAAATGTTAACATGCCCCTCCTTAAGTTTGGTGAATATCAAGGCAGTTAACATATTCACCGTGTAGTGGACAGACATGATCACTGCATTAGGGTCCCTCATTTTGCCCTAAACAGAGCATTTGGCGTGACTTTGACCAAGTGCCTTGTGGAAGAATTTCTAAACTGAAATTGCACAACTGGTTTAAATGCAGGCAGCATAGAGTACTTGTAAGGGGAGTAACTTTTGGTTGGGGCTTGAAGGTAATTTTGGTAAAGTGCTTTGGGATGTTTTGATACTTTTTAGATCAAATCATAGAGATGTCACTTGCCGGAAAAGGTATCCAAGAGAAATGGCAGCTACTTGTCTCGAGCTTGCAATTTCAAAAGTCACTTTTATTGGGGTCCACCGTGCTGCTACCTGACTGGAAAGAATAAGACCTTAATTCCAGGACATGAGAATGAATGTAATCACTGGAACCATGCCTGAAGCTGCTCATAATCCACAAAAAGTATTGAATGTTATTTCAAGTTATCTATGAAAAAAGTACAGCAAGGATTGCTACATCTCACAGGTATTGTTAAAACCTAGATGTGATAGTGGCTCTTCATTCATCACACAAGACTTAGTTCTTGACATCACTCTAAGTACTGTAGACTAACAGCCATATTCGGAAGCAGCACTCGACTGTGCATTCCCACTTAAATGTGCTCTCTCAATATAAACAATCATCTGGCACTCTTAACTGTTGTTTCTAAATATGGCCATCAGTGATTGACTCAGCCTCTTAGACCAGACACCGGCTGTGTTTCCATTGGAGCTGTTAATTAGCTTAAAGGAAATGTTTAAATGAAAAAAAAGGTGTGATTAGTCCAATGGAAACAGGCTTCATTCTCATAAATTTAGCTATTATGCAAATTTCAAAAAAAGTATTTTGGAAATTCAATTAGCTAGTTTGTCTGAATTAAGATGCATGAATTAAATGGAAACGAGTATATTCGCATAACATTTCTTTTTTTTGTTTTCATGAAAAATGGCAAGTTCTAAATTAGGGTTAATTGGGCAGCAGATCCATTTTTTACAGTGAATTGAAGAATATGATGTAGCTACTACAAAGTAGACTTCATATAAAAGATAGACAATTAAGGCTTATCTGTCGAAGTGATACAGGGTTCCTAGTTGGAGAAGTTAATAGGATTCTTAAAAATACACACTAATAAACATAAAAAGTGAAAAACATAAGCATATACTGTGATTACATATTCAGTACAAAAAAGGAAACCAAACTAAGTGCATATTAATATAAAAAACAAAAGCAATATCTGTGTATAGATATAAATATACTTAACTAAGTGAGACCCGCATACTATAACCCACTATTATACTATTATACTATAACCCACTAGCCTGTCTCCCACTGTTTATAAGCCTTGTTAAAATAGGACATATAAAACTAAAAAGCTATGTTAAATTAGGTTAAAATGAATTAACATACAATTTAAAAGCAGCATACTTAAAACAAATAGAAAGATAAAATAACCATTTGTACATCACAATATTGAAACCAAATATATAAATGTTAAATATATACATCCAGAGCTGACATGTTGAAAAGAACTTTGCAACAGACTTAAGTTTAAAAAGCTGTCAGGATGTTAAATTGAAAAGGTTAAAGTATGTTATTTAAACCATAGCAACAATTTAATAGCTTACGCTTTCAACCGCCTCCTCTTCCTTCTTATTCAAAACATCTGAATTTAGAAAGATACAAAATAAACTTTTTGTTGCCAGTGACATACACAAGTTTATTGGAAAATACAATCTAGTGTTAAAGTTAAATTATATAAATGTACAAGTGGCATTATCAAAGCCTGTGTACATCTGGAACAACCAGCTGTGTTTGAGTCTGAACAGCAGAGTAAATTGTTGAAAAGAGCAAAGCAAACAGAACGTTTTTAAAAAACATTTAAATGCTGTTTTAACTGGGAAAAACTTTTGGTTGAAAGAAATTTATTTTACAAGAGATTGTCAAAATTTGCAAACTCAAAATCACAAGACAAAATCAGCAATTCAGAGTTAGTGACTCACTGTGCACTCCAAGTGTCTGTGCTTTTAACTTGGTGAGCTGCTGGGGACCTGCAAACATGGTTTCATGTACAAATTAAATGCTTAAATAAACTTACCTAAACATTTTAATGAGGTCACTTTGCCAGAAACAATCTGGATACAAAAAAATTCTAAAAAATAAAAGAGATGAAAAAACACACAGTAAAACTACATTTTTCAATTTTCAACACACTGCTCAGAACATTTGTGGAGCTTGATCAGATGTATGCAAGTTGTATTTTGGTGACACTGAAATAACTACTGTGAGGTATTGGACTTTCGGGTCAGGGTGGAAGTCCACATGCACATGCACATGTGGTGAAGCAGTCTGCGTTTGAACGCACTTTTATTGTTCTCAAACAATAACACAACAAAAGTTAAACAAAAACCTAGCTCTTCTTCAAGCTCTTACTTGAACAACACAAATCATTTTCTAACTAATCCTTCTACTCCAGTACAATTATGCAAATCTTAAACTGAGTCCAATACCCAAACAAAGGTAAACATCTAAACAGGCAATTTAACCTTAACCCTATATAAAGCCCGGCCCCGACAATGAACTGCCTGCAGGTGTTTCTTGTTTGAAAGTCAAACACAGTAGTTAAACAGCAAGATAAATTGATTTCCCAGGGTCCTAAAGACCTCAATTTCCATCCAGGAATCATATACTCCTCCAATACTGTATGCCTCTTGCTAGTAACATGGTTTTGCAATCAACGTCTTTAAATCAAAAAACATTTAAATCTTAACCCTAATAACTTTTTGCACAGGGATTGGGACAAAAGACATTTTGGAATTTTGAGTGACAGACAGAGGTTAGGATCGTTAGGGGGAAATTTACCCCTTCTCTTTTTTTTTTTTTTTTTAAGTTATAGTTCGATATTAATAAAATTGCATAAAAAATAAAAGTGACACCCAAACTCAAAATCAGAAAGACAAAATCAGCCCATCTTTCGTTTGGTTGTTAGTGATCCCAGAACTGTGCAGCTTCTTGAAGGATGTCTGTCAGCTTTTAACATTGGTGAGCTGTTGGGGACCTGCAAACATGGTTTCCTATTTTCTGTTCTGAACAAATTAAACCCCTGGTCCTTTTTTTTTTAAATAAAGTCCCCTTACCTTAAATTTTGAATTTTAATGAGGTCTTCTTTGTTCAAGACTGAATAGATTCAATTCTTTCCCTGTCTGGATACACAAAAATAATTCTGGTTGCTCTTCTTTATCTTTCTAGAAAGCAATAAAAGATGAAAACACACAGTAAAACTACATTTTTTTAATTTTACTTCCCTTGATTTAAACTGCTCAATAACATCATCTTGTTAGCCTTTTTGATCAGATGACATTTAGTCAACATAAACTTAGGTATTTTCATAGTTCCTTCTTCAAATATCTACTGTGATATTTATAATGAACATTTTATTGCCTGGGTCAATACTTTCCTTTCTCATTAAATTTCACCAACACAATTTTGAATGCAACATTTTGAAAACTTTGTGCTTCAACAGTGTCTGCCACTCCTCCAGTCTGCAAATTTCTGTTTGCTTACTATATCAGAGTCTAAATCATTAATTGATTAGGAAACAGAGGACCTAATACTGATCCCTGTGTTAAACAAAACCTAGCTCCATTTCAGGTTTCTCCTGAACAATCAGTACTTTCTGACCAACCACAAATCCATTGCATGCAACTTGAATCAACACTGCGTTCAGTTTGAGAATTAATCTTGCAAGGGACTTTGTCAAAAGCTTTCTGGAAATCTAAATAGACCAAACAAAGTTGTCCAAACATCTAAAAAGGCAATTTAGGTTAGTTAATGATCCCTTTATAAAACCATGCTGGCTGTCACCCAGGATATTGTTACCATATGAATTTGCCATTTTGATCTTATTATAGTTTCCATAAGTTTACATATTAATAGAAGTCAGGCTTTTGGTCTGTAGTTACCTGGTTCAGTTTTGTCTCCATTTTGTGGATCAAACACAGTCCATCGGTACAAGTGTCAAGAGACTGTTGCAGCCAAGATAACTGCTTTCATTTCTTTGAGTACTATTGGGAGGATCTCATCCTCCCAGGGTGTTTATTTTAAGAGCTCCTAGTCCCTTTAACACTTCTGCCTCTGTTATGCTAAAGTTATTTAAAACTGGATAGGAACAGGTCGACATGTGGGGCATGTTGTCCGTGTCCTCCTTTGTAAAAATCTGTGGTAATCATTTAATATATTTGCTATTTTTTTTTTCTTCATCTATGATTTTGCCATTTGTGTCTCTTCCATTTTACTCTTTGAATGCCTCTTGCTGTTAAATATTGAAAAACATTTTGGAATCAGCGTCTTATAAATATCTCAAAATTACACTTCCTTTCTTGACTTGTGTTTGCAGTTAAATCTTTCAGGTACTAATCCCTTTTAAACCCTAAATAACTTTTTTGAATATTTTTTTTTAATTGATCTATTAAACCATTTTGGCCATTTTGTTTTAGACAAGAGACACTACTGGAATTTTGGGACAGAATTGTTTTGATGCCTCTAGGTTACTAAATAAAAGACAGAAACCCTTTTTTTCTGTAACTCCAATCTACTTCTGTTAGTCTCCGTTTCATACCTTCATAGTTTGCTTTTCTAAAATTGTAAACCTTAGCTCATTACTTTTTTTTTTTTTTTTTTGGTCTGAGTTTGCCAATGGCTCTCTGACCTCTGTTTTGTTATTATTATTAAAAAAAGCATAAATCAGGCATGTTGTTGGTGCCTTGACACCCTAGGGGATCTTTCAATTTCAATTTTCGTCCGTCTTGATGAGTTTTCCCTGGGATACAAGTTTAAATCCCCATTAGTAACATTTCTAAACTAACAAGATTATTTTGGGTTGAATGGCCTCATGCTCCTATTATTATGCCCTTTGAATTTGTTCCATTATTCTGACCCATATTGATTCTGCATTTTTTTTTTGTCCTGATTTAACACCTGGGCACAAGGCTATTTCTTATGTATGCTACCCTCCGCCTCTTCTGTCCTGCCTGTCTTTCCTATACAGTGTGTACCCACTTGATATTATAGTGAATGAATCCTCAGACAACAAGTTTCTGTAACACCTATCACATCGTAGTTACTTGTTAGTGCAGTGTGTTCTAACATTTTGTTTCTGAGACTTCGGTATTTAACAGTGGACCTGAGCCCTTGTTTTGATGTAGTCTCCCTTCTGTTTTTTTTTTCTCCCCCTTCCTTTCTAGATGGTTTGGCCTGAAGGATCCTTTTCTCAGTAGATTGGTTCCCTTTCAGTGGGCCACCTGTATAGATAGTCCTTGTTGTAGAAAGTGCCAATGGAAAGGTGAAGCCTTCCTGGTGCACCATGATTTCAGCCATGCATTTTGATTTTGTATTTCCAGCTGTCCATATGGTCCTTTAAGGCGACGCAGTATCCCAGAAAATACCACAGTTTTGGGAATGGAATTTGTTCTGCAGGGAAAATACTGTCTCTTCCAAAAGCGAAAATCTCCAGTTGTTCTAAGCCTGTCCACGTTCTCCAAGAATCAGTTCTGTTGTTATCCAATCTGAAAACTGAACTTGCTGTGTTTCTCAGTATGGGTCCCCAACAATGATATTTTGCTGGCCAGCACTGTTTAGAGTTGTTTCTTTCATTCTCTTGATGTTGGTTTTTATAAATGTTGAAGTGGCTACAAAATGTCTGATTTCTGGTGGTTGTGTTTGCAGCTTCTGCCTATTTGAAAGCTGTTTGCTGTTATCTCTGGTGGCTTTATTAGGGGGCAAATAATGTGTCAGCTCCTCAAGCTCCTGTTGCTGTCTCATTTCCTCCAGATAAGCTTAAGCTGAAGCAAGTCCTGGATTGCACTTTACACAGACTTGGTTGAGCTCTGTTGGGTTTTGTACAAAGTTGTATAAAACAGCAGGCATTTTTTGGAGTGTAGCTTTGCAGCTGTCAACCTGCTTTCAAACAGCAGCACTGTGTCCAATTGCTTCTTCCAGAAATTGGTAACTGCCTGCCTTTTGTTTGTTGTGTTTTCTGTTCCTCCCCGTGTCCCAGAACGCCGGGATTTGACCTCATGTGTATAATGATAGCTGAGGCTTTAGCTGCAATGTTTTTCTGATTGCAAAGATTTAAAGATAACTTTTGATTAATGGGATCCATAAAGGAAATTTGTTCCACGCTGTCTTAAAGACTGCCTGCCTTTTGTTTGTTGTGTTTTTGTGCACTCCTTCACAGTCCCAGAAATACATGAATCAATGTAGTTTCAGCTTATCAGAAAAAGAAAGTTTTCTGAAACAACTCCAGATTTAAAGAGTAATTCCTCCTTTCTGCCCATCTTTGTCTTCTTGGTTGTTCCACACTGTCGCTAGGAAGACTGCCTGCCTTTTGATCCCAGAATTCTGGGATCAATAAGCTGCTTGAATGATGGGTTGAATGGCCTCCTCTCGTTTGTAAACTTTCTTATGTTCAACAACATTAATTGGGCCAAGCATTTTATTTCTGCAGTTTTTATTTTAATGTCCTATTTTTTTCTGAATGTCTCTGTGTGAAAAAGTGTCCAATCTCCTATTTTCTGTTCTGAATGCCCCTTATTTTCTGTTCTGAATGCCCTTTTCTAATCTTTGTGACCCCTGGTCCTTGTTTCTTTTTCAGGTCAAAAAGTCCCTGGGTCGACATTGTCTATACCTTTTAGGATTTTGAATGCTTGAATCAGATCACCGCGTATTCTTTGTTCAAGACTGAATATATTCAATTCTTTTAGCCTGTCTTCGACATGCCTTTTTAAAGCCTGGTTGCTCTTCTTTGCACTCTTTCTAGAGCAACAATAAGAACATAAGAACATAATCTCCATTCTACAATTTTACCCCATACAATTAATTCCCATAAACATAAAAAGGCTAACAAGATGCTTGGATATATTGTGAGAAGTGTTGAATTTAAATTGTAATGTTAAAACTCTACAATGCATTAGTAAGACCTCACCTAGAATATTGTGTTCAGTTCTGGTCACCTCGTTACAAAAGGATATTGCTGCTCTAGAAAAGTGCAAAGAAGAGCAACCAGAATTATCCCGGGTTTAAAAGGCATATGCAGACAGGCATAATCTATTCAGTCTTGAACAAAGAAGACTACGCGGCGATCTGATTCAAACATTCAAAATCCTAAAAGGTATAGACAATGTCAATTTGGGGACTTCTTTGAAAAAGAAAAAAAGGACCAGGGGTCATAAATGGAGATTAGATAAAGGGGCACCCATAGAAAATTAAATTGTGAGGGTCTGGAACCAACTCACATGTTGTTGAAACACCCTGGGATCCTTTTTCAATTTGTAAACTTTCTTATGTTCTTATGTTCTTATTTTCAATTTGTATTGGATATCTTCTGGACAGGTTCAGGAACAACAGCAATTTCATCATCACAGTAAATTTTCATCAATTACACAGACGTTAGATTTAAAGTCATATTTTGCATTTCTTTCCTGGCTTCAATCACATTGTTCAAACAAGCTTACAGCCCACTTACAATTTTTCTGAGTATTTTTCGAAAACCAATCACTGGCAATGATATTTAGGGGTTTGTCTGTTTTAGGTTTGACAAAACAACCAATTACTTTACTCTCCTTTCCCGGTTTACACTCCTTTGTTTTTTGCATTTGTATTTATCTAATGCCACTTTCATGCTCTTTCATGATCTAAAAAACATAGTCCTCACTACTGTCTTCACTTACAACAAACACTTTTGTCTGTGTGTAAGTGGGATTTCAAACTCTGAGGAACTCATGACAACATTCCCACAATATTGTCTTGCAAACATTTTTTGAACAGTATGCGTAACAAAAGACCAAAACCAAAAACCAATTAACAATCAGTTGAATCTCATTATCGAATTATCGAATAGGAAGACATACTTTAATTGGCATAAACAACTCAAGAGTGTTGAATTGGTAAGAAAATAATCCACAGTTTCTCGTGCCTAATGGCACTTATCATTGTTTATCCCTCACTGTAATCTTTGAGCTGCTAAACAAAAATGGAATATTTATATACAGTGGTTTAGCGATAATGTATGATACCGTTACGAAAAATAAATTCAAGATCATTATTTTCTTTTACTTTCGTATTCCTGGTTGAAAATCTCTGCTATAGTTAATTACAATAATTATTTTTATAAAAAAATATTTTCCCCCAAATGCATTGTGGGAATTGTCAGGGATTTCTTACAGACAGCAACTACACTCATCTGCTTCCATCAGGAATCCATTTTCCTACCTCACCTTTCTGTCGAAGCAGTCACACTGCAACAATTTGCACACCACTAACAATAGGTATAAAAAGGTGAATTTAAAATGGACTATTGTTGCCTTAAGGTCATTCTCTAATTCTAAGGACAGTCAATTACACAGTCTACAGTTTATTACTTAGACTTTTTAAATCAGCTCTATTATCCATGTGTGCAATCTCAATCCTGAAGAAACCAAAAAAGTAACATAAATATGTCATAATAGTTAAGAGGCATATGTAATCAACACATTTATACAACATTGTTTATTACTCTGCAAGCATTAAATACTTTATGGAAGAATTTGCAGTAATTGTATTGTATTTTTATTATATTGTCTATGAGACCAGGGCTATAGGAACCAGTAAGGCTGGTACGGGTGTCCATGGTGCCTCGTTTGTGCAGAGCCCAGGCACTACACAAGGTGCTGCCCTTTTCAGGGTGAAGCAGAGTTTCCACCTGCCCCAAAGAGGAAGAAGGGGAGGTGTGGCCGGTCCCAGAGACAAGCATGGGAGGTGCTGCCATCCCAAGGGCCCAAGAAGAGTGAGCTGTCTCCAGGTACACATCAGGAGGGCAGCTGGGACGCCTATCTCAGCGCTCGAGGCCTTGAGTTGGTGCCTCACCTGCTGGGAGTGGGGGTACGTCATGGTCAACAGCCCCCCTCCAGGAAGAGGAGGAACAGCTGTAGTACCCTGTACCCCTGCCAGCTGCACATCCGGAGGGGCCAGCGTTGAGGCCAACATTGCCACTACCAGCACTGCTGCTGGAGTACCCCATACCACTGCCGGAGTGCCCAGCGCCACCGCCAGCATGCCACTACCAACGTTGTCACTGCTGGAGTGCCCCGCACCGCTGCCAGCGTGCCACTACCAACGTTGTCACTGCTGAAGTGCCCCGCACCGCTGCCAGCATTTCCACTGTTAGTGTTGCCACTACCAGCATTGCCATGGCTGGAGTGCCCCGCTCCGCTGGCAGCATTTCCGCTCCCAGCGTCTCCACAGCCAGAGCAAGGGTTGCTGCATCCAGAACTGGGACAAAACAAGCCACCGGCAATAGAGAGGGAGAGGAGGTGAAGAGACCACCTCCACCACAGCCCCGACCACCACCTCTGCACACCAATCTGGCTCTGGTAGGTCAGGTCCCATGCCCTGTGCTCCTTGACAGCCTGCCATAGTGTCTGGACCTCCCAGTGGTGGGCTTGGGTCCCAGGACGATGCTCCACCAGGCACAATCATTCGCCTGGTCACCTACTGCATTCCCCCGGAAACCCCAGATGTCATTGTGTGGTCGGCAGACGTCACTGGGATTCCCACTGCCTCCTGCTTGGTTCCCTCTGGGGGTTTAGACGTTGCTTCGTCCTCTGCCTGCTGGGGCAACATCCAGGTCACCAGCCTGCACTCCAGTTGCCCCTGCCACCCCGTTTGGGTCCCCTGTCGCCAGGTCTCGGTCCCTCTCCAACCCAGACTTTCACAGGGAGAAAGTTCTTGAGCAGTACAAGAGGGATTGTCGTCACTGTTTTCTTTAAAATACTACGGAATGTAAAATATTTAGCTAGTCAGGGTTTGGCTTTATGCTAAGATGTGGATGAAACAGATTCAAACTTTGTGCACATAATCAAGTTAACAGGTAATGATGACCCTAGGCTTATTACCTGGAATTAACAAAAACAGAAGAATACACATCAGCAGAAATGCAAAATGAGATGCTGCAAGTTTTAGGCTTGTGTCCTGCGTGAAATTACTAAAAAAGTACATTTAGCTACATTCTTCTCTATAATGATGGATGAATGGGATTCTGCCAACAAGGAACATGTTGTAATTTGTTTTACATGGGTAGATCAAGAACATTGGTGAAGATCATGAAGAATTTTAGAACCGTATAAAGTTGGGGGAACTGATGGAAAAATGCTAGTGCAGGTAGTCAAAGACCTTCTGATGTAGGTTAACCTTGGCATCACAAAAGTCAGGGGGCAGTGTTGTGATGGAGCTGCTGCTATGGCTGGAAAAATAGTCAGTTGTGACACAGCAGATATCTGATGCAGAACCAAGAGCACTCTTTACACACTGTCATGGACATTCTTTAAATGTAGCCTGTGTTAACAAGTGAAAAGTAAAAACTGCTTTTGAGAACTCATGAAATAACGAAATTAAGAACACTCCCAACAGAGGAAGCTGCTTTGCACAGCTCAAAAAAGATCTTGCAACTGATGTCCCAGAACTTTGTGTGCTGTCCAAGAAGGTGGGAAGTCACTCAAGAGTGTTTTGGATAACTATCACATACTTTAGAACACATGGATTGCCTATGAAGACCATATTCCTAACCCAGAGACTAAAAGCAAAATCACGGGTGTTTCTTCACAGAGAATTAATTTCCTGCTTGGTGTTGTCCTTGATGAGGTTGTATTTCATCACTGTGATAACTCAACACAACTCCAGGAATATGTGCATCAAAAGAGCAGAGTTTAGCAGAATGCCTGTTGTAACTTTAAAATTACCGAGAAGCGATGCTGAGTTTCAGAAGTTATGGAAACATGCAAGAGGAATGGCCACTAACCTGGATGTGGGTGAACCACAGCTTTCCAAAAGAGGAAGGCACTGTGCCAGCAAACCACCACCGCCAAGTCTACTTCATGACATTCAATGTTGTTACATCTTGCATTTGAAGAGCGTTTTGAGCAGCCTGGATATTGGACACATGCTAAACTGGAACAACGGATCTTAAAGACCATCTGGGGTGAAGAATGCGAAGAGGAATTTCAGCAATTTGTATACTGGTGATATGGATGCATCTCCTCTGCAACTAAAAAACCCTTGCTGCAAACTTTGCGATGAAAAAAGACATTGCACTACTCAGAGATGTAATTGACTTCAAGAAGAATCTGTCTCAGGCTGAACCAGAATTTTTCTCAAACGTCAAGGTTTTGATGCAGTTGATACTTGTGATACCTGCCACAAATGCAGTCAGCGAATGGTCTTTCAGTGTGTACAACCACAAGCCTAGCCCGTCTGAATCACCTAATGCTTCTTCACATCCTCAAGGGTCCCCGAGTGGCTCATCCAGTTAAAGCGCTGCCGCTGGGAGTGCAGGATGAGTCACGCAGGTTGGACGGCGCCAGTTCGCTTCCGAGTTGTGCAAAGAAGCTGAACTTTGCTGGGGACTCTGAAGGGGGCATCACATTGGCTCGGACGTTCCTGGGGTGGGGGATGGTAAACGGGCAGAGATTCCTTCTCCTCATTTCGCAACAGCAAACCCTACTGGCCAGACACCATGCACATTCAGAGTGGATAAAAAGCAGGGTTGAGCTCTGTTCTCCGGGATTGGTAGCCCACCCAGCTCTGCTGTGGATTGTTCTGTGCAAAAGCTATTCTGGCTTTAGGCTTGTTAGATCGGAGGACGCTCACACGCCCTCAGAACGTCCGTGCTGTGTGGGGACTTGCTGCGGTGAGGAGAAAAACATAATTGGACATTCCAAATTGGGGGATAAATAAATAAAAATAATAATTGGTCACTCTAAAGTAAGAAAAAAAAACAAGACTGACAGACAATTTGGACCTAGTGGAAGCTGTCAACGAGTTTATAGAAGGCTTAAAGCCCCACCTTCATGTCTTCGGCAAATTCACTGCTGAAGACTTCAAATAAAGAACGACACAGTATATACCAGGCACTGGACAAACCATTTGACAAAGTACCCAATTTATATTAAAGTTTCAATTTTTTGTTCTTAATATTTTTGTAGAGTAATTATTTGTAACAAAGTACTATGTTAACTGAACTTTTGCTGCAGTACAAAGTTTGCATGCCTTTTTTTCTAAATTGAAAATATACATCATATCAATACATCTAGCAGTAAACATAACAGGCTTTTTTCCCCTTTTAGTAAAAAATGGTGCAATCTATAACTTTGAACACTTAAACGTAAACTTTTCAACTTGTGTTTTCCACTGAAAAAAAAAAACATTTACATTGCTTGGCAGGGAAAATCATTTAAAAATAACTGCATTCAATGACATAATTGCTATTGAGTCACGTGGTATGGGGGCGTCATTTTCAAAAGGCTTCCTGCAGGCCTGTTTGAGATGAGGCTTTGACAGTACGCCAACAGGAGTTTTGAAAAAAATGACTCAATTGAAGGGTTAACTATTCTTATGCAACTGCATGCTTTGAGGGAGCATACTGATTGGCTAGCAACATTCTAGAAAGGGGTGGATTAATCTCTGGTGGACAACCAACTGCCGCACTACAATTCTATGAACACATACAAAAAAAATCCATTTAAAGCAATGCTTTCAATTTACCTCTACTGAGTACTGATGACCTATGTATTTGTAAGTTTAACATTTTTGCGCTGCATACCACCATTTCCTGGTTTTCCAAAATGTTTATAAATAAAATATTGAAATTAACATTTAAATTTAGTCAGGCCGTATTAAAACTGACACAAGACAAGAGTGCTGGATTGGATCCCGTACAGTAGACAAAATAATTTTGAATGAAGTTTTATATTCGGTAGCCAAGATGTTAAAGGGAATGGGACTTTGTTCAAAATGATCGATCCCTCATGATCAATTTTAGCAGACTGAATGGCTTTGTAATGCTAGAAGTACTAAATCGATCAATCTACAACTGCTAAAGTAGGAAAGTAACTAGCATTTAGATCGATAACAAAAACAGTACATGCTACAGCTAGTTTCGCTAGATTTAGAAAGAGCTCTTCTCACATTTCTATTTAGTGGTGTCAGCTATTTTGTGCTTCAATGTTATTTTCATAGATCCTGTATGATGTGGATGTTGTGCAAGAAAGACTGAAAGTAAATGGTAAACTTTCTGTTCTCAGTAGCATCCAGACTTTCTCCACCACAGTATTTTCTCAATGGTACTGAGACATTAAGACATTCAGAAAATAAAACAAAACAATCAAATATCATTATAAAACATTGTTCCTCATAACACCCTAAGGGGTGTGATTATCTCATGTTAATCACACACGTTGTCATGTCTTAATGCTTAATTGTATGATACCCATGATCGAGTCTGAATATGCAGCCCATATTAGGTCACATCTCTAATGTCTCAAATGGTTAATAAGATATGTGCAATTGAAAAGGTGGTGGTGACAGAGCCCGCAGATTTACAAAAATATATACCCTAAAGGGGTGCAAATATGCATATTTTATCATAAGTGGTCGACCATTATCATGAACATCACATGAAAAGCTCTTAAAACCAGATAGGTGGATACTGTCTCAAGGGTTTATGAATGAATTAAACTTTAACTTATTCATAACAAACAAATCAAATGATAACCTGCTGTCTTGCTGGGCTTAATGATGTGTCCTTACCTTATATGTGTCACATTGTGAATCTTGAAAATATGGCCAGGAGGCTGGCTTAAACTGATTGATATTAGGTCCTTTTGGAACTGGTACTCAATCTCAGATACAAGAAGGGAACTGGAATTTCCATATCTGTGAAAATAAAAATATAAAGTTCATATTAGTTAAAGCTTTGTTTGTATAACTGGAATACTGGCACAGAAGTCTGGGATTTCCCTGGTACATTTTGTGTAGCTGTACCTAAGTAAAATAGATGTTGTTTTTAAAACAAAAAAAAGTCCTTCAAGTGAATAGTATTTGAATGCAATGTCTACAACACATGTAAACATGCTGGAGGCAGCAGTTGCTAATAATTCACAATACTGTTTGTTGTCAAATTGTTTGTTTTACGGTATAAATAAATTTAGATTTTGTTGATTTTACGGAGTAGGCTACTTTTATGAAAAATAAATTTAGATTTTGTTGATTTTCAGAGCTGCTTATAGCTCGAGAGGTGGGTTTTCAGAGAGTAGTAAGAACATAACTTAAGAAAGTTTACAAAAAATAGAATTCGCCCATTGAGCTGTTTGGTTGTTGCCATTTGAAAACTTCCTTCTTGAAGGATCAGGGTGTCAGCTTCAACAACATTATGGGAGTTGGTTCCAGAGGTGGGCCTCCTATTTTTTTCTGAATGATCTAAGTCCAAACCCTGGTCCTTTTTTCTTTTAGTAGGTCATACTGCCTTATTTTAACAATACAGACAGATAAGTAATCTACACAAGCAATTTTTAGATTGTCAATTCTAATTGACAGCAAAACGTGCCACACACACACTGGAAAATTGATTATTTCTGATTATTTTAAGCAATTTTAAGAAGGTGCCTGTGTGCAGTAAATATGTTTCAGCAGCTACTATAGTAATTGGAATAATTTTGAAAAGACTTTGGGCCTCATTCATTAAACAGTGGTAACGTGTTTGGCACGCAGTAAGCCCCTTTACTACATGCTTTGTATTATTATTATTTATTATCCAGGGCGACTTACAATTGTTACAAAATATTACAGTACAGTATCACATTACAAAATATCACATTGTAAAGTATCACATTTCAGAATATCACATTACAGAATATCACATTACAGATAAAAGCAGTTATAAAGTTTAATAAAATCAGTAGCAAAAGATCAAATTCAAATAAGAGCAAAAAATATAGAATACAGTAAATAATTACATGTAAGAGTGGGTTTGACTGAGAGCAGTAAACTTATATTAAAACTATTTGCTTATACGAGTGAAGTCCAGTATGAGCACATAGTAAGTACAATGAATGGATGAGAATGATTTTAAATAAAAGCAATTACAAGAAACGTGAATACAGATATCTATAAGAATAAAGTCAAATACAAAATACAGGAAGTAGTTATAATTAAGAGCAGGAATACGGCAAGTTATGGAGCAGTTCTGGATGGATGAGGGATCAAGGGGGGGCTTTTTTAGATGGGGGTTGATGCAGGCCTGTTTGAAGGCAGAGGGGAAACAGCCAGAGAGGTGTTGAGAAGAAAGGAAATCAAAGGGAGTAGGGCAGGGGCAGCAGTCTGGCGAGTGGGGAGGGGGTCCAGAGCACACGTGGTGGGTTAATGGCTCTGGAGCAGTGAGCAAAGATCAGAGCCCAAGGGGCAAGAAGGAGGAGAACGAGGGTAGAATAGTAGGGGTTGCTGAGGGTGGGGATGGGGGGTGGGTGGGGAAGGAGGCGAGGTAGTGAAGAGTTTGTGGATGTCTGTGATTTTGGAGGAGAAGGCAACCATAGTGTGTGGAAAATAAAGTCAATTTGAAGAAATGTATGCAAATTATGTCACAAAATGCCGCTTGGGAGGTATTTGATATGCAAACCCTATTCACTTAATGGCGCTAACTTTACTAGGTGCCTCAGCATGTGTTAAAAATACCGCTTATTGAAACCAGGCGGTGTCACAGAACCAGCAGAAGAGCTGCACAGGAGAGTGACAGTAACAGTCAGGGAAAGAGTATTTCGGACCAGACAAACGTTACTAGGGCCGTGTGAGGAGGAGGTAATAACTAGATACATATTGAGCACAGATCATTCTAGCCTTATATTTAGGGCCCCACAAATTTCACAGAAATCGTGTATTTGACTGCCTACCGTGAAAAATATGCATTTTCTTTTCTTTACAATATTTTATACTACTCTTCACCTCCCTGTTCATTTCATACTTTTATCAAGTAGAAGCAGCGCTACAGTGGCTGTACACATTCCGGCGTCAATTCCGTGCATTTGGTTACTACAGCAACAAGGTCAAACAAATACTAACTTCATGATTGGTGAATTCCTCATACTGTACAATGACGTAACATGTGAGGCGGGAATGGTTTAAAATGGTTGTTTAGATATTGTTGATGTATTAGTTTGCAGTGTATGCTTAACATTAAAAATGCAGACAGCTGACAAATAAAACTTGTAATGTTTTTGGATCATCTAAGAAAAGGTACTATTGACAAGCATCTTGACAGCGCAGTACACAAAAACAAGAAAATCAAACTTGAAGTTCAGGCTAAACAATTAGCTAACAAGCATGTCACAATCACAGGATTGTTTAAAAAGAGCACAGAAAATGGAGAAACACGCACTGTCAACACGTTTGAATAAGTGGAAGCCATTAGTGCAGTGAACATACGACGACTGGTCAATAAAATATTACAACGTTTTTTAATAACAAAATTGTTGAGTTTTGCCTAACAGTGACACACTCAGATGATATCTCCATAAAGTGTATGCAGCACACAAAGAAAATTTAAAAGAAAAAATGAACGATTCTGAGTCTGTTTGCGTTGTATGCTACGGGGCCACTGATGATCAAGGCAGCTGTGTTTCAAAGTTGATTCTCAGTCGGGAACCCCTCTATGTCACCCATATGTATTTATCCCGGACCAAAATGGATTTTGATGCACTACTGCTACTTAAAGTCACCAACTTTCCGAAGTCTAAAGTCATAATTTGCGCTCATCCAGTCTGCAGTAATGAGGTGTGAACTCAAAACATGTCATATAGTAAGACAACAACCTCAAGTCTAGTTTTATTTAAGATATAAGGCTTTCTAAAAACAATGACAACTTTCTTTCAATGAAAACTTTCTCATCGCAGTTTAATAATATTTTATGCGCGGAGTGTCTAGATGAGCCTTTGCGAGCTGACTGGCAGGAAACAGATTTTTTTTTTTGAAGTTGCAATAAGTGCAGTTGATCTGCGCTGTGTGCCAAAGTCAACTAATATTTAGTCTCTCTAGTTGTTCTGCATTTTATTCTACATATCTGAGCTCCCATATAAAATAATAATGTAAATAAAAAGATTCAACGTACATTTTACTATTGTATCGTCATGCTGCCTCACGGTAATTAAGCAACACTATCAATGTAGCAAAGGTTTAACACATTTCTTTCAGTTAAGGGTCAATTTTACAAAATTTGTCCTGTCTTAAAGTGTCTTGGGGATTATGGGGCCAGTTGGCTTTAGATTTACCTCCGTCCATCGGGGTGCTGATTAATTACAGTTGAGCCTAAGGCCAAACACAGGCGTTCATGAAAAATGGTACAACTAGCCAAGCGCGGGACAAAAATAAGATTTGACTAAAGTTGTGGGAACACATGCAGTGGGAACACATGTAGGCCCAGATATTGGAAAGGTTTGCACACCGCGCAGATGGTTATGTATGTCGCAAATGGCCTTTATGTGCGAATTTCTTGGTTCTGAAAGAATAACTCCCAAAACAGAATCAAGAGTACAGCAGGTATCAACTACCTGTATAATGCAGAAAAGCTTTACTTTAATAGACACATACAGCAGTATATCAACCCTAGATTGATCAAGCAACAGTTTGCACCTCCTTACCTTGCATTCACATAGATTTCAATATCAAGAGACACTGCTTATACAGTAGTAGGCTAGGCTACTGAATATATATATATATATATATATATATATATATATATATATATGTGTGTGTGTGTGTGTGTGTGTGTGTGCAATAAGTGTGAATGTTACCATTCCATGCGTTTAGCTAATTGCCCTATCCTCAGCAATATTGGCAAAGGGCCGCAGTGCCCAAGGGCTCAATATCCCTGTAGTTGCATTCTCCAAAGGCTCCCTTTCCTTTTCATGCCACTCACCTGTTAATTCCACACTCAGGTATAAGGGCACAGCTGACACTATGCCATACAGGTGTGGTAGGAGCAGGGTGCATGGTGAGTGGGGGGCAGTTGGAAGGGGCTTTCAGCAGGAGTATGAGTAAGGGATACACATGTGCAGGCTGCATCCACAGGCAGCGTTCTTGGCCGGCTCCATGCTGAGATTCCCGTTTTCGGGGCTTCCGAATAGTGTTTTCAGCATTGTGGGTTTGTTTTAGAGTCCACTAACTATACAACGCAAGTACTACATAAGGTTAATGCTTATTAAGGTACCTAAAAACAGAGGTGAGCCATGATATAGATTTGAAATCTGTGCATGCATGTGATTAAATAACAAATATCTTATCATATATGTGTTACTTTAAGAAGCTGTTCTAGAAATAATTAAGGTACCTCTAATGTGATTGTTTCCAGTATAATTTGATGTCTCCTTAGGAAACTATAAAACTTTTGTAATTTTGGTAATATAGTATTCATTGCAAAGTCATTTTAGAGAATGTCTTATATGTAATGCTATAGTACTGAAAAATACCTTAGATACAAAATCAAATATTTCAGGAATGAAGTTTTGCTTTTCAAGAACCAAAACTTAATGTTTGCTTTTTGATTGTTTGTTTATGGGGAACTAGGGAAGAGCCCTCATTGTAATTGCATGGAATTTAAGAATCTCTTATAAGCAATTCTATAAGTTGTTTAGATTAATTACTGGAATACTGTTATTGTTTGTTTTGCCATTTTATATGAATAAATCATTATTTATTTAAACAAACGGAATAGTTTCAATTGCAAGCTTGCTTATTTATATTAACCTCAGGCCAGAGTTGGAATCAAAGGGGAATTAATAGCCTATTTGTTATAGCATATAAATGTTATTTTCAGAGGATGACAACACAAAGTAGTTATACTGTATATTGTAATGAATAATAATTAAATTCCTTAATAATTAGAATATTAAATGTAGCTATAACACCCACTTTACATAACAAATGGTGGATGTCTGGCTGACTGTAAAGGATGTTGTACTTACTAGCATACATTTTGCAGGTCTCCATTTCTTCTACAGTTCTGTCTTGTTATAGAAATAATTTGAACTTGAAAATACATAGTACCTCGGGTTCAGGAGGGTTGTCCATGATAATTAGGCTTGCTACTTTTCGATTTTAATCGATAAAGCTCGTAAAACATCAAATTCCCCAAAAATATGAGTTTGATCGAAATGTACACAGGATAAACGTCTGTAAAACCACTTGCTATTTTTTTTTTTTTTTTTTTTACCAAAAATAATAATTTAGAAATCATTTAGTTTGTGTAGTTTTTATACTTGCTGTCTGTCCCGTCTCTGTTCAGCTCTGAATGGCTAGGGTGTGCTGTCAGGCATCTCAGTGGTCCCTTAGTAGGCTAGTGTAGTTTCACAGTCAGTCATTTCATCCTGTTCTGACAGATCTCGTTGGCTGAAGCAGCACTGGAATGCTCTCATTCGTTTAAATGACTGTCAATCAAAGACCGACTGTGCACTTTCATTTGCCAGCTATAGCCTGTCGTTCAAAGCGCCTACTTTGAAATTAGCAGGTTAAGGTGTAGGTAAGCGTTTGCTATTACAGGTATATACAGTGACAGTTACTAGTTTGATTTGAAAATGTGGCGCAAAAGGAAAACACTTAATGAGTATTATGCACAATACCCTGATCGACGGCAGAAGTCTCCGCGGCAGGACGAAGCGGGCCTGTCTGCCTTGCTTTCCAGTAAGTCCAGCTGTGAAGAAGGAGACTCCGAATAATAAGTGCAAGTTAGTTCTGTTCAACTATCTAATGTTTTGTTCTGTGCATATTATTTTTACTCAAGTGTATGCTATACGTTTATGTAATACACTTTTATATGCTGCATTTTCTACAGTTTATTTGAGACAATTTTTTAATTTGTGTAGGATCTTTATCTTTACAAGGTATAGCTCCACTGTGACCAAACGTTATTTCAATTAGAATGTTGGTAATTATGGTTTGTTGCATGTTGAATACGATAAAGGAGCTTTGCTAAATGAGACATATCTCAGTGGCATAAAAGTCCTTTTTTTTTTTTTTTTAAAAGCATAAAAGTCGATTTCACCCATTCTCTGCTTGAATTGAAAAATAAAGATTGGAAAAAAACCCCAGTAAATTCTTTCTAAAAGAAACGTTGATATTAATCATCGATTTCGCAAAAATAATAAAATCGAATAGTAGCAAGCCTAATGATAATGCTTAAAACAGACTAATAATAAATATAATTCAAAGAACACAAGAACATGAAAGAGCATTACAAAATGAGCAGGACATTCTACTCAATCAGAAGTGGCTGAGTTCCTATTAGCTTACTGATCCTAGAACCACCACCAGTGCGGTTCTTGAAATCCCAATGAATAAACAGACAATATGGCTTGGCAATACCATTTTTACATATATCCACCCCTTTCTGTTTGGAAAAAAAGTGCCTCCTACCCTTTTTTCTGAATATCTCGTGTCAAGTTGCAAATGTTTCATCTGTACTCAACAAACCAAGCATTCTGTTCCCTGCTGGGGAAGAAAGACTTTGATAAAGTGGAGATGTTTCACACATCCTCTATTTCACATATCTAGGAATATGTGAAGGCTGTCTGTCTGGAAGTCCATACTGATCTACTTTTCAAAATACTCAGCTAGGAATGCAACAGTTATGATTTTCCCAAACCGAAACTAACATTTGTATAAAATTCCAAACTAAAACGCAGGGACGTAGTCAGCCATGAAAAATCACTGTTGCCCATGCAGTCGGCAAAAAACAAAATTAAAAGGCAGGTACATTCGTCAGAAATAAACTCCTAAAACCAGAAACTCTAGATATAATTTAAATACCGGTATTAAACCGAAATACAGACAGGACAGTCGGCGCCACCTAATCGGGATACTGATAATTGGAATTTCTGCTTAAATGGGATACAACTCTAGGAGACGGTTCTTCCCAATGCTATTTATGTCATTTAATTGGGATGTCACTTCATTTCATTGGGATACAGTATTTTCAAATGATGAATGGAGATCACTTTACAGAGCAAGACAGGTTTGCGTAGCACAGTGCAGTGAGTACGTGATTACGCTGTGACTTGCATAAATTGTGTTTCCTGTGGTTTCTCAGTGTGCTGTTGCAAAGAAAGTTGACTTGTCAACATTGCAGGTGCGTAGCCTTGTGGTAAGATATGATTTCATTCTTTTCCATTTCAGATAGAAATAAAAAAACAGCAATTAATTTGTTTAGGAATAAAAAAACAACTGCCTTTTTTAAATTATGTATTTAAAATGTCATCATAATATGATGTGATTTCATTCTTTTTCTTTTCATTTAGAAACAAAAAAGTATGACAAAGGTCATCTTAAATGCCTCATGTAATTGGGACAGCTGCTTATTCTGGATATTTTTACTTCTCCCAAGGTGTCCCGATAAAGTGGCGCCGACTGTAATTAAAAAAAAGTTTCTACTTACATGGAGCAGTTCTTCAGTTCCTGTACCTGATATACAAAACCGAACAAGGTTTCTGAACTGTTTGCAAAACATGTAAAGAATAAAAGTACAGCTAACTTATTATTTTTTAAATTGGATTTGACTTTGTGTATTTGTGTAAGTTTCAGTATTTAAGTTACTGTCCTAACATTTATTAGCTAAATACATTTTTTTAGAAGTTTTATTAATTAAATATCTAGTTGTCTACAGTATGTGTTAATCCTGATTGTGCTGTTTATTCAGTAACTTGTTCACAGCATGTTTTCAAAAAAGTCAAAGCCTCCTTCTTGGATTTAGAGAAGCACTGTGCCTGTGTTGTTACTTTAATATACTAAAATAAAGTTGCTGAAAGGAATCGACTGCATTCAGTTGCTATTGTGGTTACCGTACTGCCGCTGACAGCAAACACTATTCTCGATTTTTAAAATGTTTTTTTTTTATTTTTACTTTATTTGCTATACTAAATTTAAATAGATAGATAGGACAGTGAGGAAGTAGAATAGTCTACATTGATAGACAACATTCAGAGAGCCTGTACAAGAATGAAGATTTTCTTTCAACAAGCAGTTCACGGGCGGGAGCAAGGGCGGTTTGAAGAATATGGGTTAG
Source organism: Huso huso (assembly GCA_036884735.1). Taxonomy (NCBI): domain Eukaryota; kingdom Metazoa; phylum Chordata; class Actinopteri; order Acipenseriformes; family Acipenseridae; genus Huso; species Huso huso. The sequence goes on from CM072670.1 coordinate 35,383,392, forward strand.
TATTTAGGCTTAGCCTTGAAGGAATGATGATGGCCTGTGTGCCAGGAGTACTTGTTTTGAACTGTTAATGGCCTGTTGGCCAGGGAAGGTTTGAGCTGTTAATGGCCTGCAGGCCAGGGCAAAGGACAGGGTCCGGACTCTATACCACAAGAACCTCGTACTGCGGAGGTCGGCCTCATGGACCCCCGGGCCCCCTGAAAAACATAGAAATCCTCTGACTCTGTGGAGAATCCTGGAGGTGCTGCCTCGTGGACCAGACCTGGAAAGAAGGAAGGAAAGAGAATCCCTGTCTCCAGAAGCCACCCTCCAAGGCCAGGCACTGGAGTGCGCCCGCAGGGGTATCTGAAAGTTAGAGTTTGTTAGTATTTGGATTTTAGTATTCAAGTATTGTAGATGACTACAGCTCTTACTGGTACAGTGAGAGAGAAACAATAGAGTCTGGGTGAGACAAGAAAATAGCGCATGAGCTGCGAAAGGACAGTGTCGCCGGTGGTCCCCTCTGACTCGCTGTGGAGAGGACCCCCCTTTTAATGAAGGCATGAGTAGCTGTGGCTGACTCGAAGCCAAGGAAGTGAGATTCACTAACCCCCCAAAAGAATGGACCACTGGCTCCCGCAAGAGCCGCACCTGTGAAGACAAAAAAAAAGACCACGTGCCAATGCGCAACATAAAACAGGTAATAGGGAGAAATGAGGACAAAGAGAGAGATGGTTAGTAAAATGAGCTATGTGAAACCCTCCTCTCACAATTTAGTTTTTCCTGAATGGGTGTCGCACACTGCTAAGACTGAAATACTGACCACAGCTAGATACTGGTGATTACTATGTATGCAAATTTAATTAATACTGCCCTGTACACATTTTTTTTTTTTTAACTTATCCCAACATAGCGACCCTCATATTATGCATGGCATCGTATGCTGATTAGACGGCGGAGACAGCGCCGCTAGGCAACCAAAAGAAGCGCTTAGCCTATTAATTTAGCTATTGACCATTTACACCATGCAAATGTTTCAGGCAGTGTTTGACTTTTTGTATAGTTTATCTACTACACTGTAGCCTGTGGTAAATAAAATCCAATCTGTTGATTTTTATTTGACTTTGGCATTTTTTTCGCAGTGTGTGGATCTAGGGGCCTGTGATTTGTGACCTATTGGAGATCGACACACCGGTTACTTCTGTTTTAGCAGTAAGAAAATATAGGCTGCTAGTAGATTGATAATAAAAAAGGTAAACTGATAATTTACTTTTGATTAGTAAAAAAAACTATTCAAATGAGCACATATCTAGTATTTTTGAATTCGGGACACTCAGATCAATTCAAGACTAACGTATTTTTACCTGTGGAACTAAAGCTGTCAATATTTTGCCATCTTGTATGACAAGTTACGTCACTTAAATCTGCTTCATCATTGGTTGACACCCTTATGACTAATCGGTCTTGGTCGGCAACCGCCGCACACAGACAGACTGATCACATGTGAATGGAACTGCGTCTGAAAAAGATTCAACATGTTCAATCTTCAAATCTGAAGGCATCGCGACTGAAAATCTTCATAATCTTTGGTTTTCCAGATTCTGTACGGCCAATTGAGATGAGATGAGGTCGGGCTGTGTGCGGCGGGCTTTAGAAATCCGAAGAAAGCTGACAGGCACGTAGCTTCCATCACCAGGTCATCAAATCGGTTGAAACATCCTGAGCGCAAAATTGAAATGAATTGGAAAAGGATGTCTGTAGATAGGGATAGTCTGGATGGAGATGACAGGGGAAGGCTCTTGAGATTTATCTATCAGAGATGTATTGACCAATCAGTTTCAAGGAAATCTCCAATCCATTTTCTAACGTCTGTTATGAACATTATCCTCTCTGAAGAAATCACATTCCAGCAACTTTCAGCAATGTATTAAATGTGTGATTATATAATCTTATCTTTGTTGAATGATTTTAGTTTAAGTGAATTTAAGGCGTTAAAAGTCTTAGCCAAATGACATTTTGGATTAACTTAATTTTTTTCAACTAGTTAATACAATTAATTTTTATATAAATTAATTTGAGAATTAATTTATCAATCTACATTAAATCATAAAGTGTTTATCAGCACAAGTTAAAAAAGATGATTGTAATGACAATCCCGTTTTCAACCTGTGCTGATCTTACATTAATAGGTAGTGTGACAACAATGCAGTGTACATCAGTGATGCAATACTAAAACTATTGTTATTCTTTGTTCAATTCACCTGGAATATCCCAGCTGCCTGCAGGCTGTATTTCCATATGTTTCATTCCAGTCTTCTGAACAAACAGTTTTCCATGATCCACCAGTATAAATCTGGAGCACTGAATTTCTTCCACTGAGTCTGACTGGTAAACAAAGCGATACAAGCAAAATGACAAACAAATGTTCTTCATTAAGACTTCATCAGTAAGTGGTGTTAATGCAAAAGAACAAAAAACTGTATAGATGTCTCAAGCACATACCACAAGTTTGTGATTTTTTAATTTGTTTAGTTTTATATATATATATATATATATATATATATATATATATATATATATATATATATATATATATATTACTCTCATTTACACAATAATGTATTTGTCATAAAGAGTTGAGTTTAAATTTATAATGTCCATGAATCTAATCTAAAAGTTTGCACAAAGCAGATGATGTTGTATACTTGAATACATGAAATTGTTTAAAGTGTTTCCCTGTGTATTGCTGGGAATAAAGATTACGAGTTAAGAGCAACTTCTGAACTCAGCTCAAAGCTCCTTAAACATAGTTAGCACATTTAAAAAAAGAAAAAGAAATGAAACACAGTATTTGAGTAAATATTGCAACAAGAATCCTTTGGGATGATTAAAAACATTATAAAAGGTAAGGGAACAATAACGATATGTAATTGATCAGTATTACTGAATATCCTTGAACTTTGTCAATCCCTCCATTGACTTGTCTTCCAGTATCTTACCCCAGTTTTCTCAAATTTTTCAAGCTCTGAACATCTACTTTTCTAAAGTTCTAAACCAGGGTTTTAGATGCTGTTGGTTTACTTTTCTAACATATTTAAATTTGGCCATGTTGTGGTCACTAATGCTGTAAACCTATGTTTAATATACTGAACGGTTAAACCATCTCTAAAATATGCTGTTTAAAATAGCATAACATTTTCAATGAAAAAGTAAACTTGATTTAGTATTTATAGTACATTGATTTCCATACTGCATACATACAATGACAGTGGTTTATAATGTATCAAGATACATAAATGGTGAAACCTTTTTCGGAATGTGAAAATCAATACAAGGTAAAATCGTACATTTTTCTGAACTTTAGTCAATTAACATTTTTGTAAATTACTTTTCTTACCACATCTAAACTCATCCTCTCCCTGGTCACAGTCTGTCACCCCATCACATCGGGCTGTCTTTCTGACACATTGGGAAGATGTTCCACACCTAAACTTTCCTGTACAGCTGTAGGTCACTGCCAAAAATGTAAAGTTTACATATATATCAATCTTTATAAAAAAAACAAAAGTATTGGCACTCCTGCTTTAGTATTTTGTGTGTCCTTCATTTGTTTTTATTGTAGCTTTCAGACATGTATAATAATTCTTAACCAGTAACCTCATTTGGCCACCGACATTTTTTTTTTTTAAAAAAAAAGCAAGGGAAACAGGGAAAACCTAGAGATAGCGTTACACAAAAAAAAAAAACTAAAAAACTAAAAAACCCTGTCTTGGTAGGTACCCATGAGAGATGCTACTCAAGGCTAGTGTACAATGAATTGCATCTTATTGCGAATCATGTGTGCTATGTCACATTCTCATGACAATAGAGAGAGAATTTGCAATTTCTTAACTGCATGGTCAAATTTGGGTGAAAAGTCATATTTTAGATTCATCGGACAAGATAATTTTGTTGAAGAACGCTTCAGATTCCTGTACATATTTCTAAGGCTTATTTAAGGCAGTTTATTTTATACATTTTCTTTAAAAGTGTTTTGCAGTGAGGTCTATGGCAGGTTTCAATGCAGTTTAGTAACTCCAGATTCACTCTCCGCTGCCGTGAGAATGTGATGTAGTGCAGTCCTCCCGCTATAGGAAGTGTTGCTTCAACCAGACGGGCGGAGCACGAGTTTTCCAGCGCCCAGACAGGGGGAGCATGAGCATCCAGCGTCCAAGAGGGATGCCAGTTCACCATCGCCTGGGGATGCCTCCACGACGCCCGGGGACGCCTCCACGACGCCCTGGGACGCCTCCACGACGCCGTCCGGGGACGCCTCCACGACGCCGCCCGGGGACGCCGCCCGGGGCGCCGCCGGGGCGCCACGACGCCGCCGGGGACGCCGCCACGGACGATGCCCGATGCCGCCCGGGGATGCCGCCACGATGCCACCCGGGACGCCACCACGACGCCGCCCGGGGACTCCTCCACGACGCCGCCCGGGGACGCCTCCACGACATGCCGCCAAGACACCGTCCAGGGATACAGAACATGAGGGAGAAGTGGAGCTCCCGCTACCGCCTTCATGGCCAGGGTCCAGAGCTGCTGCTGTCGCATGGGGTCACCAGCTTTGCCTCGCCTGGGGACGTCTGCACACCACCACCATGCTGCCTGCGTGCCATTGTCCAGGTTGCCATTTGTGGGCCTTTGGAAGCCTCTGTTCCCACCCCAGAATGTGGACTTGGACTTTGGGGATTTTAAAGGGGGAGGTGGCCATTGAGGGGGGCGAGTGTGACGGGGTGCCCTCCCCTTGTTGATCAACGTAAAGTTGTCTTGAAAGAACTGCTGTATACTGTATAAAGATGTTCAATTCAATTTGGGCATTTCTTCATTATTCTGATACAGCAAATTGCCAAACCCTATTATAGTGAAAAACCTGATATAATAAACATTTCTCCAGGTCCAATGAAGTTGAAGTTAGATAGAGTGCTAGAGTGCTAGATTGCTGATTGGGATCGCTCACCGAATTTATAACCTATTTGGATGCTAGCGCTCTAATACACCCAGTGAATTTAAAACAATCTGCGTGAAGCTTAGTTCCTGTTAAATGAGGATCGATAATAAAAAAAGATTTATTTTGATTAGGAGCTTTATTACTGTCTCGCCTTTCAGGAATTAAAACTCCAGATTAAAACACTGGGCTGATTGTCTACCTTTACTTATAAGCCTGTGTTTTTTCATTCTTTTCATCAGTTAAATCAGAAAAGTGTAAATGAATTTTTGTTTTCCATTAGCAACACTGGTACCTCAGCAGAGTGTGTCTTTTATAACAAAAAAAAAAATGCACGTTGCCTTCAAGACAATATTTTTGTCACATTTTCAACGGAGATGCAGAATCGCATTGTAAGTGTAGTTTAAGATTACATTTAGTAGAATCAATTTGTAGCTGCAGTTTAACACCAGAAAAGCAGTAAAAAAACACATTGCAACTGCAGTTTAACACTAGACTGTAATAAAATTACACTAACTGCAGTTTTACATTAGACTGAAATAATCATTGGAACTGCAGTTTAATACTACAATATAAACAATTCCATTGGAACTGCAGTCTAACTCCCACTGCAGTGCAGTCCAATTGTTCCTGCTTTTAACAATAAACTGCAGGAACAATAATACACATTGGAACTGCAGATTAACACTATTCTGCAGTAAAATCACACTGTAACTGCAGTTTAACATTACATTTAATAGAATCACTTAAAGTTTTAACTTTAGTTAAGAATGAGCAATATGTCAAATCCTTGCTCTCAATTGTAAAAACAATAATTTACATTTATGTTTCATGTTCATGATTTTTTTTTTTTTACGGTTAATGAAGATTGCATTATAAATGTTTTATTAACCGCCCGTCTTCCCATTTATTTTTAGCAATTTCCATGTTTCATTCTAAGCCCTCAAATAAGCAATTTGGACAGTTTTCAAAACATTTTTTGCTAGATCTTTAAAAAATACACATTTTTTATTGTTATTATGAAAAACGGAAATAACAATGTGTTTACAATTGTAGCATTATAACAATATAAATCACAACATAACATACTTACTGTATATATTTTTCCAATGGCAGCATTGTAGACGTATAAATAACTTTTTTTTTTTTTTTTTTTACATTTGCAGCATTATAAGAACAGCGTGGCAAAAAGTAGTTCACTCATATTCAGTCATATCACATTTTTTTGTGTGTGATAGATTTGAAAGCAGACGCCCTTCAAACTTATCAATGCTAACCTCTTTATCTAGTACACATAAAAGAAAACTTGCGTCGCAAATTTTCAATCACGTCGTATACTGTATCTTTCACAGTTCAAGGTACGGGTTTATATCGCTGTTACAGTGTATGTACAATAAATAATTAAATCGGTCATTTTTGACCAGTACCAATCCCGACAAGGTTTCCTTACAACCCCCTGTAACACCAACAAAGAAATAAATCTCCGTCAAAAAGATGTGTTAAATTGCAATGCACATATAACTCCCTGCATGCTATTCTCACAGGAATGACAAATTTGGACTCACTTGCGCTCCATGTTGAAATCGCGGGATAAGCAGCTGGGTGGTTAATTGATGACTTTATGGACAAAACATAACAGGCATTTTGAGACCTTGAAATGAACCTTGTGTCTTGCCCATTTTGATCCTCGAGGCAGGTGAGGAAGGTGTCCCGGTCTGTCTGTGTCAGGCGGATCTATTCCTCTGTCGACGCGACCTCACCCCGATTGAATGCCTTCATGAAGAGGGGGTCTTCGTAGGGACACACGTCTGCGAGGTACTCCAGACAGGCGAGGCATCACGGAGCCACTCCTTCCCTTAAGCGGCGCTGATGGTCATGCAAGTCTTCCATTTTTTTCTTTTTTATATAAAAAACACAATTTCCAAAACTAAAAAAAATTGTACCCGCACTACCTCTACTGGCGTGGGTACGTGGAGGCCCTGTTGACCCCAGTACGACACCACGTGTGCCAGGATGGTCGAGTGGTGATGTCACAGACCAGGAAGTTGACACTACGGGTAAATCGCAAATGCACACTTTCTTTAATAATTAAAAATAAATGGTTTAAACAAAGCAAAACAAAATAATTTTACAAACAAAACAGCACAGTGGCCAAAATATATATACGTGACCATCTCCAAATTGGTAATCAATTAATTTGGAGATGGCCACATTATACACGCGTTTAGCAGGATGGGGAATTTTAACCCCATCCATGCTGTAAAACAAGAACAAACATTGTGTTTTTAAACACTGAACAATACATTTAAATAATAATAATACAACACAGAATACAAATAAACACGGGTGCGGTGTACCCCGTCACATGGCCTTAATTGTAAGGTACCAGTAATTTTTTTTTTACGATAAGCATTTGCTATCTCTGTTTTAAAACTTACCTATGGTTCACCACATAACACAGTGGAATGATCATGGTATCATGTAACTGTAGGGCAGTATGGCCACGTGTGAAAAATATAAAGCCGAAACGAAAATGTTTTAATGTGCTTAAAAGTAATTTCAAACTGGTTAATAGACTAGCAAGCACTGGTAAAATCAGCTCTGTTTTATATGGTGCAGAACTAATTTATTTTAAGGTTTTGTTTTGTTTATGGACTGTGCGATACCTACACTATGGGTGTCTTCAGTAATAGTAATATCTACAACGTATCAACAATAACAATCAACCATTTTGTTACAGACCTTAACAAGTTGGCAAACAATTTTGGATGTTACTGAATTAAACCCTTGTAAAAAAAAAAAAAAAAAAAAAAAACACAAAAATGCTTAACATAAAAAAGAACAGTTTTACTACAGTAGCAGACGCAGTTTAGAGTGCCTCTGGGTTTCTGATCACATCAGATCAATTTAAAATCTTTTTATGGAAATGTCCAGTCTACTTTTCATGTTTTCAAGCAAACTGGCTTAATCACTGCCATTCTCATATCCACTTTGACATCTGACACATTATTTATCTTGTCCAGCGCTTCTTTAACATGTTCTGCATACCAGTCTGCTGAGGGTGGTGTCACTACGAGCACTGTATGCAACCGTCTGATTGGTGTAAGTATAATTATAATACCGTCTGCAGCAAATTCACATCTTGACACTTAACTCGTAAGTATTTCTGGGGAAAATCTGTAGTATTTCCTGCCCAACTTACGTGTTAACTCGGGTAACTCGAAAAGCAAGGAAATGCCACCTTTTTCACCAACTCGCTTTCTGGGAGAATTCAGGCCAATTCAAAAGAACATAAGAAAGTTTACAAACGAGAGGAGGCCATTCAGTCCATCTTGCTCGTTTGGTTGTTAGTAGCTTATTGATCCCAGAATCTCATCAAGCAGCTTCTTGAAGGATCCCAGGGTGTCAGCTTCAACAACATTACTGGGGAGTTGGTTCCAGACCCTCACAATTCTCTGTGTAAAAAAGTGCCTCCTATTTTCTGTTCTAAATGCCCCTTTATCTAATCTCCATTTGTGACCCCTGGTCCTTGTTTCTTTTTTCAGGTCAAAAAAGTCCCCTGGGTCGACATTATCTATACCTTTTAGGATTTTGAATGTTTGAATCAGATCGCCGCGTAGTCTTCTTTGTTCAAGACTGAATAGATTCAATTCTTTTAGCCTGTCTGCATACGACATGCCTTTTAAACCCTGGATAATTCTGGTTGCTCTTCTTTGCACTCTTTCTAGAGCAGCAATATCCTTTTTGTAACAAGGTGACCAGAACTGAACACAATATTCTAATGCATTGTAAAGTTTTAACATTACTTCCCTTGATTTAAATTCAACACTTCTCACAATATATCCGAGTATCTTGTTGACCTTTTTTATAGCTTCCCCACATTGTCTAGATGAAGACATTTCTGAGTCAACATAAACTCCTAGGTCTTTTTCATAGTTCCCTTCTTCAATTTCAGTATCTCCCATATTATATTTATAATGCACATTTTTATTGCCTGCATGCAGTACTTTACACTTTTCTCTATTAAATTTCATTTGCCATGTGTCTGCCCAGTTCTGAATGCTGTCTAGATCATTTTGAATGACCTTTGCTGCTGCAACAGTGTTTGCCACTCCTCCTATTTTTGTGTCGTCTGCAAATTTAACAAGTTTGCTTACTATACCAGAATCTAAATCATTAATGTAGATTAGGAATAGCAGGAGGACCTAATACTGATCCCTGTGGTACACCACTGGTTACCTCGCTCCATTTTGAGGTTTCTCCTCTAATCAGTACTTTCTGTTTTCTAGATGTTAACCACTCCCTAATCCATGTGCATGCATTTCCTTGAATCCCTACTGCGTTCAGTTTGAGAATTAATCTTTTCTGCAGGACTTTGTCAAAAGCTTTCTGGAAATCTAAATAAACCATGTTGTATGCTTTGCAATTATCCATTGTCAATGTTGCATCCTCAAAAAAGTCTAGCAGGTTAGTTAGACACGATCTCCCTTTCTTAAAATCATGCTGACTCCCAGGATATTGTTACCATATAAGTAATTTTCCATTTTAGATCTTATTATAGTTTCCATAAGTTTACATATATTAGAAGTCAGGCTTATTGGTCTGTAGTTATCTGGTTCGGTTTTGTCTCCCTTTTTGTGGATCGGTATTATGTTTGCTATTTTCCAGTCTGTCGGTACAACCTCTGTGTCAAGAGACTGTTGCATGATCTTGGTTAGCGGTTTGTCAATAACTTCTCGAGAATGAACTCAAGTCGACTTGAGTTAGCTGTCCATGGAAACGAGGTACAAGACCTCAAAATGTAATCTTGAGATCAGTCTCGAGACCAAGATTTGGTCTTGAGACTTCATCTCTGATTGAAACCCTGCTTATGTGTATACAACACTTCTGTATTCTGTGTCCTTTGCATAGTTCTTTCATGCAGTATTATGTCTGATGCTTCTAAATCTTTTCGATTGTGGACTTTGGTATTCTATATTTCTTTGCCCCTTTGGTGTTATGAATCGTTATACTTTCTTTACATGATATATCACATCATTTGCATTGTGATACAAGGCCAAAAACACAACAATTCATTGTAGTTCACCAAATGGTTCTTTAATGAAGAAGTTTTATAGTTAGCATGAATACATACTCTCCCTGACTCATTCAAGTTCCATTGTTTAACAAAATATTAATTCCAAAAATCATCATTTGATCTTATTATGCATCAAATCAGTAGCCCATCAGGACCAGGAAATGTATATTGATACATATTGTATTGCAACCTGCATATTGTGATACATATTAGTAGTAATATTACTATAGCTTATGTCAAAAGTTTGATTGATGAGCCTTTTGACCTTTTATGGACCTTTTGACCTTATGTGTGAATATATGAATATATAATGAGGGGGCATGGATTTATGAATTTATTAATATATAATGAGGGGGCGTGAATTTTATATATGAGTATGCAATATAGATATATATATAAAAACAGACCCCTATGTATTTAACAAGCGCTTATAAACATTAAATATTTATAAATGTAAAGAGTTTGAAATAAAAATAATTACTATTGGTAGGACTCGAACCCACGCTGACAATTGAGTCAAATGGATCTTAAGTCCATCACCTTAACCCCTCGGCCACAACAGTTTTTCTTAAAACAATAATAAATAAAAATAAGAATTAAGCTTACCGGGGTTCTGAGAATCATGGTGGTTAGGTGTTTGAGCAAAAGGTTGAAATGACTGAGACTACGAAGGTTTTTGTTTTTTTTTTTAAAAAGGGCAAGTCTGGGCATGTTTTCAGACCTCATAAAATTTGTGCAGTTTATTAGAGTGTTACACAAGATGTCTCATACCGGCGTTAGTTCCCGCTCTGAGAAAGTGGATCTTGAGGATCGGTAAATGTCTGAACTTATAAAAGCCTTTTAAAAAATTCACATTAGCCCTTCCTCAGAGGTTAAAGAAACCACGGACTGCAAAAAAGGTTCAAGAGAGTCCAAAGCATGGGGTCTTTAAGCATCCGTCCCAAGGATCCTCTGTGGACTGTACATACTCCTCTGTGGACTGAACTGAAAATAGACCCAAAATGAGAGAGAGGGGCGGATGTTTAGGGTAACTCAGAAAACACCCCTTGGACCCCACATTCATAGATCTCTGATAGGGCCATCTCAAAGGATCCCCATGGGGCCAGAGGCGTCCTCACCCCTCATAGGCTGACAGATGATCGTAAGGGAACATACTAAAGGGGTCCCCACACACTCTTTTGATTGAAGGAGTCTGACGCCATGTCTTCTGCAAACTTTAGATACTTCTCTGAAAATGCCGTTCTTTAACCTAACAATCTTGAGATGGATTGGACCACTGAAGAAATGACCCAGCTTATAAAAGACTTTGAAAATGTTCCCCTCCTCAACCCTGCAGAGTCTGACGACGTCGACGGTCCTTTAGGCATCTCTTTTGAAAAAGTATTAAAGATCTCTAGGGGTCTCCTGGCTTCTCTATTGGAAGTGATCATTGACCGTGATATGGTGAAAAATTGCCGCGGTTGCGAAGTTGACCACCCGAGCCAGCTGAGACACAGTTGCCTTTATGAAGCGGACCCCGATTATTTCGATCAACATTTTGAAGAAATACTAGAAAAAATACACGTCCCGTGGCTGAAGCTTCTGGTGGCTAAAGCTCTAGCTTGTTTCAATTTCCATCCATCTTTGACAAAACTTCAGAAACTGGTGGAAGATATTTTAACAGAGCTAAGACCAGAACACAGCATTAGACGTAAACTGAGCCATCTACAAGAAGCCCTGGATGACAAGACCCGAGACATTGTCAACAAAATAACCAAAAAACTTTCTACCATCGCAGTTTTACTAACCTCCAAGCACCTTTAGCTTATTACGGAGCCTGTGACTTTGAAAATGGGGAACGTCCAGACTCCAGCAAAACTGAGGAACACCATGGAGGGGCTGCTGTTTGAGTTAATAGCCGAGAAAGTGGCTTGTAAGAGACTCTTTCAAAACCTGATCCCCGTAAATGTAAAAATGTTCACTGATTTAATCCATAAAGATGTTGATGCTCAAGAATGGCAACGGTTGGTTGATACACATGTAAAACACTGTGACCCCTTAAATGCATTTTTAATGAATATAGTACCTAAAATGTTTGATGAAATAGAAGACTGCAAATGTATACATATCATTGTTTTGTATGCTTATGTGACTGATGTCTGGTTTCATAACCTGGCTAGGTTTTTAAGAGATGAAGATATATCAAAAGTTGTACAAAATGTTGTGGATTACTTAGTGACTAACCATGAATGTTTGTGTAAAAACTTTATATGTCTTCTAAAATGTCCTAATCTTCTTGATAAACTGTAAATAAAACTTTTGAACTTCACACATGTCTCAGAGGTGCTATGATAAACTTTGAATAAAAACCTTTTGAACTACATACTTGTCGCAGTTGTGTTATTTTGGTTAAAGATGTCACTTCAGCGTATGAAAAAAATATACTACAATCCCTCAAATCCTGGGGGCTTAGGGGGTTTACAGACTCTTCAAAGGGCTCTGGGGTCTGATGGGCCTAAAGTCTCTGAGAGTGTCCTAACAGGATTTTTACCATAGGATTCAAATGAAACCTTCAGAAGTTAATGAAGACAATTCATTTAAAGTGTTTAAAACTTTATACTCTAAGAAGAAAAGCCCTAAACATATAAAGTTTAAGTTTACAGTCGGTGAAAGGAGTTATTATAAGCCTGAACCATTTCTTGTAGTTTATCCATATACTTGTGAGTGTTAAAGGCGGTGAAATATTTCCACATTTTTGTTTTCAGAGTCCTGTTGTATCTCTCAAAATAGAGGCTTTTAGTTTGTTCCCCGTGGTAAAGTGTAGAATATTATGTTTTTTTAGCATGTGCTGAAATGTTCTGTTTAGAAATTCTGTCCCTTTATCAGTTTGTAGTTTTTTAGGTTTCCTACCCGTGCTGAGGATCCTCTTGAACGCCTCTGTCACCGTCTTAGATGACTTATTTTTCAGTGGTATTACCCAGGCATATTTGGATAAGATATCTATACATGTTAGCATGTACTTGTAACCTCCATTTTCTTTTGACAAGCTAGACATATCCACTAAATCAGCCTGCCACTGAGTATCAATATTAGATAAAAACACAGTGTTTCTTTTAAAGTTTATTCTAGAGGGCTTATGCAGCTGTCACACAGCTGGCTGAGTGGTGCCATCAGATCCAGGAAATGAATAACACACAGGACAGATGAAATGAAATGATGAAGACGCTTGTTTGCGCCGGTTTATTATAAATAAAAAGGTTTTAACAAAACACAGGACACGGCACTTTAGCCAAAATAAACAGACAAACAAAACGAACAGACACTGACACACGGGGACGAACACTAAACAAACAAGTACCGTGCTGGTCCTCCAGCACGACGTAGCAATTGATTATATTTACTCTCCTCACTCTCTCCTGTTCTTTCGCCCTGAACACACAACCCCGAGTGAGTAAAATGTGCATCTATATATACTGTTGTGCCGGGATTCAATTACTAATTAATTATTCACTTGAATCCCAGCGCGTGAATTAATTATGTGCAACCTCGTGCTCGCATATTAATTACTTTAAATGCACGTGAAGTGATGTGCAATCATCGTGCCTAAATACAATTTTACATTTTAAATAACTCGTGCTGCACACACCCATTTATATCCCATGTACCAACTACAATACACCAACATTAACACATGCAACATACAACATATAATACACAAATGCACACAGGGGCGGGACACATTGCCACAGCAACGTATATGAGTCTTGATGAGTCATGATTCTCAGAACCCTGGTAAGCTTAATTCTTATTTTTATTTATTATTGTTTTAAGAAAAACTGTTGTGGCTGAGGGGTTAAGATGATGGACTTAAGATCCATTTGACTCAATTGTCAGCGTGGGTTTGAATCCTACCAACAGTAATTATTTTTATTTCAAACTCTTTACATTTATAAATATTTAATGTTTATAAGCGCTTGTTAAATACATAGGGGTCTGTTTTTATATATATATCTATATTCCATACTCATATATAAAATCCACGCCCCCTCATTATATATTCATAAATTCATAAATCCACACCCCTCATTATATATTCATATATTCACACATACGGTCAAAAGGTCCCTAAAAGGTCAAAAGGCTCATCAATCAAACTTTTGACATAAGCTATAGTAATATTACTACTCATATTGTATCGTGACATTATTACAATTGTTACAAGAGATCACATTATTTTTACATACAATTACATTAACACATTATTATTTTTTTTTTATTTTTTTTACATACAATTGCCCATTTATAAGTAAGGTTTTTTACTGAATGTAAATAAGGGTACAGCAACAGTGTCCCCAACCAATTGAACCCACAACCCTATGGTGAAGAGTCCAGAGTCCTAACCAAGAAACTGCTGCCCCCAAATGATGTGAATGAATAATTACATACCAAACAGTGTCACAAGAAACAAATTGTGTTTTACAAATTTCCATGATAATTTCAGATTCAAAACATGCTTATTTCAACCAGTTTCTAATGTAAGGATGAGCACACATACATACTTATAACAATAATATCTTCAGAAGAATGGGGTTGTTATACATGTATTTGAAAAGGAATTGTACTTACCACTTACTCCAATCGCTACGGATAGGATCAATACAACTAGCACGCAGCAGGCAATGAGGAGAGCCTTCTTATAGGCAAGAATATAGCACTTTAATGTCTTTGTCGCATCTAGTCCTGGTTAAATAAGAAAAAAGAAAATGTAATTATGTAAAAATTCTTTTTTTGCAGTTTTTCTGTATCCTTTTAAAAAAAGTTGGGAATGACACTAAGCATCCAGTCACATTTGATTTGCTTTTGCAATGAATGGAACTGAGCTCCCTTCATAGAGTCCCAGTGGAAGAGTTTTTATTTTCACACTACAACTGCAACTATTTTCTACCTCTAATTAGGAATAGTGATATCATCAACTGGTCCCCCTTTCTCAGTTTTGAAAATGCAGATATTTTAAAGACACTGCAATAGATGATAATTATTGCTTCCTGGTACCTCCTGATGCTGTAAAGATCATTCAGAACTGCACAGACACATGGCAAATGACATTGAATAGACAAAAGTGTAAGGTAGTGCATGCAGGCAATACAAATGTACATTAGAAATACCATACGGGAGATACTGAAATTGAAAAAGGAATCTATGAAAAACCTAGGAGTTTATGTTGAATCAGAAATGTCCTCATCTAGACAATGTGTGGAAGCTATAAAAAAAAAAAAAAAAGGCCAACAAAATGCTTGGATATATAGTGAAAAGTGTTGAATTTAAATCAAGGGAAATAACGTTAAAACTTTACAATGCATTAGTAAGACCTCATCTAGAATATTGTGTTCAGTTCTGGTCACCTCACTATAAAAAGGATATTGCTGCTGTAGAAAGAGTGCAAAGAAGAGCAACCAGAATTATTCCGGGTTTGAAAGGCATGGCATGAAAATAGGAGGTACTTTTTTACACAGAGAATTGTGGGAGTCTGGAACCAACTCCCCAGTAATGTTGTTGAAGCGGACACCCTGGGATCCTACAAGAAGCTGCTTAATGAGATTCTGGGATCAATAAGCTACTAACAACCAAACGAGAAAGATGGGCCGAATGGACTCCTCTTGATTGTAAACTTTATTATGTTCTACATTGTTGTATATTAAATATTTGCATATCCTAAAAAAAAAAAAACAACAACAACAACAAGTGAAGAAACAAAAGATTCTCAACACAAAGTGGGCCAGTACAAATGTTAATAAAGGTAAAACTCAGTATATTGCTACTGTCACTTTAACGCTTACCTCGCTTCAAAGCTAAGTAGGGTGTGCAGAATTCAGATTCAGGGCCTAACCAAAGATGGGTGGGGCCAACCAGAAGTGGACACATTGAAATGGAAGTGTGTACAAATCTGCTTTACATCTAAATGTTTTGTGAATGATGATAACTTAGATAATCTTACATCATTTTCAAAACTACTGAATTGATGATACACTGTTCTTCTCATAGGGTATGAACCCGATCACATTCTGTTCACCCACCCTACTACTAGAAGGACTGCGACAGCGAGTGAGGCACTGCAACAGCGAGTGAGGCGACAGCGTGGGAGAAGTACAAGTGGACAAGTACAGCGCAGTTAGAAGCAGAAAGGAGGAATTACATCTTTAAATTAAATCTTGAATTGCTTTAATCAGAAAACATTGCAGCTTAAAGTCTAACAGCTGCGCGTGTTTTTTCTGATAACAAGCTGAAACTTGAGCAGCTGATTCAAATTCCTCGTCGTTCTGAGACACGGGATTGAGAAACAAACAAAAAAGGCAGCCAAGTGACAGCGAGTGAGGCACAGCTGGGAGAAGTACGAGTGGACAAGTACATCACAGTTAGAAGCAGTAAGAAAGCAGGTTGACAGCTGCAGAAGCTAAACTGAACTTCCAAAAAAAATAAATAAATAAAACATGGTCTTCAAGCCAGTAATCTGTGACAACTGCATGATGTAGAAACCGAGAAAACCCAACAGAGCTCTTGACGATCCAGGACTTGCTTCAACGAGTAAGTCTGTTAGAAATGCAGCTGTAAGAAACGAGACAGCAACAGGAGCTTGAGCTGACACACCCACAATTCATGGAAGTCTGCACCCCTAGCAGACTGAAAGCCACCAGGGAGATGGAAGAGAGTCGAAACAGCTGGGTTCAGATAGGCAGAAGCAGGGAAAAAAAGAAACTACGTCCAAACATCCAACAAATTTGAGCCACTTCAACATTTAGAGAATGAAAGGAACAACATCCAGGACCCTATAAACAGTGCTGCAGCAAAAAGAAGGGAGGTCATGATTGTTGGGGACTCCATATTGAGAAACACAGCAAGTTCAGTTCGCAGTTTGGACCCCCTTACTACAACAATGTACTGCCTTCCAGGAGCCTCTGTCACGCACATCACTAAGAACGTGGACAGGCTCCTAGAACGAACAGGAGACGACCCGGTAGTAGTCATCCACATCGGTACAAACAACATTGGATGAGACAGGCCAAGATCCCTGCAAAACAAATTCAGAGAGCTAGGAAGGAAATTAAAAGACAAGGGTGGGGCCGGCACCTTGCAAAGGACCATATAGACAGCTGGAAATACAAAATCAAAATGCATGGCCGAAATCGTGGTGCACTGTGATAAAGAGAAAAAAAGGATCAATTAAATCGCCCTCCCAACTAGAAAGGGTGCTGTGTAAAGGTGATGCTGCCTCCTAGATCTGCCACCTCGGTGGTAGGTGGAAACCGGAAGGTGACCATAATTACCCGACGATTCCATTGCAGTCACGCCATGGGGCAATTGAAGAAAAATAGCTACGCCAGTACCTTTTCTGAGAGAATGAGCCACCAGCCGGAGCTGTTCTCGCTTTTGTTTTGTGTTACATGCTGTCTGTGTTTGTCTTTACAGCGGAGGAGTAGGAGAGGGGGGCTGCAGCCACTGATTGGAGCACTTCCTCACAGCAAGTCACCAATCAACCACAATCCCTGGAATATCAGGTCACAGTTTTGCACGGAGGATTTGATTAGAGTGTTTTTCTTTTGTTATTTTTTGTTATTTTGTTTCTGACTTATTAAATAAATCGGACATTT
Source organism: Huso huso (assembly GCA_036884735.1). NCBI lineage: Eukaryota > Metazoa > Chordata > Actinopteri > Acipenseriformes > Acipenseridae > Huso > Huso huso. Next base: position 35,401,057 of record CM072670.1, read on the forward strand.
TGGGAGAATCTGGTTTGACATTGTACTTATTGCACCACGCATCCTGTCACAGTTGGTGTCAGAGTGGGATCCAGAATGGCCGCAGGGAGCAATATTGGAGGCACAGGAGCTTAAGACTTCAAGAGGGGAATGGCAACTATGATGGAGCAGATGCACAATGTTCCTGGAAGCCAATCAAGGAGGGAAACCGAGCCAACGGTACCCTCATCAAATGTGACCCGCAACGGGACACGCAAGTCTGGGCACCCTTTCGCCCCACTTGTTTCCGGTGCCAGGAGGTCGGCCACCTCGCCAGGAACTGCCCGGCGGCCATGGAATGTGGTGTGGCCTTGCATTATGTTCTAACAGCACCAGGTAAGTCCAGGGGTAATGATTGGGAGGGGCCTTGTATTGTTAATGTACGGGTTGGTGATGTGAGCACCCACGCATTAGTGGACTCAGGATGTGGGCAAACTTTGATTTTGAAAGTTCTTTTGAAGGGGGTACCTTGGTGGTCACGGGGGGATGTGGTCATTTCCTGTATCCATGGGGATAACAAGGACTACCCTCTCACCAAATTAGATTTGACAGTTGATGTCATACCCGCTTCTGAATCGCGGGCTGTGGCAGAAAAGTTACCATATCCAGTTATTTTAGGTCGAGACTGGCAGCATTTTGACAGCATGATTTATAAACGGTAAAGCCAGTCTCCAAGGCCATGGGAGCAAGACACTGATCTGTTCCATTCTCGATTTCGCTAAAAAAAAAAAACAAAAGAGAGCGGAGGGTTGAAAATGGGAAGGAACGTTAATGAAAGAATGCTTAGGGGAAAAGAATCGGTCAAATGGGCAGGTAAGGGGATTGGGACTCAGTGTGACCTGCAGGACAGGTTACTGAGACCCCCAGTGCTGAAGCTATTTTAGTATCCGCCGATATCCCAAAACCAAGATGTGGACCTAGCATTGGAACAAAAGAACGATCCTTCGCTGGTACACATCTGTGGGCATGTTCGGTCCATCGAGGGAAGGATGTAGAGGATAGCCGTCGCTTACATATCCCCCCACCACATTATTGTCGGGCACTTACTGCATAGAGTATCCCAAGCCACGAGCACAAGCCAGATTGTAACACAACTACTTGTTCCTCAGTCTTTTCAACTGAGATCATGCGGTTGGCTCAGATGTCCCCTGTTCGGCCATTTAGGTATCGATAAGACTCGGGAACGAATATTGGCTCGATTTTATTGGATGGGAGTTTTTAGTAAGGTGGCGCGATTTGTTCTGAATGCCAGCAAGTAGCGCGTGGGCGGGTTCGCCCGCCCCGCTGGTCCCACTGCCCCTAATCTCAGCATTGTTATGGACATAGTGGATCCATTGAGCCAGTCTGACTCTGGATATACGACATTTTTGGTAGTGGTGGACTACGCTACTAGATATCCAGAGGCAGTACCATTGAGATCCACTAGTGCCGCAGCAATTAAGAAAGCTAGTACACATTATAGCGAGGGTAGGGATTCCAAAAAAGAAATCCTCACTGATCACGGAACAAACTTTATGTCACAATGTTTGAAAGAAATTATTGCTAAGTCCATTCGAACTTCTGTTTATCATCCGCAGACGGACGGTTTGGTGGAACGTTTTAATCAGACTTTAAAACAGATGCTGAAGTGGTTTGTCAACCAAGAGCAAAAAACATTGGGCTAAGCTCCTCCCCTTCTTGATATTTGCAGTGAGAGAGGTGCCTCAGAACCTGGTTCTTCCCTTTGAGCTCCTGTATGGGAGACAACCATTCTCGATCTTGTGAAAGAAGGGTGGGAGGAGCAAACAAAAACTTCCAAAAAAATATAGTGAAATATGTAATTATGTTAAGAGACCGCCTTGAATTGGTTGGTCGCTTGGCACAAGAAAATCTAAAACTAGCTCAGCATCGCCAGGAGCAACAGTACAAAACCAGCACGAATTCTGACCTTTCGGCCAGGTGATAAAGTACTGTTGCTACTTCCAACCTCGGAATCTAAGTTGTATGCTAAGTGGCAGGGGGCCATATGAGGTGATACGGGGAATTGGTAATGTAAATTATGAAATTAGACAAGCCGGAATAAGACAGAAATCTATCAGTTAATTTGCTAAAACCCTGGAATGAGAGGGAGGCCCTATTTGTAGCTGGTGACAGTTTAGGAAGAGGATTTTGGTCCCACTGTCAATCCACCAGCTACAACTCATATTCTTGATGGGGGAAAAAAGTTACTTCGGATCAGAAAAAGCTCTACCAGTTAGTGGAAAGGTTTAATGATGTTTTTTTCTCTTTGCAGAACTAATGTTATCTCACATGCTATTGTTACTCCCACCAGGTGTCAGGGTTCGAGAGAGGCCGCACTGGATCCCAGAGAGTCGCAGAGGAGTCTGGTTCAAGAAGGAGGTGGAGGATATGCTCGAGCTTGGAGTCATTGAACCTTCCCCGCAGCCAGTAGTGCAGGATTGTGATGGTGGGCAAGAAGGACGGCTCTACTCGGTTCTGTGTGGACTTTAGAAAGGTTAATGCCATCTCCAAGTTTGATGCATATCCAATGCCCTGAGTGGATGAGCTCTTGACCGACTGGGTACCTTGATCTGATGAAGGGATACTGGCAGATTCCACTCACCAGAGCGAGAGAGAAAAAACTGCTTTTCTACCCCAGATGGTTTGTTCCATTTCCGACCATGCCCTTCGGGTTGCAGCAGGTCAGAGTGAAAATGCTTAGGCAACAGTGTAAAGGAGAAAGTCACAGTAACAAGCATGAAAGCAGATATAAACCCAATGTGTGCTATCCTGCTACTTTCTTCTATCTTTATCCTTTCAGGATATATAACCTTAGTGTGATATGCACATACATTTATCAAGTTTCATTAAAAAGGGTTAATGTGATTTGAATGTGTTATAATACAAGTCCATGTGCGGTTTATGTTGTCGTTCCTGAACTTCAGAAATAAGTTCCCAAACGAAAGGGGGGATGATGTGGGACATATTCTCTGAATATGATAATAATACATGAACGTGTATTAGAAATGTAACTGGATTTACTAACCTGGACTGGATTAGGTTGGGACAGTTGAATTATGTACAGATAATTCAACGAAAGCAACAACAATCGTTCTGACACAAGGAACAGTGATGTCACAGTGGAAAAGGACATTAACCCCTTTGCAGTCCATTTATTAAGTGCGTGTCAGCACGCCAGGTCCAATTTATTTCACACGCCGCAGTTAATTTTAGACGCAGTTTAAAAAAGTATTTTTTTTCCACAGTCAAACGGGTTTTAAAAGGCCCTGCATAACAACAAAGCACTCACTAGGCATCTCTAGCCCCCGCCCCACCCTTTTCGTTCGCTATAGCTTTCACCTATGTAAGAAATAAATAATAATAATAATAATAATAGTCATACATACCGATCAATCATCTCCTGATCACTGCTTTATCACCAAACTCCTCAATAATGCGATCCAAGTCATTATTTTATTACTATAACATCTCAAAAAAAGCTCTGCAAATGTCCAGAATGCGCTGACGACATCAGCAAGCTTGTTTACTTATGACCGCACTGCTATCTGATACCAGGGGCCATGTATGACTATTCATGAGATAACTTGTCTCGCCCTGTCGCCCAACTCGGTCATTGAATGGTTTTCGCTTTTTTCCAGAGAAAAAAAACGCACTCAGAAACCTGTTTTTTTTGTTTCTATAATGAAAGCAGATGAAAATGGACCTGATAGGAATAACTGCAATGTCGGACCAGGTCCGGCTAATGGACCGCAAAGGGTTAAAACATCAAAGGATTGTGAGTTTAAAAAAAGCAAGATACAATAAATGATCTCATGAAAGTGGCTATTTACAGAGTGAAAAAGACTATAAATATCCAGGTTTAAAAGGCATCAGGTGCAGACAGGCTGAAAGAATTGAATCTTGAACAAAGAAGTGAATGATTGATCTGAAAGAAAAAGCATTCAAAATCCTAAAAGGTATTTACAATGTCGACCCAGGGGACTTTTTTCGACCTGAAAAAAGAAACAAAAGACCAGGGTCACAAATGGAGATTAGATAAAGGGGCATTCAGAACAGAAAAAGCAGGCACTTTTTACACAGAGAATTGTGAAAAACCAACTCCCCAGTAATTTTGTTGAAGAGACAACCTGGGATCCTTCAAGAAGCTGCTTGATGAGATTCTGGAATCATTAAGCTACTAACAACCAAACAAGCATGATGGGCTGAATCGCTTGTAAACGTTCTTATGTTCTTATGTTCTTAAAACTAAACATTTTAGCGCCCACATCAAATGCTAAACAAGGTGCTGTCACTCTGTTGAGCAAAGCTGCAACCGGGACTCAAACTAAAACGGAATCAAAACGGGACTCTGCCTGAAAACAGCCCCAAGACGAGGAAGCAAGCTGCAAGCGAGTCAACGACCACAAGCAACGAGACTGAGGCCAAGCTGGAGTACTGCCATAAAACTTACAGTGAATCAGACAAACCAATCTGGGTCTGTTGTACACCTAAAACCACACTATCCAAAATAAACTGTGCCCTGCTACCTGTTTAGCTAAAAGATTCAACGAAGAGGACATAGTGGACGGGCGCTGTTATTATTATTATTATTATTTATTTCTTAGCAGACACCCTTATCCAGGGCAACTTACAATTGTTACAAGATATCACATTATTTTTACATACAATTACATTATTTTTTTACACGTTATTTTTACATACAATTACCCATTTATACAGTACCATGCTCAAGGGTACAGCAGCAGTGTCCCCCACCTGGGATTGAACCCAGACCGGGTCAAGAGTCTAGAGCCCAATGTAGGATTGAAGACTTTGTTGATCCAATGTAGGATTGAAGACTTTGTTGCTGAGAGGATAGTTTTTGTACTGGACACTTAAACAGATTGAGTTTCCAAGCCAGCAGACCAAAAGTCTAAGCTTGAAACTGATGAGTATAATTCCAGTTGCATTTTTTCCTAATGATTCTTGGTGTTAGATCTCCCTCCCAACCTGTGGAGGACGCTGGGTAAAAGGAACAGAGTACCCTTTAACTAAATCCTTAGGGTAGGTGGAACTAAAACTCAATGACCCGGAAACGGCGCGGGCATCCGAGGACTGGAGGAGCTAAAACTAGGGGTCATGAGTGAGGGTATAAAATAGGGTCGTGAGTGTAAGTGATCTGTTCCTTTGTAAATGGTTAGAGCAACCTAGAAGGAGACTGAAAAAAAAAAGGAAATGTGAGTGTTGTGTTTATTTGTTTTGTCTAGTAAAAACTGTTTGTTTCTAAAGACAACTAACACTATCTGGAGCTGCAGCCGCAGGCCAGCAACAAACCCGGACACCAGCACTTCCCTGTTTCATAATGAGCACTAATTTCACTCATTAAATAAACACTGTGTTTTGTGTTTTGTGTTCTGTGTTACGTGTGGGTGAGGATAGAACCTGGACTGTGTTTTATGGTTTTGGGTGAAACCCGAGGATTACAAACGAAGTGATACATGCCGTTGTATCACTTCCATCATTTATTATTTACAAAGGCTCTGACATTGTATAATTAATAAACACCTTGCAGTTGGAAATCATTGTCTGTCTGTTTGTATCCATTCTGCACTGCACACTGTAACCACTTTCACCACTTTCCCACACTGCCATATACTTAATCTATATACCATTAATAAGTTTAATGTGATATATTCTAAGATTGTCTGCATCATTTCAGTTAGGCAGGGTGCATGCAGGTGTGTGTGTGTGAGCAATTCAGTTCGCAGTTTGGACCCCCTTACTACAACAGTGTGCTGCCTTCCAGGAGCCTCAGTCAAGCACATCACTGAGAATGTGGACAGGCTCCTAGAACGCAACAGGAGATTCCAGGTAGTAAGTCCACATCGGTACAAACAACATTGAAGAGACAGGCCAAGATCCCTGCAAACAAATTCAGAGAGCTAGGAAGGAAATTAAAAAGACAAGACCAAAACTGTGGTATTTTTCTGGGATACTGCCGCACCTTGCAAAAGGACAATATGGACAGCTGGAAATACAAAATCAAAATGCATGGCTGAAATCGTGGTGCACACAGGAAGGCTTCACCTTTCTTGAGCATTGGAGCATATTCTACAACAAGGACTATCTATATAGATGGGACGGACTGCACTTAAACAGAAAGGGAACCAATCTACTCGGAGAAAGGATCCTTGTGGAGGTCCAGAAGCATTTAAACTAGAAAGGAAGGGGGGAGAAAACAAAAAAACAGAAGGGAGACCACATCAAAACAAGGTCAACAACTCAGGTAAGACAACTATTAAATGTATTTATCTTAATGCTAGAAGTCTCAGAAACAAAATGTTAGAACTTGAAGCTACTGCACTAACAAGTAACTACGATGTGATAGGTGTTACAGAAACTTGGTTGTCAGAGTGATGGAGACGAATATAATATTAGTGGGCACACACTGTATAGGAAAGACAGGCAGGACAGAAGAGGCAGAGGGGTAGCGCTATACATAAGAAATAGTCTTGAAGCTCAGGTATTAAATCAGGAAAAAGAAAACAATGCAGAATCAGTATGGGTCAGAATAATGGACAAAAATTCAAAGGGCATAATAATAGGGGCATGCTATAGACCACCAAATTCAGATGCTGAGCAAAATAATCTGTTATACAGTGACATTCGAAATGCGTGTAGAAAAGGAGAAGCAATACTAATGGGGGATTTCAACTTCCCCTGTATAAAATGTGAGAACCTGTTGGGGAGCACAACAGACGAAATTGAAATGGTGGAAATGACAAATGGCTGCTTCCTAACACAATTCGTCAAGGCACCGACTAGAGGGGAGGCATGCCTTGATTTAGTCTTTTCAAATAATGAAGACAGAATAACTAAAACAGAGGTCAGACAGCCATTGGCAAACTCAGACCACAACATGGTCTCATTTGAAGTATTTTTTAAAACCCCAAAAATAATGACTAAAGCTAAGGTTTACAATTTTAGAAAAGCAAACTATGGAGGTATGAAACAGAGACTAACAGAAGTAGATTGGAATAAAATAGAGAAAACATCCACAGAAAAAGGATGGTTGTTTTTAAAAATGTAGTATTAGAGGCGCAAAACAATTACATCCCAAAAGTAGACAAATCTAAATCTAAAACAAAATGTCCAAAATGGTTAATAGATCAATTAAAAAAAATATTCAGCGAAAAAAGACACTTTACAGAGCGTTTAAAAGGGACCAAAAACAAAGTACACAGAAAGAGTACTTGGAACTGCAAACACAAGTCAAAAAGGAAGTTAGAAAGGCCAAGAGAGAGATAGAAATCAATATTGCTAAGGGGGCTAAAACCAATTCCAAAATGTGTTTCCAATATTATAACAGCAAGAGAACATTCAAAGAGGAGGTTAAATATCTAAGAGACACAAATGGCAAAATCATAGATGAAGAAAAAAAATAGCAAATATATTAAATGATTACTTTTCACAGTTTTTTACAAAAGGAGGACACAGACAACATGCCCCACATGTCAACCTGTTCCTATCCAATTTTAAATAACTTTAGCATAACAGAGGCAGAAGTGTTAAAGGGACTAGGAGCTCTTAAAATAAACAAATCCCCTGGGCCGGATGAGATCCTCCCAATATTACTCAAAGAAATGAAAGAAGTTATTTACAAACCACTAACCAAGATCATGCAACAGTCTCTTGACACAGGGGTTGTACCAATAGACTGGAAAATTGCAAACGTAATACCGATCCACAAAAAGGGAGACAAAACCGAACCAGGTAACTACAGACCAATAAGCCTGACTTCTATTATATGTAAACTTATGGAAACTATAATAAGATCTAAAATGGAAAATTACCTATATGGTAACAATATCCTGGGAGACAGTCAGCATGGTTTTAAGAAAGGGAGATCGTGTCTAACTAACCTGCTTGACTTTTTTGAGGATGCAACATTGACAATGGATAATTGCAAAGCATACGACATGGTTTATTTAGATTTCCAGAAAGCTTTTGACAAAGTCCCGCATAAAAGATTAATTCTCAAACTGAATGCAGTAGGGATTCAAGGAAATGCATGCACATGGATGAGGGAGTGGTTAACATGTAAAAAACAGAAAGTACTGATTAGAGGAGAAACCTCAAAATGGAACAAGGTAACCAGTGGTGTACCACAGGGATCAGTATTAGGTCCTCTGCTATTCCTAATCTACATTAATGATTTAGATTCTGGTATAGTAAGCAAACTTGTTAAATTTGCAGATGACACAAAAATAGGAGGAGTGGCAAACACTGTTGAAGCAGCAAAGGTCATTCAAAATGATCTAGACAGCATTCAGAATTGGGCAGACACATGGCAAATGACATTTAATAGAGAAAAGTGTAAAGTATTGCATGCAGGCAATAAAAATGTGCATTATAAATATCATATGGGAGATACTGAAATTGAAGAAGGGAACTATGAAAAAGACCTAGGAGTTTATGTTGACTCAGAAATGTCTTCATCTAGACAATGTTGGGAAGCTATAAAAAAGGCCAACAAGATGCTCAGATATATTGTGAGAAGTGTTGAATTTAAATCAAGGGAAGTAATGTTAAAACTTTACAATGCATTAGTAAGACCTCACCTAGAATATTGTGTTCAGTTCTGGTCACTTCGTTACAAAAAGGATATTGCTGCTCTAGAAAGAGTGCAAAGAAGAGCAACCAGAATTATCCTAGGTTTAAAAGGCATGTCGTATGCAGACAGGCTAAAAGAATTGAATCTATTCAGTTTTGAACAAAGAAGACTACGCGGCGATCTGATTCAAACATTCAATATCCTAAAAAGGTTTAGACAATGTCGACCCAGGGGACTTTTTTGACCTGAAAAAAGAAACAAGGACCTGGGGTCACAAATGGAGATTAGATAAAGGGGCATTCAAAACAGAAAATAGGAGGCACTTTTTTACACAGAGAATTGTGAGGGTCTGGAACCAACTCCCCAGTAATGTTGTTGAAGCTGACACCCTGGGATCCTTCAAGAAGCTGCTTGATGAGATTCTGGGATCAATAAGCTACTAACAACCAAACGAGCAAGATGGGCCGAATGGCCTCCTCTCGTTTGTAAACTTTCTTATGTTCTTACTGAGAGGTCACACATTTCTGAGCTCCTCCAGTAGTGAAATAAAAACTATTAAAACAGTTCTCTAAACTCTTTATTTTCAAAATATTTTTTTATATTTTCTTTTTTTCTAAAGTAGTGGTGGACCTTTTGATTTAAAAATATTTCATTTTACTGTTTATTCTTTTAAAAAAACATTTGTTTATTTTCTTTTGTTCCCTGCACTTGCACTGTTTGAAAGTACAGGAGGGCAGCCATTTTGCCATTTTTGTGTTTGTTCTTATTTTTTTTCTTCATTTAAACTCTTAATTCCTTTTATTTTTACTTTTAAATCACAAAACTGTTTTAGTTTTGTTTTAAAAATCGTTTTGTTTTAATCCCCTGCTTCTGCCTTGTGCAGAGTGGGGGAAGGGAAGAGAAGACACGTTGGTCTGCCCTGTTTTCTTTTTCAGTTGAAGGTTTTTTTTTGTTTTGTTTTTTTTACTTATTTTAAATGACCTTTAATTTTGTTTGCTTTGTTTTTGCTTTTAATTATTTTTTATTTAAGGAAAAAAAATGTTTGTTTTTGTGTGCCCCTACACTGATTGCAGAGTAGGTGTTTTTTGTCTTGTGTTTGTGTGTACCCCATAAGAACATAAGAACATAAGAAAGTTTACAAACCAGAGGAGGCCATTCAGCCCATCTTGCTCGTTTGGTTGTTAGTAGCTTATTGATCCCAGAATCTCATCAAGCAGCTTCTTGAAGGATCCCAGGGTGTCAGCTTCAACAACATTACTGGGGAGTTGGTTCCAGATCCTCACAATTCTCTGTGTAAAAAAGTGCCTCCTATTTTCTGTTCTGAATGCCCCTTTATCTAATCTCCATTTGTGACCCCTGAACAGGGGTCCCCACCATCATGCAGTCAAGGGGGGACAGAACCATCTCCTGAGGCAGGCACTGGCTCAGCTGACAATGCAGAGCCCATGCAAGTGGACTCCGCTAAGGGACCAGAGGGAGGGGAAGAAGCACCCCCAAAACAAGATCTGCCTCAGGATTCCCTCTCCTGCATCGACAGAGGTCCTGGCCCTTGTGCTCCGGGGGGGGGAATCTGAACCATCCCGAGGCAGACGTGGGCTCCACAGAAAAGGTGAATCCCATGCAGATGACGACCACTGAGGCAGGGAGGGGAAGAACCAAGGAGGAAGGTAGGAGGTGGCGCCCTCAGGGTAGATCCAGGACCAAGACACCAGTCCCCGACCCGCCTCTGAGGGACTGGTTCTGGCCAGGGTCACTGAGGGGTGCAGGAGGAGCCCATGAAAGAGCAACTGCCTTAGGGTCCCGGCCCTATTGCTGTCGCAGTGATGGCGGAGCCTGGATCCAGTGACCACCAGAGAGGGAGGGGAAGAACCCGAGAGGGTAGATCCCCTACCTCTCAGGACTGAGGATGGACCTGAGACCCTGCAAAAAGGGGCCCAAACTGGGGACGGAACCAACTGGCTAGGCAGCGTGCGCCGAGGGCCCGTCTGCGCCCCCTAAATCAAGAATGCAGTCGGTCCCCACGAGGGTCCCTCCACCGGCCTCTCCCGCAGTGTCCCCTGGGGGTGAGGCGCAAGGAGGACCGGTGAGGCTCAAAATACGGCGCAACGTGTTCACACAACAACTTCAGTGTGGTTTGCTTTACCACTGTGTGGAGGGCAATGGAGATCTGAGGGAGAGGGAGAAGGAAGCCGGGTTCACATGCAGCATGGACTCAAGTTTTGCAGCATGGACTCCCACAGTTTTGGAGGCCACTGTCCACCGCAGGGACAAGGTACAGCTGGCCCTGGACAAATGGGGGGATTTCCAGAGGACTTTACAACCTGTGAGATCCTTCTTCTGGGCCGGCCATGCCAACAAAACTTCGGGCTTGAATGTGCACATCCGGGCCCGAAAGTTACACAACCAGTTGGAGAACTTTGGGAGAACTCAGGATCTCCTGTGAGTGTCACGAACAAATCAGTACTGTGTACGTCAACGGTTGCAAGGACCATTTCCGCAGGGCCCAGGTAATCTCCTACCTGAAAAAAAGAGGTTCTCCTGTATGCTTCCTGCAGGAAACCCACACAACTCCAGAGGCTGAAGTCAACTGGCCTTTGGAGTGGAGGGGGGGGGGGAGAAGAGTGTCGTTCAGCCATCTCACTGAATCATCTTGTGGGGTGGCGGCGCTCTTCTCCCGGTCCTTCATTCCCACGGTACTTGATGTATTACACCTCCAGATCTGTGACGGTTCACCTCGAACGTGTACACTCTGTCTTTGTTTCTGGCGAAAGTCCAATTCTTTCATCGGATGGCGACCTACATGAGTAACATCAGTGCCAACGAATGTGTGGTCCTCGGGAGTGACTTCAACTGAGCCCTCGAGGCTGCAGACAGGGTGGGGCAAGAACCCTACCCTCTCTCGTCAGCAGCTCTGAGGGAGATGATCGCTCGGCTCTCTCTGGTCAACATTTGGCGATGGCAACACTTAGACACCTTGGCCTTCACCTTCACCAGGTTAAGGGAGGGGCGGGTGTCTCAGTCCCAGATAGCCAGGTTCTACATTTTGCTCCTCCGACATAAGGCTGGCGCCGTTCACGGACCACAACCTGGTGGCAGTGATGGTGGCCCTTGTGCCAGTTGGGCACATCTCCGCCTACTGAAGGGAGATCGCAGATTGCCTTCTGGCAGATGACAGCTCCCTTCTGCCCTCTTCTCTCCGGAACCCATTGACTCCGACGCGTGCACGGTTCTTTGGGACGGGCTTCCCACAGTCAGTGAGAGCTTCAGGGATGAGTTCAAGGGCCAACTGACCCTGGCCGAGCTCTCCGATGCCCTCAGTCTGATACCGTACAACAAATCGCCGGTCATCAACAGGCTGACCCTGGAGTTCTATAAGTTGCAGGACTTGCTGGGGCCTGCCTTTGTGCGGGTCCTGGTGGAAGCCTATGAGACCAGTGAGATATTCCTTTCTATGAGAAGGGCAGTAATTACTTTGCTGCCCAAGAAGGGGATCTCTGCTTCCTTAAAAACTTGCGCCCGGTCTCACTGCTGTGCACGGACTACAAAATTGTGGCCAATACCACCTCCCTGAGGCTGAATTCCGTGCTGGCAGACGTGATCCACCCTGACCAGTCCTACACGGTCCCAAACTGGACGATATTTGACAACATCTTCCTGGTTCGGGACCTGCTGCACTATTGCAGGAGGACCGGTTGATCGGTCGCCTTCCTGTCTCTAGATCAGGAGAAGGCGTTCACCGGATGGATCACGAGTATCTCTTTGGAACCCTGCAAGCATTCGGACTCGGGCCACGGTTTGTTGGCCTCTTTCGAATGCTGTACACCTCTGCCAAGTGCCTTTTGAAGGTGAATTGGTCCCAGATTGCACCCCTCACTTTCAGGACAGGAGTACGTCAAGGATGCACTCTGTCCGGTCAACTGTACATGCTGTGTATCGAGCCCTTCCGCTGCCTTCTTCGCAGGAGGCTCACGGGGATGGTGCTCAGCGCACCAGACATGAGGGTAGCCCTGTCGGTTTATGCCGCCGACATGCTCCTAGTGGCCTCCAATCCGGTTGATCTGGAGAGGATGCGGAGCTGCCAGAGCGTTTACTCTGCCACGTCCTCTGCCAAGATCAACTGGAACAAATGCTCCGGGTTACTAGTAGGTCCCTGGCGGTTGGAATCCCTTCCTGTCATGCTCCAGCACTTCCAGTGGAGCGCGGACAGCTTCAAATACCTGGGAGTATGCTAGAAAACCGCGTGTCTCTCAGCTCTGAAGAGATGTCCATTCTTCTTCTGCGTCCTCTGCAGATGGCTCAGTGTCAGGGCAGAGTAGGAAAACTGCAAGAGCCCATATCTTCCTCTGCCTCCCCTTCTCCGCCTCTTCTTCCTTCTCCTAAGAGATCGGCTGACTCTGAACAAATGGAGAAACTCTGGGCAGCTGTTTCCCCATCAGGGCACAGTGCTTGCTGAGCTGCTGCGTGACGATATGCTATCCATCACCACCTCTGATGAGGCTGGCTGCCCAGAGTTCCCCTCTGTGAAGGTAGACTCTGACAGCCCATTACCAGTCCATGTATCCCTGTCGGCAGAGCTGTTGTCATTAATTAAGTGTCATGCATAAATTGCAAGTGCCCTGGCCTGCGGATTGGACAAGGAAACAGTCCATCTTTGACGATGAGCCTGTTACATCTACCGTGTCCCCCCCAGTGCACCCAGATTTTCTTTTTGAAGTCCAGTCGTCATGGGATCACCCTGCTACAGCTCTGGCTGTTTCCAGGTCGATGGGATCATTATACAGCCTGCATGATGCAGAAAAACTGAGGTTGGCTCACTTTCCTCATGTAGATTATTATTATTATTATTATTATTTATTCTGCAATTGCGCCCTTATCCAGGGCGACTAAACAATTGTTACAAGATATCACATTACATTATACAGATATCACATTAACAAACCCATTTATACAGTTGGGTTTTCTGGGCAATCTAGGTAAAGTACCTTGCTCAGGCTTACAACAGCAGTGTCCCCACTGGGATTGAACCCACAACCCTCCGGTCAAGTCCATAACCACTACTCCACACTGCTGCCCACTGCTGCAATTGCCTCGCTGGTGCAGGCGTCTAAACTAGCGCTCTTGACCAAGGACATTACCTGCCCTAACAAACAGTGTCGGGTCTGGGAAAACATTCTGAAGCAGGCTTACTCAGCCGGTGCGTTCGCCGCATTGCTGGGTAACTATAACAGTATATTGGTAGCCTAGCAGACCTGTTTATTGAAGGCTCTCTGAGAGTCAGACCCTCACCACAGCAGCTAGAGGAGCTGCACTTGGTGAATAAAAACCCTCTCTGTATCTCCAAATGGAACGGACAGGCTGTGGGCAGGAATCTTGCTGCTTTGGTAGCTGCAAGAAGACAGCTTTGGCTTTCCCAGGCATGAGGGCCTGATGGATAAAGCACGGCTGTTAAATGCCCCCATTACACTGGGACATACTTTTGGTCCTGCAGTGAATGAGATGCTGCAGCGCTGTCACCGTGCACGGGAGTCCACAAAGGAACTAGTGCGTCTGCTTCCCAAACGGCCACCCCAGGTGCACAAACCAGCGGCAAACTGGCGCCTAAGGCCTCAGCAGCCTCAGAGACCGGCACAGCCAGCTGCTACTACAGCCAGAGGGGGTTTTTATAACCAGCCCATGGCTGCGCACCGTGGCAACTTTAACAAGTTCCGCCACCAGCCGCAGAAGCAAAGACCTAAGGCTAAGCCACAAGCTTGGCAGTGGCCCTAGGGCCTTGCTGCCACAAGCCCAGGGTTCCTTTTCAGGGAACCACCTGGAGTATTGGCATCAGTGCACCACCATGGTGGATCTGGGTGCATTCAACTGTACAGAGCAGCTATTCTCTCCAATTTAAGCACGGTCCCCCTCCCTTTCGGGGCATGACTACAACATTAGTCACAGACCCATGAGACGCTGCAGTACTGTCTCGGGAGGTAAAAGCTCTGCTACAAAAGTGAGCTATTTGCACGATACAACCCCTCCACTTGATGGAAGGGTTCTACTCCAAGTTCTTCCTGGTGCCCAAGCAGGACGGTGGCCTCAGACCAATCCTCAACCTCAGGCAGGTCAACCTGTATCTGAGTCGATGGAGGTTCAAAATGTTGACCGTGCGACAGCTGTTGCAGTCAAATCAGGCCAGACGACTGGTTCACCATGGTGGACTTAAAGGACGCATATTTCCACATCCCCATAAAGCCAGGGCACAGGAGGTACCTGCGGTTCGCTTTCCAAGGAACAGCGTACAAGTTCCGTGTACTGCCATTTGGCCTCTCTCTAGCGCCCTGTGTCTTTTCAAAGTGCATAGAAGCTACCCTAGCCCCATTGAGACTCAGGGGCATCAGAGTTCTCAATTACCTGGACGACTGGCTCATTTGTGCCCAGTCTCCAGCACAGGCAGAGGGCCACACGGAACTCGTCACCGGCCACCTTCATTGGTTGGGTCTGACAGTGAATCGTGCAAAGAGCCAGCTCACACCTATGCAGAGAGCCTCCTATCTAGGAGTGCAATTGGACTCCATATCCATGCTGTCCACTCTATCGGACAACAGAGTGCAGACAATAGCCGCCTGTTTGAAGCTTTTTCAGCTCAATATAGCACTTACAGTAGTGACGTTTGTTGAAACATTTTATTTAGATATAAATGATTTTTTGGTCTTTGAATACAACCTCACAGAATGGATTAAACATTAAGTCAGATTCTGGTTAAATTCCTAGTTAGACAGAAAGTTGATAAAGATCTTTCTGGTCAGTTTTGTCTTTGCTAGGACAAGGCTCCAAGACAATCTGAAATAGGTGTTGGTCTCTCCTTTGATATCCAGTTCTAACAAGAAAGGCATTTGCCATTAAGGGTGGATCATTGTTAAACATATTTACAGACTAGGTACAAAACAGGTTTTCTTAGGAAGGTTATAAAAACTAGCTACTTCAAAAGAGAAACTGGATTGAACCAGATGCTTGGAAGCTAGGGTTAGGACAATGGACAATTGACCAAGTGATAAGAGATTTGTGTCTTTGTCTGATTGGTTTAAAGAAAAATCATGATGTCACTGAAAGACTGCATTTAAACTGTGAATACTGAAATGTTCTTTGTATTGCTCTGATCCGTGCTTGGAGAGAGGATACCTGAAAACTGTTGTCACCATGTAACCTTTAAAATTTCTGGTTGTAACTTTGCAACTCAGAACTTTTATCTTCAATAAGCTACACTTATCTGGACTCGAAAGCAAGAAGCCCGCAACTTCTCTTTCGCTTCTTCTTTTATTACTTATCACAACAATGTTCCAGAGACTTCTGGGCTTGATGGCAGCAGCTTCCCAGACCCTTTCTTTTGGTCTCCTGCACATGTGTCCTCTCCAAGCCTGGTTCAACAACAGGGTTTTTCAGCCTGTGTTGAACCCAAGCCGCCTAGTGACAGTGTCTCGCCACTGTCTAAAGGCGCGCTCTTGGTGGACACAGCCTGCCCATCTTCACATTCTACCCCACAACTTCCAAGTGAAAAAAATATTCTAGAAATTTGTAGAAAATTAATTAAAAATAAAAACTGAAATAGCTTGGTTGGATAAGTGTCCAGGTGTATGTAACCAATCGCCTTCAAAATCACACACCAAGTTAAGTGGCCTCACGTCAGGAGAGATCCTGTGTCACTTTACCGACTCGGACGCCGCATGCCCTTTCTGCGGTCAGTCCGAGTCGGTATATCACATTTATTTTTTCTGCGCTAGACTGCAGCCATTCTTCTTGCTACTATTTTAATGCATTTTAATTCCAGGCTATAAGGCAACAAAAGGTGAAAATTTTGAAAAGGGGTGTAGACTTTCTATAGGCACTGTATAGATATACTTGTAAAAGTTGAATGGCTTCCTGCATTATATCTCAGCCTTCTAAACGACCCCACGACTTGTCCCATGGCAGTAATACAACTCAAATACAACATTCCACCAAATTTCTCATTCTATATTTTACAAAAATATAGTCAAACAAAATACTGTACAGTTGTACCCTCAGCTTGTTTTTTTTTGTTTGAGTGCTTAAAAAAAACAACTAGAAAAAACAACTTGCTACTGAAGAACCTCCTGCTGCAGTTCTGGCTGCATTTTTCCCTAACCCTGTTAATTTTTGGGCACCCTGTTCATGGCTCCACCAAGAAGTGAGACCTCCTGGTGAATCTGCTCCTGGCTCTTGCTAAACTAACAATTTACAAGACCAGGAAGCGCAAGGGGGAGGGTCTCTTTGAATGTAGGGCCATGTTCAGGGTCCTGGTCTGAGGATGCTAAATTGAATTTTTTTTCTCCAGCCATCCTGAATCCGAATTCCGCAGGGACAGTGCTCTCGCCGCAGTGTTATTGGGGATCTAGTGGATGCTAATCCACCGGGTCTTTCTGGAACTGCAGTATGTCTTGCAGCAAGCTGATGTTAAGCCTGTTTTTTGTCTTTTTGAAGAAATTCATGGATCCAACAGTTTTTTTTTTCTTTTTCATGTTTATAGCTAAGGGACAGAAAAGTTTAAGCTTAAAGCAATCAGCTATTCGATCACCAAACACGAAGATAACAAGTGTAAAAGGATGAAAAAAGTATCTGTGCTTTGGCAACAGCTTTGTTATTATTTCTTTATGTATTGCCAATAGCTGCATTTTTTTATTTGTCGTAGCTTCAGTATTTTTATAACCTTGCTTATAAAACAACCAACTATAAAGCACTATCATTTTATGAGTAAAATGGCAATAATTTGAAACGTTGAATAAATGGTGTCACATAATGGAGGTCTCTAAACCCCACATACTGTACGCTTATTTTTTCCTATTTGGTCAAAGAACCTTGACGTGGCCAGTTACAGCAGATCTCGGATAATAAAGGGCTGCTCAGTACAGACTTTACTAGGAGTAGAAAATTGTGCAAGGTTACGTCACAAACAGGATTTTCAGTGCTTAAGTCTCGTCAACATAAGGTGCGCCTTCTGGACATGTTTCCATGCAAAAAAGCTTTTGGTCAATTGTAGGGCTTTTTAACCACTTCAACTCCAGATGTAAAAATGAAACCCCTTCCTAGGTACCAGATTTTGAAAATAATAATAATAATGTTTTCAAACCTGTAATTGCTATAAAATGTTGTCATATGATAAATAAAACACAAATAAATGACTTAAACTGTGTTTTTCATTAACCCTTTATGCTGCTGTGTACTACATACCCATATTCAATAGAGATAAAAACGTTTTTTTTTTTAATTCAATATAGAGATAAAAACGTTGTTTTTTGTTGTTTTTTTTACAATGAAAACAAAAACACTGTTAATAACAAAAATAACAATAATAACACTATGTAACACAATTTTTGTTCCTGGGTAGTAAGTGTTATTTCCTAATTGCTTATGCCTCAAAAGTATAGAAAATGGCTATTATTCCCCACAAACTTTGCTTTTGTGACCAGAACAGTGATATTTTGAAATTTACCTATTTTCCAGAACATTCCAGATAGATTCAGTGCTGAGTAAACTTGGAGTAACTTCTAGAACTTTCCAGTAATATAAATAGTAGTATAAATACAGGGGCCTTAAGCCCACCAGTTCAGTTTAGTTCCAGCTGCCTAAGTGGATACATATCTGCATTTTTCTGAGATGGCATCAAGAGGCTGCAAGCATCCGGCAGACGCATTTTGCTATGTCTGCGGCCAATTTATCAAGACAAGAGCGGAAAAGTACTCCGTGGAAGCATCTGCTAAGATGTGTGAGGCCAAAAACGCTGCTAATAACAATAATAATCAGTAAACAGTAATTATCAAATAAAAATCAAACAACATAAAAACGTGTGCCAGTATCGACTTGCTCTGTGCTATTTATTGAAATGTTCAATACAACAGAACCTGGGGTTGCCTTCGCAACCACTGCACATTTTTCTTTTGTCTTTTCTTTTGTTTTCATTTTCGTAGCAGACCCTGTACCTTTTTTACTGTGTCTGCTTCGCTTGTGTTGGAGGGATAGTCACAAATGCGTGTACACAGCTACTTTGCGCAAGCATTGTGATGGATCTGGCTGCCGCATTGCCTGTACCCAGTGCTGTGTTTTGATAGTATTTCATCACAGCACTGCCATTTCAAAACAAACAGCTTCCCGTTTGCAGCTGGCTTACCTGTAAAGTAGCTGCATGCTCTTTTGTTTGTACAGTTTGTACTGTTCTTGGCTCCACATCCTCTTCATCATCATCGTTCAGTGATAAGTCAGCATCACTGTCGCTGGTATCAAAATCCTCTGAACCAACTTCACTCCCGTTGCTCATTATAGAAAGACCACATACGCTGCCATTTTAGCTTTCGCTAAAAACTATATAAACTATGACTAAACAAGTAAAACTAATAATAAATAAAAAAAATAATAATTTAAAACACTATATATATACTTGTAAAAGCTGAATGGCTTCCTGAAATATATCTCAGCCTTCTAAATGCCCACAGCTACAGACTGGAATTGCTACATGAC
Source organism: Huso huso (assembly GCA_036884735.1). Classification (NCBI taxonomy): domain Eukaryota; kingdom Metazoa; phylum Chordata; class Actinopteri; order Acipenseriformes; family Acipenseridae; genus Huso; species Huso huso. Next base: position 35,420,174 of record CM072670.1, read on the forward strand.
ACGCAATTGGATAAAAATGTCACCTGACCCTCCCCCAACTTTCACTGCACATTCCACAGTACTAGCACTGCTTTAGAGAATGAAACCTGAAACGCTAGACTGAGAAACCGATCATAGAATAGAATGGGAAACGTGACGTACGCACGTACGGCATGGTACTGTAAGTGGGTTTTCAATTGACATACATGCAGTGCTTAATTTGAGCCGGATCCTACCGGAACAGGATCCGGCACCTCTCAGATTTGACTTTTTTCGTTCCGTCACCTAATTTGCCCGGATCCGGTACCTCTCGCGGCATGATTTATTATTTTTTCCACTGTTTGCACTGTAAACATTCTAATAAAAGCGATCAGTTAAAGTTGCTTCTGCCTCCTCGTTATTTCTCCCGCCCCCCATAAAAGCGCATCCTATCCTGCCACACCGATTCCAGACCTGCTCTTTTATTTGTACATAGAGGTTACGAGGCGGGCCAACGAGGTAAGTAACTGATCTTGAAACAGTGGTGGTCAGCTAGTGAGTGGTCCCTACGTAATCACGTCACGTAGCCTAGGCTAGTCGTCGCTACTGAATTTGAAAAGTGTCATGGAAAAGGAAAGCCAAATCAAAATGAGGGGAAACTGCTCCTGATGGCGATGCCTTAGCTAGCAGCGCTGTCTGTGCTTAATCCCGCCAGTTCAGCATCACCACCGGCACGTCCTCCACTAGCTAGTAGGCCACTAGTGAGTCAGACTCGACGGGAGAGGAGGACGGGGTCGGGGAGGACTAGTGATGGGCAGTTCGATTATTTTTAGTGACTCGATTCATTTGATTCAGTTCAGTTTGGTGAATCAATTCATTTCGTTCATTTGATTCACTGATTCAATGACACAAAACCAATCAATGTAGACCGCATTAAGATTGTTTACGTAGGTTTATTTGAACTGGAAAGAATGAGTCGTTCACAAACTGCACATCACAAAAGCTAGGGAGAATCTATATTTGGTTGACTGGGTTTATAAACATTAAATTACTGGAGATAACATAACAGTTTGAACCATTAGCATTGTTTAACCATCAGTATCAATCTAATTTAATTTAATCTTTCAAAAAAAAATTGTCAATTGCATTTCTTACGTGTTTTTTTTATCTATACATTTGGAGTCGCCCTTTGTTTTTTACAACAACAAAAAAGAGAGGCTCGAATGAGTGGTATTTGTGGAACTAATCCATGGTATTTATTCAGCACATAGCAAAACGCTGTTTGCCCAATTCCTCTTCTATCCAGTAAACCTTTGGGATTAGTCATGTAATCAATCACACGTTGAAGCACACCCATAACCGCAACATGTACATTTTATATAAACAAAGTTTAAACGTGTATATATTTATTATTTTTTAGTGTTTAACTTAAATTTAGAAAATGTATATTTAATGTGCGTGTAAAATATAATAGACGTTTAAGAACGTCATGCATGTGCAATATCCTCCTAAAAGGTTGTTGTATCGTAGCTGATACTACGTTTCACCTTGTGGACTAAGGTGAATCGCCGTCATTATTAAATTATAAAATATTTAACCGTAGTTGTAAATTGTCATGTATAAAATACATTCATTCCTCAAGGTCAAATATATAATCACGTGTTATATAATTAAGCCTTGGGTACAATAACGTTACAATACCAGTAGATGTTTGTATTTATTTATTTTGAAAATGTAGGGCAGCAGTGTGGTGTAGTGGTTAGGGCTCTGGACTCTTGACTGGAGGGTCGTGGGTTCAATCCCAGGTTGGGGACACTGCTGCTGTACCCTTGAGCAAGGTACTTTACCTAGACTGCTCCAGTAAAAACCCAACTTTATAAATGGGTAATTGTATGTAAAAATAATGTGATAGCGGGAATTTGGATCCAACATGGCACATACAGTCTTCAGTTTCATAACACTCAATGAGTTGAGAGACAACCCGGTTTCCTTGTTACAACGAACAAATCAGCCAGATTCAAGAGGTAAGGAATCATTTCATGACTTTTAATAGGCTGGTAACTCAACTCCTGTGCGCCACGCAGCTTGTTCATAGGGTGAATCAAAAGAACCGATTCAATAGGGACTCTGATCCGATTCCCATCGTCGTTCAAAAAGAACGATTCGTTCGCGAACTGCACATCACTACGGAGGACAGTGCATCCACCGACGAAGTGCCCAGAGCAGGTGCAGTTTGGACGGAGGCACAGTTCAAGAAAAAGCAAACGTATAACCCCTGGCTTGTCATGCAAAATTTAAAGCTGGGCTGTACAACATGCAAAAAGGTAGGGAGCTTTGGTCTGGAAAAGACTGGAGGGATGAAACTAGCAAAAGAGTGGGTGGAATGTACAGTAACGTCCTCTGCCTCCAACGTAAAAAAAAACAACAAAGAGCCCTCAGAAAAAAAGGTTTTTGAACATGCCCGAACCAAGGCCATGGAGTTGAAGTGGTTAACATGAGATGGTGATTTAATCACTCTTTAAAGTCATACTATGTTTTAGATGTGCATATCCTATAGTGTGTGGAATATTAGTGGTATGTGCGTGCTATGTCACATTAGGCTTGCTACTTTTCGTTTTTTTTTTTTTTATTTAAAAAATTTAGTCGTTGCCAATTTTTTTATTTTCTCCCAATTTGGAATGGCCAATTATTTTTAGACTCGGGAGGGCGAAGACGAACACACGCTGTCCTCCGAAGTGTGTGCTGTCAGCCAACCGCTTTTTTTTTCACACTGCGAACTCACCATGCAGCCACCCAAGAGCTACAGCGTTGGAGGACAACGCAGCTCTCGGACAGCTTACAGGAAATCCTGCAGGCGCCCGGCCAGAACTACAGGGGTCGCTGGTGCGCGGTGAACCGAGGACACCCTGGCCGACCTAACGCCCTCCCCGGCAATGCTCGGCCAATTGTGCGCCGCCCCTGGGAGTTCCCATCCACGGTCAGCTATGGAATAGCCTGGACTCGAACCGGCGACGTCCAGGCTATAGGGCGCATCCTGCACTCCAAGCGGAGAGCCTTTACCGGATGTGCCACTCGGGAGCCCCCCTACTTTTCGTTTTTAATCGGTAAAGCTTGTTAAATGTCAAATTCCCCAAAAACGAGTTTGACTGAAATAAGTTTAGATAGGATAAATGTTGGTAAAACCACTCGCTATTTTTTTATTTTATTACCAAAAAATAATAATTTAGAAATTACCTCTAATTTGTGTAGTTTTTATACTTGCTGTGAATGGCTTGGCTAGGGCTCACTGTCAGTCATCTCAGTAGTCCCTTAGTAGGCTACTGTAGTTTCACCGTCAGTCATTTCATCCTGTTCTGACACTTGTTGCCTGCAGCAGTGCTAGAATACTCTCATTCATTTAAATAGAACCTTTGTGTATTTCGGGGGGCTGGAGCCGGGGCTCCTCCCCTGAGTCATCCCGCTAAAATATCTGTCAGTCAACCTTTAATTACCTGTTAGTCACCCTATTTAAACTATAGCCAGCTTCTTAATTCTCGTCCTGTTTTTCAGTTTGCGGTTACCATTCAGACTTGCAGACCCAATCTTAAAACAAACCTTGTTTTCAATCGGTTTAAAAATGACTACTGACCAGAAGCTGGGTTTTTTTTTTCCCATCTGACTTGGATGAAGAATTTTTCTCACCTTCTGGCTGTCTTCCTTCAACAAATAATCCACCGGAAAAACTTTTAAGGAAATCTGCCCTTCCTGCTTCTCCTCCATTTGACAATGTTGCTGCTTCAACCTCTGCTTATACAGCTGTGCCCGCTGCCAATCCTCTTCGCTGCTCTAAACACATTAGACCTCGTGGTGATTCTACAACGCAACTTTTTTTTACAAAGATTGGCCCATTGACAAAATTGTGAAAGCTCTTTTCAAAAAAGGATTGCCCATTGAAACAGGGAGCGATTGAGCTGCTTTATTTGTTTCATATTGCAAATCCATATCGTCTGAGCCTGTCTTTCCTCCTCAAAAGTCTAAGCAGATTCAAACTAGTCAGTTCATGCTCCGCCCATGCTACACTGCAAGCTTCACTCGCCTCAGATTCAGCGAATACAATTGAAGGTAAAAATGTTAATTTAGTCTCTATTCTTATTGCAAATTCAGAATTTCTGGATCACAGGATAGTTGATTGTGGCGATCTGTCTGTTACTCTAAAATCTCGGGATCCTCGGCTATGTACAAAACTTACTCTTGGAGAATTTGTGCTTGCATTTTCTGTTTTTGCAATGTCCTTTGTGAAGTTTATGCTCACCGACGACAAGAACTGGACTAATTTATTTTAACATCAGATATGGCGTTTTTTTTTTTTTTTTTTTAAGGAGTGTCATAAAGCTTTTTCAGCCAAAGCAGCATCTTGGTTAGCATTGGACAATACACTGATTGACTGGTCTCAACCCGATCCTGATCTCTTTAATAGATTCTTCAGTGGTCTCAGTGCTAACGCTTGCAGAGTTTGTGCTTCTACCGCCCATTCTACCTCTCTGTGTCCAAAAGCAGACTCCTCTTGAGTCTCCTCATCAGCCTCAAATTATTCTCCCCCTGCTCTCAACAACACTCCTTTTTTTAAAAAATTCGTACCATCTGCAGTTTCTCCTAGTCATTCTTCAGCTCCACCTGCTTTTTCACAAGCAAAGATTCTCATGGAAGACCCATCAAATATTCCGGCGGGAGACAGGTGTGCAATAATTTCAGTTCCTCATTCTGCATTTCCAAAGGATGCCATTTTTTTTTACATATGTGCAGTTTCTGTGGCAATGCTAATTCACATTCCATCCGCCCTCTCTCATCTGAATGACAGCCCCTCCAGCTGAAGCACTCCTAGAAATCAGGTCTCTTGTCGACTTCTCAGATGTCTGGCCTCCAGAAATCAAAAATCTTCCTCCTCAGCTTAAATCCACAGCCTTACTTGAAGTATTCCCTATTGTCGTTGCAGCCTATCTTTGTAGCCCATTTTGACAGAAATATTAATCTTTTGTGATAATCAATCTACTGTTCATATTATTAATTAAGGCCGTTCCTCCCCCCCTCTAATTATGCAACTTCTTCGCCGGCTAGTCTGGATTTCAGTAATAATTTATTTTGAAAGCCCTACTCCTTGCAGGTATCTCTAATGGCACTGGTGACGCTCTTTCTAGTTTACAGACCATGCAATTCAGACGTCTGGCTCCCTCAGCTCAACCTTTCCCTCTATCCATTCCTCCATTCAGCAAACTGGTTTTCAACTAAATTTACATTTGCAATCTTCTGTCTTCAGCTCATTCTAAAGCTGTTCTTCCTCCCTAATCGTATTCTCCCATTCATTCCATATAGGTGCAGCAACATCAGCAGCCAAAGTTAAATTCAACCAGTCCTTCCTCAGCGGTGGAATATATATTGTATTCACCAACTTTCTTTTCCAACTTTCAATTCTCTCTCTTCTTTGCATTGGTGGCGCAGTTGTAGGGGCCACTGTTTGATTGTCCCTTGAGTGGTCTATTAATACCAGTTTGACTGTACTTAACTCACACACTCAAATACAACATTCCACCAAATTTCTCATTCTATATTTTACAAAAATATAGTCAAACAAAATACTGTACAGCTGTACCCTGCGTACAACTACGGCTCTCGCTGCACTCAGCTTTTTTCTTTTTTTTTTGTTTGAGTGCTTAAAAAAAACAACTAGAAAAAACAACTATCCTTTTTTAAATTTGTGTAGGATCTTTATCTTTACAAGGTATAGCTCCACTGTGACCAAACGTTATTTCAATTAGAATGTTGGTAACCATGGTTTTGTTGCATGTTGGATTTAATAAAGGGATTCGCTAAATGAGACATTTCTCAATGGCATAAAAAGTCATGTTTTTTTTGTTTTTTTTAAAGCATAAAGGTTGATTGCATGCATTCTCTGCTTGAATTGAAAAATAAAAAACGGTAAATTCTTATTAAAATAAATGTTGATGTTGATTGTCGATTTGGTAAAAAAAAATTAAATAGTAGCAAGCCTACACATAACTAATGACTGTGGAGAGAGAGTGACGACTTTCTAAGCTGCGTGGAAACCCGGCCATTGCCGACGACAGGCTGGCAGTGCAGCATCAGGCTGTCTATGAAGTACCACCAGCATACATGTCAACAGTCCCTATATGGTCAGGACAGTCCTGATTTCCTAGCAAATGTCCTGCGTCCCGATGCATAGGAAGAAAATCCAGATATTTACCCATAGAAAAAAAAAAATATATTCTACACAGCAGAGTTAGTGAAAACCACACGCTGTGCTCTTCGTGCGGCTGACACATCTGCTGATCACTAACTTCTACAAAGATAAGAACGCTTCTGTGACAGGGCGAGGAGCCCTGCCATAAATGTATTTGTTTATTCTTAGAACGGGGTACCCCTCCGCCCCTGGGCAATTTATTATTTTGTATTTGTTTTGTTGTATTAATATTATTGTTATTATTATTATGATGATTTATTTATATGTATTTTTAAATGACATATAAATAAAATCGGCAGCTCGTCCTCTGCCAATAGTAATTAAAAACCTCATGTAGAAGGTGGCCATCTCCCAAATTAAGTGATTGATTGTTGCTAATAGGGAGATGCTCACCTGGTGGGTGTTCAGAGGAGTGAACGAGAGCGAGAGAGGAGTGTAAGAATTAAAAAGTAAAAAAACATAGGATCAATGAAATCAATCTGCCCAGCCTGATCGTATTATTTTGTGTTCGTGATTTTGTTTTGTTTACATCTTTTGTTTCGCTCTGTGAGCAAGTGTGTTTTTGTTTTAATATTTTATTTATTTTTGTTTTTTAAAAATAAACTGCGCCACAAGCGTCTTTTGCCCTGCAGTACTGCATTTGTTTTTGTTCCTGCTTCTGGCCTGACATCACCACTAAAGCAATCCGTCACAGCTTCATTACGTCTATTTTTACTGTCATGATGGTCACGTCGTGTTGAGTTGGGGGGTACGTCTATTATATGATGAGTGTTTTTTGCATATGACTCCTTCCATGTGTATGATGCGTATGATACCTCTCGCCCCTCTCGCCCCCGCCCCCGCCCCCGAGCGTCCCGCTGAACAGTTTCCAAATGTTGGCAAGTATGCACCAGGACACTGATTATTACAAACATATGTTTTCATGCTGTACTGTTATGTGAAAGTTATTCAACCAAATGTCTTACAACACTAACATTTTAATATGCAGCTGATATATATACAAGACATATTTATTTTATTAAGAACACTGTAGTGATCGCAACACCTTTACCAAGACTTATTTCTTTTTTTTTTTAATTGTACTACAAATAGATAACAAAATGAATTTTAACAGATTTAAAGATTTCATACCATTTTCAGCTGGTTTAACTGTAGCTGCCTCAAGCCCATCTGCCTGTGTAAAACAATCTTCAATGGCTGGCAACTCCTCCTCTGTAATAGATACAACTTCTATTGTTGCTATATCCGGCTTCACAACAGGTTCCTGTGAAGGTAAAATGTTGCAGTTTACTTTAAATGATCTTCACTTGTTGTTAGTTGTTCACTTTAGGAACCTTATTGAAATTGTGGCATCATATCCGCTGTCACACTTTACATGGTGAACAATATAATTGCCTTGAATTTTCCCCAAACTTTTATCACAGGCCCCTAGCAAGAAATGGTGATACATTAACTCAAAATTGGAGCAACATAAACAAGAAGAACTCGTAATGATTGCAAACTTCATAAAATGGTAAGGGAAATATAAAAATGAATTACAATGTGAAGCTACTTGCTCTTAAATACAAAACTATAGATTAGCTGCTACATCCTGGTAGCTTTGCTGTTGGTCACAAGTTCTGATTGTTAAACTACAGTGGCCCTGAAGTGCAAAACACAAAAACAAATTGAAACACACATACAGAAAGCCTACAACAAAACAGAAGAAATTTCACAACGGAAATACATCACGATGAAGGCCACTCCCCCAGATACCCCAGCACAGTCTCCATCTGTTTCTGGAGAAGTTGGAGGTGTTTAGAAAGTGCAAGTTGAGTCTTTTGTAACTTAGTTGGCCGTGGTATTTCTGTCTGTGTTATAATTGGTATCGCAATGGTAAGTATCATGTTTACCATAAATGAGTGTGTACAGTAATAGTGGTTAAAAACTACTATTTTAGTTAGACAACATTTTTTAAGTTTGACTTTTTTTTGCAGCTCAAAAAAGTTTGGCTTAGATGTAAAGGAAATGCAACAATTTCTTGGATTTGCTGGATGGTACCACCGGTTCGTATCTAATTTCTCAAAAATTGCTGAACATTCGAATGTGTTGAAGAAGAAAGGTGCCAAATTGAACTGGACCCCTCTGTGCAGGACAGCCTTTCAAGTCCAGTGTTGGGACATCCAAAATGTAGGTTTACCCTTCATTGTCTACACTGATGCTAGTGCACATGGTCTTGGTGCTATATTGTTTCTCCTGATTGAGAAGAAGTCCTGGCTTATGCCAGTCGAACTCTTAACAACTTCTGAAATGAATTATTCCACCATAGAGCGAGAGTGTTTGGCTGAGGTGTGGGCCCTGGAAAGGTGGACACATTACCTGGAAAGGAGGGAAGTCACCGTAGTTACCGACCACTCTTCTCTACTGTGGATTTTCAATACCAGCAATCCTAACTCAAATAATTTGCTGCGTGCTATGATTACAGAAATTACATTTTACTGTAGAACAGCTAAAGGAAAATTCAACTTTGCCCCAGATGGATTGTCTAGAGCACCCCCTCACTTTCAAGACAGCATCTTCTTGGGAGTGCAAACTCAAAAGTTCAGAGCAAAAGGAGTGTTTTGAAATGTTTCCTTTGAGTGATGGAGAGCTCAGATTGAAGACCTAGAGATCCAGAAAATGTATACTGCCCTTCTTTCTGATCATGTAACTTCTGATATCTCTGATAATTTTGAGATTGTTGAAGACAGTCTATTGGAAAGTGAAACAACGCAATGAAGGAATTCACTACCAGATGTACAGTGCCGTGAAAAAGTATTTGCCCCGTTTGATTTTCTGCATTTTTGCATATTTTTGACACTGAATGTTAACAGATCTTAAACCAAAACCTAATATTAGATAAAAGGGACCCTGAGTGAACACATAACACAAAAATTTGATACATAGTTCATTTATTTATTAAAGAAAGTTATGCAACACCCAATGCCCCCGTGTGAAAAAGTAATCGCCCCCTTTGACTCAATAACTGGTTACGCCACCTTTAGCAGCAATAACTGCAACCAAACACTTCCTGTAGCGGATGGCCTGACATTCTCCTGTAGAATTCTCTGATACAGAACAGAATTCATAGTTCCTTCAATGATGGCAAGGCGTCCAGGTCCTGATGCAGCATCTCCAAACCATGACACTACCACCACCATGCTTGACCGTTGGTATGAGGTTCTTACTGTGGAATGCAGTGTTTGGTTTTCACCAGACATAACGGGGCGCATGTTGGCCAAAAAGTTCCACTTTTGACTCATCTGTCCATAGAACATTGTTCCAGAACTCTTGAGGATCATCCAGGTGCTTTTTGGCAAACTTGAGACGAACATTCATGTTCTTCTTAGTGAGCAATGGTTTCCGCCTTGCTACTCTACCATGAATCCCATTTTTGCCCAGTGTCTTTCTGATGATGGAGTCATGAACACTGACCTTAGCCGAGGCGAGAGAGGCCTGCAGATCCCTGGATGTTGTTCTAGGGTTCTTTGTGACTTCCTGGACGATTTTACGCCTGCTCTTGGAGAGATTTTGGCAGGACGGCCACTCCTGGGAAGATTCACTACTGTCCCAAACTTTCTCCATTTGGACAATATGGCTCTGACTGTTATTCGGTGGAGCCCCAGAGCCTTAGAAATGGCTTTGTAACCCTTTCCAGACTGATATGCAGCAACAACTTTTTTCCGGAGGTCTTCAGGAATTTCTTTTGTTCGTGGCATGATATGCCTCTAGAACCTGTGTGCTGAAAACTTCACTCTGATGGTAAGGGCCAAAGTTAGTCAGATTTATATTGGGCAGGGCTGGCCCAAATCAGGCCTGGATGTTAACCAAAGTACTCAAACAGCAAACCCTAATTACCCTTTAATTGGGTTGAGTTAACTGGAGGGGGAGGGGAGGGGGGAGGGGGGGGAGGGGAGGGGGGGGGGGCAATAACTTACTTTTTAATAAAATACTTTTCACGGCACTGTATAATATATATATATATATATATATATATATATATATATATATATATATATATATATATTGAGAGGAACGGTAGTTCCTCATACAAGTTAGAAAAACTTGTTTGAAACTACCGAGAGTTTAGCTGTTTTTACCATGTTGCAGCGGCAAAACTAAATTACTTAGAATTACCATCTGTACCAGTATCAAAAGTCTGAAACTTTCTTACCTCAAATGTGAAAAAAACGTACATACCTCTTATACACAATGAGATATGTGTCGTCAAACTAAGGTAAAATTGTTATTCTCCTTCTCTTCCTCTTCCGTCTACTTTTTAAGGGTGTGTAGCGACTATTCAAACAGAAAAGCTAAATAACTGGACATCTACCAATCATGTGATTCCACATGTTGGTCAACGTCAAAACATACCAGGAGTGCAAGCGTCAAAACATACCAGGAGTGTAAGCAGTTTGATATCCACACCATTTATATTAAACAAATTATTTATGTTTTAAAACAGCACATATCGCAGTGGGAAAAATATAAATAAATAAATAAAAATAACGTGATTTGAACTTGCAACATGCCGTTCTTGAAGAGCACACGACCTTAGCCCGCTAGGCCACTGCGCAGTTGTTGAAATGCATTCCTTTTTTAAGCTTACATCGAAGCCTGACCAGCTTCGATTTCCTGTCTCAAAATTTCTGGTTTCCTGTTTGTTAGGGTAGATACCATAGAATGGAATTGCACACAAGAGTGGCATGTAGCTTCCTTGTCTAAATCGCTGATCTCTGATAAATTGTAGTTCCTCGTTTAATTAAAAATAAATAAAGGAATTACTTATTTGGTAGAAATAAATAAATGATTTAAATAAATGCATAGAGGAATAAATACATTTAGAAATAAATATTTTAAAATAAATAAATGTAGAAATGAATACATGTTTATATTATAAATGTATAAATAAATTAATAAATAGCAAGCGAGAAAACTACGTCATATTAATTGATTTGGCTAATGCGTTTATGCACAGCAATTTACATTTATATACCTATATAAAAAAAAATGCAAGTTGCCTAAAATTAATAGCGCATCAAAGAAAGTCACCGAGGTTGAAACATTAATAATGGTAGCTACTGAGTCAACATTTACATTGTAACGTTTAAAACAATCTTTTAAAATGTAACAAACAAGGGTCATTTAAATGTGTTGGCTGAAAAAAGTAACAAGCAGACAAAACTGATTAAAACTAAACAAGTTTGAATGACAAATTCGGCAACATTGTCGAGTTTTGTAAACATTTAAAACTTACAGTAATTAAACGGATTGTATTGTATAGCGTTATGCTGACTTTGAAAAACAAAATGTTAAAAACAGGGTTTAGTGCAAGTGACAAAACCGTTTTTCTTTACACACACTAAATTATATATGACGCGCACGCAAGCATGCGCGCACACACACACACAGACAGACAGACAGACAGACACACACACACACACACACACACACACACACACACACACACACACACACACACACACACACACACTTACGCACACACACACACAAAATTATCTGGCCCGTGAGCAGAAAACTAGTTATTGAGGGCTAGTATGGGCAGCAGTGTGGAGTAGTGGTTAGGGCTCTGGACTCTTAACCGGAGGGGCGTGGGTTTAATCCCAGGTGGGGGACACTGCTGTACTAAAATAAATAATAATAATAATAATAATCATCGTGCATCTTGTTGCAGTTTCAACACTTGTGGTTTGTCTTTGGTGTGTAAAAACCTGTCCATATGCAGAAACTGCTCGTGCTGCATCCACAGTGTTTGGTGGAATTGACAAAAAAATCAGCCAAAATGACCAATATTTACATTTTTCACGGTAGGCAGTCAAATTCGTGAAATCGTGAATTTTACGTGGACATATACAACGAGACACTAGTGATCCGTCGCTTGCAGCATCTGTGGAGCAGCGGTTAGAGCACTTTGTTCTTGACTGGGTTCAATCACGTGGAGACAGACACATTGCTGCTTTATCTAGATTGGTCCAGTAAAAAACCCGACTGTATAAATGGGTAATTGTATGTCACAATTGTAAGTTGGCCTAGATAAGTGTAATAACAATAATATGCGTGTTTGGTTGGTACTTGGATGGGAGACTGCCTGGCAATACCAGATACTTCAAACTTTTCTTTGAAGTTTTACTTGTATTATTAACAAATAGTAGATTAAACAGCAAAAATGAGCTGATTTACTTTTAATTTATTGAAATGGACCGCAAAGGGTATTAATCGCTATTGAAATAATTGCATAAGAGAAGTTATAAATACATTTATTCCACGCCTCCACCCGCTGTTTTAATTGCATTTGGATCATTCCAGACAACATCTGATACGTGAGCGCAACAAACTCAGCAATGCATTGAACATTAATACATTTTAAAAACAAAACATCAAAGTCACAGCATGCATTATATTCGGGCAGGGACATTTCAATTTGATGAAAATAAGCAGAGTGTGACATTAACAGAAGTGACATTAAATTTGACTGTATTATGGCTACGTCTGTCTTCTTTTCATACATTTACACTGTAAAACACAAGGCTGAAGTTGGCTTATTCGCAAGCTTTTAAGTGCATAAATGTATTTGTCTACGTTGAAGAAGTAACCTTGCATTTAAAGGGTTAACTTTGGGCCACCGATTTCTCTGCAGGTACCTGAAGAGTGGCAACCCTCCTACAAGCCCCACTTGTATTTAGCCCGGCCCAACGTGGTTTACTGGGGCAGAACAGAGGGCAAACATGCCACATATGCCAATTGCACAGCTTCTTCACTGGAAAAAGCATCACATTGGGCCGCCGATTTCTCTGCCGGTACCTGACAAAGGGCACCCCTCTGCAAGCTACACCTGTATTTAGCCCGGCCCAACGTGGTTTACTGGGGCAGAACAGCAGGTACACTTGCTACATATGCCAATCGCTCAGTTTCTTATTCGCTCTTTATGTATCTATGTTGAATAAGTAGCCTTGCATTTAATGGGTTAAATCACGTTGGGCCGCTTATTTCTCTGCAGGTACCTGACAAGGGGCAACCCCTCTGTAAGCCTGTGACAGAAATACAATGAGTTCTGGTGATAAATCTTCCTCCCGACCTGTGAGGGCGCTAAAGAACGGGAGGAGAAGTATCTGGAAGGGCTGGCCTGACAGTTCGTTTCCGGGACCGGGAAGTGGGTCAGCCTGGAAAGAAGCGAGACTCTGTTGTAAGACCGTATTGATTTGACAGGTAAATGAGGGGCAGCTGCAAGTAATAAGGCAGCTGCAACCGTTTACCTAGATATCATGCGGGATTACATATAGGGGCCAGGGTAACGCTGTTCTTTTCCTTCGTTTGGGTTAAGCGTTTGGAGAGAGAAGGATCGAGAGAGGAGCTCTCGTTGTTAAAGAAATAATAAGAGAAATAATTACGTGTTGTGTTTTGTTGTGTTTGTCTGTATAATTGTCTGTGTTTTTCACCACCAGACAGTTAAAGCACTACTCCGGAGCTGTCGCCAAGGGTCAGCACTGTCCGGAGCACCACTGCACACCGCACTATCTGTGTTTAAACAAAAGCACCATCACGACTGCACTCACCCAGGACTGGTGACCGTCTGTTTGTTTTGTTCGGGACTGTGCCCTGTTTATTGTTATCCCCGTGCGTTACACATTGTTGTGTATCGCCGGGGATTTGTTTATTTTTCGGTCACCAGACCTGGAAAAGAGATAAAGCACCTTTTTCACTGGAATACCGTTGTCTGCCTGTCACTCCTGCCCCGCATCACCGCTACACCTGTTCCCCTTACCAGCCACTTTGCCACAAAGCCCCACTTGTAGTTATCCCGGCCCAACGTGGTTTACTGTGGAAGAACAGCGGGTAAATATGCCACATATGCCAATTGCTCAGCTTCTGATTCGCTATTTATGTATCTACGTTGAATAAGTAGCTTTGCATTTAACGGGTTAAATCACGTTGGATTGCTGATTTCTCTGCAGGTACCCAGCGAGGGGCACCCCCTCTGCAAGCTACACCTGTATTTAGCCTGGCCCAACGTGGTTTACTGGGGCAGAACAGCGGGTACACTTGCTACATATGCCAATCGCTCAGCTTCTTATTCGCTCTTTATCTATCTATGTTGAATAGGTAGCCTTACATTTAACGGGTTAAATCACGTTGGGCCACTGATTTCTCTGCAGGTACCCAGCGATGGGCAACCCTCCTGCAAGTCCCACTTGTACTTAGCCCGGCCCGTGGTATACTGGGGCAGAACAGAGGGCAAACATGCCATATATGCCAATTGCACAGCTTCTTCGCTGGAAAAAGCTTTGCATTTAAAGGGTTAAATCACTTTAGGTCACCATATGCCAATCGCTCAGCATCTTATTCGCGCTTTATGTATCTATGTTGAATAAGTAGCCTTGCATTTAATGGGATAAATCACGTTGGGCCGCTGATTTCTCTGCAGGTACCCAGCGAGGGGCACCCCCTCTGCAAGCTACACCTGTATTTAGCCCGGCCCAACGTGGTTTACTGGGGCAGAACAGCAGGCAATCATGCCATATATGCCAATCGCTCAGCTTCCTATTCACTCTTTATGTATCTACGTTGAATAAGTACAGAAATCGGCGGCACAAAGTGATTTAACCCTTTAAATGCAAGGCTTTTTCCAGCGAAGAAGCTGTGCAATTGGCATATGCGGTGTAGTTTGCAGTGGGGGTGCCCCTCGCCGGGTATCTGCAGAGAAATCAGTGGCCCAACGTGATTTAACCTGTTAAATGCAAGGCTGCTTATTCAACATAGATACATAAAGAGCGAATAAGATGCTGAGCAATTGGCATATGTGGCATATTTACCCGCTGTATGTTGGGCCGGGATAAATACAAGTGGGGCTTGCAGAGGGGTTGCCCCTTGTCAGGGACCGGCAGAGAAAGCGGCGGCCCAAAGTGATTTAACCCATTTAAATGCAAGGTTACTTCTTCAATGTAGACAAATACATTTACGCACTTAAAAGCTTGCGAATAAGAAGCTGGCGAATAAGAAGTCAACTTCAGCCTCGTCTGTAAAACCACAGACGTGTGAAACGTTTGTATGTAAATGGAATGTGTGTATAGTAAAAAAAAAAAAGTGCTCTATTCCTAAACAGCAGTGTTTATACCTCATTATACCTGGACTCTTGACCGGAGGGTTGTGGGTTCAATCCCGGGTGAGGGACACTGCTGTTGTACCCTTGAGCAAGGTATTTTACCTAGATTCAGTATAAACAACTGGATAAATTGGTAATTGTATGTAAACATAATGTGATATAATTGTGACAATTTTAAGTTGCCCTGGATAAGGGTGTCTGCTAAAAAATAAATAATAATAATTTAAATGCAATCTGCTGAACTATTTGCATTTGACTTGGTATTTGTATATTCTGAAATATAAGAATTTGCATTTGAATTTCAAATCATGGGAAAGCTTCAAAAATATTTCAATTGTAAACACTTTTCAATAATAATGCTCATAATAAAGTAGAGAGACTTTTCAGTATTGCTGGTAAAGTTGATTAACCTGAAAGATGCAAACTAAAGGACACTTTTGAAAACTTCATGTTTATTAAACATAACAAACAAAACAAGTAAAAATAATAATTGTGCAATGCACACATATATAAATATATACATATATCTCATCATTGATGTCAGTTTTTAACAAACCTGGTCCTGCGGGTTCCAACTGAGTTCTCAATTATTAAATTGATCCCCCAATTGAACTAACAATTAGTGACATAATGCAATGTTAGAAATAACTTGAAATATCCAACTCTTTTGGCTGCTTTCACAAACCCTGATCAGCACTAATCTTGGACTACTTTACCTGAGTTAACATTAGGTAGTCCTAGATTAGTGTTAATTGAGGCCTGTGCAGCCAGCTATTTCTACAAATAATTCAAATGCTCTGATTAGACATTTTACTCATTCAACTGAGGGTTCAATTCGGAATTTAAAGCTCAGTTGGAACACAAATCAGCAAACACTGGGTCCTCAGGATCAAGATTGGGAAACACTGTTTTATGTAACTTGCTTCCTATATTGGTACATACCTGTTAATTATTACGAACTACGTGATTACTGTGTTTATGTTGTTATTATATAAACTGCTTTCCTTGTATGTCACCTTGGATAAAGGTCTCTGCCAAATTCATGTTAATAAATTAACCTTTGTTGTATGGGAAAGTATTTGAAGTCCATTTAGCATTTGTCACATATTTGCATTGGTATTTAGTTTGGTAGTAAATGTATCACATTTGCATTTGTATTAATCAAATTCGCAAGAACATTAACATTGCCACTGGTCTCATCAATTTCCTACTACCTGGAAAACACAAGTATGCTCAAAACCATAACCATCACATTTAACAATGGAGTCACCCATACCTTTCAACATTTATGCTCAAAGTTTGAAATCATGGATAGAGTCTACATTGTTCGAGAGCAGTTCCCAGTCATTGGTGCGCATGCAATCACCATTCACAAATGTCAGGGGATGACTCTAAAAACAGTTATGATCGTGGTAACTCCATTTTCTCCTATGGACAAAGTTTCATTGCACTTTCCACAGTTACTTCCTTAAGCGGTATCCACCTTATCAACTTTGACCCCACCTGCATCTATGCATGTCAAACTGCAGTTGAAGAGTACCATCGGCTCAGAGGGATTTATTGTCCGAAGTTGAAAAGCTTGAAGGAGACTAACACGCACAAGGGACACAAGGTAAAAGATCATGCGCATTTCATTCACCGAACCATCATTAATGTTCAGGAACAGCAAAAGCCTCAGTCTTCTAATAGAACATTGCACTTACACATCCATTCAGAGGCTTGAGCAACCCCAATTTCACCTCATGCTATGCAAATGCAACATTGCAGTGCCTTCTTCACTTGCAACCTCTGAAGGATTCATTAAAACACAGTCAACAAGAGGCTATCAGGAGCTTTGTTCACAAATAGGATCACTTGCCATCCACTGCGTCTCTAACTACTGTGGATATTTGTCACTTCTTAGGAGAACCTTTCAATAGAGGTGAGCAGCAACATGTTGCAGAGTTTCTCACCAAATTGTCTGAAATTTGTCCTGAAGTATCTTGCATGGGTTCAGTCACAATAAGTCATGGCATTCTATGTATTACATGTAACTACTGCTCATCAAACCGAGAGGTGTTGTATATTTATCCTCTACATGTACCTGCTGGTACAGATTCCATGTGTTTGGAAGAGTTCATTTATAGAAATGACAAATGGGCAATGATTCCTGGTAGCAAATGTAGGCAATGCAAAATTTCTCCAATCATGAAACGTGAACTTATTCAATCAGCAGGAAGACTGATTGCAGTCCAACTTATGCTTTGGGAAACCAAACCAGACGGGACCGTTACAAAGTGACACAATGCTAAGTTTACTGCTGTGCAGAAGAGCACAATTACTGTGGACAACAGGAATTACCAATTAGATTCCATTATCATACACCAAGGACAGGTTGTTACTTCAGGACACTATGTGTCTGTTCTTGCTGTGGGTGCTACTGGAAAATGGGTACATGCAAATTAAGCACTTATTGAAGTCAAACCATGGTCAAGAAATGCAAACAAAATGTATATGGCCTTTTATGAAGAGAACTAATGCTTTACAAATGCCTTAGCCTAAGTTCATAACACCACTATATCAAGGAGAATAATGTTTTTTTTTCCAGCATTAAAATGTGTTAGTATACTACCCTTTAGCACGGACATGCATATGTACCTTTTGAACCATTTATAACATTGTAGTTTTGTACCTACGTAAATATCAATATATCAATACCTACCAAAATAGACATATTGTTTTCACCTCTCATGCAACTATAAGAATATAATGTTTACACTTTCAATACTGTCCAAAAGTCCCTTCTACCATTATTTTACTTTCAAATATTTTCTCATTTCTCTTATATTACTCTACTTATTATTCTCTTGTAATGTTTGTCTGTCTATTTACCATACACATTCTTGAAGATCTTTCCCTCGCTTTATTCATTATTTGATGAAGTAAAAAAAGAAGTGATATCTATAACAAAAACATTGTCAATGTAAAAAAACAAGATAGAAAAACGCATCAGCCGTTTAAAGGGGTGATATCAAACACAAAAGCCCAAGTTAGGAGAAGCAATTAGGCCAATCTTGTCAAGCATCAAGCAAATAGGCACGATTGGAAAGGTGCTGGGGCCCAAGATTCACACAATTCTTGCTTCTAACTTGGTGCCTTTTTTTGATCGCTTCGCTCCTCTTGAAATGCTCTTTGTATGACTTGAAGTGACCGAGACACACACTCACACACTGAGACACACACACACACTGAGATATACACACACACACACTGAGGCACACAGACATAAACTGACACACACACACTGAGACACACACACATACACACACTGAGACACACACACCGAGACACACATACACTACAACACACACAGTCTCAGTGTGTGTGACTGTGTCTCAGTGTGTGAGTGTGTGTCTCAGTCACTTCAAGTCATACAAAGAGCATTTCAAGTGGTTTGAACTTGCAACATGACGTTCTTGAAGAGCACACGACCTTAGCCCGCTGTGCCACAGCGCATTTCAAGTGGAGCGAAGCGATCAAAAAAAGGCGCCAAGTTAGAAGCAAGAATTGTGTGAATCTTGGGCCCCAGCACCTTTCCAATTGTGCTTATTTGCTTGATGCTTGACAAGACTGGCCTAATTGCTTCTCCTAACTTGGGCTTTTGTGTTTGATATCACCCCTTTAAACGGCTGATGCGTTTTTCTAACTTGTTTTTTTACATTGCATTTGCAAGTAGTATATCAGTAAAGTTCGTTTTTAATAAGTAGCAAGGAACAAGATTTTGTAAATAATGATTATGTATTATCCCGATTGTATTGAAAGCTTTCATCTGATTTTGCAAACTATCATAATAAGCTTGACCTGTTCATTTAGTATATTGTAACGTTTTCATGTTTAGGAAGTAGTACTCAGGGTAGGGTTGCCACCTTTTTAACCACAGACCAACCCCGGTATATTTCTCAGTCAGCCGTGGTCTATCAAAACTGCAGTATACTGTAATACAGTTTAACACAATTAAGCAGGTTGGTGATTCCCAGTCCTTACATAAAATATGCCTTTACCATTAACAGAATGCATTATGCTACATTTATTATTTTACTGAACTTGTAACAAACAACCTTTGACCAAAAGGCCAACCCAGTATTCCCAGAATCAGAATAGGTTATTACCAAAGACCATTTAAATAATATTTTAAAAAGTAAATGGCAGAAAGGCAGTGTGGCAGGAATGGCTGAGGGTGACGTCAGACCAGAAGAAGGCACAACAAAACAAAAGGTACGGTGCAGTGGCGCGTGCGCCGTTTTATTTAAAGAATCCAAAAATAAATAAAATATTCAAACAGACAACACTCGCTCACAGAGCAAAATAAAAGGTTAAACAAAAACAAATCACGAACACAAAATCAACAATAAATAATAAATAAACCATACAGGTCAGGCTGGGCAGTCGCTGTCACTGTTCCTGTATGTTATAATTTAGTTTCGGTTTTAAATAAATTTCTCTTGCTCTCCGTCTCTCTACTCGCTCTCTCCTCTTTAACACCCACCACGAGTTCCGAGAGCTGCAGGCTTTTATTAACAGGTGACCATCTCCCGATTAGCAACAAATTAAATCACCTAATTAATTCGGAGATGGCCACCTTCTGCACAGTTTTAATTAATTACTCCTGGCAGAGGGACGAGCACTGATCTCGCCTCTGCCAGGACACGCTTAAAAATAAACAATAACACATACGGCGCCGCAGACAAATATAATACAATAAAAATACAAAAATAAATACACTGCACAGGGGCGGAGGGGGAGACCCCGATCTAAAAATAAATAACAATGTACAGGGCTGCTCGCCCTGTTACATATCCCCCTTGTGCAACACACATGGCCTAACGGCCACCACCCCCCTCAGTCTCAAAGTCCCGGACGAGGGGAAGCAAGTTGCTTCTGGGGTGGCCATGGTGGAATCTCCGCACCCCAATTCTTCGTGGCCGGCAGCTCCCTCTTCCGGGGCTCCCTCCACACTCTATCCTGCCGCGAAAGTGCGGCTGGGGAGCTGGTCTCCTGACCTTCCCCTCCTCTTCATGGCCAGCAGTTCCCCCATTGGGGCTCTGACCACACAAACTCCTGCCGCGAAAGTGCGGCTGGGGGAGCTGGTCTCCTGACCTCCCCCCCTTCTTCATGGCCGGCAGTTCCCCTCCGTGGGGCTCCGACCACATGATCTCCGCCACGAAAAGTGCGGCTGGGGAGCTGGTCTCCGGACCTCTCCCCTTTCTTCATGGCCATCAGTTCCCCTCCGTGGGGCTCCCGCCATAGTGTAGTGATCAGGATCCCAGGCGAAGCCGGATCCCTGGCGACCAAGATCCCTGGCGACCCCAGGCGAAGCAGGATCCCTGGCGACCCCAGGCGACGGCAGCGGACCCTCGGGAGGCGACGGCAGCGGACCCTCGGGAGGCGACGGCAGCGGACCCTCGGGAGGCGACGGCAGCGGACTGAGGAGGCGACGGCAGCGGACCCTCGGGAGGGCAAGCTGCAGCGGACCCTCGGGAGGCAGCGGCAGCGGACCCTCGGGAGGCGGATCCTGGGAGGGGAGCCCTGGCCATGAAGGCGCAGCAGGAGCTCCACTTCTCCCAATGGTGGTGGTGGTGGAGGCAGAGGTAGCTCCTGCTCCTCTCCCTTGACGGTAAAGGCGCCCAGGGGCTCCTCCTTCTGGCTGGAGGCAGGGGCTTCTCCCCTCCTGGCCAATGGTGGTGGCTCCTCCTTCTGGCCAGGGCTCCTCCTCCCTTGTAAAGGCGGCAGGGCTCCCCCTTCAGGGCGGCCAAGGCGGCAGGGCTCCCTTCAGGCGGCCAAGGCGGCAGGGCTTCTCCCTCCCAGGCGGCGAAGGCGGCAGGGCTCCCTTCAGGCGGCGAAGGCGGCAGGGCTTCCCCTTCAGGCGGCGAAGGCGGCAGGCTTCCTCCCTTCCAGGCGGCGGGGGCTTCCTCCCTTCAGGCGAAGGCGGCAGGGCTTCTCCTTTCAGGCGAAGGCGGCAGGGCTTCCTCCCTTCAGGCGGGCGGCAGGGCTTCCTCCCTTCAGGCGGCGGGCGGGGCTTCCTCCCTTCAGGGCGGCGGAGGCAGGGCTTCCTCCCCTTCAGGTGGCAGGGCTCCTCCCTTCAGGCGGCGAAGGCGGCAGGGCTTCCTCCCTTCAGGCGGCAGGCGGCAGGGCTTCCTCCCTTCAGGCGGCAGGGGGCAGGGCTTCCTCCCTTCAGGCGGGCGGGCGGCAGGGCTTCCCCTTCTGGCTGCGGCGGCTCCTCCCTTCTGGCAGCGAAGGCGGCAGGGCCGCCCCTTCTGGCTGCAACAGGAAACCAGCAGGCATGTTCCCTCTGCTGGCGGTGGTGGAAGCGGAACCAGCAGGCATGCTCCCTCTGCTGGTGGTGGTGGTGGGAGCGACATGTCGTCCTCCCACGGAGACGGAGGTGGCACCAGCAGGTATTCTCCCTCTGCTGGCGGAGGTGGGAGCGACTCACAGTCCTCCCAGGGCGGTGGAGGTGGAACCAGCAGGAATGCTCCCTCTGCTGGCGGAGGTGGGAGCGACTCACAGTCCTCCCACGGAGACGGAGGTGGAACCAGCAGGTATGCTCCCTCTGCTGGCGGAGGTGGGAGCGACTCACAGTCCTCCCATGGAGGTGGAGGGGTAACCAGCAGGAACTCTCCCTCTGCTGGCAGGTACCTGGGCTGTGGACCTTGGCCTTCTTGGGCTGTGGGACCGACTCCCCCCCCTCTTGGGCTGTGGACGACCGACTCCTCCCTCTTGGGCTGTGGACGCACCGACTCCCCCTCTTGGGCTGTGGACGACCGACCCCCCCTCTTGGGCTGTGGACGCACCGACTCCCCCCCTCTTGGGCTGTGGACGCACCGACTCCCCCCCTCTTGGGCTGTGGACGACCGACTCCCCCTCTTGGGCTGTGGACGTTGGGCTCCTCCCACTCAGGCGCAGGACGTTCGGGCTCCTCCCACTCAGGCGCAGGACGTTGGGCTCCTCCCACTCAGGCGCAGGACGCCGGGCTCTCCCACTCAGGCGCAGGACGTTCGGGCTCCTCCCACTCAGGCGCAGGACGTTCGGGCTCCTCCCACTCAGGCGCAGGACGTTCGGGCTCCTCCCACTCAGGCGCAGGACGTTCGGGCTCCTCCCACTCAGGCGCAGGACGCCGGGCTCCTCCCACTCAGGCGCAGGATGCACCGACTCCTCCCTCTTGTCTCCCCTCCAGCAGCTGTAATCCCAGTCTTCAGGGAGGGGGCAATTAACTGGGAAATGCCCCCGCTCCCCACAGATGCAGCAACAACTCAGCTGGCTTATGCTATGGAGAAGGGCTTCCCAGCTCATCTCCTCCTGTGCCTGCTGTTGTTGCTGCAGCGGCTGCTGTCTCCTCATCCTCCTTCTTCCCATCTTCCTTCCTCCCATCCTCCTCTTCACTCTCCACACAATCAAAAAAAAAAAAAAAAAATGAAAAGATGCAGTACCCTCTTCTGCCTGCGTCCTGGAGGCGCTGCGATCCCACCGCTGCCACCACGTGTGGCAGGAATGGCTGAGGGTGACGTCAGACCAGAAGAAGGCACAACAAAACAAAAGGTACGGTGCAGTGGCGCGTGCGCCGTTTTATTTAAAGAATCCAAAAATAAATAAAATATTCAAACAGACAACACTCGCTCACAGAGCAAAATAAAAGGTTAAACAAAAACAAATCACGAACACAAAATCAACAATAAATAATAAATAAACCATACAGGTCAGGCTGGGCAGTCGCTGTCACTGTTCCTGTATGTTATAATTTAGTTTCGGTTTTTAAATAAATTTCTCTCGCTCTCCGTCTCTCTACTCGCTCTCTCCTCTTTAACACCCACCACGAGTTCCGAGAGCTGCAGGCTTTTATTAACAGGTGACCATCTCCCGATTAGCAACAAATTAAATCACCTAATTAATTCGGGAGATGGCCACCTTCTGCACGAGTTTTAATTAATTACTCCTGGCAGAGGACGAGCACTGATCTCGCCTCTGCCAGGACACGTTTAAAAAATAAACAATAACACATACGGCGCTCGCAGACAAATATAATACAATAAAAATACAAAATAAATACACTGCACAGGGGCGGAGGGGGAGACCCCGATCTAAAAATAAATAACAATGTACAGGGCTGCTCGCCCTGTTACAGGCAGATTGACAGCAAAAATAGGATTGCTAGGTTCGTTGATTGCAAACAGTTTAATTTCTGTACCACACACAAGCATACACAATACTGGAATCCTTGTTATAAGAGTAATTTTATAAACACTAGTAGACAGGTAAATATTACATAAGTGAGCATAGAACACAGCAAGAAAACAAATAAAATGATAAGGGCCAAGAGGAAAAGAAAACAGTAATCCTTGCCAAATCACTTTTGCCTAACACCCACATAACTGTAAGTAGATGCAATACAAAACAATGTCCCATTTAATAGTCCCGTAAACCCATTCACAAAAAAAGAAAGAAAGAAGAAAAAAACTGTAGTAGTGCAAAAAAAAAAAAAAAATCCAAAAGTATTCATAATCCAAAAAACCCAGGAAAACCAAACCAAAAAACTAGGGCTGTAAGGGTTTAAACGGTAAACATGGATTAAAAATATTTTCGTTTAAAATTTGTATTACACGTTTAAATGCAACTTAACAGTAAAATATATTATCAAATTATTTTTGCATATTTTCCGCAAAGATATGTTTCCCTTTCTATGGTTTTCCCCTTTAAGGAAACCTGACCTGTTCTTCCATGTGATCACTCTAAATACGTCTTGCATAAATTAAGGGCAGACCAACTTCCTGCGTTGTTGTGTATCTCCATCGCATTGCCTTTTAACAGGTCTTAGGGCTCTATGGAATCCGTGTTAACGAGAGCACGGACGGAATCACGGAATCAAAAGAATATTAACGCGGAATTAAGTGCTGTACGAAAAAATGCATTTGGCAGTAGAGCATTAAGCTTGAGATTTACATATTTGAAGGGAAAATGTGAAACTAATGGTCAGTACAGGCAGTGGCGTAACTTTGGTTTCAAAAGTGGCGGGGGGGCGGGGCGGTTTCTGTAGCTGGGTTATAAATGAGGCGGGGTATTCTGTAAGGGATAAACAACGAGAAGTAATTCACCGTTCGCGTACGTTAAACAAATGCAATCATGGACAATAAATGAAACACGCCCATCTGTTTGCTTTGGAGTGCCCCACACTGAACTAAAAAATAAATAAAAAATACAACCCATACAACCCATTTTTAAAGTTAACAATTATATTTTTCAGTACAATTCGATAAAACAATACTTAATCCAATGGTCTCATTTGAAATATTTTTTAAAACCCCAAAAGTAATGACTAAAGCTAAGGTTTACAATTTTAGAAAAGCAAACTATGAAGGTATGAAACGGAGACTAACAGAAGTAGATTGGAGTAAAATAGAGAAAACATCCACAGAAAAAGGGTGGCTGTCTTTTAAAAATGTAGTACTAGAGGCACAAAACAATTACATCCCAAAAGTAGACAAATCTAAATCTAAAACAAAATGGCCAAAATGGTTTAATAGATCAATTAAAAAAAATATTCAGCGAAAAAAGGCACTTTACAGAGCGTTTAAAAGGGACCAAAAACAAAGCACACAGAAAGAGTACCTGGAACTGCAAACACAAGTCAAAAAGGAAGTTAGAAAGGCCAAGAGAGAGATAGAAATCAATATTGCTAAGGGGGCTAAAACCAATTCCAAAATGTTTTTCCAATATTATAACAGCAAGAGAACATTCAAAGAGGAGGTTAAATGTCTAAGAGACACAAATGGCAAAATCATAGATGAAAAAAAAATAGCAAATATATTAAATGATTACTTTTCACAGATTTTTACAAAGGAGGACACGGACAACATACCCCACATGTCGACCTGTTCCTATCCAGTTTTAAATAACTTTAGCATAACAGAGGCAGAAGTGTTAAAGGGACTAGGAGCTCTTAAAATAAACAAATCCCCTGGGCCGGATGAGATCCTCCCAATAGTACTCAAAGAAATGAAAGAAGTTCTTTACAAGCCGCTAACCAAGATCATGCAACAGTCTCTTGACACAGGGTTGTACCGACAGACTGGAAAATAGCAAACGTAATACCGATCCACAAAAAAGGGAGACAAAAACTGAACCAGGTAACTACAGACCAATAAGCCTGACTTCTATTATATGTAAACTTATGGAAACTATAATAAGATCCAAAATGGAAAATTACCTATATGGTAACAATATCCTGGGTGACAGCCAGCATGGTTTTAGGAAAAGGAGATCATGTCTAACTAACCTACTTGACTTTTTGAGGATGCAACATTGAAAATGGACAACTGCAAAGCATACGACATGGTCTATTTAGATTTCCAGAAAGCTTTTGACAAAGTCCCCGCATAAAAGATTAATTCTCAAACTGAACGCAGTAGGGATTCAAGGAAATGCATGCACATGGATTAGGGAGTGGTTAACAGGTAGAAAACAGAAAGTACTGATTAGAGGAGAAACCTCGAAATGGAGTGAGGTAACCAGTGGTGTACCACAGGGATCAGTATTAGGTCCTCTGCTATTCCTAATCTACATTAATGATTTAGACTCTGATATAGTAAGCAAACTCGTTAAATTTGCAGGCGACACAAAAATAGGAGGAGTGGCAGACACTGTTGAAGCAGCAAAGGTCATTCAAAATGATCTAGACCGCATTCAAAATTGGGCAGACACATGGCAAATGAAATTTAATAGAGAAAAGTGTAAAGTATTGCATGCGGGCAATAAAATGTTCATTATAAATATCATATGGGAGATAGTGAAATTGAAGAAGGGAACTATGAAAAGACCTAGGAGTTTATGTTGACTCAGAAATGTCTTCATCTAGACAATGTGGGGAAGCTATAAAAAAAGGCTAACAAGATGCTTGGATATATTGTGAGAAGTGTTGAATTTAAATTAAAGGGAAGTAATGTTAAAACTCTACAATGCATTAGTAAGACCTCACCTAGAATATTGTGTTCAGTTCTGGTCACCTCGTTACAAAAAGGATATTGCTGCTCTAGAAAGAGTGCAAAGAAGAGCAACCAGAATTATCCCGGGTTTAAAAGGCATGTCGTATGCAGACAGGCTAAAAAGAATGGAATCTATTCAGTCTTGAACAAAGAAGACTACGCGGCGATCTGATTCAAACATTCAAAATCCTAAAAGGTATAGACAATGTCAACCCGGGGACTTCTTTGACTTGAAAAAAAAAAAAGGACCAGGGTCATAAATGGAGATTAGATAAAGGGGCATTCAGAACAGAAAATAGGAGGCACTTTTTTACACAGAGAATTGTGAGGGTCTGGAACCAACTCCCCAGTAATGTTGTTGAAGCTGACACCCTGGGATCCTTCAAGAAGCTGCTTGATGAGATTCTGGGATCAATAAGCTACTAACAACCAAACGAGCAAGATGGGCTGAATGGCCTCCTCTCGTTTGTAAACTTTCTTATGTTCTTCTTATGTTCTTAAACCAAATGAAAAAAATAGAAGCCTGTAGTTTATGGTTTTGTGTTGTTCACCTTGCTGCGGTGTGCATAAATAAGTTCATTTAAATTAACCTAATTACATTTAAAATGGTAAAAACGGAAATCAGAAAAAAATAAAACGGGAATCAGAACAAAATAACACGAATTCCATAGGGCCCTAGTCTTAGTACTATACATTATTTCAGTAAAGTGAATAGCCTGTGTGATTAAGTTAACCTCACGGCTCCATTCACGCCACAGTAAAACACTAACGCATTGGAAAAGAAAAACATGTAGCTACTATTTATTTATTTATTTATTTATTTATAAAAAGAACGTCGAATAAGACGTCTGTTACAAAGTGCTTACACCTTTTTATTTGCCCATATTTTATTGAGTGTGTTCAACAGGACATCTGCAATTATAGAACAGCTTTTAATTATTCAAGCGAGCTGAACCGAGAAGCTGGGAAAGAGAGGAATGCTGGGAAATGAAGTATTTATTTTTTCACGGGAATGCGCAAGCGCCGTTGTGAAGGGGCGGGACGCTGGGAACTAGCATTGTATCAGATAGCTTTGATATTTAATGGGGAAAAAAAAAAAAAAAAAAAAAGGTTTTTGGTTCTGGACATGTTTTGTTTCCTGCCAACAATATACAAGTGAATGAAACTAAAAATGTAGAAGGGACATGGTCAAATATATATATATATATATATATATATATATATATATATATATATATATATATATATATATATTATTGCGTGCGCACGAGGTAGCATCTCAGATAGCATCGCGTGCCCACGAGATAGCATCGCGTGCGCACCAGATATCATCGCGAGATAGCATCGCGAGATATCATCATCGAGATAGCATCGCGTGCGCACCAGATAGCATTTCCTGTATACAGTCCACCTGCTGTCAGGTGCTTACGCGATAGTATTTCCTGTATTCACACCACGTGTGGTCAGAACAGGAAAAGACGATCGCCATAAATCTTGTGGAACAACCAGAAGGTACAACTCAAACATGTTATTTCATTCAGTTTTTGTATTTTATTTTCTAACATGGCGGTGTTGTGGTAATTTTAATGAATGAAAATTGGATAAAGAAACTGATGGTATTGGAAAAACGGTGAATAGGCAAATACTGTATTGGAAACGTTCGGATCGCTGTGAGCACAGTACTGAAAAGTACAAATGTTTGTCTGAATCATGTTGCCTTACACGAGGCAAAGGGCTGCACCACACATAATCCGAATTCATATTTTGACACTTATGCATGGTTCCAGTATATATAGCCAACTTTATTTTCTAATTAGTGTACGTCAAATTACTTAAGTATAGGATGTGACATTACAGGTATTATAGGTAGTGAAGAACATGTGGCATAATCGAGATTATTATAGCACGTTGGGCAGTCATGACCACCTCCTGCCAGTAAATGGCGTCGTGGGCCTGGTACAGAGTACTGATAAGGGGAACTGCACTCAGGACAGTTATCGTTGACTTACTCTGTAAACAAAGCAAGTGGTGCTCGTTGTGAAAATAAATAAATTAAATAAAAATGTTATCTTGCTTTTTCAGGTAAGAGATTTATTAATATTGTAACGTAAGAAACAATATATACATACAAGATTTTAATTAGGGTATATTGTGTATTTTTTGGGGTTGTTAAACGAGCTATTTAGGACCTATATCAATGCATTATAATACTGGTCTTCTTTCAGAACGCCTCATGCCATGGATGAAGAGGATATTGTGGCCTTTTTGAAGTCACGAAATGTTCGAGAAGAAGACCTCCAAAGACTTAAGGATGACAAGGTTGTATTTTACTCCCTAGCTCAACATTTCTTGTGATATTTGTATTTTCCTCCACTGATAATTGTATTATTACTGGAATGCATTATATCTTTTCGAGATGGTGTAAAAGCCGAAACGAGACAGGACGGCAGTTTCATTAATTGAATTGCATTAAAAAGCAGCGTAGAAAGTTACACACACGTGTAGAGAATATTTTAGCAATCAAAACCGATTAATAACGCGCTGTCATTAAACAGTTCCGGCCAATAACCCTCTTTTTATCACCATAAAGCTCCCGGAACAGTTGCTTCCGTAACTGCAAAGACGATAAAAATGATACACAATACAACTAATAAGTGGGAACAATAACACTGCTGAAAAAACCCACCGAACCGATCTTTCATTTCCATTCCGTGCAATAAACAGCTGTATAAATAAACCCAACCGGAACACTGGGTTCTGAAGCTGCACAGAGTATGAATATGACACACACAATACAACTGGGCAGCAGTGTGGAGTAGTGGTTAGGGCTCTGGACTCTTGACCGGAGGGTTGTGGGTTCAAGTCAAGGTGGGGGATACTGCTGCTGTACCCTTGAGCAAGGTACTTTACTTAGATTGCTCCAGTAAAAACAAGCCTACTGTATAAATGGATAATTGTATGTAAACATAATGTGATATCTTGTACAATTGTAAGCCACCCTGGAAAGGGTGTCTGCTAAGAAATAAATAATAATAATAATAATAACTAAGTGAGGACAACATAACACTAATGGAAAAAAACCCACAGAACCCACCTTTATTTGCCAAGAACATAAGAACATAAGAACATAAGAAAGTTTACAAACGAGAGGAGGCCATTCAGCCCATCTTGCTCGTTTGGTTGTTAGTAGCTTATTGATCCCAGAATCTCATCAAGCAGCTTCTTGAAGGATCCCAGGGTGTCAGCTTCAACAACATTACTGGGGAGTTGGTTCCAGACCCTCACAATTCTCTGTGTAAAAAAGTGCCTCCTATTTTCTGTTCTGAAATGCCCTTTATCTAATCTCCATTTATGACCCCTGGTCCTTTTTTTTTTTTTTCAAGTCAAAGAAGTCCCCCGGGTTGACATTGTCTATACCTTTTAGGATTTTGAATGTTTGAATCAGATCGCCGCGTAGTCTTCTTTGTTCAAGACTGAATAGATTCAATTCTTTTAGCCTGTCTGCATGACGACATGCCTTTTAAAACCGGGATAATTCTGGTCGCTCTTCTTTGCACTCTTTCTAGAGCAGCAATATCCTTTTTGTAACGAGGTGACCAGAACTGAACACAATATTCTAGGTGAGGTCTTACTAATGCATTGTAGAGTTTTAACATTACTTCCCTTGATTTAAATTCAACACTTCTCACAATATATCCAAGCATCTTGTTAGCCTTTTTTATAGCTTCCCCACATTGTCTAGATGAAGACATTTCTGAGTCAACATAAACTCCTAGGTCTTTTCATAGTTCCTTCTTCAATTTCACTATCTCCCATATGATATTTATAATGAACATTTTTATTGCCCGCATGCAATACTTTACACTTTTCTCTATTAAATTTCATTTGCCATGTGTCTGCCCAATTTTGAATGCGGTCTAGATCATTTTGAATGACCTTTGCTGCTTCAACAGTGTCTGCCACTCCTCCTATTTTTTTGTTTTCTGCAAATTTAACGAGTTTGCTTACTATATCAGAGTCTAAATCATTAATGTAGATTAGGAATAGCAGAGGACCTAATACTGATCCCTGTGGTACACCACTGGTTACCTCACTCCATTTCGAGGTTTCTCCTCTAATCAGTACTTTCTGTTTTCTACCTGTTAACCCCTCCCTAATCCATGTGCATGCATTTCCTTGAATCCCTACTGCGTTCAGTTTGAGAATTAATCTTTTATGCGGGACTTTGTCAAAAGCTTTCTGGAAATCTAAATAGACCATGTCGTATGCTTTGCAGTTGTCCATTTTCAATGTTGCATCCTCGAAAAAGTCAAGTAGGTTAGTTAGACATGATCTCCCTTTCCTAAAACCATGCTGGCTGTCACCCAGGATATTGTTACCATATAGGTAATTTTCCATTTTGGATCTTATTATAGTTTCCATAAGTTTACATATAATAGAAGTCAGGCTTATTGGTCTGTAGTTACCTGGTTCAGTTTTGTCTCCCTTTTTGTGGATCGGTATTACGTTTGCTATTTTCCAGTCCATCGGTACAACCCCTGTGTCAAGAGACTGTTGCATGATCTTGGTTAGCGGCTTGTAAAGAACTTCTTTCATTTCTTTGAGTAATATTGGGAGGATCTCATCCGCCCAGGGATTTGTTTATTTTAAGAGCTCCTAGTCCTTTAACACTTCTGCCTCTGTTATGCTAAAGTTATTTAAAACTGGATAGGAACAGGTCGACATGTGGGGCATGTTGTCCGTGTCCTCCTTTGTAAAAAATCTGTGAAAAGTAATCATTTAATATATTTGCTATTTTTTTTTTTTCTTCATCTATGATTTTGCCATTTGTGTCTCTTAGACATTTAACCTCCTCTTTGAATGTTCTCTTGCTGTTATAATATTGGAAAAACATTTTGGAATTGGTTTTAGCCCCTTAGCAATATTGATTTCTATCTCTCTTGGCCTTTCTAACTTCCTTTTTGACTTGTGTTTGCAGTTCCAAGTACTTTTTCTGTGTGCTTTGTTTTGGTCCCTTTAAACGCTCTGTAAAGTGCCTTTTTTCGCTGAATATTTTTTTTTAATTGATCTATTAAACCATTTTGGCCATTTTGTTTTAGATTTAGATTTGTCTACTTTTTGGGATGTAATTGTTTTGTGCCTCTAGTACTACATTTTTAAAAGACAGCCACCCTTTTTCTGTGGATGTTTTCTCTATTTTACTCAATCTACTTCTGTTAGTCTCTGTTTCATACCTTCATAGTTTGCTTTTCTAAAATTGTAAACCTTAGCTTTAGTCATTACTTTTGGGGTTTTAAAAAATATTTCAAATGAGACCATGTTGTGGTCTGAGTTTGCCAATGGCTCTCTGACCTCTGTTTTAGTTATTCTGTCTTCATTATTTGAAAAGACTAAATCAAGGCATGCCTCCCCTCTAGTCGGTGCCTTGACAAATTGCGTTAGGAAGCAGTCATTTGTCATTTCCACCATTTCAATTTCGTCCGTCGTGCCCCCATTGGGTTTTCCCATTTTATACAGGGGAAGTTGAAATCCCCCATTAGTATGGCTTCTCCTTTTCTACACGCATTTCTAATGTCATTGTACAACAGATTATTTTGCTCAGCGTCTGAATTTGGCGGTCTATAGCATGCTCCTATTATTATGCCCTTTGAATTTGTGTCCATTATTCTGACCCATATTGATTCTGCATTGTTTTCTTTGTCCTGATTTAACACCTGGGCTTCAAGGCTATTTCTTATGTATAGCGCTACCCCTCCGCCTCTTCTGTCCTGCCTGTCTTTCCTATACAGTATGTACCCACTGATATTATATTCGTCTCCATCACTCTCAGACAACCAAGTTTCTGTAACACCTATCACATCGTAGTTACTTGTTAGTGCAGTAGCTTCAAGTTCTAACATTTTGTTTCTGAGAAGAAGCGCATGGGAACCCAGGAGCAAGCTGATGTTATCTAACCCCTATATTCTCATCATTCAGTCTACAACAACATCCAGTGTACCACAAACTTACCAACACAACCTGGAATGGTCAACGCTAAGCACATTCAGCAGTTTACACAAGTCGTGACATTTTGGAGAAATGAGTACAGAGTTCTCAGCATACCACATTTACTATTAAACTGGTTATTAGGAAGTAAAAATACTGAATCTTACAAGTGGTTTCAAACAACACTAGATAAAAGGTTCCACATCTAAGACATAGAACCCTTTTTGCTCAATTTTGTTCACTTGAGAGTACAACACGTAGTTTAAATTTGCTTCTAGTGCTTAATCAGTAAAAACAAAAGCCAGTCAATAACATGACATTCTCTGTCATCACTGAATTTGTAGGCATTTGTATGGACACTACATACCAATAATTGATTATGTTGTTTACCTTGCAAGGCGAATTATGAATTGCTTTCTGTGATTGCTGACTATGACAGCGTGTTAAATTATCACTCCTCACATTGCACAAATCAAAGAAAAAACTAATAAAGTTATCTATTCCTCACAAAGCAACCTATATGGCTATTTTTTTTAAATCGTTATTATTGTGTTGCATGGTGCCGGCCGGACATGGAGCCTGTTTTATTATTTGAATAATAAATACATTTTTACTTGCAATGACACCATGTCCTTGTCTCCTCCTTTAAAAACCAGCGAGGGTTGCTGCAATATTAATTTACAATCAGAACATAATCTGTGTTGTTGCTTCTAGTTACTGCTGGAGGCAATAGTATATCATATATGCATCTGTGACAAAATACAGGATGATGCAGGATAATAATAATAATATTTCCATGCATGTTAATAGGCCATATCTTAATGTTAATGTGGTAAGGAGCAATATTATTGAGCATGCATGTAAGGGCCGATATTATTGAGTATATGTAGAGCAGTGAATTAAACCATTTGTACAATTTAAAATAACTTTACATACCCTGCACATACAGTTAATTGCACTAAATAACCACCATTGATAACAAAAGTATATATATATATATATATATATATATATATATATATATATATATATACAGACGTGCTCAAATTTGTTGGTACCCTTACAGCTCATTGAAATAATGCTTCATTCCTCCTGAAAAGTGATGAAATTAAAAGCTATTTTATCATGTATACTTGCATGCCTTTGGTATGTCATAGAATAAAGCAAAGAAGCTGTGAAAAGAGATGAATTATTGCTTATTCTACAAAGATATTCTAAAATGGCCTGGACACATTTATTTGGTACCCCTTAGAAAAGATAATAAATAATTGGATTATAGTGATATTTCAAACTAATTGGTTTCTTTAATTAGTATCACACATGTCTCCCATCTTGTTATCCGTCATTCAGCCTATTTAAATGGAGAAAAGTAGTCACTGTGCTGTTTGGTATCATTGTGTGCACCACACTGAACATGGACCAGAGAAAGCAAAGGAGAGAGTTGTCTGAAGAGATCAGAAAGAAAATAATAGACAAGCATGGTAAAGATAAAGGCTACAAGACCATCTCCAAGCAGCTTGATGTTCCTGTGACAACAGTTGCAAATATTATTAAAGTTTAAGGTCCATGGAACTGTAGCCAACCTCCTGGGCGCGGACCAAGAGGAAAATCGACCCCAGATTGAACAGAAGGATAGTGCGAATGGTAGAAAAAAGAACCAAGGATAACTGCCAAAGAGATACAAGCTGAACTCCAAGGTGAAGGTACGTCAGTTTCTGATCGCACCATCCGTCGCTTTTTGAGCGAAAGTGGGCTCCATGGAAGAAGACCCAGGAGGACTCCACTTTTGAAAGAAAAAACATAAAAAAGCCAGACTGGAATTTGCTAAAATGCATATTGACAAGCCACAATCCTTCTGGAAGAATGTCCTTTGGACAGATGAGTCAAAACTGGAGCTTTTTGGCAAGTCACATCAGCTCTATGTTCACAGACTAAAAAAATGAAGCTTTCAAAGAAAAGAACACCATACCTACAGTGAAACATGGAGGCTCGGTTATGTTTTGGGGTTGCTTTGCTGCGCCTGGCACAGGGTGCCTTGAATCTGTGCAGGGCACAATGAAATCTCAAGACTATCAAGGCATTCTGGAGCGAAACGTACTGCCCAGTGTCAGAAAGCTCTGTCTCAGTCGTAGGTCATGGGTCCTCCAACAGGATAATGACCCAAAACACACAGCTAAAAGCACCCAAGAATGGATAAGAACAAAACATTGGACTATTCTGAAGTGGCCTTCTATGAGTCCTGATCTGAATCCTATCGAACATCTATGGAAAGAGCTGAAACTTGCAGTCTGGAGAAGGCACCCATCAAACCTGAGACAGCTGGAGCAGTTTGCTCAGGAAGAGTGGGCCAAACTACCTGTTAACAGGTGCAGAAGTCTCATTGAGAGCTACAGAAAACGTTTGATTGCAGTGATTGCCTCTAAAGGTTGTGCAACAAAATATTAGGTTAGCGGTCCCATCATTTTTGTCCATGCCATTTTCATTTGTTTTCTTATTTACAATATTATGTTGAATAAAAATCAAAAGCAAAGTCTGATTTCTATTAAATATGGAATAAACAATGGTGGATGCCAATTACTTTTGTCAGTTTCAAGTTATTTCAGAGAAAATTGTGCATTCTTCGTTTTTTTTGTGGAGGGGTACCAACAAATTTGAGCGCCTGTATATATATATATATATATATATATATATATATATATATATATATATATATATATATATTTTTTTTTTTTTTACTGTTGCCCCCAAAAAGTTGGCTGCATGACGCCCCTGCCTCCAGGGCATGTCCCAGAGAATTCCCCCCTGAGCATTATGTGCATTTATTTGGCTAATTATATTGCTTTTTTTGTATAATTACTTGCAGAACAATAAACCACTTTACATTGCTTTCCCCCCCCTGTTATTTTTATTACTGCACTAATTACAAATATTACAGCAATGCCGTAATTTCACAAAGAAGTGTGAAACATATTTTATTTGTGTCAAAGTCCACCACTACAGGTCTAAGGGCAAAGTTGGATTTTGGCTGATTTTGGAAAACACAAGGGTGCGGTGCGCCCCGGAGCGCAGCATGAGATCTGAGTTAACTTTAACATGGAAACGAAAATAAAATGAGCACACTGAGAGATCACGGAGCAACTCTAGCACAGAACTCATTACCTCACACACTTTAATTCACAAATATCAACTGCACCTCTCCCGCTATACCTCCTTGTGCATAGGGGTTGTCTTTCTCATCCATGAAGTCCCAAGACTCTTAAAAATGAAAATCTCTTTCTTAATTAAAGAAGATTTTCTTCACAAGGCTTTAAACTATTCAACTAAGTACACCCGTAGTGTTAAATACAATTTACACAGTCCAATTATTTGTTAAATAAAATAAATCATGATAATTTAAGAATTCAAAGTGCAAAATCCATCCCGTTACTATACACATGAAATTGTGTACTTTGAAATTAAGGTATTCATGTAAGGATGAATTGAGACATGTGAACATTTATCTTTGCAGATCGACTCAAGTGTCATAAATATTATGACAGATGAAGAACTGGAGAAGTATATTAATAGTTTCGGGGATCGACTGGCACTGAGAGCCTTTTGCCACCAAATAATGGCTGGTCTAAGTACTTCTGGTGCAATGGAGAAAACAACTGTTTTACAAAGATTAAGGGACAAACTAAGGCGAAAACGTAACGATCATGGCAATGGTGATGGTTTGTCCAATAAACAAGTGGGCAATAAACATGCAGCAAAAGAAAGCAGACGAGTGGAAATTGGCTGGCTTCATTTTCAGATGGGGGAATTTCACCAAGTCAAAACTAAAAATGGAGGTGGAACCCGACATCTGACTTATATATTAATATACAGTATATAATAAAAATTGAGGAGTTAATGAAAACAGGGAAAGAATTCTTTTTTCCACATGGGCTCTCCCCAAAAGGACATGCAGAAAAATTTACTTTTGAAATACGAGACTTCAGTCAAAACATTGTTTCTCCAGAATGCACTGTATGTGAACTCTATGATCAGACTAAACTGCGAATGTTACGACTGTATATTTGCACGACAGAAATACACACAATTTGCCCACAACGTGACCCCTCTTCAGACTCCTCTTCTGATTTTCTTCTTGATGAGCAGACGCTGGAAAAGCTGAGTAGGGTAGGTACCAGTATGATTGTTTTCACGAATGATGGAAAGACATATCAGTTTGATCAGTTTTAGGTTTTGTAAGCTACATATTTTTTAGGCTACAAATTGTTTTGATAATGTAGAGATGGAAATACTGTATTTTTTAAAAAAACTATGTAAATTTTATCAAAATCCAGTATAAAGCATTCATGTTCACATACATTTCTGTGGTTTGTTGTGTTTTGCCTATTAGCTATTCCCTACTTTGAGAACCGTATTAAGCCAATATCAGGTGTGGGATGAATTCAATTTACAAGGACATATGTATACTTTTGAAAAATAACCTGACAGTAATAATAATACAAACCTATGCAAATGTATTTTACGATTTCAAAATATGTGCCCAATCCTAGTAATATAGATTTTGCCCAAAGAATGAATCTGCAAAGCCTGTGTTGGTAGTTTATTCTTTTTTTATTGTTTCCACTTGATATTATGGGCAATATTCATAAAACATTTACCACCAACATAAGTTTACACCTGTTTATAACTAATAAGATGTCACGGGTGACCCCGAACCAGCTGTCATATGTAGTAAGACATTGGATCCCTTCGCATGGAGGGTCTCAGTGGCTAGAGTTCACGGTTCCTCGATTGAGTCAGATTCAGTTGTATTAAGTTTGCCCACTGATGATGCAGAGCAAAACAAATGCTGGGTGCCTGCTGATATGAACAACAGTGAGTTCTGGCCCCCCACTGTGTTCTGGATGGATGGCATACCTCCTAAGGTGTCTCTGTGCGAGCAGAAGGAGATGCGTGAAAGAAACATGTACAGGTCCAGAATGCTTGTGAGAGGTACAGAGTTAGCCCTGGTTCATGAAATGAGAAGTGATTCTCTTGTTATGTGTGACTGTGACAGATGCAGAGGTGAATCACCCCGGACTGGGCCCAAGCCATGTCCAGCCTGCGGTCATTTAGTAAGACATTGTCGAATTTTGTTTGAATGTGATGATTCCGAGGGACTTTCTTTCTCTCATTTGAATGTAAATCCCAGGGATGTAAAAAGAGTTGAATGTATGGATTGTGAGAACGGCCACCTGGTAAAATGGGCACATCTGGGCAAATTAGAATGTGAGGAAGGTGTCCCTATTAAGCGTGTACAAGTGTCTTGTAGGTATAAGGTCAAGACCATGACGACCCACACCTGTGATGCCAAACGCTGGATAAAGGGGCCAGTGGTGGTCTTCGCTGAACCAACTCGGGATGAACGCAGAACAGAAATGGAGTCCTGCTGGGAACGAGCTGAAGCCTTAGACATGGATTGGATGATTTAAATATATTAATGAAATGCATGTGATATAATCATTTGTAATGTTTAATAGTTTTTAGTCTGTAACCATAGTTTTTAGTTTGTAACCATTGCTGTAAGAATGCTCTCTCTGTATGACCCTTTAGCAGGAGCAGGCATGGCCTGACACCTTAACCCAGTCAGCCTCAAGCAGTCTCTTATCAAGATGGGCACAGCTCCAGAATTGAGTGCTGGAATTTCTGCTAATACTTTTTCAGCTTGAATACAGAATAATGCTATACTAATAAATACATGTTAATATGTTTGCTTTAAATAGTATAGATTGTTGTGGTAACATATAATCATAGGTAGTGATAATTATTGTTAGTGTGAAATACTATGAACAATTTTTATGTATAAGATCATATGCTTCACTTTGCTTAATATGATAGCATACATGAAACTGTTTCTTATCGAGATAGGCATGGTAATTCAATGAAAAGAGTCCTAATTCAATGAAAATAATTGCTGTGTGCTTACATTTAAGAATTATACTTTCTGAATATAAAGGAAAAAGGAGTTAGGAATATTCTTAAGGGAAAGAGAAAAACAGAAAAGGACTAAAAGATCTCACTTTGAGTCGGTTTCTGCCTGTAATTCAGTTTTAAAATAAGTGGGTGAGTAAGAACAACCTAGAGTAAAGCAGCCTCTAATTCAATAAAAAATAAACATTTCAGAAGATACACCACAAATAGAGAACAGAAAAATTGAATACGAATCCTATTTTAATATTGCTGTAATGCTGCTAGCTATAAAAGTAATAAGGTTAGCAGCAAAAAAGCCATAACATACAAAAATAAAAGGATTGAATAAATAAAGTACTAGTTTGACTCTGAAGTTAAAAAGATGCAGCATAAAAAGAAGTTGTGGTTAACATACAAAATAAAAGGATTGAATAAATAATGAAGAATAAAAGCAGAAGATAGGTTTTAGAAGAGTAAACTCTATGTGACCTGTCTTCTTGAACTCTCTATCAGCCTGCCCTTGGAGGGATTAGTGCTAGGCGCTGGGAGGCCTCCTTGGCGAAGAGAAGCAGGAATTCTCTTA
Organism: Huso huso; assembly: GCA_036884735.1. Classification (NCBI taxonomy): domain Eukaryota; kingdom Metazoa; phylum Chordata; class Actinopteri; order Acipenseriformes; family Acipenseridae; genus Huso; species Huso huso. Next base: position 35,459,029 of record CM072670.1, read on the forward strand.
TCAGAGGGCTTATGGTATCAGGGGCCGGAATTATTCCCAGGACTGCAGAAAAGGGAGTTAGAACGGATGGTCTTAACACCTAATTAAAATAACTAGTCGAAGGGCAGAAGAGGCACGCAAGACACAGGTGTAAGGAGACTTATAGAAACATCCATCACTACTAAATTTGGCAAGGAAAGAGGTGTCTCCAACAAACTGGATTTAGCCAGTATGGGTATAGCTGAAAAATACAGGGTCATCTGGATGTCAATTGAGTTCAGGCAACCAGGGGCCCATAGGAGAAAAAACATTACAGCTTTACAGCTCAGTAAAATAGGTAGGTTTTCTATAAGAAGAAAACTCTACACTAAAAAGATATAGAATGGAAGTTCCCTATAATACCTGCTAAACACACCTGTAAGGAAAGAAGGAAACTAATTTGAGTGAGATGACATGAGGGAATATATTTTTGAAAGCCAAGTTCATGTAATCAATTATAACCATTATAACTATAACTGCTATATTATGATATAACTGTTGGTGTTGCATATATTCAAACACCACTCTTTTTATAATGCACACAATTATTGGTGCTGCATATATTTAAATACCACTCCTTTCTATAATGCACACATATTAAGTAGTGAATCAAGGTAGCAAAGATTTTATGAACTCTGCTTCACCTAACTTTTTAGATTTTACAAGGACATATGTATACTTTTGAAAAATAACCTGACAGTAATAATAGATTTAGATTTTTGGTATGCGCAAACCACTAATCCAATATTAAAGGCATTTTAATAAACCGAAGGAGCGCTGATGTTGCTCTGATTCGTAAAACTTCAAATAAATGAGTCTGAGTGATTTTCTTGGTTAAATAAAGGTTTCATGGACACACTGCTCGTCCAGTGCTCGAACATAAACCACTAGGAGTTTTAAACATCTCTGTCCTCCTCAACGTCTCCCCTGAGTTAAGAGTGTGTACAGAGCAAATAATATAATAAAAAGAGAACGTGAAAAGTGAAAACGTGACAAAGAAAACAACATGAACTTGTAACGTGTAGCCTAATTGTACTCCCAGGATGTTCATTTGAGTCCTAAATACATTTAAATTTTGATTTTCTTAACAGGTCAGAAAAAAATGCAGACAATCAAAAGGCAATAAACACAAGAAAACTGATCATGTGCATATTCAGCATTCAACACCCAATCAAGATAATGGCACAAATATTACATGTCAGCCTATTGCCAGCCAAGTTTTTGATATTCAAAACCATAAGACTAGTTCTAGTCAGTCAGATGCTGAAAATATGGGATATCTAAATGAGGAATCAGACCCCTTTCTCGACTGTGCCATCCACGCATCACTGGAAGACTCAGAGTTCCAATTTGGACCTTTTGTTGATGACAAAGATGGTGACCTTGATTCAACAGTCCCTGTGACATTTAATGCACATGAGCTATCTGACCAGGATTTTAAAGTAATTCTTCTTGCACCTTAGGGGACCTTTTTTTTTATTAAGATGGTTATATGCCTACTTTATTAATACCCAACTAAAGTTATTTGTAAATTAGAGACTGTAGTGTACATCTCATATTATATAAATCTGCTGAAATCCAATTGGGTTATTAATGTCACGTTAATGGATGCTTTCTTCCAAATTATTGTTTTGTATTTTGTAGCTAGACCATTCGATGTCATGTCCCCAATTTTGTGATGCTGAAGAACACTTTCAGCATGTTAAATGTCAGGAGCTTCAGTGTTCTCTAGCTTCAAAAATGTGATGACAGCACAATACATGATTTAAAAAAAAAAATTAAAAAGTCTATTATGGTCTATGGTGATAAATGGTCTATGGTGATAAAAGTATAAATAAATAATAAAATGAGAAGTACAGTGACTTGGCTGTTGTTTTTCTTTTGTTCACTGGTATATTCTTATATTTTAATTTTGCAGGATTCAATATTGAGTGATCAGCCTATAGAATCTGTGGCATCATCGTCAAGAAATGATTGTCTTCCACCAGGACCATCTGAGCAAGCAGCAAATGTGAAAGAGTCACGATATGTAAAAATACGACGGGTAATGGTTATCAAGGATCTTTTGGAAATTTTCATGGATTGTAAGGTACTAAATTTAGCCCTGCGAATGGAGTTTGCAAATGAAAAGGCTCTTGATGATGATGGAGTATCAAGAGATGTATAAACTGCATTTTGGGAAGAATTCCTAGAACATTGTGAAGGGGAAGATGAACGAGTTCTGAGACTACGGCCTGATTATTCTGAGAGGGAATGGCAAGCAATCGGCAGAATTTGGGTTAAAGGATATATGGACCATGGGTTGATACCTGTCAGGCTTTCACCAGCATTTATCCTTGCATGTAATCATGGAGTTACTGCAGTGGATGAAGAACTCCTGATGTCATCTTTTATGAAATATCTTTCTGCTGGTGAGCGATCAGCTGTTGAAAAGGCACTGCTGGGCAATATGGATGAAAATGATGATGAGGAGTTACTTGATCTTTTTTCAAGGATGGGATCACACCACCTGCCTCCCAAAGAAAACATGCATGCTGTCATTCAAATAATGGCCCACAAAGTTATTCTTCAAGAGTCGAAATTCATAATTGATTGTTTCTCTTCAAGTATTACTAGTGTGCAACTGAATCTGCCAACCAAGCAAAGCATAGTGGAACTATATGGATCGAAGAAACCCACAAACAAGAAAGTTGCATGAGCAGAAACACAAAAACCTCTTCTAGATCTGAAGAGAAATCCCCTGATCTGACTATAGGGTGAATCCTCATGGGTTCCTCTGGCATTGGAGTAGCACAGCGATAACCAGAGAGTGCTATAACCCAGTTTGAAAGTGGCTAAAAGAGAGTCTGACATAGGCTGTGGTGAAAAAGCACCCACGTGCAAATTTATTCACACATTAACACACAAAAACACTTACCCCTGAATAATATAAAGCACATACTTGAAACAATCAACTGTAAATACACTGAAAAATATATGTTTTCCCCATGTTAAATGTTTTTTTTTCCCCTACAGAGGTTTCAATTCCTATTCCTAAGTATTCCTAATACATTCACACATTCCTTAAAAGAATGAAAAGGGGTTTCAGAGATGGTAGTTTTCTTTTACTCATTTCACAAGCTATTTAGTGGAGTGCTTCATTACCAGTTTCAAACATGCTCTGGAAATCCACCCGACACGTTGCTTCAGTAGTAACTCCTTTCAATTGCAGAAAGCAATGCAAGTGCATTGGGCTCTATACGCATAAGTGTACAACACAAATCTATGTGGAGGTTTATCAAAAAATAAAATGCATCTTAAATATATATCATTTGTTATTTTTATTTTATTAATATTATTTATTTGTTTTTGTTTCTCAGTTGCCAATATTTTCTGTTAACAACATATCAACTTACATTTGCTCAGACTCCAGATCAAATCAGTCAACACTGATCAGCTGTTCACTCTCGGATCGGTGGCAGGAATAGTGAACATTTGATCAATATTGCTTATTTGAGCAAGTCACAGCACATTAGGGTGATATATGATTAATTATTAAAAGATGAAAAGCAACTTTAAAATATTGGGAAATTAAAATTAATAACGAAAATTACAAAATATATATTCTAAGATGCATTGCATTTTTGGGAATTTCATAAGACGTGAGCTTCAGGCTGCCTTGCGGTAATTAGGCAACAATTTAGCAAAGGCGTAACTCTCAATTTACGAGTTGGTTTCTTTCAGTTACGAGTTGAATTCTTTATAGCATGTGCTACTTTACAGGGATGCATTTATTTCATTCCTTAAACGTACGTACAAATCCAACGCTTGATAGGGCTCATTCGGAAGGTCCAGATGTGACTCAGCCATTACAATGTTGCACATGTCAATGACATCAGGGTCACATGGCACTGGTAGTCGAAAAGTGCATTCACTCCTACACACCTGAAGTTCGACACTTTCAATGGGGGGCATGTAGTCATAGGTCCTATACAGTTCAGGGAACAAGTACATAACACTGGGCCGTCCGCTGGGTACTTTGTCATTCTTCGATGGCCTAATGACATGTGAATCCCACACTCGTGCCGTCTCATCTAACTCATCCTGCAAATAAGAAGAAGAAGAAGAATATATCCAATTAATATAATATGCTAACCTCTATAATGAAGGATGTTTAAAATGAATACAATAACGAAAACGTGCAGAACAATTGGGTGTGGGGCATTTGTTACACACTACTACTAAGTTGCAGGTAATAACAAAGAGCTATGTGAACTTAGCAACTTTTACAAAATAATTAAACTGCATTAAAAAAATGCGAACGAGGAGAAAATGTTTATTAACAATCATTATATAAACTGGTTGTACTAGTATTTTAAACAAAAGACAGCAGGTGCAAACAAAAAGTGGGATTTTAATTCAGCTTTAGTATTATGTGGGAAAAGTAGCCTAATAGTCCACAATTTGCTGTTGTGATACCTATTTTTTATATTTTAAAAAATACCCTTTGAAAAGGCTAAAGCTCCATCACTCACAAACAGAAAGCATTGTTTTACCTGCACTGTACATTTATCCATTTTTCATATTTACTTTAGAGTGCAGTATTTTTAAATTAAAAACAGGCATACAACGAAACAGCGATAAAGGGGTTTGTTAGCATTTGTCTTAAGGGGGGTATTACTCTCTGGATTTCAATCGGCTCACCTGGGTTATGCCCATGAAGAAAAATTGGAGTAGACTTTTGTCCAAAAAACCCCCGTCATAAATCCTGTTATCTTTGAGATCGCCGAACAAAGAAATCCAGAATTCCATACATTCTTTCCTGAGAAAACCCCACCAGCTCTCTATCCGCTGATTTGCCGTGCTTGCACCTTCCACATAGCTCTCTATCAGCATTCCATCGTGGATATTTCTCGTCTGAGGAAACGCTGAAAATCTCGGACATGTCCATTTTCAGTTCCAGGATCTCCCCTTACAATTCTAGGACAGCCACCTAAACTCTCCACTGTTTTCATATAGTAGCCTCCGACTAGCTTTGGGTCACTACTCGTTGTATATGCATTTAGCCAGATTATTTTTCTAGAGAATCCATCAATGCATCCATTAATGCAAATACCAAAAGGTTTTAATTTATCATAGGAATCCAAATGCCAAATGTAGTTGGGCCCCTTGGCAAAGTAGTTGCTTCGATGAAGACGTCTTGCTTTTCTGAGTTTGACACCGTTTGGATCAAGTTCTAACAAAATTAAACAAACTATTTCTTTTTTTTACATGTAGACCATTTTCTCTGCATTTTGCATACATCCATCTGTATCCATGGAGTTGGCCTGAAGTTTGAAGCTGTGCATGGATAAAATTGATAACCTCCTCAATTTCCGTGTATCCCTTTCTGCGAAATAGTCTTCTGGATTTCAAAATACGTTTTAAATGCCTTTCACTTATCACATACCCATGACGAGTGTAGAGTACAGATACTATGTCTTTATATTTAAGCCAAAGGTGAAAGTAAAATTCAATACATTGCTCAATAGCCATCAATGCGACTACGAGGTTACTGTCCTGTGCACTTGCTGTTCTGACCACGTGGTGTGAATACAGGAAATGCAATCTGGTGCGCACGTGATGCTATCTGAGATGCTAATGCGTGATGCTATCTGAGATGCTATCTCGTGCGCACGTGATGCTATCTGAGATGCTATCTCGTGAGCACGTGATGCTATCTGAGATGCTATCTCGTGCGCACGCGATAATATATATATACAGTACTGTGCAAAAGTTTTAGGCAGGTGTGAAAAAATGCTGTAAAGTAAGAATGCTTTCAAAAATAGACATGTTAATAGTTTATATTTATCAATTAACTAAATGCAAAGTGAGTGAACAGAAGAAAAATCTACATCAAATCAATATTTGGTGTGACCACCCTTTGCCTTCAAAACAGCATCAATTCTTCTAGGTACACTTGCACACAGTTTTTGAAGGAACTCGGCAGGTAGGTTGGCCCAAACATCTTGGAGAACTAACCACAGTTCTTCTGTGGATTTAGGCAGCCTCAGTTGCTTCTCTCTCTTCATGTAATCCCAGACAGACTCGATGATGTTGAGATCAGGGCTCTGTGGGGCCATACCATCACTTCCAGGACTCCTTGTTCTTCTTTACACTGAAGATAGTTCTTAATGACTTTCGCTGTATGTTTGGGGTCGTTGTCATGCTGCACAATAAATTTGGGGCCAATCAGATGCCTCCCTGATGGTATTGCATGATGGATAAGTATCTGCCTGTACTTCTCAGCATTGAGGAGACCATTAATTCTGACCAAATCCCCAACTCCATTTGCAGAAATGCAGCCCCAAACTTGCAAGGAACCTCCACCATGCTTCACTGTTGCCTGCAGACACTCATTCGTGTACCGCTCTCCAGCCCTTCGCGAACAAACTGCCTTCTGCTACAGCCAAATATTTCAAATTTTGACTCATCAGTCCAGAGCACCTGCTGCCATTTTTCTGCACCCCAGTTCCTGTGTTTTCGTGCATAGTTGAGTCGCTTGGCCTTGTTTCCACATCGGAGGTATGGCTTTTTTGGCCCCAAGTCTTCCATGAAGGCCACTTCTGACCAGACTTCTCCGGACAGTAGATGGGTGTACCAGGGTCCCACTGTTTTCTGCCAATTCTGAGCTGATGGCACTGCTGGACATCTTCCGATTGCGAAGGGAACTAAGCATGATGTGTCTTTCATCTGCTGCAGTAAGTTTCCTTGGCCGACCACTGCGTCTACGGTCCTCAACGTTGCCCGTTTCTTTGTGCTTCTTCAAAAGAGCTTGGCAGCACATCTGGAAACCCCTGTCTGCCTTGAAATTTCTGCCTGGGAGAGACCTTGCTGATGCAGTATAACTACCTTGTGTCTTGTTGCTGTGCTCAGTCTTGCCATGGTGTATGACTTTTGACAGTAAACTGTCTTCAGCAACCTCACCTTGTTAGCTGAGTTTGGCTGTTCCTCACCCAGTTTTATTCCTCCTACACAGCTGTTTCTGTTTCAGTTAATGATTGTGTTTCAACCTACATATTGAATTGATGATCATTAGCACCTGTTTGGTATAATTGTTTAATCATAGACCTGACTATATGCCTACAAAATCCCTGACTTTGTGCAAGTGTACCTAGAAGAATTGATGCTGTTTTGAAGGCAAAGGGTGGTCACACCAAATATGGATTTGATTTAGATTTTTCTTCTGTTCACTCACTTTGCATTTAGTTAATTGATAAATATAATCTATTAACATGTCTTTTTTTGAAAGCATTCTTACTTTACAGCATTTTTTCACACCTGCCTAAAACTTTTGCACAGTACTGTATATATATATATATTTTACCATGTCCCTTCAGGGCTTCCGTAGTTTTAAGTTTAATTTAAATAGGGTTGTTTTTTTTAATGTTTTTTCGATGTTGAATACACACACTTTTTATGGAGCTTCTGGAGAAATGGTACGTTGTAAAATCGTCAATGAATGTTTTTTTTTTTTATGCTATTAAGACAGATTACATTGAAGTGCTAATTTACAGTCCTCCTTTATGTTTTTATGTTTACCATTGTTTGTCTTTAAGTGGCTCTGTATGGTACGCGCTTTGAATAACAAACCGAGGTTAAAATATGACTTAAAATATTGGAAGTAAAATATAGAAATATGAAATGAGTGAAACATTAAATTTATGGCCGTTTAAATGGTAAACGACCGGATTAACAATGGGTTTAAACGTGTAGTCAATTAAACGTAGATTTACAGCCCTACAAAAAACAATGCAGAACATAAACAAGTCATAATAATAATAATAATAATAATAATAATAATAATAATAATAATATTAAGTTCGGCCTCACTGGTTGGTGTGGCTGTCCATAGGCGATCAGTTGGCAAAAAAGAGAAAAAGAACAGGTACTGTCCAACAGCAAAACATCCACATGACGGCTTGCAGTCGAATTAGAAAAAACAATGGCTTTTTTCAAGGTAAACGGCAAGGTAAAAAATAAGTGTCAGCAAAGTTGTTAAAAAAATGAAAAATGTTTTAAAACTGTACAAACAAAAACTAGTCAAAACGTATTGAACTTTCTAACTTAATGCAGTTTTACATTAAAACACAACCAGCTTAGCAAACCTGAACACTTTCAAATATCCCGCGGCAAACCTTCAGCAGCCAACAAAACAAAAGGAACTCCCAAACAGGAAAAGGTGCCCTCCCAAAGTACCTTAGTGCAGGGTTTAAAAAGGCCAAGGTCCTCCAGCACATTTAAAGGGGCAACGATTCCTAAAACCAGCACTTAAAAGTGAAACAGCCAACATACATTGAAACTTTAGGTTTCTTTTTTTATTGTTAGACACAAATTTTTAAATACCTGGCCAGGCTAACAGTGGTGCACATCAATGGACCACTCAATTAATATTCATTTTGTGTGACAGGTGTCACAAACTAATACACTAATACACATTTTAAATCACGAAAACATCATCATTTAAAACATATTTAAAAGCACAGTAATTGCAAACATCATCCATCTACCTGTAATTTTAGGCAACTTGAAAACAATCGTTATGCACGTACCTTGCATATTGTTCACGCTGTGCTCCTTTTTGCACAGCAGAGTCCTTTAGTACAGTCTCCTTAGCTTAACCGTTTAACTGTCACTCGCTTTATTAATCACTATTTCTATACCAAATATGTCATACACATTGTTTTAATTGTGAGTCTTATCTAATGAAAGATGTTAAACGTTTATATAAGAACAACATAGAAATACTGTCTATAATTCATATTAGTACTGTATTTTGTAACAAACTATTGAAAATGTATTTTTTCTTGGTAACGTACTGGTTTTCTTTTTCTTAAAAGGAAAAAAGAAACTTGGTAAAATTACGTCCAAGTGTGCTCGCTCACCGGTGGTGCACAGTAGGGGTCACAAATTCCAAGTATCTGAAATTATATCTTTCTAATTCCTGTGACTAGAGGTAAGAAGTATGCTCTGTGGTTGCAAATACATTACATTTTGCTGTGGAAGATACCATTTTTGCATTAGCCATGGTTGTTTTTACCACTAGTATGTAGCCTGCTGGGGTCATGTGACTGCAACCCCTCACATGGATTGTTTATTATTCAAATGCTGGGGACAAAGTAGAATGTACAGCTCAGTACTAAACAGTACATTTCTAATAAGACAGTGGAAATTGTTTAAGCAACTAATGTATGTCAAAGAAAATATTATAGGAAGGTTGGTGTTTCTTATGCATTTCACTTAAACGGACATTAGGCGTCCAGGCTTGTTAATTCCTGCCGCACGCACAGATGCCAATTCCCAGACTGTCCGGTCAAACCCGCAGGTGGCAACCCTAACTCAGGGAGATGGTGTTGAATTCCCTGTGACCAGGTGGGTTGCAGTGCGCAGGTGTTGAAGTGATGCGGTGCACAACTAAAGACAAACAAGTGATTTCAATATCCAAACAATGTTTTATTTGGGGGAGGGTTTGTAATCCAAGGCGCTTGTGACCGCAAATAATAATTCCAGGCAATACACAAGCAATGTGTATTGCACTGTTTAAACTACGGGTTACAGTCCCAAAATAATTGACACAGTATTAAACACATACAAGACACACACATGATCACAAGTCCACAGTGAGTGCTAATGTGGAAGTGGTGAATATACAGTTTATCCATGAACAATGGTGCAGTGTTGTCTGGGTTTGTGCTGGCCTTAAGCGACAGCTCTGGATCGTGTTAGTCATCAAATAAATAACAAACAGTACAATTAGATATGAAGAAACAAACAAACACTAAGCACTCATGGTTATTGTATATTTGGTCCTTCAGCGTTTCTCTTAACCATAAACAAAAGGAACAGATCACCTAGCCACGTCCCATTTTGTACTGTCAGTCACGCCCCCTTGGTTAGCGAGTGCAGCCGTTTCTCCTCCAATCCGTGGTTGCCACATCGCTTTCCCTCTGGAGCGATGACTTGGTGTACCATAGCTCCGCCCCCTTTCTACATGGCCGACTTCCACCTAACCCTTAGAATGAATTGTCTGACCATCCAGTCCTGGGCACTCTGTTCTCTTTACGCAGGTCGGGAGTGAGATTTATAACCCAGATTCATTCTTTCTCTGTCACACCCCCATAAACAACAACAAACATTCTCCCCACTCATTCACTCACTCCCCATGCTAACGGCGTGACCCGTTCCCCTTACAATACATGTAATATATATACAAGACAGACGAGACAAACTGAACAGACAACAAGTCTGCAACAAAGCAATTGTCTGGGTCATTACAATATATACATAGTTTTTATTTTGAAAGTAAAAATATATGAAAGTATGACAACCTTTATGTACAAAAATCTTCACTAATATACAATTAAACAAGAACTGTTGAATATTTATTTTCGTTTCATACAGTATTTAATGGTAGTGTTTATATGATAGTGAAAATAAATAAATATCAAGATACATAAATAGATAAATACTCTATTCATTTATTTAAATATTTATATTAATGTATTTATTTATTGATTTATGTTTTACTTTTAACAAATATATAGGCTATTCTTTAGCATAGCTAATTCTCAGAAATGAATGTTCTTTTGTCCAGTGGGGACCACAAATAGTGTTACTCTCATCAACCAGTATCAAGAGAGGAAACCATACTTCCTTCTGCTAATAGGGACCACAATGAGCGTTACACTGACAGGAAACCAAACATTTTCAGAGCTCAAGATCAGAATCTCAGAATGAGGATGATAATGATGAAGATTAATGATGACTCGAAAAATCTCAAAAATATAACAAAGTCCAGAGAATTCTCAGCTGGCTGACTTCATCTTTCAAAATACTGCTCGTCTCAACTAATCGTGTAGCACTGATGACAGTTAACACAACACACTTGCAAACTGGAGGGTATAGGTTCAAATCCCACATATACCAAACCTTTTTTTATATAAAATAATTTTTTTTTCAGAAAAATGTTCCATTTTAAAATATCAATACATCGTTTAATATAAATGATACAGACGTCCACATAAATGCGTTCCTGTGGCAATGTGCCCCACCCCTGTGTGCATTTGTGTGTTATATGTTGCGTGTGGTGTGTTAATGTTGGTGTATTGTAGTTGGTACACGGGACATAATGTGGGTAATGAGCATGAGTGTTTAAAATGTATAATTGTATTTAGGCACAGGCATTGCACTTCACATGCATTTAAAGTATTTAATAGTATCTGAGCACGGGGTTGCACAGATTAGTTCATGTGGGATTCAAGTGAATAATTAATTAGTAATTGAATCCCAGCACAACAGTATATATAGATGCACGTTTTACTCACTCGGGGTTGTGTGTTCAGAGCGAAGGAACGGGAGAGAGTGAGGAGGTAAAAGAAATAAACCATAAGAAGCAATTGCTACGTGGTGCTGGAGGACCAGCACGGTACGTGTTTGTTTAGTGTTCGTCCCTGTTTGTTAGTGTCTGTTCGTTTTGGTTATCTGTCTGTTTATGTTGGTCTCAAGTGCCGTGTGCTGTTTTTTTGTTTAAATCTTTTATTTGTTTCATTAAACACACTGAGCGACGCAGCGTCTCAGTTTCACTTGCCATTACTGCCTGTCTGTGTGTTTCTTTCTGGCCTGATGTCACCCCTACAGCCAGCCTGTTCACAGTTCCATGTAGCATATGACAAGTATCACTGGGCCTACGGCCATACTATGTTTTTAAATCAGCCTGAATAATAAAGTTACTGATTTCACAAAGGTAGTTGTAATCAATTAATTGCATTATAGCAAGTATCGTTATATTAACAATCGTTGACCTATTATTTTTTATTTGGTAGGAAATGTAATGAACACTGTATCTTTACATGCAGAATTGCTTCCTTCAGCTACACCTGCCACCTCAGCTTGATCGCTCCTCTCCTCCGCTGTGTCTTTCATTCCATCAGCAGTGTTTAAGGCGGTGGTTCCCAACCTTGGGGTCGCCACGATAAAAAATGGGGTTGCGCACACCTGCTCTGCAGTGTAATTTTAGTTCTGTAGTTCGGGACAAACACCAATCACAAAATGTTTTAGTACAAATATTTATTGTAGAGAATGCAGAGTATGCGATTTTACAGAAAAGTATGCTGTATATACACATTCATTTGGCATCAAACCTAACTTGGTTTGAGGGTTCGCTGCCTGGCCGACTGGACGAAGCTGAGACCCCCAAAAAGAACAAGCCGGTCTCAATGCCACAATTAGAATTGAATATAGCCCACTTGAAGGTTTAGCCAACCTTTAACAAATGATCATCAGCACGCAGGAGAGGAAAACAAAACCCATTTTTGGGAAATAAACCTCTGGGAATCCATGGCTGATTCGATTGCCCTTCCTCCAGGCAGGCTACTAACACTCAAGAGCACATTTCTGTAAAAGCATTTTTAGGCTCCGTAATATTTGTTATAATGTAAACTTGGTAAGCACTGGAGGATCAACAACCTAACCGTTTGATAAGAGAGTCTGGAACTCTGTGGGAAGAAGCTGCTACGATTCTGAAGGAATGACAGGAAAACTGCTCAGCTGCGAATCCGGACCTGGAAATAAATCAGGTGAAAAGGTGAAAGAAGAACAAATGTTGGGTGACGATTGTTCAGTTTTCGTTAATAAACAGCGGGCCTGAGTGTGATGTGCCCTGAGAAAGATGGAGATGGATAAGAGAGAAAGGGGTCATATGGGCCAACATGGGAGTTTAATTTATAAACAAATTGAAAAGCTTTCCCTAATCTTCCTGGTCAGTTTTTCTTTTTTGAGCAGGAAGGAAAGGGTATCAGATGAGGTGATTGCTAGGTCAGAGATTAAGGGGTGAATCTGGGGTTGAATTTGAGAGCGATGTAGACTCTGAGCACCTATGGGAACCCAAGAAGGCTAAGAGAAAGAGCTTTAAGGTTTTATCTAAAACAGGCAGGAGTAGCTGGAGCAGATGAGAGGCACCAAGAGAGAGTACGTTGATGGCTTATAGGTAGGCAAGCAGGGGGGAGAAAGAGATTCTGATAGTTGAAGCCCTTTCAGGATTAGTGAAATTTGTGAGTTGCAGAGGGTAGAGCTGGGACACCGAAATTGAGTTGAGTTTGTAGAAAAACTGGATGCCGGAAATTCAAATCTTATAGCTCTATTCTTAAGGGACATAATATAGGATGACGCTACGGGCACTGAAAATGATGGAAAGGAATGTTGAATGCAAAGTGAAATTTTAAAGCAATTCCAGGATGACCAGTACATTTGCAGTGAGCGGGGAGTGATGCTGAGAAGAGTTGTTTCTTGACCCTGCAGAATCAGGGAATGCAGCAGGTGGCTCACATGAATGTCAGGTCTGAAAAGGGAGGAATCCGAGTTGGCAGGAGGTCGTCTTCGGGAGCTAATGCTCTGAATCTCTGCGTTTGGAAACGAGAAAGAGAATCGATTATATTCAGGTGCATATTATACAACAGTGGTGGGTGTCGAAACCCCCAGGATAGATCGCGGGAGCAGCCGCTCCTAAATGTAAAAACAATCTCTGGATACAAATGCTCAAAACTGCTGAAGAGCAGAAAGAAAAGCATTTCACAGAGAAAGGATCACCATGAGGGCCTGCTGGACGCCCATAGTGGCCACTGCAGGGGCCTGCTGGACGCCTGCAGTGAGGGGAGGTAACCTGAAAGGTTATAGTTGAAGCCAGAATGCTCAGAAACTGCTGAATGAGCCTTTGATTGACAGGTGCGATGGTCCTGCTTTCGGATTTTTCCGGTAGTAGACGCGCTTCGTGGAGATGTCGGTGCGGGCGAGGTGTTTCAAGTCCGCTTATAATAAGCGGAAATTTGGCTTGCTTCTTGAGTCGCGGGTTGGAATTTGTAAAAACACCCATACTGACATGGGTTGGGCTTGTTTTGTCGTGAGACTTGGCAACACTGGGTAAAGCAACGATCAGTGCTGACGTCATAGCGCCTGCGACGGGAAGGATGAAATAAAGTAAACATTCTCTTTTTATTAGGGTACAGTACCACGTATAAGACTGCGCATGATTAATACATACGTTTCCTGTTTATGAAGATGCAACTCCCTTGTATTGCAGTACTTTCACGCAGGACAGTTGCAACTGCGCCACATGCTTCAACGTTCCAGGAAGCTGACGTTAAACCAGTGTGTATACAGGCTGGCTGAAATACGTTACATGACAGAGAGAAACCTAACATGGATGCTTTTCTACAAAAAGTTTCTGCTTCAAACTCTAGCAGTGAAGCAAATGACCAGGATAAGAACGAGAAACAAAAGGAGTGCAAGACACGAAAGCGGAAATATGATGAATCTTTCCTTGAGTTTGGATTTACACGTACTGAAGTGAACGAGGGAGAAAGGCCGCAGTGTGTTTTGTGCCAGGCTGTGTTGTCTGCGGAGAGCATGAAACCTAATAAACTTAAACATCACCTGAGTTCACAACACATGGAACATGAAGGAAAGCCAAGGTCGTTTTCTGAGCATTATAAAAAAGAATAGACTTGCCAGAAGTTAAAATTCAAGAATGCTATGTCTGTGTTGGTGCAGTCACAGAGGGCCTCGTTTGAGGTGAGTTATCGAATTGCTCGGTGCAGGAAACCTCATACTGCTGGAGAAATGTTGGTCTTGCTGCAATTGACATGGTCAGAATTATACTTGGGGAAAATGCAGCAAGCGCAGGGTAGAAGCGATTGCAGCAAATCAAGAAGAAACACTGAACAAACGCCTACAGCAAACTGGCATTTGCTCTTCAGGTTGACGTGAGCACTGAGAGACGTGATGCACATTTCTTAGCCTATACTTTTTTGTCTGCCTCTTCCTAAAAACGAAACGGCACAAGAAATGTTTGATGTGCTGCAGAGCTACATACAGGAGAAAAAATTCGAAAATTCGTGGGATTCTGCACTGATGGAGCACCTTGTGTGGCTGGGTGCAGAGCAGGTTTGCGTGCCATGGTAAAGAAAGTTGCACCTGCTGCAGTATGGACATCCTGCCTTATTCACAGAGAACAGCTGGCATCAAAGGAAATGAGTAAGAATTGAACAATGTTTTGCAAAATGTCATTTCGATTGTGAATTTCATCAAGGCTCAGCCACTTCACGCTCGTCTCTTTGCCCAGATGTGCGACGAAATTAGGTCCCAGCATGATGCTCTGCTGTTCCACACCAAGATTAGGTGGCTCTCAAGGGGAAAAGTGCGTGAACGATTTGTTGAACTCAAAGATGAGATACGTGCGTATGCAATGGATTACAACAAAGAGGAATTTGTGAACTTTCTGTGTAATAGTGATCAGATGTGTCTGCTGGCATAACTAAGTGACATCTTTATAAAGCTTAACAATCTAAATCTCAGTCTGCAGGGCAAACATACACACACTCTCATGCTCAGCGACCGCATCAATGGATTTGTGAAGAAAATTGCTTTCTGGGGACAAAAACTTACTAATAGGAACTATGAGTCGTTCCCTCAGCTCTCTGTCTTCCTGACTGAGAACACCTGAATTGAGCCTCCTACACAGGTGATGACGGCCTATCTCCAACGACTTGAGGAGTGGTTTGGGACGTTTTTTTACAGACCTCCAGGACATATCCGAACTGGACTGGGTGCGTAGCCCATTTCTGTGTCAGCTTGATGCGATGAATCTGCCATCAAATGAAGTTGAGCAGCTCATTGAACTGTCCTGCAATCGAAGGATCCGATCTTCATTTTCTCAACTTGGCTTCGTTGACTTCTGGTTCAGTGTGAAAACAGACTATCCTGCTCTGTCAACACATGCAGTCAAGGTGCTTGTGCCTTTTGCCACAACTTATTTATGTGAAGCAGGATTCAGCGCCCTAGTTTCCATCAAGACGCGCTATCGCTCAACACTGGACATTACTTCAGAGCTGCGGTGTGCCATCTCTACCACAAAACCAAACTTCGACAAGTTGTGTCGGGACGCTCAGGCACAGGTGTCACACTAGTTCAGTTAGTAAAGCTTTTAAATGTGACTGAGCATGAGAATCTGTCATGTTTATCTGCTAAAATAATTCCTACACTAGGTACTGTAATGCCTGTGTGACAGGGAACCGGGTCGCTGGATCCTGCGCAAGTGTGTGCCTGTGGAAAATCAGCTGCGACGCGCAGTTGGAGACACGTTGCTAAGCAACCAGTTGAGTGGCAGGCTCGCCCTGAGCTAAAATGATCGAGAGGTCTGGATTGGCTGGGGGGCGTGCCTGGGGATGCTGCGCAGAGCTCAAAAAGCGGCTGCACTACAGCTCGGGGCTGCTGCAAGACCATTGCTGTATAGACGGGTGCTGAGTGAGTGAGTGAGTGAGTGAGTGAGTGAGAGTTTGTTTACATCCAGGAGGGAAGCGTCCGCTCTGCGGGAACGACTACTACGGAGCCCTTTAACTGCAAGACGGGGCCTGTGAAGGCGATTGCCCAGCCAGGACCGTCAGAATGGCCCGGAGTCGCCAGGACTTCAGAAATAACACAACAGAAGTAGGTCAGCTAAGGGGAGGTGGATCCCAAAACAGTATAAAGAGGGTTACCGTAGAGTAGTAGGTTCCTGGAGCGGGACGTTCCTTTTAGTGGGACTAGCGCTCGTCATTTTGTGTGGCAAACTTTTATTTTTAGCTTTTGTTTTTTGTTTTTATTGCTTTATTAAATGTGACACTAGGTCTACCATCGCTGGTACCCTAGTGTCAGCTCGGTGTTAAAATTAAATCTGCGCGTCTGAGCGGCGTATCAACACTAATCCTTGGTGTCTGTCAGTATTTTCCAGTGACTACCCACACATGTAACACTTCACCCTGTTACAGCCAGTTTAACATTCAGGGCTTTTTCTATATGTGGTTTAAAACTATAGTTAGAATGTGTAATAATTTGCATTCATAAACTATATACTTCTATTTTTCACTGGCATATCATTGTTAAATCTACGATGGCACTTACTGTTTTTCTTGCTAAAAGAAATTGTCATTGAGTATGATGCTTTCGTTTTGTGTGTGTGTGTGTGTGTGTGTCTGTGTGATTTATTTTGCTGTATTTTTAGTGGGAGTTTAGAGATGGTTGTATTGAGCAAACATAGCAAAATTAACAGTGAACAGTAATGGCAGTCTAGCCAAAACAGGGTAATATGTTCACTTTTCCTGGTTTTAGTCAGAATTCTAGCAGCAGTATTCTGAACAAGCTGCAAGTGGGATACCACACATTTTGGGACACCAGAAAAAAGTACATTACAGTAATCAATTCTAGATGAAACAATGGCATGCATTACACTCTCGGCATCAGATATGTTAATAATTGGTCTAAGTTTGGCTATATTTCTTAAATGGTAAAAGATACTGTAATATGCATTTTGTGATACATATTTTGAACAATTGGGAGGCTGTGTGGTCCAGTGGTTAAAGAAAAGGGCTTGTAACCAGGAGGTCCCCGGTTCAAATCCCACCTCATCCAGTGCTCATTGTGTGACCCTGAACAAGTCACTTAACCTCCTTGTGCTCTGTCTTTCGGGTGAGACATTGTTGTAAGTGACTCTGCAGCTGATGCATAGCTCACACACCCTAGTCTCTGTAAGTCGCCTTGGATAAAGGCGTCTGCTAAATAAACAAATAATGTATAATTCCTTTATTATACTATTCTAAATTTAGTAACCATGATACCAAGGGGCTCTTAGTGGTATGGAAGCACAATAAATATAATCCACAATTGAAAAACATAAAATAAATACATTTAATGGCGTTTCTTTGTTAGAGTTTGTGTTTTTAATGTTTTATTATTACAATATTATTTTAATATGTATTTTAATGGCATATTTATGACAGGCAAATGCTAATCTTGTCTGTATCATTTTGGAAATATAAAGCATTAACATTGAAATAATACAAATGAAAAGCCATGAATACATTCCCCTTCCCATATTTTAAATGCACCACGACACAATACATAACTTAATGTTACACTAGTACAAAGTATGTGAAACCAAAATAAAAGAAAATCTTGTAAACACTGTAGGTCGCCCTGCATAGCGAACAAATAATAGTAATTGCACACAAAATGTCTAGTTTGCAAATTCGAGTCAATCCTAGCTACCTCACTATAAAATGGGCATAAAACTATACAGTACATTAATTACGGAGCGTATGTTAATGTGCTTATGTAACGCGTGATTCAGAAATGTATTCGTTAAAAAAATAAAAAAAAATAAAAAATGAACGGGCATCCATTTACCCATCTGCTTCGTACAAATCCTCCCCGCTTTCCTCTGGCACTCCAACGTCTATTCCAGCACCAGCAAGCTGTGACAACGATCTCTATTTAATCATTTCATTCACCAAATAAAAATAAGGAAAGGTGGAAGGTGAATGCCCACTCTTTTCGTTGTTTCTCTTTGCCTCGTAATATTTTGATTTGAGTGTTTTCCAGTGGTTCAAATGTACCCTTCTTCAGTCAGGCGTTCACAAACTACACTAAATATATTATGTTCTGCCGCTTTCGTCCATCAAAGTGTTTTACAACTTCCAAGTCTTTCATTATTTTTATCAAGCACTTGTTTCAGCCTCCGTCCAAAAATACGTCTTTCTCATCTCTGCCATCTTTTCTCTGCGTTCTAAAACCACGTGCAGGAGAAAAGGGTCAAAGTGTGCACATGCGCAGTACGCTATTTCAATAAGTTTTCCGAAAAGTGTGTTTACATGATATACATTTTATTAGTTTTCGGAATTTAAATCGGAAATTTCTAGGTGCTGTTTTCCAAAAACTGACTTTCAGAATATTCAGATACATTTTCCAAAAACTGTGTTTACATGACTTTTGATATCGGAATTAGTTTTCGGAAAAATATCAGAATTCTTATGTTCCTGTAAACGCACTGAATGATTTATTAAAATGTTTGGATATACTGCTATTTTATGGATTACTGGCCAGTTCACAGTCATCTTAAAATCTTAAAATAATGCTAGAATATGTTTTGTTGGAAAATAATTTAAAAAAAAAAAAAGTTTTTTGATGGATTCAGATTTCACTGCAAATTGATTTATTTTCATAAGTTTTCTTTTGGTTAAGTGGCGCGGCTGTGCTCTGTGATTTTTTTTTTGGGGTAGGGAAGGAATGTTGCAAGTAACTTATGCAAGGCTCTCATTTCCCTCTGTATTTTGCACATTCGTCTTTTTGGTGTATGACAGTTCAGCGTGAGAAGTAACGGCTGGACGTTTAGTTAGTGTTCAGAAATTAGGATTTAAGAGTTATGTTACTGTTCAGGTATTTATGAATGGGAATAAGAGACACGCACTTCTTTCTTGTTTGATGACCAAGAAAAATAACTGCATTTCTAAAATGTTCAACTATACAAGCTACCTAATTTAAAAGGTTTGATAAAAACATCTAAAAACATAGTTTTTGCAATTTATTTTATTTACTAAAATTAGTGTTTCAAAAAGTTCTATTTTCACTCAGTGCATATTCTATGTGATTTCCATCCTTCACAATATTTATTCAAATGAATAAAGGACAGTTTAGATTGGTTTATTTATAATGTCATAGGTTTAATCATATAAAATGTTTTTAATTTGACATTTTCCCCAAGGAATGCTAATAGTGGGCCACAATGCCTAATGCAGCTAAACAGGTGGGCATGGAATAAAAATGTTTGGCAACACCTGATATAAGGCATAATTTTCTGATACACCATTTAAGTGGATCAGAAGAACAGCAAAAAGATAAAATGCGCATGAAATTAATTTTTATGTAGATCTTCTATTTCTTAAACCAACTATGGTGAAGCAATCTTGCTTGGTTATATTGATGACATTTCTACAGATAAAGAAATGTCATCAATAAAGGTAAAAAAGCTTGGGAACCCATGTTCGTGTTGTGCATTGTATCAAGCTGCCTCATCATGGCCTTCCCTTATGGATATTAACACCCGATTCTCTTCATCGCTCCAACAGACGTAAGTGGAGGATGGACACGGGTTTTGCTCAGACATAAGTAACTAGGAGAAATTGCACTGGAGTATAGTTATACATTTAAACAAAGTAGTGCTAAGTACTATACAATAAAATACTGCAACACCAATGTGATAACTTTGACTTAATTGACACAAATATATACATAAGTGTGGCAATGTGCCCCGCCCCTGTGTGTATTTTTGTGTTTTATGTTGTATGTAGTGTGAAAATGTTGGTGTATAGATATTACTGCACAGGATATAAATGGGTCTGTGTAGCACGAGTTATTTAAAATGTATAATTGTATTTAGGCACAGGGATTGTTTCACGTGCTTTTAAAGTATTTAATAATATGTGAGCACGGGAGTTCACGTGCTGGGATTCAAGTGAATAATTAATTGGTAATTGAATCCCAGCACAATTGTATATATAGATGCACGAAGCACTCACTCGGGGCTGTGTGTTCGGGAGTGGAGAACGGGTGAGAGAGGAGATAGTGATAAAAAGATAACAATTCTACGTGTTGGAGAACCAGCACAGTACTTGTTTTGTGTTTAGCGTTCGTCCACCCTGTTTGTGAGTGTCTATTCGTTTTGTTTGTCTGTTTATTTTGGCGTAAAGTGCTGTGTTCTGTTTTGTACAAACTTTTTATTTACAATAAACCGGCACAAGCAAACACATTTACCATTTCATCCATCCCGTCTGTGTTGTTCATTTCCTGGTTCTGACGTCAACACTTAGCCAGACTGTCACAATAAGTTACCAAATAGCAAAAATGCCCATCATTCACTATTGCATTTCTAGAAACAGTATATCATAACACGGCCATTTGCAATGCATATAAAGAAAACGATAATAGCACCCAAACACAATTTAAAGTCCATATCTCACATTGAAAATGATTTTTTGGCTTTGAGGTCTTACTTTGTTTACTTTCACAATGAGCAATAAATTAAATCTCCATGATCAATTTTATGGCACTGAGACGTAAAACTATCAATAATTCCGGAAAATACCGACAACGCACCGATGTACGAAGCTGGCGTGACGTCACTAGGGGAACACATACCAGGAACAGGAGTAGAGATATACATGGCTTCAGACTGTGAAAGCGATCATTACAAATTTCTCCAACATTTTGAGTAGTATGTATTACAATAAGGACAGCCGGAGTGTGGTGTGTAATGAAAGAAGGTGGGGAGGAAGAATAAGTGGTTTGAGGCCCGATTCCTAGAACATAAGAACATAAGAAAGTTTACAAACGAGAGGAGGTGATTCAGCCCATCTTGCTCGTTTGGTTGTTAGTAGCTTATTGATCCCAGAATCTCATCAAGCAGCTTCTTGAAGGATCCCAGGGTGTCAGCTTCAACATTACTTGGGAGTTGGTTCCATACCCTCACAATTCTCTGTGTAAAAAAGTGCCTCCTATTTTCTGTTCTGAATGCCCCTTTATCTAATCTCCATCTGTGACCCCTGGTCCTTGTTTCTTTTTTCAGGTCAAAAAAGTCCCCTGGGACGACATTGTCTATACCTTTTAGGATTTTGAATGCTTAAATCAGATCATCGCGTAGTCTTCTTTGTTCAAAACTGAATAGATTCAATTCTTATAGCCTGTCTGCATACAACATGCCTTTTAAACCCGGGATAATTCTGGTTGCTCTTCTTTGCACTCTTTCTAGAGCAGCAATATCCTTTTTGTAACGAGGTGACCAGAACTGAACACAATATTCTAGGTGAGGTCTTACTAATGCATTGTAGAGTTTTAACATTACTTCCCTTGATTTAAATTCAACACTCACAATATATCCGAGCATCTTGTTAGCCTTTTTTATAGCTTCCCCACATTGTCTAGATGAAGACATTTCTGAGTCAACATAAACTCCTAGGTCTTTTTCATAGATCCCTTCTTCAATTTCAGTATCTCCCATACGATATTTATAATGCACATTTTTATTGCCTGCGTGCAGTACTTTACACTTTTCTCTATTAGATTTCATTTGCCATGTGTCTGCCCAGTTCTGAATGCTTTCTAGATCATGTTGAATGACCTTTGCTGCTGCAACAGTGTTTGCCACTCCTCCTATTTTTGTGTCGTCTGCAAATTTAACAAGTTTGCTTACTATACCAGAATCTAAATCATTAATGTAGATTAGGAATAGCAGAGGACCTAATACTGATCCCTGTGGTACACCACTGGTTACCTCGCTCCATTTTGAGGTTTCTCCTCTAATCAGTACTTTCTGTTTTCTACATGTTAACCACTCTCTAATCCATGTGCGTACATTTCATTGAATCCCTACTGCGTTCAGTTTGAGAATTATTCTTTTATGCAGGACTTTGTCAAAAGCTTTCTGGAAATCTAAATAAACCATGTCGTATGCTTTGCAATTATCCATTGTCAATGTTGCATCCTCAAAAAAATCAAGCAGGTTAGTTAGACACGATCTCCCTTTCCTAAAACCATGCCGATTGTCTCCCAGGATATTGTTACCATGTAGGTAATTTTCCATTTTAGATCTTATTATAGTTTCCATAAGTTTACATATAATAGAAGTCAGGCTTATTGGTCTGTAGTTACCTGGTTCGGTTTTGTCTCCCTTTTTGTGGATCGGTATTACGTTTGCTATTTTCAAGTCTGTCGGTACAACCCCTGTGTCAAGAGACTGTTGCATGATCTTGGTTAGCGGTTTGTAAATAACTTCTCTCATTTCTTTGAGTACTATTGGGAGGATCTCATCCAGCCCAGGGGATTTGTTTATTTTAAGAGCTCCTAGTCCCTTTAACACTTCTGCCTCTGTTATGCTAAAGTTATTTAAAATTGGATAGGAACAGGTCGACATGTGTGTTGTCCATGTCCTCCTTTGTAAAAACCTGTGAAAAGTAATCATTTAATATATTGGCAATTTTTTTTTTCTTCATCTATGATTTTGCCATTTGTGTCTCTAAGACATTTAACCTCCTCTTTG
Source organism: Huso huso (assembly GCA_036884735.1). Classification (NCBI taxonomy): domain Eukaryota; kingdom Metazoa; phylum Chordata; class Actinopteri; order Acipenseriformes; family Acipenseridae; genus Huso; species Huso huso. Next base: position 35,481,962 of record CM072670.1, read on the forward strand.
AATGTTCTCTTGCTGTTATAATATTGGAAAAAAATTTTGGAATTGGTTTTAGCCCCCTTAGCAATATTGATTTCTATCTCTCTCTTGGCCTTTCTAACTTCCTTTTTGACTTGTGTTTGCAGTTCCAAGTACTCTTTCTGTGTACTTTGTTTTTGGTCCCTTTTAAACGCTCTGTTTTGAACCTCCAGCAGGAGAAAATAACCATGCTGGCATCAGGAATGCGAGCGACAGCCCCCTCTGATGTTATGTTTATTTTCTTTGGGTAGTTTTGGGCCCCATAGTTTATTTGATAATGGTATATTGTATAATAATGATAATAATCTGACGTGTGAAAAAAAACAAATGCAACACTTGCAGAGAACTGATTTTACGCAGTGGATAGCCTAGTATTGAGCACTAGTGCACAGGGTAAGAAAAAGAAATCTATGGTAATCATTTTTATATCTGTATGAAGTGTCAGATGCAGCTATTTAAAAATGTTTATATATATATATATATATATATATATATATATATATATATATATATATATATATATATATGTAAACGGTACGAAATCGTTTAAGGCTGGTAAAAAAATAAAAAAATAAATAATTATTGTGGTTTCTAAATGGTTCCGCAATTGTCAGGGTAAAATGAATCAATGGTCACTTGATGATTGCCTTCGTGAACAGCTATCTTTGTAAAGGTCTTCGTGTGTCTGTGAACTTGTGTACCAGTATCTTACAAAAGAGAAAATAAAATGTGTACCTGCTAGAAACCAACAAACACACGCTTTAGTCTCCGTGTCCCGTGTTATAAATGATCATTGCATTGTGCACGGACAAACTCGTTCATTTTACTTTCACGGATCAGTATTTTTTTTTTTCATGCAATGCATTCCCTTGCGCCTATCTGAGGTGAAACTTATGTTTGACACCGTTTAACCATCGCGAAATAGGCCTGTATGTATGATCGTTTTGTTTATGCCATAGACATATGCCTGCATCTTTTTTGTTTATGGGTCGTGTTCCCCTAGTGACGTCACAGATGTCAAGATTCGAAATCAGGGCTTTTTGGCAGAAGCACTCAAAACAAGCTTTACGATTGTAAATTTCTTACAGTTACAGTGCAAAAGTATAAATTATATATATATTTTTATAACACTATTATACTGTAGTTTAATAAAATATAATCAGATTTTAATGTGAAATAGGTGACATACGGACGTTAACAACCGTCATATTTCTCTCTTCACCCATTAAGTTAACATTTTATTACTTTAAACCACAGACTAGAATATAGAAACTTGTATTAATAAAGTGCATTTAAGCCAGTTGTATGTTTTCACACACGCAACAGCAGGATAGTAGTAACAGTAAGAAAGCCAAAAACATTAAACACCCAGTTTACATGTAATATAAGCCTAGCAGCGATTTGCATTAAACATATAAATACACTTTTTGATAAAGTTAATAACTCTGTAGAAATTAAGGCCAGTCTTTATAAACCACAGCAGTCTTGGGCGATCCAGTAATTTAATAATTAATCCCTGCATTAATCCCTCCAACCAGTCAGTAAGTCATTCAATGATCGCTTCTTTTTAAAAAAATTGATCAAAGTTCCTCACTGAACCTCTTCAAAGTAAAAAAATAGTATAATCCCAAGTGCAATTAAAAAGTTCAGCACAACCAACCAGTTAATGAGAAGGGGTTGTAGCATTCTGTGGCCCGTGGTCCGGACCACTCAGCACTATGAAATCACAGTGGTCCGGACCACTCAGACCACTCAGTCACAGTGGTCCAGACCACTCCAGCTGTCGCTGTTATGTTATGATTTCACATTTTCCTTTTCATTTTCTTTATTGGCAGTTATGTTATTTTACAAATACGTATCTTTCAGTTATTCATACCAGTGTTTAAGTTTATAATAATGTGCTTGGGACCCGTTACCATTATCATGTGTATTTAGAAAATTGATTTTACACTTCCAGAAACGTTATCTTTTTTATAAGGTAAATATTTTCTTGTTTTAAAACTTGTTGGTATAATATATAGCCTACATATGCATTATGATAGCCTTAACTACAAAATACACAATGACAATAATAAAACAAACATGGTGTAGCAGGTTCACAGAGATTTAGTTGTTGTAGATATATTGTTTTTAAATGTCTTACCATGTTTTTCTATGTGTTGTTTAAAGTTATGTTGATGTTGAATAGTACTTTTGCAATTTTGTCAATGCCAGTGGCTTCTGTTTACTTTTGAAAAACTTTTGATTTCAGCACAATAACAGGGAATGATGCACTTGTCTGTGGAAATAAACAATAATAATATATACTACTAATTATACTAATCTTGATTTTATATAGCACTTTTCATAACCAAATATCTCAAAGCGCTTCACAAATAAGGGGAAAACAGATCAAATAACACTAAAACAACCATGACATATACAAAGTGATCTACAAAATACTATCACAATTAGAAATAAAGAATTTAATAACAGCAGGAAAAAAGGCAACTGAAATAAGTGGCTTTTTAGGCGAGATTCAAAAACAGACAGCAGCTCATAATCTCTGATCTCAATAGGAAGTGTTTCTATTTCTACACCTAGGTACGTAGAACAATGTTACATGAGAAAAAAGTTCGCGAATTTGAAAGGATTGTATAATGGTTATTAACCAATGATATTGATTGAAGCAATTGATATTTGTATAGGCCTACCCATATAAAAGTAAAAAATATATATATATATATATATACTGTATATATATATATATATATATATATATATATATATATATATATATACAGTGCCTTGCAAAAGTATTCAGACCCCTAACCAATTCTCTCATATTACTGAATTACAAATGATACATTGAAATTTCGTTCTGTTTGATATTTTATTTTAAAACACTGAAACTCAAAATCAATTATTGTAAGGTGACATTGGTTTTATGTAGGGAAATATTTTTAAGAAAAATAAAAAACTGAAATATCTTGCTTGCATAAGTATTCAACCCCCACACATTAATATTTGGTAGAGACACCTTTCGCTGCAATAACAGCTTTAAGTCTTTTGGGGTATGTAAGTATGTACCAGCTTTGCACACAGTGTCGGAGTGATTTTGGCCCATTCTTCTTGGCAGATTTGCTCCAGGTTGTTCAGGTTGGTTGGATGATGCTTGTGGACCGCAATTTTCAAATAGTGCCACAGATTCTCAGTGGGATTGAGATCAGGACTTTGACTGGGCCACTGTAGGACATTCACCTTTTTGTTCTTGAGCCACTCCAATGTTGCTTTGGCCTTGTGCTTGGGATCATTGTCCTGCTGAAAGGTGAATTTCCTCCCAAGCTTCAGTTTTTTAGCGGACTGAAGCAGGTTCTCTTGCAGTATTCCCTGTATTTTGCTCCATCCATTCTTCCTTCAATTTTAACAAGATGCCCAGTCCCTGCTGATGAGAAGCATCCCACAGCATGATGCTGCCACCACCATACTTCACTGCAGGGATGGTGTGTCTTGAGGCATGGGCAGTGTTAGGTTTGCGCCACACATAGCGCTTTGAGTTTTGGCCAAAAGCTCTATCTTGGTCTCATCTGACCACAAAACCTTTTCCCACATCGCAGCTGGGTCACTCTCATGCTTTCTGGCAAACCCAGACGTGCTTTCAGATGGTACTTTTTGAGTAACGGCTTCTTCTTGCCACCCTCCCATACAGGCCAGTGTTATGCAGAGCTCTTGATATGGTTGACTGGTGCACCATTACTCCACTCCCAGCCACTGAACTCTGTAGCTTTCCAACTAGCTTCTTCAAAGTGATTGTTGGCCTCTCTGTGGCTTCTCTCACAAGTCTCCTTCTTGTTTGAGCGCTGAGTTTTGAGGGACGGCCTTTTCTTGGCAGTGCCTGGGTGGTGTGATGCAGCTTCCACTTCCTGATTATTGATCCAACTGTGCTCTCTGGGATATCCAAACACTTGGATATTATTTTGTACCCTTTCCCTAATCTATGCATTTGTATTACTTTATCTCTAACTTCTGTAGAATGCTCTTTGGTCTTCATTTTCCTTCAGATTCACAGCCTGACCAATGATCCTTCAACAGTGGGGTTTTTATCCAGAAAATGTGACAGCAACTTTAATGGTTCACAGGTGGAGGCCAATGGTAAGGTAATTGTGTCCTCGTTAGGGCAATTTCTTTCATCGGTGTAAACTGGGAGCTTCCACAGCACAGGGTTTGAATACTTATGCAAGCAAGATATTTCAGTTTTTTATTTTTCTTAAAAATATTTCCCAACATAAAACCAATGTCACCTTACAATAATTGATTTTGAGTTTCAGTGTTTTAAAATAAAATACACCGTGTAACAATTTTTTTTTTTTTTTTTTTGGTTCCTGGGTAGTAAGTGTTATTTCCTAATTGCTTATGCCTCAAAAGTATAGAAAATGGCTATTATTCCCCACAAACTTTGCTTTTGTGACCAGGACAGTGATATTTTGAAATTTACCTATTTTCCAGAACGTTCCAGACAGATTCAGTGCTGAGTAAACTTGGAGTAACTTCTAGAACTTTCTAGAACTTTCCAGTAATATAAATAGTAGTATAAATACAGGGGCCTTAAGCCCACCAGTTCAGTTTAGTTCCAGCTGCCTAAGTGGATACATATCTGCATTTTTCTGAGATGGCATCAAGAGGCTGCAAGCATCCGGCAGACGCATTTTGCTATGTCTGTGGCCAATTTATCAAGACAAGAGCGAAAAAAGTACTCCGGGAAGCATCTGCTAAGATGTGTGAGGCCTACAAGGCATATTTCGGCATGCCTGCCGGGATCAAGACAAACCCTGGGCACCTCATTTCACCTGCGAGCACTGCAAAAAAAAAAACTCTGGAAGGTAAGATGGACAATTGTTGCTCGGAATTTTATATTATAAAATTTGTTAAAATTTTTAAAATTGTAAAAGTTTTTAATTTTAAAATGTTTTACAATTTTCAATGTTATTGAAAAAATATATCATATATGAAAAATGTTGCGAGAATCTCTTACACATTAGTCATGGGTGAAATAAATGTATTTTTGTAAGATGGTACAGAGGGGAAAAGAGAGCCATGAAGTTCGCTATCCCAAGAATTTGGCGAGAACCCACTGACCACTCAAGCAACTGCTACTTCTGCATGGTGGACCCTTCCAAGCGGACCAAGTTCTCTGTGGGGAGGAACAACGTCAAGTGGGAGCCACTGGTGGACCCCCGGAAGGTGCTGATGCCACCACTGCACATCAAATTGGGCCTTATGAAACAATTTGTCAGAGCTCTAGATAAGGAGTCGGCAGCCTTCAAGTACCTTCAAGACTTCTTCCCTAAGCTGTCTGAGGCAAAGGTCAAAGCCGGTGTCTTCGTCGGACCACAGATAAAGAAGATCCTGGAGTGCAATGAATTCCCCAAGAAGCTCACTAGTAAGGAGAAAGCGGCTTGGAACAGCTTTTTGTCGCAGTGGTTCGGGGCTTCCTGGGCAATCACAAGGCCAAAAACTATGTGGAGCTGGTTGAGACTCTGGTGAAGAACTACGGCACAATGGGCTGTAGGATGTCCCTCAAAGTCCATATCCTTGATGCTCATCTTGATAAATTCAAGGAGAACATGGGAGCGCACTCGGGAGGAGCAAGGCGGCGCTTCCACCAGGATATACTGGACTTTGAACGCCGCTACCAAGGACAGTATAACGAGAACATGATGGGAGACTACATTTGGGGGCTGATTCATGAAAGTGATTTACAGTATAATCGTAAATCTCGAAAAACTACTCACTTCTAAATCTTTTGTAGTCATTTTTGTATTACTTTAGTATAAATACATGTTAATTTGGATTCATATGTTGTTTTTTTCTGACTTTATGTGAACGAAAAGACACAAATTCGCCCGTTTTCTCATTGGAAATAGGTAAATTTCAAAATATCACTGTCCTGGTCACAAAAGCAAAGTTTGTGGGGAATAATAGCCATTTTCTATACTTTTGAGGCATAAGCAATTAGGAAATAACACTTACTACCCAGGAACAAAAATTGTGTTACATAGTGATATCAAACAGAATGAAATTTCAATGTACCATTTGTAATTCAGTAATATGAGAGAATTGGTCAGGGGTCTGAATACTTTTGCAAGGCACTGTATATATATATATATATATATATATATATATATATATATATATATATACTGGGTCATAGGTTCAATACCAGGTGGGGGGGACACTGCTTTTTTTACCCATTGCTCCAGAAATGAACATTGGTAATTGTATGTAAAAAAAAAAAAAACCCTGTTAACGCGTATGAACATTTTAAAAGTGTTACCACTCAAACAGGTCTAAGAGTATATAAAATAAAAGCCACAAGGTGTTTAGTTCCTAAACACATTTAGAATCATAAATTCTGTAATGTGTTTGAAAAGTGTGACAAATAGCCTATGTGTTTAAACACCTGGTTTATAGGCTATGTCTTAGTGATAATATATATTTCAATTAATCATATAGCCCCAAAGGAATTGGTATAGCGTTTGGCTCTGAGAAACATATTCTTGAAAACCCCTATCATGCCTGCTGCCATGTTTTCCTCTATTGGATAGAGGTTGATTTGCTATTTGATTTGTTTCCACACAGCTTTTTTCCACCTAGTTGTTATATTAGTCAGTTAGGCTATTTTGTGCGCCAGCAAATCGAAGAGCCTCACAACAAAAGAGCTGGGAGTCTAGCTGTGGGAGTCCAGCAAGGGGAGGCCTGTGTCGAGACGCTGTTGGAAAAAATCTGAACCTAGCAGCGCTCTGGAAGACGCCATCTACTAGTCAGGTCTGTACCCACACCCCCACCCCCCCCACTCCCACTGTGCTTATTTGTCTCGCCTGTCCTGCTATGACTGTCTCTCATATCCCTGTTCTGTCCTCTCACTCTCGTCCTCTGCCTTCTCTCTGCCGCTGCTCCTCCAACCCCACTAACCTCATCCCTCTGCCCCCCCCTGCCCTCTTCTCCCCTCGCACTGGAACTGTCACTCTTCAGCTAAGAAAGCGGATTCCATCTCTGCCTTTGCCTCCCACCTCTCTCTCAATTTCCTTGTTCTCACTGAAACCTGGCTGTCCCCTGATAACACTAACTCCTGTTGCCCTGTCCTCTCTCTACGTCCTGTCCTATACTCCGCGTCTCACTGGACCGGGAGGTGGGATGGTCTTCTCCTCTCTCCCTCCTTACTCTTTTCTGTCCCTTCCGACCTCTCCTCACTCTCTGTTAACACATTTTGAATTTCATGCTGTCCAACTAACCTCTCACTGTCAACTCCTGCTACTTGTACTGTACCGTCCTCCTGGACCTCTCGCTCACTTTCTCGATGAACTCGACTACCTACTCTCCTCCCTCCCCTCTCTGTCTACCCCAACTGTCCTGTTAAGTGATTTCAACATCCATCTCTCCAACCCCAGCCACTCTGCCGGATTCCTCCCTCTCCTTCACTCCTTCGACTTCTGTCTCTCTCCATCCCCCCCTACCCACAAAGCTGGCCGTCAACTGGACCTCACCTTCTCCAGGGCCTGCTGCCCCTCCACCCTCTGTCACCCCCCTGGACCTCTCTGATCACTATTTCATCTCTTTTTCTCTGTCTCTCCCCTCTCTTCCTGCTCCTCCTACCCCACTGTCACCTCTCACTGTAACCTCCGCTCTCCCCCTCTGTCCTTACCTCCACCACTCTCTCACCTCCCTCTTATTGACTCCTTCTCCCAACTCTCTGTAGACTCTGCTACCTCCACCCTCTTCTCCTCCCTTGACTCCCTCTGTCCCCTCACTTCGCGACCTGCTCGCCCCTCCCCTCCCCAACCCTGGCTCTCCTCTGTGCTACGCTCAGCAAGAACCACTCTGCAATCTGCTGAAAAGAAATGGAAGAGAACCAAACACCCTGCTGCCCTAGACCTCTACCGCTCTCTCCTCTCCTCCTTCTCCTCTACTCTCTCCTTCTGCTAAATGTTCTTATTTCCAATCTATAATCCAAGCCTCCACTAACAACCCACATAAACTATTCTCTACCTTCTCCTCCCTCCTAAACCCTCCCCCCTACTCCTCCCTCCTCTATCTCCTCTGACGACTTTGCCTCTTTCTTCTCTTCTAAAATCTCAGATATCCGCAAACTCTTTGACACCTCTCCCTCCCTACCCCCTCCCGCTCCAACCCCTACACCCACTGCGTCCCCTACTAACTCACCCTCCTTCTCCACCTTCTCTCCCCTCTCAGACTCTGACCTCTCCTCCGTGCTCCCGGGTCACAAACCCACCACGTGTGCCCTGGACCCCCCTCCCTACTCACCTCTTTCAAGCTGCTGCTCCTGCTCTACTTCCCTTTATCTCCTCCCTTCTCAACACCTCGCTTCTTTCTGGTCTCTTTCCCTCTGCCTTCAAACAATCCCCTCCTCAAAAAACCGACCCCACCTCCCTCCAGAGCTACCGTCCTGTCTCCCTCCTACCCTTCCTCTCCAAAACTCTAGAGCGGGCTGTACACCGCCAGCTCTCTGCTTTCCTGTCCAACCAGTCTCTGCTCGACCCTCTCCAATCTGATTTCCGCTCTGCTCACTCCACTGAAACCGCCCTCCTGTCTGTCACTAACTCACTAAACTCTGCCAGAGCTGCCTCTCTCTCCTCTGTCCTAATTCTCCTCGATCTCTCTGCTGCCTTTGACACTGTCGATCACTCTATTCTACTATCCTCTCTCGCTGACCTGGGAATCTCCGGCACTGCTCTGGCCTGGTTCTCCTCCTACCTCTCTAACCGCACTTACCAGGTAACGTGGCGTGGAGTAACCTCCACACCTTGCCCTCTCTTAACAGGAGTCCCCCAAGGGTCAGTCTTGGGTCCTCTCCTGTTCTCTCTCTACACCCACTCCCTGGGCCCCCTCATTGCATCCTATGGGTTCTCATACCATTTCTATGCTGATGATGCCCAGATTTTCCTCTCCTTCCCCACCTCTGACTCCACCATCCCCTCCCGTATCTCTACCTGTCTGTCTGCTATCTCCTCCTGGATGCACTCGCATCACCTCAAACTCAACCTCTCTAAATCTGACCTCCTTTTCTTTGCCTCCCCCTCTGATCTCTCTATCTCCATTCCTCTGGAATCTACCACACTCTCTCCCTCCTGCTCAGCTAAGAACCTCAGAGTCACCCTGGAACCCTGCCTCTCTTATTCCCAGCACATCTCCACTCTGGCACACACTTGCCAATTTTTCTTCCTGAGCAACATACGAAGAATCCGACCCTTCCTCGCCAACTACGCCACCCAGCTCCTGGTCCAGGCCCTGGTACTCTCCCACCTAGACTACTGCAACTCCCTCCTGGCTGGCCTCCCTGCGTCCGCCACCTGTCCGCTCTAGCTCATCCAGAACTCAGCTGCTCGTCTGGTGTTCACTCTGCATCGCTTCTCCCATGCAACTCCACTTACTCCACTGGCTCCTGATCACCGCTCGCATCCAGTTCAAGACTCTTGTACTCGCCTACAGATGCCTTGACCAGACTGCCCCCAGCTATCTCCAGACCCTCATCTCTCCCTACACCCCCATTCGACCTCTCCACTCCTCCTGCACTAGAAGACTGGCTGTACCTCCTCTACGCTCCCCTGCCTCCAGAGCCCGCTCCTTCTCCACCCTCGCCCTGCAGTGGTGGAATGACCTTCCTACAGATGTCAGGACTGCCCAGTCCCTGACCACCTTCCGGCACCTCCTCAAGACACACCTCTTCAGACAGCACCTGTAGAACTCCTCTTTTCCCTCTGGACACTTTATCACTCTTCCTTAATGCGCTTTACTTGCTCTTATCTGCTCCAGATTTTACTGCATTTAATCCTGTGCTTTAGAGTACTGTAATCTGTATTTAATTTAAGTGTTATTTAATCTGTAGTATTTTGTTTTTAATGATATCCTGATGTAACTATCACTGACACTTATCTGCTCCGTTATTGAATCATATTTTGTCATATGATGTGTGTGTATATATACTTGTACTTGCTAGTACCAAAGTCATTGTATTTTATCTTGCTCTTAAATGTATTAATACTTGTACTGTGATTCTTGAAATGTATTTGTTTGTCTAAGTCACCCTGGATAAGTGCGTCTGCTAAGAAATAAATAATAATAATAAAAATTGTTTTGTTGGATTTGTTATGAAAACAACCTTGTTTCTCACACAGACCACGTTGTGGGAAAGATTTGAAGAAAGTGGATGCTTCTATGACTTCTTCACTGCAAGCTGGATATTACACATTTCTTCGTTGGATTGATGAAGTAAATGTATGAATTGTATTGGCACTGGAGATTTGGTGAAAAACCTCATTGATTTTCTGCATTCTACCAATTGCAGTATCTCTTAGTATACTGCCCTTTAGCACTGACATTCATATGTACATTTTTAACCATTCATAACATTTTACTTTTGTACCTGCGTAAAAATCAAGTTACCAAAATATACATATTGTTTTTACCACTGATGGATGTACATTTGCAACCAAAATAATAACATCTTTACACTTTCAACACAGTCAAAGTCCCTTATATACCACTGTCTTACTTTCAAGTCTTCTCATTACTGTTTTACTTGACTTATTGACTCTCTTGGCTTGCTTGTCTGTCTATTTACCATACACCTTCTCGAATATATTTCCCTCGCTTTATTCATTATTTGAAGTAAAAAAATAAGTGATATCTCTAACAAAAACATTGTCAATGTAAAAAAACAAGTTAGAAAAACGCAACAGCCGTTTAAAGGGGTGATATCAAACACAAAAGCCCAAGTTAGGAGAAGCAATTGGGGCAACCTTGTCAAGCATCAAGCAAATAAGCACATGCTGGGGCCCAACATTCACACAATTCTTGCTTCTAACTTGACGCCTTTTTTTGATCGCTTCACTCCACTTTATCGCTCCACTTGAAATGCTCTTTGTATGACTTGAAGTGACTGAGACACACTCCCACACACTGAGACTGTGTGTGTGTGTGTGTGTGTGTGTTTGTATGTCTCAGTGTATGTGACTCAGTGTGTAGTCACTGCAAGTCATACAAAGAGCATTTCAAGTGGAGCTAAGCGAAAAAAGATTGCAAAAAAAGAATTGGCCTCTCGAAAAAAAGAATTGAAAAAAATACAAAGTCCCAAATCTTTTTTTGTCAGGTCCAATTGAATTGGCCTCACAAAAAAAAAATTCAAATCTATATTTCTTAACATTTTATAATATTAAAAAAAGACACATGGCAGACCATCGTGTGTCCAAATGAGTGCAACCGCCCCACTGTTGTGTCTGTCTGCAGCCCAGCTGCTGACTCACAACATTTGAAAAAATAATTTTCTCCGACGACAAAAGAATAGGGTCTGGCAAAATAAGATCTTTTTTCTTGATGGCCACATTCTTTTTTGGTATCAGACATCTATCCAAAAAGTGGAAATCCCATTGAAAACAATGGGGGATGTAAATGTGAATAACTTTTGAACGGATTCATATTTTTATACGAAACAAACGTAGGTATACTCAGTCACCCTAGCGCTTTCTATCACAATTTTAAATACTATCAGTTTAAAATTCAAAACCATCTTTGCGCAAGTAATATATGATTATTAATGCTCATGATTTATCCATTTTTAACTATAAAAAAAAAAATCTTACAGCTGGCAACCGACAGAGGGTTTAACCTGTTGTACAAATACAGGTCCCATTTACTGACATCAATATACAGAAAACAATTGTCATTTAAATGTAATTGATGGCTCTGTTTTATAGGGCATGTTATTCTGGCATTTTATCTGACAATATATTTGTACGACAAACTGGTGCTCCCATTGATACACAAATATAACTTAGGGGGGCTCCAATTGACACAAGATGTGTCCTTCTTTCCAGCAAAGCATTTTATACCATGTCCTATAAAAACTAGGCTGCCAGTAATGTGAATGGTTCGTATTCCCATGTGTCTTTATAAGGCTGTGTAGTTTATTATTTAAAGTGATACATGATCCTAACTTGCTGTTATTCCTGAAACGAAGGCAGCTGCGTGATGTTTTTTTTGCGGGAGGTAAAGGTGCTGGATAATAACAGATCATTTTTAAGTAAATTGTGGAAGGGCGGAAGCACTGCTCGTGTAAATTGTGTGTGTTTTATTATTAGATGGTGAGGGTGGTGATTATGGACTATTTGGCCACAGGTCCTGCCTGTTAAGGGGAGAAGAAGAAGCCACCGTCCTCTAAACAAGAAAACAGCAACCGCCTCTAAACAAGAAAACAGAAACCATCTCTAAACAAGAAAACAGAAACCACCTCTAAACAAGAAAACAGAAACCACCTCTAAACAAGAAAACAAGAAAACAGAAACCAACCTCTAAACTAAACAAGAAAACAGAAAACTAAAGAAACCGCCTCTAAACAAGAAAACAGCAACCACCTCTAAACAAGAAAAAAGCAACCGCCTCTAAACAAGAAAACAGCAAATGCCTCTAAACAAGAAAACAGCAACCACCTCTAAACAAGAAAACAGCAAACGCCTCTAAACAAGAAAACAGCAAACGCCTCTAAACAAGAAAACAAGAAACCAAGTTTAAAATGTCAAGATACACACTACAGCACTCTGGTTCCTACTAACAATAGTTCAGTAATTAAATAAACAAAATAACAGCATTGAAAAGCTGTACTGCAGTGTACTCACCTCTTGAGAAGCCATGTTAACTGTAGTTATGATTATTTCAGTCCCATTGCTGATAGAGCTTTGCGCAAAGTGAGAGCATGACAGGTAGACAGTGTTTTTCCCATTAGTAAATGATTCAACATCCTAACTATAATATGCAGTTCCAAGTGGAGTCATGCTGACAAACAATGTTACGTGTGAGGGGAACAGAACCCGATCAAGGGTATTGAGTGTCTGTAGATCAGGTAACTATTTGCCTGTTGCCATCTTGGTTAGGGTTACTAAGTAATTTAATATTCGGTTATAGGCAAAGCATAAATTGCAGACTCTTGTGACAGAGAAGGTAGAGCCATCAGCGAGCCAGGATACGATTAGGGTCTACTGCTCATGTTTGTAAAATTAGGTACAACAGGTATCATGTGTATTTCAGCTTTTCATGTGAATCTTAGTTAAAGTCATAGTACAATTTTACATGTACGTGTTGCTTTTTGTTGATTAAGCAATTATATTATATTTAGCTATTATATATTTAAGTTTTTTTTATATGCATGCTGTTGACAATTCAGTTGTGTTTACATTCTAAAAAGAAGAGGGTTAAGTATGTAAATATTTTGTGTGTTTTTCTGTTCCTCTGCTAATAAACCAAATGCCTAGCTTCTTTTTAGTTTAGATACTAGGTTTTCATACTAGGTTAGAAAACAGACCAGTAGTATAAAGCTATTTTCATGATTTAAAAAGGGGGACCAATTTTGGCCAAGTTGTGGCTTGATTATTATTGCCATTTTTAATTGACATATGTATTGAACTGTCAAAGGGGTTGTGGGATTCACTGACAGAACACAGCGAGACATAATGTTGCAGCTAATTGCAATACAATCATAAGTATACTACGTTCCTGCTAGCCGCTCACCACGTCGCCACAAGCAAAACGTTTTCCATTGTGGCTCAGCTATTTTTTACCAAGTTCACCATGGTGGTGAAGGCTTTGAAACATTTACTTGTGTAAGACTGCCAGCACGATTACTTTCAACATGTGCTGGTAGTTGAATCAATACAGACTGTTTAGTTTGATTTCATTTGGCACAACAAAAGCCCTTTAGCTTGTTCACATAAAATGCATGCCACAAACGTTGTGTTTGGTGGGAGGACAGAGGTGCTAATTAGAAACAGTCAGCGGATGGCACTGCTTGTAAAAAATATATAAAAAAAACAAAACATGGCATCCAAATGGAAAAATTCTTGACATGTTTTAAAAAAAAAAAATTTACCCACAAATTATCAGAATCATGTTCCGAAAGATGTAGCCCAAAGAATACCAACCATGTACACACAACTGAAATATGACCGTGATAGTCACAGGGAGGTGAAGCAGTCATGGTTTCAAACATACCCTCTGGTCCCGAAAACATTTTCACAGACGGCAAGCCAGAAACACGCAGCTTCAAAAGATAACAGCTATTTTTTTTTTCATTGTTTGCTATCTCTTTAAAATGTGTTGAAATATATTTTGGAAATAGTAACAGAGTGGATTCGAAAGAGGAATAATTTAATAAAAAAAAAATAAACACATTTTTTATATTAAAAAGGATTCGTCTCACTATGATATATTGATTTTTAATGTCAGAATCGGTGCAATATTACTGTCAGTAGTCCCAGGTGAAAGAACATGGTAAAAAATATATAAAAAAAAAAAAAAGATAGATAGAAATCAATATTGCTAAGGGGGCTAAAAACAATTCCAAAATGTTTTTCCAATATTATAACAGCAAGAGAACATTCAAAGAGGAGGTTAAATGTCTAAGAGACACAAATGGCAAAATCATAGATGAAGAAAAAAAAATAGCAAATATATTAAATGATTACTTTTCACAGGTTTTTACAAAGGAGGACACGGACAACATGCCCCACATGTCGACCTGTTCCTATCCAATTTTAAATAACTTTAGCATAACAGAGGCAAAAGTGTTAAAGGGACTAGGAGCTCTTCAAATAAACAAATCCCCTGGGCCAGATGAGATCCTCCCAATAGTACTCAAAGAAATGAAAGAAGTTATTTACAAACCGCTAACCAAGATTATGCAACAGTCTCTTAACACGGGTTGTACCGACAGACTTGAAAATAGCAAACGTAATACCGATCCACAAAAAGGGAGACAAAACCGAACCAGGTAACTGCAGACCAATAAGCCTGACTTCTATTATATGTAAACTTATGGAAACTATAATAAGATCCAAAATGGAAAATTACCTATATGGTAACAATATCCTGGGAGACAGTCAGCATGGTTTTAGGAAAGGGAGATTGTGTCTAACTAACCTGCTTGACTTTTTTGAGGATGCAACATTGACAATGGATAATTGCAAAGCATACAACATGGTTTATTTAGATTTCCAGAAAGCTTTTGACAAAGTCCCGCATAAAAGATTAATTCTCAAACTGAACGCAGTAGGGATTCAAGGAATTGCATGCACATGGATTAGGGAGTGGTTAACAGGTAGAAAACAGAAAGTACTGATTAGAGGTGAAACCTCAAAATGGAGCGAGGTAACCAGTGGTGTACCACAGGGATCAGTATTAGTTCCTCTGCAATTCCTAATCTACATTAATGATTTAGATTCTGGTATAGTAAGCAAACTTGTTAAATTTGCAGACGACACAAAAATAGGAGGAGTGGCAAACACTGTTGCAGCAGCAAAGGTCATTCAAAATGATCTAGACAGCATTCAGAACTGGGCAGACACATGGCGAATGACATTTAATAGAGAAAAGTGTAAAGTATTGCATGCGGGCAATAAAAATGTGCATTATAAATATCATATGGGAGATAGTGAAATTGAAGAAGGGAACTATGAAAAAGACCTAGGAGTTTATGTTGACTCAGAAATGTCTTCATCTAGACAATGTGGGGAAGCTATAAAAAAGGCTAACAAGATGCTCGGATATATTGTGAGAAGTGTTGAATTTAAATCAAGGGAAGTAATGTTAAAACTCTACAATGCATTAGTAAGACTTCACCTAGAATATTGTGTTCAGTTCTGGTCACCTCGTTACAAAAAGGATATTGCTGCTCTAGAAAGAGTGCAAAGAAGAGCAACCAGAATTATCCCAGGTTTAAAAGGCATGTCGTATGCAGACAGGCTAAAAGAATTGAATCTATTCAGTCTTGAACAAAGAAGACTACGAGGCGATCTGATTCAAACATTCAAAATCCTAAAAGGTATAGACAATGTCAACCCAGGAGACTTTTTGAACCAGGACCAGGGGTCACAAATGGAAATTAGATAAAGGGGCATTCAGAACAGAAAATAGGAGGCACTTTTTTAAACAGAGAATTGTGAGGGTCTGGAACCAACTCCCCAGTAATGTTGTTGAAGCTGACACCCTGGGATCCTTCAAGAAGCTGCTTGATGAGATTCTGGGATCAATAAGCTACTAACAACCAAACGAGCAAGATGGGCTGAATCACCTCCTCTCATTTGTAAACTTTCTTATGTTCTTATGTTCTTATGTTCTAAAGGGACTTCACCTGATTAAAAATAAAACCTGAAAACTTCAAGCCCTACTTGTGTGTGTGTGTGAGTGTTCGGATTTACTTTTTCCACAATACTTGTTATATTTATTTTTAGTAATATGGGGCTAAAACACATTATTTTAAAATATAATACAGTGCATGGTGGGATACTATCGTATTTATTTCCACGGTTCGTTGCGCTGCTGGGAATTGTAACTGAACTATTCTAATGCTGTGTGGACGCATTAAGCCTGACTAAACATGAAACGGTACTTCAGTGTGGACGCTTTGAGCTGTATAATTAGAGCGGTTTCGAGTACGGTTCTCGAGATCGGTTATGTAGTGTGGACAGGGCCTTAAATTACTTTGCGTTGTGAAGAAGGTCTCTTTCAAGATAAACATTTTGTAGCAGTTGAAGAACAACTTCGTGGACCAGCGAACGCTGTTAATTTAAAAAATCTCAAACTTCCATTGGCAGCAATATACAGTAAACAAACAAAGCAGAAAGTGTTTAATGTATGTGCTTAAATATGGAATATACTGTATAACATGCATACATATAACAGTATGCATTTGTATTTTATTCTATTTGGCAAAACATTATCTTCTCACTTTTTTTGTACTGTAAATGGTTATACAAGATCATAACCATTTACAGTATTGCGTTTACAAGTATTGACAGACTTCTTTCTTTTTTTTGATCCAGGAGTATGTATTTATTTTATGTGAAGTTCGACGAACAAGAGTTTTGTTCAAGCCGGGCCATGTAAAGCTGTCAGTCAGATCATTAGTTTAACAAAGCAAATTACAACTTTGATAGAAACAAATAATCACAAACCCAATAACAAAGATCTTCAATAAACAAAAAAGCAATTTGAGTTTAAAATAATGTAATTGTATGTAAAATAATGTAATTGTATGTAAAAAAAATAATGTGATATCTTGTGACAATTGTAAGTCGCCCTGGATAAGGGTGTCTGCTAAGAAATAAATAATAATAATAATAATAATAATAATAATAATACATTGTAGTCTTTATTATTTTTTAACCATTTGGAAGATGCCTTTATCCGAGGCTTACATGTTATAGTGCTTAATTTGTGCCAGGGCTCTCCAGGGCTGAGCCACGGCACCTCTTGGTTTCCTCCTTTAGTTATGAAAGTTTTTTCATAACAAAGCAACAAATACAGACTTTAATTTTAAATTAAATTATCGCTGGAGCTCCGCCATCCCTGTCATTACAAATTAAGGACTGGTGAGCAACAATACATCCCAGCAAACAGGGTAATACTGTAAAGTGCCACTGCAGTCTCTGTTTCACTTGTCCGTTTCTCAGACCGCTGACGCTGTGTGAGTGTGTGTGTAGAATGAAACACTGACAATTCCGAGGTGTAGTTAGAGGCGGAATTAAAGGGTGTCAGGCTTGGGGTGTGAGGCATGTTGTCGTCCGTCTTGCAAGTATACCCTTCTCATTCCGATGAACTCCCGACCATATCATAAAAGTGGGGGGGGGAACGTATTTCCAAAATGAACATATTATTATTAGTTTCCCCCGTACTGAAGGCACAAACACTAATTATTATCAGTGATTACCAGTTTTATCCTGACAGAAACACAGATCTGACCCGTGTGTGCTTTAATATAGGCTATTCAATGTCTCCCTATTCAGTGAAATGGAACGGTCGAAAGCAACGCAGCCAAGCACTGACGTCAGACCATTATCTTTATGGTTCAATTTCGGTAAAACCGGACCCCCCCCACCCGATAATATAAATACCCGGTTGCACATCTACACTCCCGGGACTATGTGTATGCCAGGTGTGGTTCATTAATTGGTAGTACTTTTTGAGATACAGGTGTATATAAAAACGTCTTAATTTTTCATTTCTTTTTTTAAACAGCTGTTTTTATCGCCACTCTGTATCTCAAAAAGTATTTCACCAAATGCTACCCTGTTCACAGGGTTTGTTGAGCCTGTCACTATTTCTTGTATGTGCAAAGAAGAAATTTATGGTGCACACAAAATATGAATATTAAATAGTTTCTTTATTGTGTTTTTTTCTAAAAAGACATAGCGATCTACTGGTTTTGGCACAAATGTGCCTTCATCAGAATAGAACGTCAAAATATAGATTACGCTATGGCGAGACATTACATACAAGCCAGACATAGCTCACTGTCTACATGATTCTTAGAGATAGAGAAGGTTAATTGCCCAAAGCGAGGTGGTGATCACTTAAACATACTTCTACAACGACAATCTTTTGGGATTTATACATTAAATACTTTGTACCCTTCTGGTTTCAATGGTGAATTGGATAACAGCCCTTTCCTATTGCAGAGTTCTTCCCTGTATCTATTTTAGCACTTCAGAACTTTAGTGGTTTAATTATGAAATTGTATTAATGACCCAGAGTTGATAATTTGTGATTAATTATGGATGATTGATAAATGTTTCTATATGCATGAATTAAGTTAATGTGATTGTTGCGGTTTGAAAACCTGTTCTTGACTTGTTAATTGGGACTAATATATAACTCCTGAATGAATTTGATGTGAAGACACATTTGTGCCAAAACCAGTAGATCGTGTGCGCCATATACACATCGTCTCAATGAAAAATATAGAACATGAGCAACGGATGAAAGAGATTGAAAATAAACTAGGACAGTGCACTGGTAGAACTGGTAAACTCCAAAACATTGAAAAAAGTTAAACAACTTGTAACAACATAGCAGGAGAAATAATATTCGTATTTTTGGCCTTCGAGAGGGAATTGAGGGTGACCGGTCAGTGGAGTTTTTTACCAAATGGTTGCCTGAAATTCTTTGCCTTAAATTTGACTTGCCTTTTGAGATCAAGAGAGCACACCATACTCTTAATCCCCGGCCTGCACTCGGAGACGAACCAAGAGCTCTAGTGATCAAGATCCTACGGTTTCAGCAAAAGGAGGCCGTGATGTGAGCTGCTGCTACCCGGGGAAAAGAGGGCCTGATGACATGGAGAACGAAAGGATCTCCATCTACAACGATCCCTCCCGTGACCTGATTGAACAGCGCAAGAAATTCAACTAAGTGAGAAAGGCTTTTAATGACCAGGGCATAAAACATAGACTTTTATTTCCAGCAAATCTGGTGTTTACCTGGAAGGGATAAAAAGAACTGCAATGTAGATCCTCGCAAGGCAATGAAGGTACTTGGCAGGCAGGATATATGTAGCACTGAGGAACAAATTACAGACGTGCTCAAATTTGTTGGTACCCCTCCACAAAAAACGAAGAATGCACAATTTTCTCTGAAATAACTTGAAACTGACAAAAGTAATTGGCATCCACCATTGTTTATTCCATATTTAATAGAAATCAGACTTTGCCTTTGATTTTTTATTCAACATAATATTGTTAATAATAAAACAAATTAAAATGGCATGGACAAAAATGATGGGACCCCTAACCTAATATTTTGTTGCACAACCTTTAGAGGCAATCACTGCAATCAAACGTTTTCTGTAGCTCTCAATGAGACTTCTGCACCTGTTAACAGGTAGTTTGGCCCCTCTTCCTGAGCAAACTGCTCCAGCTGTCTCAGGTTTGATGGGTGCCTTCTCCAGACTGCAAGTTTCAGCTCTTTCCATAGATGTTCGATAGGATTCAGATCAGGACTCATAGAAGGCCACTTCAGAATAGTCCAATGTTTTGTTCTTATCCATTCTTGGGTGCTTTTAGCTGTGTGTTTTGGGTCATTATCCTGTTGGAGGACCCATGACCTGCGACTGAGACAGAGCTTTCTGACACTGGGCAGTACGTTTCGCCCCAGAATGCCTTGATAGTCTTGAGATTTCATTGTGTCCTGCACAGATTCAAGGCACCTTGTGCCAGGCGCAGCAAAGCAGCCCCAAAACATAACCGAGCCTCCTCCATGTTTCACTGTAGGTATGGTGTTCTTTTCTTTGAAAGCTTCATTTTTTCGTCTGTGAACATACAGCTGATGTGACTTGCCAAAAAAGCTCCAGTTTTGACTCATCTGTCCAAAGGACATTCTCCCAGAAGGATTGTGGCTTGTCAATATGCATTTTAGCAAATTCCAGTCTGGCTTTTTTTATGTTTTTCTGTCAAAAGTGGAGTCCTCCTGGGTCTTCTTCCATGGAGCCCACTTTCGCTCAAAAAAAGCAACGGATGGTGCGATCAGAAACTGACGTACCTTCACCTTGGAGTTCAGCTTGTATCTCTTTGGCAGTTATCCTTGGTTCTTTTTCTACCATTCGCACTATCCTTCTGTTCAATCTGGGGTCGATTTTCCTCTTGCGGCCGCGCCCAGGAGGTTGGCTACAGTTCCATGGACCTTAAACTTCTTAATAATATTTGCAACTGTTGTCACAGGAACATCAAGCTGCTTGGAGATGGTCTTGTAGCCTTTACCTTTACCATGCTTGTCTATTATTTTCTTTCTGATCTCCTCAGACAACTCTCTCCTTTGCTTTCTCTGGTCCATGTTCAGTGTGGTGCACACAATACCAAACAGCACAGTGACTACTTTTCTCCATTTTAAATGACTGATTACAAGAATTGGAGACATGTGATTAATTAAAGAAACTAATTGTTTGATCACTATAATCCAATTATTTATTATAGAAACCAACAAATGTGTCCAGGCCATTTTAGAATATCTTTGTAGAATAAGCAAAATTCATCACTTTTAAGCTTCTTTCCTTTATTTATGACATACCAAAAGGCATGCAAGTATACATGATAAAATAGCTTTTAATTTCATCACTTTTCAGGAGGAATGAAAATTTCAATGAGCTGTACCAACAAATTTGAGCACGTCTGTAACATTTGAAATGTCACCATACAGATATGAGAGGTTTGCATTGTCATTTTATTTAATTTCTTTCCCAAATGATGGACAGTTTACTGTGTTTCAAACAAGGCTAAACAGTCGAAGAAGGGGAAGGAGAAGGGGAAAAAGGACAGCGCTTTGGTAGGGTTTTTTGGTAAGTTAAGAATTAGAGAGGAGGGGATAGTGAATTTAAACGTTAGATAAGTGGTCAAAATGTTTTTTACACGTGGACCTGACAGTGGGGGGCGTGATGCGTAATTACTGGGGTTATTGTTCTTGATATTTTTATTTTGTTCTGGGCTCTAGCAGACAATTTTGTGCAAAGTAAACAGTCAAACTTGTTTGGTGAAAAACTGTCTTTAAATCAATAATTTTTAAGCGAGCTGCCTTTCAAATCTTTTATGATTTGAAAAACTCCCAAAAAATCTATACTAACTGCTCAAATCTATTAGTTATTAATATATACAATGGGTAGTTCAAAAATTACATTAGTATCCTGGAATGTTAAAGGAATTGTGACAGAAAGACAATGATTCTTGGTGGTAACTCCCCCTCCAAACCCGGAACAGCACTTCACTTGTATCACAATAACTGTATTTGTACCACAATCACTAATACACACACTAAAGGGACTTGTGTATGTGTTTTGTGTTTAATGTGGGGATACAATAACGGGACTATTATTTTGGGACCAGCTTGGGGGATTATAAATGTAAGTAATACACGCCGTTGTATTACTTACCAGCATTATTATTTCCTGTTTGTTTCGCCATCAGGCACTGGACAAAAACAAATAAAAACAAACCTTTGCACCTGGATTACAATTGTTTGTCTGTTCTTTGATCACCTGCACCTGCACACTATTAACCACTTTGCCACAGGCATGATTTCCATTACACGAGAGTAGATGTTAAAACTTCATGCTGATTTGAACTCGGCTCTCGCCAAGATAAGCACCAACTAAGACGTAGCTTTACAGTAAACCAATGTGATCCATCTGTATCTCCATCCATTTGCGTTTCTTTCCATATGATGATGTAGATATCCTTCTGTCTGGTGTTGATGGCTGAAGTGTAATGCTGGCTCCAGGGATAAGCTTATTGCCTCCCTAGCGCATCAGCACACTCAACGGCTGCGATGCTGGCTCCGGGGATCAACCACAGTGCGGTCTCCCCAGCGCATCAGCATGACAATCGTCTGGATTGAGCGAAGTAGGGTACATCTCTGGGGTCTTCAAGTGGGCACCTTCCATCCTCTGTGTTTCGTCGACTAGCCCACAACACCTCAAGAGGGCTCGACGGTGATTCTGGCGTCCCAGCATCACCCCCCTCCGTCCCCCACTCAACTCAGCCCAGCTTACTTACCCGTACATCAGCATTTCTTTCTTTCTATTGTGCTTGCGATCCCCAGCCAGTATCTTTCCGTCTCAACCACAGCCAGTTGCTGCTCCTCTCTGCTGCTTCAGATAAGTTCTTCACTGTGCGCTGCAATTCTTGGCCACTGAATCCGACGTCTCTGAGAAACCGGGTTGTAGAGTGTGCCACAAATCCTCGACAACCCACCTCCACTGGGTAAACCCGGACTCTCCATCCTCACTGTTCCGCTTCAGAGGCTAGTTGAGCATACCGCAGTTTCTTCCTCTCATACGCCTCATCTACAGCATCCTCCCATGGCACTCTTTTGTTTTTTCAATTTGTTTTTTTTTACTCCCATTTTCTCCCCAAATGTAGTATGCCCAAATGTTATCTGTATCCTCGGCTCACCGCTTGCAACCCCCCCGCCGACTCAGGAAACGGCGGCTGGAGGACGCCTCCTCAGAAACGTGCTCCTGCCAAGCCGTCATTTTTCGCACTGCGGATCCACAGCGATGCCACCAGACCTATAGTGCAGGAGGACAACACAGATCTGGCAGCTCCACTGCAGAACCACAGGCGCCCTATCGGCCACAGGGGTCGCTGATGCGCGGTGAGCCGTGGATTCCCCTGTCGACCTAAGCCCTCCCTACCCAGGCAGCACTCGGCCAATTGTGCGCCACCCCTAGGAACTCCCGGTCACGGTCGGCTGTGACATAGCCTGGATTCGAATTTGCGCTCTCCAGACTATTGGGCATATCCTGCACTCCGCGTGTCGAAGGTTAGTGGTGGCAATAACAGGTGGAAAAATAAGCCGTTGACCAATATCTGCCAGCATTTTCCAGTCTCTAGCAGCTTCCAGTTGTCCTGGGCAAGGATTGGTTTTAACACCTTTTCTGGGTGGAGGAATGTTGTCTTTTGTGTGTAATGTTTTGATGGACTTGGTGGCAACTTATTGGTCATGTTACGCTTGTCTTCCAATGCTAAGGCCAATGGTCCAATGGTCATGGCGCCAAGTAAACCATCCTTGGCTAAGAGCCACCTTACATCCTGTCAAAATGTGTCTTAATGTTGCAGGTGATGAACACAAAGGACATGAGGGATCCTCTCCTACCCAGAGGTTTAGGTTCTGTGGTGATGAGAGAACATCATATGTTGACCTGATGAGGAAACTGATCCTAATCTGTTCCATTGACCATAGGTCTTCCACACTCTCCCATCTCATCCATTCTCCCTGCTTGGCCTGGGAAACGGCCTTTACACACCTCATCCTCTCCTCCTGCTTTTGCACCTCATTGACTAACAGCTTCCTCTGTTGAGCTGGGGCTGCCTTGTGCCATGTAGGAGGAGCTGAACTGAGACCAAGACCCCCTCTTCCATGCTGAACTTGCCCTATGATATCAGCAATTCGAAGGGCAGCCATTGCATCCTCCACAGCTTTCTTTGCCGTCCACTTTCTTCCAGTTTTCAACACAGGTGTTGCCTCCCTTATGCATTTGTCGTGTGACTCTATTAATGTCATTTCCAGTCGGACCTTGGTGCACTTAAACTCCTCGGTTAGAGCAGAGACTGGTAGCTGCAGTATTCCTTTACCATAAAGTCCCACTCTGCTGAGGCAGCGTGGAACTCCCAACCATTTCCTGATGTATGAACTGATTAAAGCTTCAAGCTTCTCTACTGTTGTCAAAGAAACCTCATACACAGTCAGAAGCCACAGCAACCTCGGCAGTAGACCAAACTGAAAGCCCCAGAGTTTTAGTTTGCCTGGTAAAGCGCTGCTGTCTATGCTCTTCAACCCTTCCACTGCTTGTTGTCTAACTTCTCCCACACGAACTATGTCCTTTAGATCCCTGTCGTACCATCTCCCAAGACTTTTCACTGGCTTCTCAGACACTGTTGGTATTGCCTCACCATTAATGAAGAACATTTTATCTACTACTTTACCTTTACTTATAGAGATGCTCCTTGATTTAGTGGGCTTGAATTGCATTTGTGCCCATTCAATATTGTTGGTTAATTTGCCCAATAACCAATTAGTGCAGGCTACTGTTGTAGTCATGGGTGTCATGTCATCCATGTATGTTCGAATTGGTGGTAGTCGCATTCCATAAGCCAAGCGCTGTCCTCTCACTACCCATTTTGATGCCCTGTGGGAGTGTCCCGCCTTCTATATATATATATATATATATATATATATATATATATATATATATATATATATATATATATATATATTTGTGCACTGTTTTATGATTTGTATTATTGTTTGCGGCGCAGATAAAAGCGCTGCGTATTTGTTATTGTTTTTATAGTTTAAAAACCTTGTGAGGATGCGTGACTGATCAGCTAGTGATTTATTTAGCTGGCTGACAGTCACACATCCTTATTAAACTCGTGCAGATGGTGACCATCTCCCGAGTTAAGTCATTGATTAATTGTTGCTAATCAGGAGATGGTCACTGTATATAAACCTGCATCTCTCTACCCTCGGGGTGGTTGTGTCAGGAGTGAGAGGGGAGAGAGCGAGAGGAGCGAGAGAAAGCGAAACTTAAAAATAACTGCTAAGTATCGTGCTGGGGTAAAACCAGCACGCTTATTTGTTTATTTCTATTTTGTTTGGCTACGCGCCTTTTTGTTTTGTTGTCTGTTTAGTCATGTAGTGCTGAATTATGAAGTTGAAAAACTAAATTGCAAATCTCCAAAGAAGGCTTTCACTAAATTTGTTATTGTCATCGGTACACTGAAAAAATAAAATGCTGCCCAAAGAAGTTCATGTGGCACTGAACCATATGCATTAGCCAAATCCAGGAATGTCACATGGAGCTCCTTCCTCTCCTTTTTAGCTGATTGAATTTGTTGCCAGATCACATTGATGTGTTCTAAGCATCCTGGGAAACCTGGAATGCCCGCTTTTTGTATTGAAATGTCAATGAAGCAGTTCTTTAATAGTACTCATATCCGTTTCCGTTCCTAAGTCGTTAACCGTGTTGTCCAACGTTGAGTCATCTTCCTCCCCCGCTCTCACAGACTCTAGCAGTATTTTTCTCTTTAATTTCTTAGAAGCCTTGGGCGGGTGTCTCCAGCATCCTGTAAACACAGAGCTGGATACTGCCGACAAGGGTAGCTAACCCTTGCCAGCCCCAGTGGGGTCTCTTTCCTCCTGTCAGCTGTCTCTCCAGGCTGTCACGAGGTCTTTCCCTTGTTGCCAGCTGCACTATTCACAGCAGTCTGGACGTATCCAGATCTTCATGATTTACATTACACAGGAGTAGATGTTAAAACTTCATGCTGATTTGAACTCGGCTCTCGCCAAGATAAGCACCAACTAAGACTTAGCTTTACAGTAAACTAATGTGATCCATCTATGCCTCTGTCCATTTGCGTTTCATTCCATATGATGATGTAGATCTCCTTCTGTCTGGTGTTGATGGCTGAAGTGTAATGCTGGCTCCAGGGATCAGCTTATTTGCCTCCCTGGTGCATCAGCACACACAATGGCTGCGATGCTGGCTCCAACTGTGCCACAGTGCGGTCTCCCCAGCGCATCAGCATGACAACCGTCTGGACTAAGCGAAGTAGGGTACATCTCTGGGGTCTTCAAGTGGGTACCTTCCATCCTCGGTGTTTCGTTGACTAGCCCACGACACCTCAAGAGGGCTCGACGGTGATTCTGGCGTCCCAGTAATCACCCCCGCCGTCCCCCACTCAACTCACCCCAGCTTACTTACCCGTACATTAGCGTTTCATACATAACCATACATAACCACATTGAAAGAAAGAGGAAATTAAATTATCTCAGCAAGCTGGATTGTGACATTGCAATCCACTTGGTTGAGAGGGAGGCAAACAAACTTAAACAGTCTTGGGTGGGAGAGGTATACTCTTCTCTTCCAAAGCTAGAGGGGTGGCAATTTTGATTAAGAAAGATATACAGCATAATGTTATTGGTTTTTATTCTGATCCAGAAGGCCGCTTTAAAATTTTGCATGTTAAATTTGGTGAGAAGGAATTTTTACTGTGCAATATATATGGTCCTGTGACGAGGTAAAGCGATCTTATGCTAAAATTCAACCTCCCAACCACCAGGGGGCTGTGAGCCAACCTTGAGGCTTTCAACAGAGAGGGCGTGACGCGGAAGTTCCGGCTTTTGGGTGGAAGTCCCAAAAGAGCGGTCGCCATCTTTGTTAGGGGCAGCAATAGGAGAATGTGCTGGAAAACTCCAGAATCAGCAGGCAATTTAAATATCAATCGCTGATTGGTGTTCCGCTGATTGGGGGGTGTTCCAAGTCACATAAAAGGGCTCTGGTTGCAACACTCGGGGTTGGTTCATGGGAACACGTAGGACTTGCATAAAAAGGGAATTAATAAGAATACCTGCAGAGGTGAAATCTTTTCTTCACAGAGCCCCTGGTATGAGGAAAAGGATCCGAAAGCCAGATGAGGGCCTAAAGATAGTCGGAAGACCTCTGGCTGTTTAATTTAGTTTATATTTCCCTTATTGCATGTTTGTTTAAATTTTGTTTGTTATCATTTTTTTTAAATAATAAACCTGGAACTATCTCCACGGAGGAGTAGAAATGGGACTCTGCTTGTTTTTTTTGACTGCCATCCTGTGACACGTGGTGTTAATGGTGGGATTTAGAATCCAAAATGGACCCGAGGACCATCCTACAGCTGTTCAAGGAGCAGGCACAGCAGCAGGAGGATGACCCAGAGGCATTCCTGGTGACCTTTGAGCGTGTGGCCGAAGCAGCACAATGGCTCACCACCACCTGGGCTACTAAACTGGCCCCCTGTCTCACAGGAGAGGCACAGGCTGCTTATTGGGCCATGTCAAGCCAGGATGCCCTGGATTATTCTAAAATCAAGACAGCCATCCTCCAACGGCTGTGCATCACGAAGGAGACGTTTCGGCGCCGCTTCCGCACCTATAGAAGACGGATCTTAGCAGACTGAAAGCCACCAGGGAGATGGAAGAGAGTCGAAACAGCTGGGTTCAGATAGGCAGAAGCAGGGAAAAAAAGAAACTTCGTCAAACACAACCACCAGAAATCCAGACATCCAACAAATTTGAGCCACTTCAACATTTAGATGACCAAAACCAACATCAAGAGAATGAAAGAAACAACATCCAAGACCCTATAAACAGTGCTAGCCAGGCAGCAAAAAGAAGGGAGGTCATGATTGTTGGGGACTCCATATTGAGAAACACAGCAAGTTCAGTTCGCAGTTTGGACCCCCTTACTACAACAGTGTGCTGCCTTCCAGGAGCCTCAGTCAAGCACATCACTGAGAATGTGGACAGGCTCCTAGAACGAACAGGAGACGACCCGGTAGTAGTCGTCCACATCGGTACAAACAACATTGGAAGAGACAGGCCAAGATCCCTGCAAAACAAATTCAGAGAGCTAGGAAGGAAATTAAAAGACAAGACCAAAACTGTGGTATTTTCTGGGATACTGCCGGCGCCTTGCAAAGGACCATATGGACAGCTGGAAATACAAAATCAAAATGCATGGCTGAAATCGTGGTGCACACAGGAAGGCTTCACCTTTCTTGAACATTGGAGCACATTCTACAACAAGGACTATCTATACAGGTGGGACAGACTGCACTTAAACAGAAAGGGAACCAATTTACTCGGAGAAAGGATCCTTCAGGAGGTCCAGAAGCATTTAAACTAGAAAGGAAGGGGGGAGAAAACAAAAAAACAGAAGGGAGACCACATCAAAACAAGGGCAACAACTCAGGTAAGACAACTATTAAATGTATATATCATAATGCTAGAAGTCTCAGAAACAAAATGTTAGAACTTGAAGCTACTGCACTAACAAGTAACTACGATGTGATAGGTGTTACAGAAACTTGGTTGTCTGAGAGTGATGGAGACGAATATAATATTAGTGGGCACACACTGTATAGGAAAGACAGGCAGGACAGAAGAGGCAGAGGGGTAGCGCTATACATAAGAAATAGTCTTGAAGCCCAGGTATTAAATCAGGAAAAAGAAAACAATGCAGAATCAATATGGGTCAGAATAATGGACAAAAATTCAAAGGGCATAATAATAGGGGCATGCTATAGACCGCCAAATTCAGATGCTGAGCAAAATAATCTGTTATACAGTGACATTCGAAATGTGTGTAGAAAAGGAGAAGCAATACTAATGGGGGATTTCAACTTCCCCTGTATAAAATGTGAGAACCTGTTGGGGAGCACAATGGACGAAATTGAAATGGTGGAAATGACAAATGACTGCTTCCTAACGCAATTTGTCAAGGCATCGACTAGAGGGGAGGCATGCCTTGATTTAGTCTTTTCAAATAATGAAGACAGAATAACTAAAACAGAGGTCAGAGAGCCATTGGCAAACTCAGACCACAACATGGTCTCATTTGAAGTGCTTTTTAAAACCCCTAAAGCTAAGGTTTACAATTTTAGAAAAGCAAACTATGGAGGTATGAAACAGAGACTAACAGAAGTAGATTGGAATAAAATAGAGAAAACATCCACAGAAAAAGGATGGCTGTTTTTAAAAATGTAGTACTAGAGGCGCAAAACAATTACATCCCAAAAGTAGACAAATATAAATCTAAAACAAAATGGACAAAATGGTTAAAATCAATTAAAAAAATATTCAGCGAAAAAAGACACTTTACAAGCGTTTAAAAAAAAAACAAAGTACACAGAAAGAGTACTTGGAACTGCAAACACAAGTCAAAAAGGAAGTTAGAAAGGCCAAGAGAGAGATAGAAATCAATATTGCTAAGGGGGCTAAAACCAATTCCAAAATGTGTTTCCAATATTATAACAGCAAGAGAACATTCAAAGAGGAGGTTAAATATCTAAGAGACACAAATGGCAAAATCATAGATGAAGAAAAAAAATAGCAAATATATTAAATGATTACTTTTCACAGGTTTTTACAAAGGAGGACACAGACAACATGCCCCACATGTCAACCTGTTCCTATCCAATTTTAAATAACTTTAGCATAACAGAGGCAGAAGTGTTAAAGGGACTAGGAGCTCTTAAAATAAACAAATCCCCTGGGCCGGATGAGATCCTCCCAATATTACTCAAAGAAATGAAATAAGTTATTTACAAACCACTAACCAAGATCATGCAACAGTCTCTTGACACAGGGGTTGTACCAATAGACTGGAAAATTGCAAACGTAATACCGATCCACAAAAAGGGAGACAAAACCGAACCAGGTAACTACAGACCAATAAGCCTGACTTCTATTATATGTAAACTTATGGAAACTATAATAATATCTAAAATGGAAAATTACCTATATGGTAACAATATCCTGGGAGACAGTCAGCATGGTTTTAGGAAAGGGAGATCGTGTCTAACTAACCTGCTTGACTTTTTTGAGGATGCAACACTGACAATGGATAATTGCAAAGCATACGACATGGTTTATTTAGATTTCCAGAAAACTTTTGACAACGTCCCGCATAAAAGATTAATTCTCAAACTGAATGCAGTAGGGATTCAAGGAAATGCATGCACATGGATGAGGGAGTGGTTAACATGTAAAAAACAGAAAGTACTGATTAGAGGTGAGACCTCAAAATGGAGCGATGTAACCAGTGGTGTACCACAGGGATCAGTATTAGGTCCTCTGCTATTCCTAATCTACATTAATGATTTAGATTCTGGTATAGTAAGCAAACTCGTTAAATTTGCAGATGACACAAAAATAGGAGGAGTGGCAAACACTGTTGAAGCAGCAAAGGTCATTCAAAATGATCTAGACAGCATTCAGAATTGGGCAGACACATGGCAAATGACATTTAATAGAGAAAAGTGTAAAGTATTGCATGCGGGCAATAAAAATGTGCATTATAAATATCATATGGGAGATAGTGAAATTGAAGAAGGGAACTATGAAAAAGACCTAGGAGTTTATATTGACTCGGAAATGTCTTCATCTAGACAATGTGGGGAAGCTATAAAAAGGCTAACAAGATGCTCGGATATATTGTGAGAAGTGTTGAATTTAAATCAAGGGAAGTAATGTTAAAACTCTACAATGCATTAGTAAGACCTCACCTAGAATATTGTGTTCAGTTCTGGTCACCTCGTTACAAAAAAGGATATTGCTGCTCTAGAAAGAGTGCAAAGAAGAGCAACCAGAATTATCCGGGTTTAAAAGGCATGTCGTATGCAGACAGGCTAAAAGAATTGAATCTATTCAGTCTTGAACAAAGAAGACTACGCGGCGATCTGATTCAAACATTCAAAATCCTAAAAGGTATAGACAATGTCAACCCAGGGACTTCTTTGACCTGAAAAAGAAACAAGGACCAGGGGTCACAAATGGAGATTAGATAAATGGGCATTCAGAACAGAAAATAGGAGGCACTTTTACACAGAGAATTGTGAGGGTCTGGATCCAACTCCCCAGTAATGTTGTTGAAGCTGACACCCTGGGATCCTTCAAGAAGCTGCTTGATGAGATTCTGGGATCAATAAGCTACTAACAACCAAACGAGCAAGATGGGCTGAATGGCCTCCTCTCGTTTGTAAACTTTCTTATGTTCTTATGTTCTTAAATATAGGATAAGTGCTCCCGCTGGCTGCGTCCTGAAGAGAGGACTGCCAAGGAGATGGTAGAACTGGTGGCAGTGGAACAATTCACAGCTATTCTTACAGAAGGAAACAAAGAATGGGTCCACCGTCACCACCCCACCACCCTGGACAAGGCCATCTCCTTGGCAGAGGCCTATGAGGATGCTGCCCCTACATCACTGACCTCCTGCTGAAAAGCTAACTTTGCAGTCTGCTCCCAGAACAGCCACTTGGACCAACCAATCCAACCAACGAGGTAAGCCAAGAGGGCCCAGCTCGCCTCCCAAACAATGGAGACCGCAGCTGGCGCCCCGGTGGGCAACAGAGAAAAACCCTAACCCGTTAGGTTATGACCAACGGGACAAAGCTCTAGATACTCCCTCTCATTCACAGCCCTCTGAGCCCCAGTGTTACCGCTGTAATACTCCAGGTCATTTAGTACGTGACTGTACAGTGATGGAGGTGGACAGCACGGTCAAGACCTGGGCCCCCACAGCAGGTAAGGGAACTGGGGTAGGTTGGGAGGGCCCTTATTGCCTTAATGTACAGGTCGGGAAAAAGAGAACCTACGCTTTAGTGGACTCTGGGTGCGCACAAACGCTTATTCGGCATGAAGTCTTGAAGGGTGTGACCTGGGAGCCAGTGGACAAAGTGACTATCTCTTGTATTCACGGGGAAACTAGGTTACACACAACAACTTACATTAGGATCACAGCAGGTGGTCACACAGCCCACGTTAAAGTGGCTGTGGCAAAAGCGTTGCCGATCCTGTTTTGTTGGGGAGAGATTGGCCCTTCTTTAACTCAGTTTTGAGTAAGGAAGTGGCTACAGTATCAACCCAATTGCATGGTAAGGAGAGGGAGGAAGTAATTGGTGACATCTTTCCCCTCCAAGCCGACCTGTTTAATACCCGGTTTCGCCCTCGAAAAACACGCCATGAGCGTCAGGCGGAACGCTATGAAGGTACATTAACGCAAGTGAGGGGGAGAACTGAGGGGCTGGTAAGCCAATGTACCAAACGACCGAGTAAAGGGATTGCCATTCACTGTGACCTGGGGGGTGGAGTTACTAGTCATGGAGGAACGATATAATCTACTCCTCCTCTCAATGTACCTGAATTGTGGAGTAGAGATATTGATTTGGCTTGGGAACAACAGAATGATCCCTCTCTAAAATATGCCCGAGAACAAGTCAGGTCCATTAGGGGAAGGATTTAAATGACAATCGAGCTGAGACATTTCCTCACTTTGTGATGGCTGGGCACTTACTCTACCGAGTATCCTGGGCCGCTGGCACAGAAGATCGTATTACCCAGTTAGTGGTTCCTGGACCTTTTCGAGCCGAAGTCATGTGATTAGCGCATGACTTACCTTTTTCCGGCCATCTAGCGGTCGAAAAGACTCAGGAGCGCATCCTGGCATGGTTTTAGTGGCCAGGGC
Source organism: Huso huso (assembly GCA_036884735.1). Lineage (NCBI taxonomy): Eukaryota > Metazoa > Chordata > Actinopteri > Acipenseriformes > Acipenseridae > Huso > Huso huso. The sequence goes on from CM072670.1 coordinate 35,514,348, forward strand.
TCCACACACAGGTGAAGAGATTTGTTTCAGCATGTCCAGATTGTCAACTAGCAGCCCCGAGGCGAGTTCGCCCCGCCCCTTTGGTCCCACTACCAATCATTTCTACGCCGTTTGAGCGCATTGGTGTAGATTTGGTGGGCCCTCTGGAAGGAAGTGACACTGGGTACCGGTACATTTTAGTGGTGGTAGATTACGCTACCAGATACCCAGAGGCTATTCCGTTACGCACTATGCACTCCAGGACTATAGCTGAAGAATTGGCCAAGATTTTCTCGAGGGTAGGAATCCCTAAAGAAATCCTGACTGATCGGGGCACTAGTTTCATGTCAGACTGCATACAGCAGCTCTGTAAATTGCTCAAAATTCACTCTATCAAGACCTCTGTTTATCATCAGACGGATGGGCTGGTGGAGCGGTTTAATCAGACCCTGAAGCAGATGCTACGCTGGTTTGTAGATCAAGAAAAAAGAAATTGGGCTAAGCTTCTTCCTTATCTTCTTTTTGCGTTTCGAGAGGTTCCCCAGTCCTCAACGGGTTTCTCCCCATTTGAGCTACTGTACGGTCGTCAACCAAGGGGAATCCTTGACCTCATAAGAGAAGGTTGGGAAGAATCATCAAACTCTTCCAAAAATGTAGTTAAGTATGTGTTACAATTACGAGACCGCCTGGGGTTGATCGGTCAATTGGCACAAGAAAATCTCAAAACGGGGCAGCAGAAACAAGAACAAAATTACAATAAAAATGCTAACATTCGAACTTTTCAGCCTGGAGACAAGGTGTTATTGTTGCTCCCAACATCGGAATCGTAGCTGTTTGCTAAATGGCAGGGTCCATTTGAGGTAATTCGAGCAATTAGACCAGTTAATTATGAAATCCGGCAGCCTGGGCGCCGCAAAGAACACCAAATTTATCATATTAATTTACTCAAACCCTACTCAGAAAGGGAAGTCCTATTTATTTCCTCAGAAAACACTGAGGAGGACTTTGGACCCTATGTTGAGCCACTAGAGGCCGCCGTTATTCAGATGGGAGAGCAATTAAACCCTATTCAGCAACAAGAATTAAAACTCCTCATTCAACAGTTTGATGACGTGTTTTCTAAGGTGCCCGGTAGAACACATGTAATTAAACATGCTGTCATTACGCCTCCAGGTGCCAGGGTCAGACTGCGAGCCTACCGAATCCCAGAGAGCCAGAGGGAGGCCATAAAGGCAGAAGTGGAGAGTATGCTTAAGCTCGGGGTAATTGAACCTTCACGGGGTGAATGGTGCAGCCCAATTGTGCCAGTTAAAAAACCTGATGGCACTCTGAGGTTGTGCGTTGACTTCCGGAGTGTAAATGCTATTTCGAAGTTTGATGCATATCCCATGTCACGGGTCGATGAACTTCTGGAACGGTTGGGACAGGCTTGCTGTATCTCAACTCTGGACTTAACAAAGGGGTATTGGCAGATTCCGTTGACCGAGGAGTCTAAAGAAAAGACGGCATTCGTTACCCCTGAGGGTCTTTTCCAATTTTGCACTATGCCGTTTGGTCTTCACGGTGCCCCCGCAACCTTTCAGAGATTGATGGACAGGGTGTTGATGGACAGGGTGTTGATGGACAGGGTGTTGTCCCCACATCAAGTGCATTGTGGCAGGCTGGACGAGTGGTCTGACGTCAGGCAGAAGTAGGAAGGAAAACTACTGACACCAGGCAAGTACTGCAGTTAAAGTAAAGAATCGGCTGGCTGCCGTTTTTATTAACAAATAACAAAAATAAAATAAAAGGCTTGAACAAAAAACACTTGCTCACAGAGCGAAAATAAAAGGTGTAAACAGAAACAAATCTCGAACACAAAATATATAAAACACAGGTCAGGCTGGGCAGATTGCTTTCACTGTTCCTATGTTTAATTGTAGTTTCGTTTTTACTCTCTCGTTCCACTCGCTCTCTCCGCTCCTAAAACACTCCACCCCCAGAGTGCAGCGAGCTGCAGGCTTTTATATCGTGGCCGAGGGGTTTAACTAGCTGGCAATTAATCTATTACCCCTCGGCCACAATCTGCACGAGTTTTATAACTACTGTGGATGGGGCTTCCCATCCACGCTACTATCCAAAATAAACAAACATTCGGCTACGCTGTCAAAATACAAAATAACAACAAACCCCGCGGCGCTCGGCGTCATTTAAACATTTAACAATACTAAATCATAATACTAATAATAATACAAAATAACACGGGCGGAGGGGGACCCCGTTCTAAAAATAAATAAACAAAACAATGTACAGGGCACCTCGCCCTGTTACATATCCCCTTGTGCAACGCACACATGGCCCCAATGGCAACCTCCCCCCTCAGTCTCAAAGTCCCGGAAGAGGGGGAAGCACAGTGTCCATGGGGGTGGCCGTGGTGGGAGGTCCGGCACCCCTCAATTCTTCGTGGCCGGCAGCTCCCTCTTCCGGGGCTCCCACCACACACTATCCTGCCGCGAAAGTGCGGCTGGGGGAGCTGGTCTCCTGACCTTCCCCCCCTTCTTCATGGCCGGCAGCTCCCCTTCATGGGGCTCCGACCACACAATCTCCAGCAGCGAAACTGCTGCGGGGGGAGCTGGTCTCCTAACCTCCCCCCCTTCTTCGTGGCCGGCAGCTCCCCTCCGTGGGGCTCTGGCCACAGTGTTTCCTGCCACGAAAGTGTGGCTGGGGGAGCTGGTCTCCTGACCTCCCCCCCTTTCTTCATTATTATTATTATTATTTGTTTATTTAGCAGACGCCTTTATCCAAGGCGACTTACAGAGACTAGGGTGTGTGAACTATGCATCAGCTGCAGAGTCACTTACAATTACGTCTCACCCGAAAGACGGAGCACAAGGAGGTTAAGTGACTTGCTCAGGGTCACACAATGAGTCAGTGGCTGAGGTGGGGTTTGAACCGGGGACCTCCTGGTTACAAGCCCTTTCTTTAACCACTGGACCACACAGCCTCCTATTCATGGCCGGCAGCTCCCCTTCATGGGGCTCCGGCCACAGTGTAGCGACCCCAGGCGAAGCAGGATCCCCGGCGACCCCAGGCGAAGCAGAGCGCCCGGCGACCCCAGGCGAAGCAGGACCCTCGACGACCCCAGGCTTTAAGCAGGATCCCCCGGCGACCCCAGGCGAAGCAGAGCGCCCAGCGACCCCAGGCGAAGCAGGACCCTCGAAGACCCCAGGCGAAGCAGGACCCTCGATGACCCCAGGCGACGGCCGCAGCAGCGGACCCTTGGGAGGCGACGGCAGCAGCAGCGAACCCTCGGGAGGTGACGGCAGCAGCAGCGGACCCTCGGGAGGTGACGGCAGCAGCAGCGGACCCTCGGGAGGCGACGGCACCAGCAGCGGACCCTCGGGAGGCGAACTTGGGAGGGGAGTCCCTGGCCATGGAGGCGGCAGCGGGAGCTCCACTTCTCCCTTGTACCCTGTACCCTGTGCGGAGCAAAAGGCAGCCCCAGGCGATGCGAAGCAACAGGCAGCCCCAGGCGATCCAGGCGTGGCATCCCTGAGTGGAGCGGTTGTGGCATCCCTGGGCGGTGCGAGGCTGGCATCCTTGGGCGGTGCGAGGCTGGCATCCCCGGGCAATGGCGAACTGGCATCCCCGGGCAATGGCGAACTGGCATCCCCGGGCTCCTCCCCTTCTGGCTGCGAAGGCGGCAGGGGCTCCTCCCCTTCTGGCTGCCAAGGCGGCAGGGGCTCCTCCCCTTCTGGCTGCGAAGGCGGCAGGGGCTCCTCCCCTTCTGGCAGCGAAGGCGGCAGGGGCTCCTCCCCTTCTGGCTGCAGCGGTGAAACCAGCAGGCATGCTCCCTCTGCTGGTGGCGGCGATGGAGGCGGAACCAGCAAGCATGCTCCCTCTGCTGGTGGTGGCGGGAGCGACAAGTCGTTCTCCCATGGAGGTGGAGGCGGAACCAGCAGGAACTCACCCTCTGCTGGTGGAGGTGGGAGCGACACACAGTCCTCCCAGGGTGGCGGGGGTGGAACCAGCAGGAACTCTCCCTCTGCTGGCGGAGGCGGGAGCGACACACAATCCTCCCACAGCGGTGGAGGTGGAACCAGCAGGAACTCTCCCTCTGCTGGCGGAGGCGGGAGTGACACACAGTCCTCCCAGTTGGGCTGTGGACGCACCGACTCCCCCCTCTTGGGCTTTGGACACACCGACTCCCCCCTCTTGGGCTGTGGATGCACCGACTCCCCCCTCTTGGGCTGTGGATGCACCGACTCCCCCCTCTTGGGCTGTGGACGTTTGGGCTCCTCCCTTTTAGGCGCAGGACGTTCGGGCTCCTCCCTTTTAGGCGCAGGACGTTCGGGCTCCTCCCTTTAGGCGCAGGACGTTCGGGCTCCTCCCTTTTAGGCGCAGGACGTTCGGGCTCCTCCCTTTCAGGCGCAGGACGTTCGGGCTCCTCCCTTTCAGGCGCAGGACGTTCGGGCTCCTCCCTCTTGGGTGCTGGAGATGGCCGGGTCTGGTCCACTGCCCAGAACCACTCTGCAGCATCCCCCACTAGACCCTGGTTCCACGCCTCTTCATACTGGGGGTCCCCGTAAGGGCAGTCCTCCCTGACGTGCCCAAACTCGCCACAGGCGCCGCACATGGGAGCCCCCTCCTTCCTCCACTGCTCCTGTTCAGCTGCCCAGTCCGGGGGTCCAAACTTAGTTGGCACCTGGGACCACCACCTCTTGTTCAGCTGCTGTTGTGGTTGCAGCTCTCTGCAGCTCTTCCTCCTTCCCATCCTCTTTCCTCCCATTCTTCTGCCTCCTCACCCTCCTTTCTCCACACACAATAATAAAAGAAAACGAAAAAAAAAAAAACTGCAGTACCCCACTTCTGCCTGAGTCCAGGAGGCACTGGTGATCCCACGCTGGACACCACGTGTGGCAGGCTGGATGAGTGGTCTGACGTCAGGCAGAAGTAGGAAGGAAAACTACTGACAACAGGCAAGTACTGCAGTTAAAGTAAAGAATTGGCTGGCTGCCGTTTTTATTAACAAATAACAAAAATAAAATAAAAGGCTTGAACAAAAAACACTTGCTCACAGAGCGAAAATAAAAGGTGTAAACAGAAACAAATCTCGAACACAAAATATATAAAACACAGGTCAGGCTGGGCAGATTGCCTTCACTGTTCCTATGTTTAATTGTAGTTTCGTTTTTACTCTCTCGTTCCTCTCGCTCTCCCACTCCTAAAACACCCCACCCCCAGAGTGCAGCGAGCTGCAGGCTTTTATATCATGGCCGAGGGGTTTAACTAGTTGGCAATTAATCTATTACCCCTCGGCCACAATCTGCACGAGTTTTATAACTACTGTGGATGGGGCTTCCCATCCACGCTACTATCCAAAATAAACAAACATTCGGCTACGCTGTCAAAATACAAAATAACAACAAACCCCGGCGCGCCGCTGTCATTTAAACATTTAACAATACTAAATCATAATACTAATAATAATACAAAATAACACAGGGGCGGAGGGGGACCCCGTTCTAAAAATAAATAAACAAAACAATGTACAGGGCACCTCGCCCTGTTACAGGCATATATCGATGATGTAGTGATTTATAGTTCTACCTGGAAAGAACATACTGATAGGTTAAAAGCCGTTCTACAATCTCTGAGAGAAGCAGGGCTTACTGCAAACATGGCGAAGTGCGCCTTTGGAAAAGAGGAGACAAAATATTTAGGATTCATCATGGGCAAAGGTAAAATCAAGCCGCTTGTGTCTAAAGTCCAGGCTTTATTGGACAGATCGGCTCCTACCACCAGGTAAGATCACTGATGGGTCTGGCTGGATACTACCGCAGATTTATAAGAGATTTTTCCACCACAGCCGCACCTCTCACTGACTTACTGAAAAAGAATGCTCCAAACAAAGTCAAATGGAGTACAGAGTGCCAGAGTGCCAGAGTGCCTTCCAATCTATTAAAACAAGTCTCACTCAGGCTCCAGCACTCCAGCTCCATTACACCGGATTTTAGCAAGGAATTCATCCTTCAAACCGATGCTTCGGAGGTTTGGGGGCTGTTTTGTCTCAGGAGAAAGAAGGATAGAACATCTGATTTTGTTTATTAGCCGCAAACTACAGCCTAGGGAGACCAGATACTCTGTAACAGAGAAAGAGTGCTTGGCAATAAAATGGTCAGTAGAATCATTAAAATATTATCTCCTGGGACGTCACTTTACACTCGTCACAGATCACTCCCCGCTAAAGTGGTTGGATACAATGAAGGACAAGAATGCCAGGGTAACGTGGTGGTACCTGGCATTACAGCCTTTCTCCTTTGATGTTAAACATCGACCGGGTAAGTTACACCAAAATGCAGACTATTTTTCCCGGGAGGGTGGTCAGTTGGGGCGGTTAGGTGAATCCGAGTGTTCCTTCGGCTCCACTCTAAGGGGGGTAGTATGTGATGAGGTAAAGTGATCTTATGCTAAAATTCAACCTCCCAACCACCAGGGGGCTGTGAGCCAACCTTGAGGCTTTCAACAGAGAGGGCGTGACACAGAAGTTCCGGCTTTTGGGCCACGGAGGAGTAGAAACGGGACTCTGCTTGTTTTTTTTTGACGGCCATCCTGTGACAGGTCCAAATGTTGATTGCCCTGAATTCTTTAACAAAATACATTAAACTATTGCTACATTTTCACACTTATCATTGGTACTCGGGGGAGGGGGGGGGACATAAACCAAACAATAGATCCTATTCTGGATCGCTCTAGTACAAAGCACATTACCTTTACCAAAGCTCAGACAGCTCTTTTGAGTTTGATGGAAGATTTAGGGTTAACTGACTGTGGCAGGATGGCTGGGCAGTGACGTCAGGTCAGAAGCAGGAAGGTAAACAAACTGACACCAGGCAAGTAGTGCAGTTAAAGGTGGCACCGTTTTATTTAAATACAAAAATAAATCAAAGGTTTAAACAAAAAGGAACAGTGCTCAAAGAGCAAAATAAAATGTTCCAACAGAAACAAATCTCGAACACCAAATAATAAATAATACAGGTCAGGCTGGGCTGTAGCCTTCACTGTTCCTGTATCTTTTTTTAGTTTCTTTTTTCTCTCCTCGCTCTCTCCGCTCTCGCTCCTCATACACCCACCACGAGTGCAACGAGCTGCAGGCTTTTATGCAGGTGACCATCTCCCGATTAGCAACAAAATTAATCACTTAATTAATTCGGGAGATGGAGTTTATTAATTATTCCTGGCAGAGGACGAGCACCAATCTCGCCTCTGCCAGAACACGTTTTAAAATAAACAAAACCGCACGGCTACGCAGTCATCTATAAATAAACAAAACAATAACAAAAACATACGGCGCTTTGCCGCCAAATATAAAACATAATAACACGACGGTACGCCGTCACAAATACAATAAATAAATCATAACAAACAAATACAAAATAACACAGGGGCAGAGGGGGAAACCCCGTTCTAAAAATAAACAAAATACTGTTACACAGCAGGGCTCTCTACCACCCTGCTACACTGACATATGGAGAACATTACATCCAAGGGATAGAGAGTATACTTTCTATTCTCCTGTGCATAACACATACTCTAGACTGGACTACTTTTTACTATCTAAAACCCTTATTCCTAAAATAATAAGCTGTGAAATAGATAATATTATTATTTCAGACCATGCCCCAGTAAAACTCCAAATAAATATAGATGTAACTACACATAGGAATCTTAGGTTATGGTTTGATCCAATGCTTTTGAATGATTTGGATTTTAAAACATTTATTGACAAAGAAATTAAGGAATATATGGAAATAAATGAAAAATCAGTTGATAGTTATATTACTTTATGGGATTCCCTTAAGGCTTTTATAAGAGGAAGAATTATTTGGTACGCTGCAGGGAAAATAAAAGAAAAACTGAAAATGGAATAACAACTAGAAAAAGAAATTAAAAGACTAGAAACTCTGCATGCTGCTTCAGATACACAAGACAATAGATTATATTACACCTTAGTTCAAACAAAATATAAGTATAACATGCTACAGACAAAAGCTTTGGAATCAGCATTAGCTAACTCCAAACTGAACTATTATGAGGAAGGGGATAAGGCAGGGAAACTATTGGCTAAATTGATGAAAAAAAAGCACTTGGTTCATACATATCAGGTATTAAAAACACCAAAGGTACTTTAAAAACTGATCTGAAAGAAATTAATCAAGAATTTGAAAACTATTATCGACAGTTATATTCTTCGGAAACATCTCCTACTATACAAAATCTTAGTAGTTTTTTTTTTTTTAAAAGCTAACACTACCAAACCTGTCACTGGAAAATACACAGCTATTAGATTAACTAATAACCAATAACCATAGTGAAATGGGGGAGGCCATTTCTGAGTTACCTAATCACAAATCACCTGGAAATGATGGTTTCCCTGAAATGTATAAGGTATTCAAAACTACACTCTACCCTTTCCTATTAAAGGTATATAATGAGTTCTTTGAGAAGGGATGTTTGAGCGGAACTATGTCTGAAACATTGATAACGCTGATTCCAAAACAGGGCAAAGATGGAACACTATTCTCCAATTATCGCCCTATCGCGCTACTCAACGTGGACTTCAGGATTATTTCAAAATTACTAGCAAGTGGACTTAAAAATGTTCTCTCCCTTAATATCACCAGATCAAGTAGGCTTTATCGCCAACCGGTATTCTGCTGACAATGCCAGACCATTTGTAAATATTATTTATAAAGAACAATCAGCTAATACTCCAGTCGCTGCTCTTTCTCTTGACACAGAGAAAGCATCTGATCGGGTCGAATGGAAAAATTTAATGCACACATTGAATCAATTTGGTCTGGATCTCTCCTTTTTTAAATGGATATCTCATTTATAGCAGACCATCTGCAGCAGTGATTACAAATGTTAAAATCTCTCCCTACTTCCCATTAGAAAGAGGTACAAGACAGGGATGCCATTTATCACCTTTATTTATTTGTCCTGGCTCTTGAACCCTTAACAAAAGCAATCAGGTTACACCCTGAAATTACAGATCTAACATTTGGAAGTCAACATCATAAACTTGCAATGTATGCAGATGATATGCTTCTTTTCCTAAATAACCCTCACCAGTCAATAACCCCCCTATTGAATCTAATTAATAAATATGCTGATATATCTGGATTCAATATAAACTGGAATAAATCAGAGGTGGCTCCTTTAAACTCTTATTGTACTAAAGCTTTAATTGACAATTATGGCTTTACTTGGGCTAGTAAGGTTTTAAAAATCTGGGATTTATTTATTTATTTTTTTTTATCTGATTTGGATTTTATGATTCACCGAAATGTGTCTTGAATTGTAGCGTCAGTCCAAAATGATTTTATTCATTGGTCACCCCTCTATCTCATGTTCAGAGCAAGAATAGAAATTATTAAAATGACAATAGCTCCCAAAATTAATGATAAAATACAACTGTCTCTTTTTAGGCAACTAAGAAGGTTAAAAATCTGACCAAATGCAATGTGAAAAATATGCAAAAATGCAGAAAATCAGAAAGGGGGCAAATACTTTTTCACGGCACTGTATATGTATGTGTGTATGCCCATTTAATTACTCTCTAATCTAAATTAGTATTTATTTAAACTTAGGATACAGTTTTTTTTCTTTTTTTTTAATAAAAAATGTGAATCATAATACCTTTTTTAAATTTATTTTACTGCTGTAATGCCCAAGCTGGTTTTGTTGTTGTTAAATGATAAAAAAAGGATTAAATTACAGTGGACTACTGTTTTCTTTTTTCTGCTGGCTGGTGGAGAAAATGCGTTTAACAGTTTGAATTGGGGCAAAACATTAAAAAGATATGAAACGTGTTGTCAGTCAGAATAGTGCCGTGCTGTAGATTATTATTATATGATGTTAATATTATTGAGGTGAGGGTATGTAAATCCACACGACAACAGTTATTGCAATGCTGAACCGGCTTTATTAAGTAACAGGATGGCGGTACAATTACCTTTCAACACCGGCGAATTGCTCTAGCTCCAGCGCAGAACGAGTGTTTTAGTCACCGTCCACACTGTAAGCCTGCAAGCAATCAACTGAATTGGAACAGGAACAGTATCCCCTTTTACTCTAGCTTTTAATTACATCTGGTCTAAACACGTCCTGCAATTGGACAGCAGACAAGAAGGACCGGTAATAGCATAATACAATAATAAACCCCCAGGGCAACAAACCCCTGTAACACCATTATACCATTGACGCCCCATTTAACAAAACATTAGCGATTTAAGGCTATAAAGAATTAGGAACATTAAACAGTCCATTTTAAATTGTTTTTTTCAGTCTTTCCAACGGGCTGGTGGGTGGACAGTTCGTCCACTGTGGGTTTTCTTCAGCCCTGGTTCCTTCTCAAGACACCTGGGCTGTTACTTTGCGAAGCTGGCGACGGCGATGGGCAGCTGGCTGGCGTTTCTTTTTGGACTGCAGCTGGGCTCCCTGCTCTTTTCCAGGAACATCAGACTCGTCATTTCCGCTATCACAGTTGGGTGGTGGGTTCTCTAAGTTGACAGGGTTCTGATGATGGGACGATTCCATGGGGTTGGAGTCCTGGAGCATAACCTCGTGTCTCAAGCGCTTCATCCATCCTGGGATCACATCATGGTATATGGCTGTAGGCGGTCATGGTGCATAACCGTCTTCACTCGGCGACCCCATACTTGGTACAGCACTGGTCCATGGCAAGCAGAAATTACAAATGGCCCTTTCCCTGGTGCTTGAAGCTTTGGACTGAAGCCCTTCTTTTTAGTGCTGTCTCTAAGGTAGACTAAATCTCCAACACTGTAGACCTTTTCTTTGGCATACAGACGTGCTCAAATTTGTTGGTACCCCTCCACAAAAAACGAAGAATGCACAATTTTCTCTGAAATAACTTGAAACTGACAAAAGTAATTGGCATCCACCATTGTTTATTCCATATTTAATAGAAATCAGACTTTGCTTTTGATTTTTTATTCAACATAATATTGTAAATAATAAAACGAATGAAAATGGCATGGACAAAAATGATGGGACCGCTAACCTAATATTTTGTTGCACAACCTTTAGAGGCAATCACTGCAATCAAACGTTTTCTGTAGCTCTCAATGAGACTTCTGCACCTGTTAACAGGTAGTTTGGCCCCTCTTCCTGAGCAAACTGCTCCAGCTGTCTCAGGTTTGATGGGTGCCTTCTCCAGACTGCAAGTTTCAGCTCTTTCCATAGATGTTTGATAGGATTCAGATCAGGACTCATAGAAGGCCACTTCAGAATAGTCCAGTGTTTTGTTCTTATCCATTCTTGGGTGCTTTTAGCTGTGTGTTTTGGGTCATTATCCTGTTGGAGGACCCATGACCTGCGACTGAGACAGAGCTTTCTGACACTGGGCAGTACGTTTTGGCTCCAGAATGCCTTGATAGTCTTGAGATTTCATTGTGCCCTGCACAGATTCAAAGGCACCCTGAGCCAGGGCAGCAAAGCAGCCCCAAAACATAACCGAGCCTCCTCCATGTTTCACTGTAGGTATGGTGTTCTTTTCTTTGAAAGCTTCATTTTTTTCGTCTGTGAACATAGAGCTGATGTGACTTGCCAAAAGCTCCAGTTTTGACTCATCTGTCCAAAGGACATTCTCCCAGAAGGATTGTGGCTTGTCAATATGCATTTTAGCAAATTCCAGTCTGGCTTTTTTATGTTTTCTGTCAAAAGTGGAGTCCTCCTGGGTCTTCTTCCATGGAGCCCACTTTCGCTCAAAAAAGCGACGGATGGTGCGATCAGAAACTGACGTACCTTCACCTTGGAGTTCAGCTTGTATCTCTTTGGCAGTTATCCTTGGTTCTTTTTCTACCATTCGCACTATCCTTCTGTTCACTCTGGGGTCGATTTTCCTCTTTTGGCGCGGCCCAGGGAGGTTGGCTACAGTTCCATGGACCTTAAACTTCTTAATAATATTTGCAACTGTTGTCACAGGAACATCAAGCTGCTTGGAGATGGTCTTGTAGCCTTTACCTTTACCATGCTTGTCTATTATTTTCTTTCTGATCTCCTCAGACAACTCTCTCCTTTGCTTTCTCTGGTCCATGTTCAGTGTGGTGCACACAATGATACCAAACAGCACAGTGACTACTTTTCTCCATTTAAATAGGCTGAATGACTGATTACAAGATTGGAGACATGTGTGATACTAATTAAAGAAACTAATTAGTTTGAAATATCACTATAATCCAATTATTTATTATCTTTTCTAAGGGGTACCAACAAATGTGTCCAGGCCATTTTAGAATATCTTTGTAGAATAAGCAATAATTCATCTCTTTTCACAGCTTCTTTGCTTTATTCTATGACATACCAAAGGCATGCAAGTATACATGATAAAATAGCTTTTAATTTCATCACTTTTCAGGAGGAATGAAGCATTATTTCAATGAGCTGTAAGGGTACCAACAAATTTGAGCACGTCTGTAGGTCATAGGTTTTCTTCTGCCATACTTGAGCCGTGCGCAGGTGTTGTCGGGCCATGTGATGTGCTTGTCTGAGGCCTCCCTCCAGATCTTGCAGAAAATCCGGGGGATCCATTTCATCACGGTTCAGCTCTGCAGCATGCAACCAGATGTAATGGGGCTGGTGAACTTCTCTCCCTAGCATCAGTCTGTTTGGTGTGAATCCAGTACTTGAGTGTGGCGTACAGCGATATGCAGCCGTGATCAGCGGTAGGTATTCGTCCCAGTTCCTTTGGCTCTGGTCAACATAACAGCGAATCATTTGAAGAAGGGTGCAGTTAAACCGCTCAACTTGCCCATTAGAAGCTGGATGGTAGGGCGTTGTTCTGGTCTTTGTTACCTGTAAGAGCCGACACACTTCCTTGAACAAGACGCTCTCAAAATTTCGCTCTTGATCTGTATGTAGTTCGAGGGGAGCCCCAAAACAAGCCTAATATCATACACCACCTTCCTGGCTGTTGTTTCTGCCCCTTGATCTGGTACAGGGAAGGCTTCCACCCATCGGGTAAACTGATCAATAATAACTAAAATGTATTTGTTTGCTGCAGCAGATATTGGGAGAGGGCCTAGAATATCCATATGCAGCCTGTCCATAGGTGCTCCTGCTTGGTAATTTTGCAGTTTAGCTCTATTGATGGGACCTACTGTTTTACGGCCTCTACACTGCTGACATTTCTGAACGAAGAGGTGAACATCTCTTCCCATTCCGTACCAGTGGTAGTGTTGGTGGAGACGCTGAACAGTTTTCCCTTCCCCTAAATGGCCAGACTGAGGAGGATCGTGGCAAGCCTGTAGAACTTCTTTCTGAAGCGATGCCGGCACAAGCAGTCGTAGAGATGGGTTGGATTCATTGGCACTTTCCCAGCGGTAGTGAAGGACCCCATAGTGCAGTTCAATTTGAGGCCAACACAACCAGTACTTTCTCACTGCTGGGCTTTCTAGGGCCACTTGTTCTCGAGTAGGTAGGATCCCCTGATCTTTCCAACGATGCAAGACTGAAAGATTAGGGTCCATGTAGCAGGGCGGTAGTAAGCCCTGCTGATTTAAATGAATGTATTTATTTTTAGAATGCGGTCCCCCTCCGCCCCTGTATTATTTTGTATTTGTTTTGTATTATTATTATTATTATTATTATTATTATTATTATTATTATGATGATGATTTATTTATTATGTATAGAAGACGGCGAAGCGCCGCGGGTTTTGTTATTGTTTATTATTGTATTTATAGATGACGGCGTAGCCGAATGTTTGTTTGTTTGTTTGTTTGTTTTTGTATTGAGTAGTGTGGATGGGAAGCCCCATCCACACAGTAATTAGAAAGCTTGTGCAGAAGGTGGCCATCTCCCGAATTAATTAAGTGATTAATTTTGTTGCTAATCGGGAGATGGTCACCTGAATATAAAAGCCTGCAGCTCTCGGCACTCAGGGGTGGGGTGTACGAGAGGAGCAAGAGTGGAGCGAGAAAGCAAAACTAAAAAGACAAAGACATAGGAACAGTGAAGGCAATCTGCCCAGCCTGACCTGTGTGTTTTGTATATTTTGTGTTCGTGATTTGTTTTTGTTTAAAATATTTATTTTTGCTCTGTGAGCACTGTGTGTTTTTGTTTAAACCTTTTATTTCATTTTTGTGTTGCTTAATAAAAACGGCGGCCAGCCGCGTCTTACTTTAAACTGCAGTGCCTGGTGTCAAAGTTCTTACTTCCTGCTTCTGTCTGACGTCACCGCCCAGCCACCCTGTCACACGTGGTGTCCTGCGTGGGATCTCCAGCGCCTCCTGGACGCAGGCAGAGTAGGATACTGCAGTTTTTTTTTCTCATTTTTTTTGTATATAACTTTTTGGAGGGGGAGGAAATAGGATGGGAAGGAGGAAGAGCTGCAGAAAGCAGCAGAAGCGGCAGCAGCCGCAACAGCAGCAGCTGGAACAGCTGTGCAAGAGATAGTGGTCCCGGGTCCCCAGTCAGTTTGGACCCCCGGACTGGGCAGCTGAGCAGGAACAATGGAGGGCTGAAGGGGCCCCCATGTGCGACGCCTGCGGCGAGTTCGGGCATGACAGGGAGGACTGCCCCTATGGAGACCCTCAGTATGAGGAGGCCTGGAACCAGGGCCTGGTGGGGGATGCGGCAGAGTGGTTCTGGACGAGAGACCAGACCCAGCCAACACGAGAGAGAGGAGCCCGAACATCCGCAGCCCAAGCCGGCACCCGCAGGGGAAAAGTGTCTGCTGGCCCCACCACAGCCAACAGAGGAGATCAGCTGGGAGGCCTTCCTCTGCACTGTAGAGGCGTCCTGCTGGTGCCCCATCTGTGGGGAGCAGGGGCATTCCCCTCTCAACTGCCCCCTCCTACCAGAGGGGCGCTTGCTGCGCCCAGTCCCACCAGCAGAGGGAGAGTGCCTGCTGGTCCCACCTCCAACGGCCGGAGCAGAGCTGCCTCTGTCTCCACCACCATCACCAGCAGAGGGAGAGAGCCTGCTGGTCCCACCTCCACCACCTCTGTCTCCACCACTGCCACCAGCAGAGGAAGAGTACCTGCTGGTTCCACCTCCATCGCCGCCACCAGCAGAGGGAGCATGCCTGTTGGTTCCGCCTCCATCGCCGCCACCAGCAGAGGGAGCATGCCTGCTGGTTCCGCCTCCATCGCCGCCACCAGCAGAGGGAGCATGCCTGCTGGTTTCCCCGCTGCAGCCAGAAGGGAGGAGCCCCTGCCGCCTTTGCAGCCAGAAGGGAGGAGCCCCTGCCGCCTTCGCAGCCAGAAGAGAAGGAGCCCCTACCGCCTTCACAGCCAGAAGGGGAGGTGCCCCTGCCGCCTTCGCAGCCAGGAGAGGCCCCTGCCACTTGCAGCCAGAAGGGAGGAGCCCTGCCGCCTTCGCAGCCAGAAGGGGAGGAGCCCCTGCTGCCTTCGCCAGGAGCAGAGCAGCAGGAGCTGCCTCTGCCTCCACCACCACCACCTGGGGAGGGAGAGGAGCAGGAGCTGTCTCTGCCTCCACCACCACCACCTGAAGGAGAGGAGCAGGGGCTGCCCCTGCTTCCACCACCACCGAGGGAGAGGAGCAGGAGCTGCCTCTCTCTTCACGACAGGATGGACTGGAACAGGAGGCTGGCGGTCCACAGCTGCCCTTGCATAGCTTGCTGAGCAGAGCAAGGGGGAAAACCGCCGGGTCGCAGTGGCTGAGAAGATGGCCAACCCCAGCACCACCGCTGGTCCTGGCTCCCCTCCTGCAATCGCCTCGCGAGGGTCCGCTGCTGCCGTCGCCCCCTAGGGACCGCTACCGCCCTGTCGTGCATCGCCTGGGGATGCCAGTTCGCCATCACCCGGGGATGCCAGCCTCTTACCGCCCAAGGATGCCTGCCTCGCACCGCCCAAGGATGCCTGCCTCGCACCACCCAAGGATGCCTGCCTCGCACAGCCCAAGGATGCCTGCCTCGCACCGCCCAAGGATGCCACATCCGCATCGCCTGGGGCTGCCTGTTGCCCGCATCGCCTGGGGCTGCCTGTTGCTCTGCATTGCCTGGGGCTGCCTGTTTCTCCGCACGCTTGGGGCTGCCTGTTGCCCGCATTGCCTGGGGCTGCCTGTTGCTCTGCACGCTTGGGGCTGTCCTGCTGCTCCACACGGTTACAGGGCACGAGGGAGAAGTGGAGCTCCCGCTGCCGCCTCCATGGCCAGAGGCTCCCCCCGAGTTCGCCTCCCGAGGGTCCGCCGCTGCTGCCGTCGCCTGGGGTCGTTGCCAGCTCTGCTTCGCCTGGGGTCGCCGAGGGTCCTGCTTCGCCTGGGGTTGCCGAGGGTCCTGCTTCGCCTGGGGTAGCCGGGGGCTCTGCTTCGCCTGGGGTCGCTACACTGTGGCCGGAGCCCCATGAAGGGGAGCTGCCGGCCATGAAGAAAGGGGGGAGGTCAGGAGACCAGCTCCCAGCCCATTTTCGCTGGCAGGAAACACTGTGGCCAGAGCCCCACGGAGGGGAGCTGTCGGCTACGAAGAAGGAGGGGAGGTCAGGAGACCAGCTCCCCCAGCCGCACTTTCGCGGCAGGATAGTGTGTGGCGGGAGCCCCGGAAGAGGGAGCTGCCAGCCACGAAGAAGTGGGGGGTGGAGGACATTCCACCATGGCCACCCCCAGAAACCACTTGCTTCCCCCTCTTCCGGGACTTTGAGACTGAGGGGGGAGGTGGTCGTTGGGGCCAAGTGTGCGTTGCACAAGGGGGGGATATGTAGCAGGGCGGTAGTAAGCCCTGCTGATTTAAACAAATGTATTTATTTTTACAACGGGGTCCCCCTCCGCCCCTGTATTATTTTGTATTTGTTTTGTATTATTATTATTATTATTATTATTATTATTATTATTATGATGATTTATTTATTATGTATAGAAGACGGCGAAGCGCCGCAGGTTTTATTATTGTTTATTATTGTATTTATAGATGACGGCGTAGCCGAATGTTTGTTTGTTTGTTTGTTTTTGTATTGAGTAGCGTGGATGGGAAGCCCCATCCACACAGTAATTAGAAAGCTTGTGCAGAAGGTGGCCATCTCCCGAATTAATTAAGTGATTAATTTTGTTGCTAATCGGGAGATGGTCACCTGAATATAAAAGCCTGCAGCTCTCGGCACTCAGGGGGGTGGGGTGTCGAGAGAGGAGGAGAGTGGAGCGAGAAAGCAAAACTAAAAGACAAAGACATAGGAACAGTGAAGGCAATCTGCCCAGCCTGACCTGTGTGTTTTGTATATTTTGTGTTCGTGATTTGTTTTTGTTTAAAATATTTATTTTTGCTCTGTGAGCACTGTGTGTTTTTGTTTAAACCGCGTCTTACTTTAAACTGCAGTGCCTGGTGTCAGAGTTCTTCCTTCCTGCTTCTGTCTGATGTCACCGCCCAGCCACCCTGTCACAGTCCATCTACTGCTCTATAATTGTTGCAAATCAAAAGGCTGCATCCAGTTGACAGTTGACACATTTGGTTGGTTCACCCCTTCTGCTTGATGGTCTCTGGCAATGCCTGGCTCATTCTGTTGGAGTTCCAAAGTCCCATCGTGCTCCAGGCGCCTGCAAGCCAAGGGCACCACATCATCCACATCGCTGTCAAACCTTGCCCACTGCTGATGGAGTTTCTTGCAGTATGCGCAACCTTGACATGGTAAGTTGGCAAAATCCTTTCCTGCCTGGTAACAGTCACAAGTGTTAGGACCTTCTAGATTGTTTCGCGACAGTGCATCTGCATTCGAATGGCGACGGCCTGCTCGGTGTTCAATTTCTAAGTCATACTGGCTAAGTTCTTCGAGCACAGCGTGCTAGCTGCCCTTCTGGGTGCTTAAATCGGAACAGCCATGTCAGACTGTTCTGTGCGCAATAGGAACCTTCGCCCCAGGAGGTAGTGGCGGAACTGACGAGTATACCGCACAATGGCAAGAAGTTCTCGTCTTGTCACACAGTATCGTTGCTGAGCAGGTGTCAAGTGAGAACTAGCATATGAAATTACTCTCTCCTCCCCCCATTGGAGCTGAGATAAGACGGCTCCAATGCTCCAGTTTGAGGCATCCGTGTCAAGGATGAACTTTCCCTCTGCTGCTGGATATACTAAAACCGGGGCAGTTGTCAATATTTTCTTCAGCTGTTCAAAGGCACAACGTTGGGTCCCACCCCACTGGAACTCCCTATCTTGAGGAGGGTGTTTAGGGGGTTTGCAATCTCTGTAAATGTAGGAACAAACTTGTGGTAATAGTTGCACAGGCCAAGGAAAGATTGTAATTCTTGCACTGTGTGAGGAGGTTGCCAGTCATGAATGTCCTTTATTAAGGCGGGGTTAGTTCTAATGCCTTCGCCACTGATGATATATCCCAGAAACAAAACCTCCTCTTTGAGCAGCTGGCACTTTGATGGTTTAAGTTTTAAACCATAGCTATTAGGCATTCTAAAACATCAGCCAAACGCTGTAGGCTTTGTTTGACGCCTCTTCCCAGGATGATGATGTCATCAAGGTAGACTAGAACTGTCTCCCATTGTAGCCCACGCAGCACCAGCTCCATGGCCCTTTGGAATGTGCTGGGAGCATTGCACAGTCCAAATGGCATTCTCGTATATTCGTACAGCCCATACCTCGTGACAAATGCAGTCTTGTCACAGTCTTTTTTGTCTACTTCAATCTGCCAGTAGCCACATTGCAGATCTAAAGTTGAAAAAATTGTAGCACCACCAAGGACATCAAGACACTCTTCAATTTTTGGCAGCGGGTATGCGTCTTTAACTGTTTATGCTGTTCAGGCGCCGGTAATCCATGCACCAGCGGACACCTCCGTCCTTTTTACGGACTAAAACTACCGGGGACGCCCATTCAGAGCTGGATGGCACAACAACACCTGCAGCTATCATGGCTTGAAGATGCTGTTCTTCCTCACTTTGAAAACCCAGTGGGGTGCGTCGTGCTGGTTGGCGTACCGACCTTGCTGTTCCAGTATCTATGCTGTGTGCCACAGCAGAAAATTGGCCTAAGTCTATGTCATTTACTGCAAAGACAGACTTGTACTTAAGAAGTAGAGCAATCAGTTGCTCTTGCTGGTCTTCACAGAGCGCTTCACTTGAAGCTGCGAACAGGGCTTGCAGATGCTCAGGTAGGTCCAATGCACTTGCTCCTTTTATTCTCCCAATCTGTTGCAGCTGGAAAGCTCCAGGCTCCTCTTCTGGCCAGGGGCCCTCATACTCCCCGTCTTTTTTCTCGGACTGGTTTTGGTGGGGGTCAAAAAAGGTTTCAATTAAAATTCCTAAACAAACACTTTTTTCAGTGGTGTTTTAACAGTAGATAGATTGCATACTCTAACTAGTACTCGGCATTCCATGGTTATCGCAACACTGCCTGAAGAAACGGCATCTGTTATCTTTAGGATGCTCCACTGCTCCCCATACTAGACATTCACTTTCTGGGGTTAGAGTGGTGTCCCTCTCTAAAACCACCCTTGCCACAGAGTAGTCTAATCCAGCCCCTCCAACTATTTGAGCAGGCGCTGGTTCTCCCTCAATGAAAACCCTGCCACAAGCCTGAATGGTGACATTTGCTTCTCTTAACAAGTCAAATCCCAGGAGTAGGGAATCATGGATGGGAGCTACATAAACTTCCCAGTCAAAAGTCCTGGTCCCAATTTGAAAAGTCACACTTAATCCAACCAGGGCAACCATCTTTCCCGGACTCGGCGTTGCGCAGGCATGTCTTCTTGAGGTTTTGTTGCTTACTTAAGGGAAGCAACTTGAAGGCGTCCTCAGAAATTACGGTAGCCTCTGCTCCCATGTCGACTACCGCATTAACTGGTATGCCATTAACAGTCACTGCAATTTGTAGACTGAGGCCTCTGTTGGCAGCTTGTCCAATCAGTAGGATGGGGGACTTGTCTTGGCCACTGATGTTACCACCCGTATTGTAGACTGGGTCTGAGCCGCTGGATCTGGCCCCTGCTAAATTACCCTGTTGCTGGGGAGAGGCGGGACTGGGGGACCTTGAACATTCCCGGCGGAAATGTCCCTCCTCTCCACACCGAAAACATGCACCTTTAGCATTTCTGCTTGGGCTCAGAGACTTTGTTCTGGTTCCATGTTGTGGTGGCTGGCATATCTGTCTTCTCCCCCTGTCCACATGGTGGTTTCCTTCATACTGGACTGGAGCTTGTCCAATGGGTTCGGATCCAGCTACTGGGTTGAGGTGATCTAACTTTAATTGCAGCTTGTCAACTTTACCCAAGAAAAGGAGGAACTAATCTTGAGTGACATAGGTGGGCCCCTGCACTCTGCGAGATGCTGGTGGTGGCTCGTTAGTCATGTCACAATCAGTATCAGCCCATGATACGCGTCAAGCTCTGCCTCTCACATCAGAATCACGACCAAGAGTGGCCTTGTAATTATGTTCATGGGCCCCTGCAAGTTTTTGTGCCTCAGCCAGTGACCCTGGTTCACGGTTCATAATCTCATAAGCCACTTTCTGGTTTTTTAGTCCTTAGAGGAAGGCGTCAGTTGCGACTTGGTCCTGTAATTCTAACTCTACTCCAGGATAGGCCAGGTTAACCAGGCGGCACACCTCTTCAGCAAACTCAGCGGAGGTCTCCTTGGTCTGTCGCAGTTCTCCTAACTTCCTGCGTACTGTAGTTGGTGGGTCTTTCTGTCCAAAACGCTGCGACAGTTGTTCCTTTAAAAGTGAATAATCTTCCTGTCACAAAGACGGCTGCAGTGGGTGACGTCAGACCAGAAACACGAAGTAACAGACAGAGACAGTGAGGTTGGTGAAGCTGAGCACTTGGTTGTGCTCAGCATTTAATAAACAAAATAAGAGAACACAAAAACAGGACACGGCGCTTGAGGCCAAAATAAACAGACGAACTAACACTTAACAAACGGTGCACGGAGACAAACAAACACGGTGAGTACAAAACACTTATTATTATTTTCCTTCACTTTACGTTCTCCTTCTCTCTCACCCGTTCTCCACTCTCGAACACCCAACCCCGAGTGAGTCAAACGTGCATCTATATATACTGTTGTGCTGGGATTCAATTACTAATTAATTATTCACTTGAATCCCAGCACGTGAATTAATTACGTGCAACCTCGTGCTCACATATTAAATACTTTAAATGCACGTGAAGTGATGTGAAATCCCGTGCCTAAATACAATTATACATTTTAAATAACTCGTGCTGCACACACCCATTTATATCCCGTGCAGCCATCTCTATACGCCAACATTAACACATGCACGCAACATACAACACAGAAATGCACACAGGGGTGGAGCACATTGCCACACTTCCCTAATATGTTCTGGGAGAGAGCAGACATACCGTATAGCAGGACCGCGGAGGCATTCATGCAGTCTATCCACCCTCTCAGCACCATTCCATCCATACTTGCGTGCTTGCCGTTCAAAAGGAAGTAAGAAAGAGTCCCAGTTTTCTTTCCCATCATAAGTTGCAAGCTTGGCTTTGGGGGCATCATGGAAATGTGAGCGGTGACCCTGCCCGGTGCTGTTGTGGGTGGTGTTGCTGTCATAGTAGGCTGACCCCATGGGGGTTTAGAGGTTGGTCCTGGGCTCTGTTTCTCGGCGTCGCACAACTGGGTCAGGAGCAGAGCTGCCAGCACCAAAGCCTGCTCTAGGTGGACCGGAACTGCGTGTCCTCTGATGTATAACCTCTAATTCTGCTGCAAAGGGACTGTCAGTGGAAGTGTTCCATCGTCTAGGTGTATCACCATAGCGTGATAGGGTTGGCACTGGTGGGCTGGGGTTAACAGCCAAACTATGCGCATGGCGGGCCGTGTGCTCACTACTTCCGATGCTGGGGTTGGCTGTCTCTGATACTGGACTGGTGCTTTGAGCTGCAGGCTTTCGACTATCCCTATCCAAGCGCTGTAGAATTGGAGACAGAATCTGTTGAAATTGTTGGGCCTGATGGTCCAGTAAGGTCTTTAACCAGGGTGGAGCCTGTGCAGGGTCTGATGCTTCTGCTGCTACAGCTTGTCCTTCTTGATCCATTTTATTGATTTTTTTTTTTTAACAGTCCTTTAATAGAAATAATTGAGCAGCACTGTTTTGCTTGTACTGCAATGCTAGCTGGTGACAGCAGAAAAGTAGCGTCTTTTTTTTTTGATGTAGGCCACTGACGTTAATTTTGGCTGGCTGCCAAGTCACTGCTCAATTTGCGCATGCGTCTCCTGTACAGCTATGGAACGCAGCGCGCACTATTTGCAATTTTGCAAGTAAGCCTGCTTTTTCGGAGTTACAGTCCAAAATATTCCAACGGTTTAGTGGTACATTCCAAATAACGTCTCTTCCAACTTGCAAGGTTTAATTTTACACACATTTAATATCCTGCGATGACACCACTTGTCATGCTGTAGATTATTATTATATGATGTTAATATTATTGAGGTGAGGGTATGTAAATCCACACGACAACAGTTATTGCAATGCTGAACCGGCTTTATTAAGTAACAGGATGGCGGTACAATTACCTGCTCTAGCTCCAGCGCAGAATGAGTGTTTTAGTCACCATCCACACTATAAACCTGCAAGCAATCAACTGAATTGGAACTGGAACAGTATCCCTTTTTACTCTAGCTTTTAATTACATCCGGTCTAAACACGTCCTGCAATTGGACAGCAGACAGGAAGGACCGGTAATAGCACAATACAATAATAAACCCCCCAGGGCAACAAACCCATGTAACAATAGAATAATAAGATTCTATATTATATAGATATAAATTATAATTTTTTGGTGGGTTGGGTCTATTTTTGTGTTGTTTTTATCCCTGCACTTAAGTGGATGGTGGCTTCTTCTTCTCCCCTTAACAGGTGGGACCAGCGGCCAAATAGTCCATAATCACCACTCTCACCATACCTATACAAGCAGTCATGTTCCCGACATTGAATTAGAAGCTTAGGCTGAAATTCAGGGGAGGGATTATTGAATGATTGCTCTCTCATTACAATTATTGAATAATTGCTTTCATCAGATCACTTCCTCGTATGTTATAAAAATCTCAGGTAAACTCACCTGGGTGTTGCTGTTACAATCCCAGTTGTAATCCTACCCTCCACCTCCCCACCGGGTTAGGGCGTGGCTTTGTCACTGTTCACCCTGCTAACCTGGCATCGCCAGATCAATTCCTCTTTCTTCTTCTTTCCACTTCTTCTCCCCTTAACAGGCAGGACCAGTGGCCAAATAGTCTATAATCAACACTTTCACCATACCCATACAAGCACTCATGATTTACTTGCAAAAACTCACTCACATTAGAATCCAAATCATGCAGTGAGTTTGTAACTTTCATTAATGTAGGAACAGCCTTGTTTCTAGCAGTTCAACTCTTTAGTTAATGTTCTCGTCCTCCCCAAAGGTGAATAAGTTGGTATCTGGTCGAATCATCAGAGTAATCCAGAGGGTCAAGTCACAGCGCAAAATCTGTGGGGTCTTCTCACTCTTCTGGGAGGATCATCTCCAAAAATATTTCCCTCCTCTTGATGTACAGCCCACACAAGCACTTAGAGAATAGGTTACAAACCTGATTTATGTTTTCCAAGCAGTAAGTAGCCTATTCTGTTCAGACGAGTTAACAATACAATTTAATGTATGCGTAAACAAACTTCTTAAATTACCTAATTATTGGATAATTAAATTTTTTATTACTATTGGCTTAAATACCATATTACTTTAACGCTGCATGTTTATTTTAAATTGCTAAAAACATCTGCAGCGCTTATTCAAGGGTGGCGGTAATTAGAGGTACTACAGTTTTCTAAAGGTGCAATTTTTTATTGCAGTATTTGAGGGAGGTATATATTGAAGTTTATTATTAAACTGAAAGCTGTTGAGCTCGCAGATCAGATCAGTGTTTGACTAAGTGAGGACACATATCAGTGCAGCGTGGAGAGGGAAATAATAAAAAGTGAGAAATGTCAATTCAATACCGAGGAAGAAGGTTTATTTTCCCTTTCTTTTCTTACAGCAGTTTCTAAGACTCGTAGGGCTGAACTCTTTAATAACGGTGCATTTCTTTCTCTTCAACCAGCAAGACAACTGAACACTCCCGGTCTCCTGATCCAGGCAGGGCTTCAGGGGGAAGTTCAGTTGATCCCGTGGCTCTCCCCTAAACAGCAACGCCACAGCGAGAGCTACACTAGCTTCTGCTCCCCATTGACACTCCAAAATAACCTGAACTTCCTGTCTGGATCAGGATTCTGCAGCGTCTCTTACTAGCCAAAATACCGTGCATACAACCAAAACAGAAATGCATTTAATAAACTTAAATCATATAGCTCCTGCATTACAACTAAAATGTGTTACTTTTCTTGCTAATTCCTAAACATATATATTTATTTTAGTGCTGCTATATTTACTCCTACACCAGTATCAGTACATAGTGCTGTGTACCTACAGTATTCTTTTTTTGTTTGGGTTTGTGGCAAAGTGGTAAGTGGTACGTGCAGGTGCAGGGGTGATGCAGTGCAGTAATGAAACACAGAGAGTTATAATCCAGTTTGGAAATTGTTTTTATTTATATCCAGGTCTGGTGACCAAATAATAAATCCCCGGCAATACACAACAATGTGTAGTGCACAGAGTATATAACAACAGGGTTGCAGTCCTAAATTATAAACATAAATATCTGTCCCACAATATACTAACACGGTCACCAGTCCTGGGTGCGTGCAGTAGTGCTTGTAGTGGGTGATAGTTTATTTAGTGACAGTGGTGAAGTGATGTTCCGGTTCAGTGCTGGCCCTTGGCGACAGCTCCGGAAACGTATTTTAGCCGTCTAACAATGTACAAGACAAGACAAGACGATTACAAACAAACAAAACACAACACTCACGTTTTACAGTCCCCGTATTATTTTACTGTCCTTCTCGGATCTACTCACAAAACCAAGTGAAGGCAAAGATTGCGATTCTCCGTCCCCTTTTTATACTATCACGCATGACCCCTTGGTAAACGAGTGCAGCTGTCTCTACTATCTGCAGCTGCTACGTCATTTCCCTTCCGGGTCAATACGTTCCTGCAACGGAGTCTCGCCTTCTTCCAGACTGACCGACTTCCCGGCCCGGGAAAAGAACTGTCAGGCCAGCCCATCCAAAGACTTTTCCTTTCGCTGCTTAGCGCCCTCACAGGTCGGGAGGGAGATTTACAACCAAAACTCATTGTATTTCTGTCACAGGGTTCCATGAACTTTACAGTAAAATACCGCTATGCTCCAGTGTGTAATTGTATTATTTTAAATACATTTTATTCAAGTTTATTCAATTCATTTTGTTTATATTTGTAATGTTTTGCCATACTGTGTTTTGTATGTGTTTCTTTATTAAGTGCTGTATTTATTTGAGCTGGGGTAGGGAAAAAATGTACATGTTTCATTATTGAGAGCGGCGTTTATTCAAGGGTGGCATCTATTACAATCTGATATCCGAGTGTGGCGCTTATTCAATGGCAGTTGTAATTCAAAGTAATATGGTACATGTTCCTAAACACAGAAATAATGGTAATAATCTAAACAAATACGCCATTTCTCATTACATGTCTCAAACTGTAAGTACTTCTAAAGTTTATCATACATTATATCCTTAATATACAGCTATGGCCAAATGTTTTGCATCACCCTATATAAATAACCAATTTTTGTTTCATAAAGTCGAATGAAACCCGTTGAATAATGTTATGTTAAAATGTTGAATTACATAGTGCTTTGCAGTTTTCTATATACTTAACAAAAAACTGAAAAAATTGAAATCTAACATGAAATACTACTATGCCTTCCAGTAAACTTTTGCAATATCATTTGGTATTTTTTTATTATTACATGATGTGACTTGTGGCTTGGTGGTGACATCCCCAGACCAGGAAGCTGACAGACACAAGTACTGCGGGTTGATGCGCTGGTGTGCGTATTTATTGAAAAATAAAAAAGATATACAAGAAAACACACAGCTCACAGAGCAAAATAAAATGCTTGAACACAACAAATACACCTCCACCCAAAACGATTATCTTTCTCCATCTCTCTCTCACGTCCTCCTCTCTGTACACCCACCTCGTTCAGCCAAAGCTGTGGGGTTTTACACCTGTGGTCATCTCCAGATTAGCAAACACTTAATCAACATTCTGCAGAAGTATTTTAACCTGCATGGTCAATCTGTCAATAATCATCAGCTGCCGATAGGGTTGCCACCCCGCCGGTATTTTACCGGACTGTCCGGTATTTTTATGTACTTTGACCCCCTGTCCGTTTTTTTTGGAAGATGTCCAGTAATTCTAAGCATTCTAATCTATTGGATATGTTCTTAAAAAATGTGTTACAATAAACAATTTAATATAACATGTTGTGCTTGTATGACTGAAATTCAAATACTATAACACAGCGGTGTGTAAATGCACCAGAAAGAATTGAGGTAACAACATAAGCCACCAAAACGCTGTACCGTTATGTTTTTCATGTGTGCTCACCGCTGTGTGTTATCTGGTATGAGCATGCGCGCTGCTGTTAAGTTTGACAGCCCTTTGAATGAAGAAGCGCGAAACTATTAAGTAGCATACTGTAACGTTAGTCACAATAGCAGAGACAAATGAAAAAGTAGACAATAGGAGGGGAAAGGGCGTCAGGTATTTTCGTGTCTCAAAGGTGGCAACCCTAGCTGCCGACCACGCATTCGATATGTCTGGCAGAGACCAACAGCTAAAATCGCCCACATTTAACTAAACAATAATACATCAAATCACCCATATTTAAATCCCACAAACCATTCTTTTAAATACACCATAAAATAATTAGGGCTGTCAAGCGGATAAAAAAATGAATCTTAATCTCAGTTTTAATTGCATATTAAATTGATACAATTACTACACCCATCTAATTTAAATTAGTTTTATTACTGATGCTATTATTATTATTATTATTATCCTTAACTGTAAATAAAATCGTTTAAAATGTATTTATTTATGTATTTGAGACTGAACACGATACCGGGTTCCCCTTGCAAATTCGCCATCTTTGTCAAATTATTTGTTTTTGGCATTAGCCCAAATACGTAAAGCAAAATCATTTTAAAAATGTATTAACAGGATGTAAGTTTTTTGTTTGTCATGTTGCCTGCAATGTTGTGTGGTGAACTTAAATAATTAGTACACAGTTATGGTTATACAAAAAAAAGATGTATTCACGTAAACATTTTGAAAACTGTAAATAAATTGTTGAAACAAACTCAAGAGAACAAGCAGGAAATCCTAACTAGACAAAAAATAAATACAAATACTAGGATTAGCCTTTTCAATTTTTTATTACTGGAAACGATTTGCAAACTACCTCAGTTATTGTGTGTTTTTGCCTTACAAAGGACGAACTGAAAGCTGGCTTGTTTAGCAATGTGAAGCAAGCAACAATAAGCAACAGCAGCAACTTCCGGTAAAACTTACGTCCGCATCTCACTCCGGAAGTGACATTTTTTTTCCCCCAGATAAAAGTCTCTCCTTGCTCTCATATATCGGTTGTCTCTAACTCCTGTCAATCTAAGTTAATGGGAACAGCACAAAAATAGCAATATTTCAAGTCTACATGGAAGGTCTACAATACATATCCGTAGGTAATTACATATTTTAAAACAACCCTTTATATTTTATATATATATATATATATAATTATAGTATTTTCATTGTTATATTGTAATATACATTAAATATCTACTTTAAATTGTATTAATTGTATGTGATTATATGTATATGCAATAAAAAAACGCAGTACAATAAATATAATTTAATTAAATACTTAAATTAAACTTTGTGTACATCAAATTTATTTTATTATTTATTTTCTTTTTATCCACCCATTTTTGCATTGTATAATTAATGCTACTAATAAAGAACTAACTTTTTCTGTACTTTATTAGCTATGGATATTCATCAGTTGTATGGTAGTGGTAAACAGCACAAGACCAACATGTGGCCAAGATCAGCAGTCACCAACCGCTACCACAAGGCAGCTTTCCCTGACAATGCAGGAAAGAACTCAAAGGTTTGAAAAGAACAAGCATAATCTATCAATTATTTTTTTATTTAGAGATTGTTTTTAAATAAAATGATCTGGCCATTTTGTGTTCTTTTTTTTAGGTTGTTTTGGTTTTTGGCGACTCGCATCTGAGGAGCCTGGTAGATGGTTACGTTCAGATGCCCGAGGGTGACCTCCGCTCTGGATACAGCTGCACTCCATCCAGGCACTTGTGCAGCTGCACTCCGTAAAGAGGTGCTGAATGAAACCCTACCTGAAGAGCCAGACCTGGTGTGCCTTATTGCACCAGGGAATAACCTCTCAAAAAACACCATCCAACAAGCAGGGAAGGAGTTTGCCAGCCTTATCCCTTCACCCAGGGCAGATGGAATAAGGTAATAAATTGAACACTTTTTAAAAAAAAAAAAATAAATACATACATACAATGTTATTATTCTGTTTTTAAAAGGTTGTGGTAATTGATTTTCCAAACCGGCTGACATTGGAGTTCCCGTATCAAGACATATTGCGACAAGAGTACCATCGAGTTGCAGCCAGCATGAATGTAAGGTATGTAGGAGCAATTGTGAATGTTTTTGACGTTTAAATAACCCACACCAATTAGCAATTATGGTTATTATTGATAACACAGTGTAACAAATTTTTTTTTTTTTGTTCCTGGGTAGTAAGTGTTATTTCCTAATTGCTTATGCCTCAAAAGTATAGAAAATGGCTATTATTCCCCACAAACTTTGCTTTTGTGACCAGGACAGTGATATTTTGAAATTTACCTATTTTCCAGAATATTTCCAGATAGATTCAGTGCTGAATAAACTTGGAGTAACTTCTAGAACTTTCCAGTAATATAAATAGTAGTATAAATACAGGGGCCTTAAGCCCACCAGTTCAGTTTAGTTCCAGCTGCCTAAGTGGATACATATCTGCATTTTTCTGAGATAGCATCAAGAGGCTGCAAGCATCCGGCAGACGCATTTTGCTATGTCTGCGGCCAATTTATCAAGACAAGAGCGAAAAAGTACTCAGTGGAAGCATCTGCTAAGATGTGTGAGGCCTACAAGGCA
The DNA here is from genome assembly GCA_036884735.1 of Huso huso. Classification (NCBI taxonomy): domain Eukaryota; kingdom Metazoa; phylum Chordata; class Actinopteri; order Acipenseriformes; family Acipenseridae; genus Huso; species Huso huso. The sequence continues at coordinate 35,543,423 of CM072670.1, forward strand.
TATTTCGGTATGCCTGTCGGGGATCAAGACAAACCCTGGGCACCTCATTTCACCTGCGAGCACTGCAAAAAAACTCTGGAAGGTAACATGGACAATTGTTGCTCGGAATTTTATGTTATAAAATTTGTTAATTTTTAAAATTGTAAAAGTTTTTAATTTTAAAATGTTTTACAATTTTCAATGTTATTGAAAAAATATATCATATATGAAAAATGTTGTGAGAATCTCTTACACATTAGTCATGGGTGAAATAAATGTATTTTTGTAGGATGGTATATTATTATTATTATTATTTATTTCTTAGCAGACGCCCTTATCCAGGGTGACTTACAATCGTAAGCAAATACATTTCAAGAGTTACAATACAAGTAATACAATAAGAGCAAGAAATACAATAACTTTTGTTCAAGTGTGACAAACCACAATTCAATAATACAGCAGATAGTGATAGTTACATCAGGATATGATTAAATAGTGATAGTTACATCAGGATATGATTAAATACAAAATACTACAGGTTAAACAGATTACAGTATTCTGAAGTACAGGATTAAATGCAGTAAAATAGGGGGCAGATAAAAGCAAAATAAAGCACATTTAAATGAAGGGTGATAGTGTCCCAGGATACAAACAGAGGAGTTCTACTGGTGCTGTTTGAAGAGGTGAGTCTTAAGGAGGCGCGGAATGTGGTCAGGGACTGGGCAGTCCTGACATCTGTAGGAAGGTCATTCCACCACTGCGGAGCAAGGGTGGAGAAGGAGCGGGCTCTGAGGCAGGGGAGCGAGCGGAGGTAGAGCCAGTCTTCTAGTGCAGGCGGAGCGGAGAGGTCGAGTGGGGGGTGTAGGGAGAGATGAGGGTCTGGAGGTAGCTGGGTGCAGTCTGGTCAAGGCATCTGTAGGCTAGTACAAGAGTCTTGAACTGGATGCGAAGCGGTGATCGGGAGCCAGTGGAGCGAGCGGAGTAGTGGAGTAGCGTGGGCGAGCGAGGCAGAGAGAACACCAGGCGGGCAGCAGAGTTCTGGATGAGCTGGAGCAGACAGGTGGCGGACGAGGGAGGCCAGCCAGGAGGAGTTGCAGTAGTCTAGGCGGGAGAGTACCAGGGCCTGGACCAGGAGCTGGGTAGCATAGTTGGTGAGGAAGGGTCGGATTCTTCGGATGTTGCTCAGGAAGAATCGGCAAGTGCATGCCAGAGTGGAGATGTGCTGGGAATAAGAGAGGCAGGGGTCCAGGGTGACTCCAAGGTTCTTAGCGGAGGAAGAGGGAGAGAGTGTGGTAGATTCCAGAGGAACAGAGATAGAGATCAGAGGAGGGGGAGGAGGAGGGAAAGAAAAGGAGGTCAGATTTAGAGAGGTTGAGTTTGAGGTGATGCGAGTGCATCCAGGAGGAAATAGCAGACAGACAGGTAGAGATACGGGAGGAGATGGTGGAGTCAGAGGTGGGGAAGGAGAGGAAAATCTGAGCATCATCAGCATAGAAATGGTATGAGAAACCATAGGATGCGATGAGGGGGCCCAGGGAGCGGGTGTAGAGAGAGAACAGGAGAGGACCCAAGACTGACCCTTGGGGGACTCCAGTTAAGAGAGGGTGAGGTGTGGAGGTTGCTCCACGCCAGGTTACCTGGTAAGTGCGGTTGGAGAGGTAGGAGGAGAACCAGGCCAGAGATCCCCAGGTCAGCAAGAGATGATAGTAGAATAGAGTGATCAACAGTGTCAAAGGCAGCAGAGAGGTCGAGGAGAATTAGGACAGAGGAGAGAGAGGCAGCTCGGGCACACTTAAGTGAGTTGGTGACAGACAGGAGGGAGGTTTCAGTGGAGTGAGCAGAGCGGAAGCCAGATTGGAGAGGGTCAAGCAGAGAGTGGTTGGACAGGAAAGCAGAGAGCTGGCGGTGTACAGTCCGCTCGAGGGTTTTGGAGAGGAAGGGTAGGAGGGAGACAGGACGGTAGCTCTGGAGGAGGTGGGGGTCAAGGGTAGGTTTTGAGGAGGGGAGTGATAGAGGCTTTTTTGAAGGCAGAGGAAAGATACCAGAAAGTAGAGAGGTGTTGAGGAGGGAGGAGATGAAGGGAGTAGAGCAGGAGCAGCAGCTTGAAAGAGGTGAGTGGGAGGGGGTCCAAGGCACACGTGGGGGTTTGTGACCCTGGAGCAGGGAGGAGAGGTCAGAGTCTGAGAGGGGCAAGAAGGTGGAGAAGGAGGGTGAGTTAGTAGGGGATGTAGTGGGTGTAGGGGTTGGAGCAGGAGGGGGGTGCGGGGAGGAGAGGTGTTAAAGAGTTTGCGGATATCTGAGATTTTAGAAGAGAAGGAGGCAAAGTCATCAGGGGAGATAGAGGAGGGAGGAGGAGGGGGAGGGTTTAGGAGGGAGGAGAAGGTAGAGAATAGTTTCGTGGGTTGTTAGTGGAGGCTTGGATTACAGATTGGAAATAAGCACATTTAGCAGAGGAAAGAGTAGAGGAGAAGGAGGAGGAGGAGAGTGGGTAAAGGTCTAGGGCAGCAGGGAGTTTGGTTCTCTTCCATTTCTTTTCAGCAGATCGCAGTGTGATTCTTGCCGAGCGGAGCGCAGAGGAGAGCCAGGGATGGGGAGGGGAGGGGCGAGCAGGTCGGGAGGTGAGGGGACAGAGGGAGTCGAGGGAGGAGGTGAGTGAGGAGAAGAGGGTGGAGGTAGCAGAGTCTACGGAGAGTTGTGAAAAGGAGTCGATAGGAGGGAGGTGAGAGAGAGCAGTGGAGGCAAGGACAGAGGGGGAGAGAGATAGGAGGTTACGGCGAGAGGTGACAGTGGGGTAGGAGGAGCAGGAGAGGGGAGAGACAGAGAAAGATGAAATAGTGATCAGAGAGGTCCAGGGGGTGACAGAGAGGGTGGAGGGGCAGCAGGCCCTGGAGAAGGTGAGGTCAAGTTGACGGCCAGCTTTGTGGGTAGGAGGGGACGGAGAGAGACAGAAGTCAAAGGAGTGAAGGAGAGGGAGGAATCCAGCAGAGTGGCTGGGGTTGGAGAGATGGATGTTGAAGTCACCCAGCAGGACAGTCGGGGTAGACAGAGAGGGGAGGGAGGAGAGTAGATAGTCGAGTTCATCCAGAAAGTGAGTGAGAGGCCCAGGGGGGCGGTACAGAACAATGAGCAGGAGTTGACAGGGAGAGGTTAGTTGGACTGCATGAAATTCAAAGGTATTGACAGAGAGTGACGTGAGATCGGAGGGGACAGAAAAGAATAAGGAGGGAGAGAGGAGAAGACCCGTCCCACCTCCCCGTCCAGTGAGACGCGGGGTATGGGACAGGACGTAGAGAGCGGACAGGGCAGCAGGAGTAACAGTGTTATCAGGGGACAGCCAGGTTTCAGTGAGAGCAAGGAAATCAAGCGAGAGGTGGGAGGCAAAGGCAGTTATGAAATCAGCTTTGTTAGCAGAAGAGTGACAGTTCCAGAGTGCACCAGAGAGTGTGCGGGAGGGGGGAGGCAGAGAAATGAGGTTAGAGGGGTTGGGGAGCAGCAGCGGAGGGAGGGCAGAGGACGAGGACGGGAGGACAGAACAGGTATGTGAGAGACAGTCATAGCAGGACAAGCAAGACAAAAGGCACAGTAGGAGCAGTAGGGTGGAGGGTACAGACCTGACTAGTAGATAGCTTCTTCTAGAGCCCCGTTAGGTTCGGATCTAGTCGAACAGCGCCTCAGTGCAGGCCTCCCTCGCTGGACTCCCACAGCTAGACTCCTTTTGTTGGCTTCGGTTTCTGGCGCTTTTTGTTGAGGCGCTGGTTACCTGGTTTGACTGGCTCTTTTGTTTCGGTTTGCTGGCGCCGAGATAAGCTGCTTGATTAAATGTTACACCTGCTTGGCAAAAGAACCAACTAAACTGTGTGGAAACCAATCAAATAGCAAAATCAACTGCTAATCAATTTAGCCACTCACCTGGTACTACTCACACACTAACTCAGCCAATTCAAACACCACCTTACAATGTCACCAAATGTAGTTAGTTAAAATTACTAGAAGCAGGAACTTATCTATCTGCCTCTGTCCCTGGTTACCTGTAGACTGTATAGAGGGGAAAAGAGAGCCATGAAGCGAATATCCCAAGAATTTGGTGGGAACCCACTGACCACTCAAGCAACTGCTACTTCTGCATGGTGGACCCTTCCAAACTCCCGGACTGGCAAGAATGCACCTGCTATCACGATTATCCGGACCTTCCTCCATCCATCGCCCGGTGCCACACTGCCATGAGCTCCAGTTGATCCCACTCCTCCGGAGAGAGAGCAGCCGTCTTTAGAAGAGAGCAGCAAGTCAGAGATAGGGGAGGAAGACGTTGTAGATCCAGATGACAATTTCAGAGGTGGAGCTGAGGAGAGAAACCCATACTACCCCAACCAAAAAGACCTCAACGACTTGATTAGAGATCTTGGTCTCACCAAGTCCAGTGCCGAGACCTTTTTTTGACGTCTAGGCTCAAGCAGTGGAACTTGTTGGATGAAAGTGTGCAAGTCGCAGATCAGAGGAAGCGCCACCATTTTAAATTTTTCCAGCTTCTTCACCCATCAAGATGGGCTCTGCTTCTGCCACAATGTGACCAGTCTGTTCGAGGCAATCGGAATCACCTGTAACCAGAATGAGTGGCGCCTCTTCATTGACAGCTCATCCAGGAGCCTCAAAAGCCGTGCTGCTCCATAATGGTAACAAGGAACTTATCCGTCTCTTCCCTGGCTCACTCGGTGCACCTCAAAGAGGATTACAACAGCATCAAGACCTTGCTGGAAGCTTTGAAGTATGATGAGAATGCACCGGCTGGGAGGTCATAGGAGACTTCATAATGGTGGCATTCCTGATGGGTCTCCCAAGGCGGTTTTACCAAGTTTCCCTGCTATCTTTGCCTTTGGGACAGCAGGGACACCAAAAGCACTCAACCACAGGCGGGACTGGCCACAGCGGACCGAGTTCTCTGTGGGTAGGAACAACGTCAAGTGGGAGCCACTGGTGGACCCCGGAAGGTGCTGATGCCACCACTGCACATCAAATTGGGCCTTATGAAACAATTTGTCAGAGCTCTAGATATGAGTCGGCAGCCTTCAAGTACCTTCAAGACTTCTTCCCTAAGCTGTCTGAGGCAAAGGTCAAAGTACCGGTGTCTTCTGGCTCGGGACCACAGATAAAGAAGATCCTGGAGTGCAATGAATTCCCCAAGAAGCTCACTAGTAATGGGAGAAGGCGGCTTGGAACAGCTTTGTCGCAGTGGACACCAAGGGGCTTCCTGGGCAATCACAAGGCCGAAAACTATGTGGAGCTGGTTGAGACTCTGGTGAAGAACCACTGCACAATGGGCTGTAGGATGTCCCTCAAAGTCCATATCCTTGATGCTCATCTTGATAAATTCAAGGAGAACATGGGAGCATACTCGGGAGGAGCAAGGCGGCGCTTCCACCAGGATATACTGGACTTTGAACGCCGCTACCAAGGACAGTATAACGAGAACATGATGGGAGACTACATTTGGGGCTGATTCGTGAAAGTGATTTACAGTATAATGGTAAATCTCGAAAAAGTACTCACTTCTAAATCGTTTGTAGTCATTTTGTATTACTTTAGTATAAATACATGTTAATTTGGATTCATATTTTGTTTTTTTCTGACTTTATGTGAACGAAAAGACACAAATTCGCCCGTTTTCTCATTGGAAATAGGTAAATTTCAAAATATCACTGTCCTGGTCACAAAAGCAAAGTTTATGGGGAATAATAGCCATTTTTTATACTTTTGAGGCATAAGCAATTAGGAAATAACACTTACTACCCAGGAACAAAAATTGTGTTACATAGTGATTTTTTTTTCTTCATGGTTTTGTTGTTTGGATTATACCAAGCTACCCACTTTCTCTTGGTGGTTTATCGGTTCAATCACTAGATCATGCTTTTTTGTGACAGCTCTGATATTAGCATGATATATGTACTGTCCATTAAAACCTGTTTAACTCTTCCTACAGGTACCTCTCCACTGTAGGTCACTTCCCTGCAAGGAACTCTGACCGAGTGGTGCCGTGACAGGGTACATCTAAGTGATGACCATGGAATGCCCATCGTTGCCCAACTGATCTGGTGTGCAGCTTACTTTCAGCTGAAAGTTCCACAGGGGATCAAGACCACCCCTGCTGCACCCAGACGTGCATTCCGCAGAGTGACCCCACGGCTGGTGGTGAGAGGGACACCAGCTGCACCACCACAGAGACGAGATCCTTACTCATGGGCTGAGGTGACAAGAGGACAGAGTAAGAAGACGTCCAATAGTAATTGCAGACGGTTCCACTCTGTAGGTATAACATACATTTTTTAAAATTCTTTGCACTAAGATATTGTATAAACAAAGATTTATGTCAGTTAAAATGTCGTTAATTATAATTAATCATTTTTAACCCATACCACATGCTAAAATAAATTAATTGATTGGATTACTATGTAATATTTTTTATAATAAAAACATTAATGTTAACTTGTGTTTTTGTAATACAAAAGTTAAACTGCACACATTTGTTTCATCGAAAAAAAAATCCAATACTTAACAATAACTATAACAATAATATATATATATATATATATATATATATATATATTTTTTTTTTTTAAAATTTAGTCGTTGCCAATTAGTTTTTATTATTTTCTCCCAATTTGAAATGCCCAATTATTTTTTAGGCTCAGCTCACGCTACCACCCCCGCGCTGACTCGGGGGGCGAAGATGAACACACGCTGTCCTCCGGCGTGTGCCGTCAGCCGCCCACTTCTTTACACACTGCGAACTCACCGTGCAGCCGCCTCAGAGCTACAGCGTTGGAGGACAACGCAGCTCTGGGCAGCTTACAGGCAAGCCCGCAGGCACCCGGCCAGACTACAGGGGTCGCTGGTGCGCGGTGAGCCGAGGACACCCTGGCCGACCTAACCCTCCCTCCCCGGCGACGCCGCCAATTGAGCGCCGGCCCCTGGAAGCTCCCATCCACCGGTCGGCTGTGGAATAGCCTGGACTCGAACTCGCGACGTCCAGGCTATAGAGCGCATCCTGCACTCTAGCGAGTGCTTTTACTGGATGCGCCACTCGGGAGCCCCAACAATAAGATATATTTTATCATCCTTTAATTCTACAACTTTTACATTTGTTGTGCTATTTGTTTTTCTTGTTATGTTTTTCATGGTAAATGCCATCAATAAAAATGCTTATCAGTAATATATTTGTATTGTCTTTTTTATATAATTAAAAGTGTGTCTGATGTAAATCTCACTTTAATTAAAGTGTGTTATATCTATTTTTTGTTTTTACCATCGAGAGTTATGATTTTCATCCACTTTCAGGATGTGAATGGTGGCAATGTTTGCCGCATCCTTCATGTAGATGTCGTGTGCTACCCTAAGGCATACAGGTCAGGTCAGAGAGAGGTGCCAGAGCAGGAGAGGGGACAGAAAGGGAAAGGAGAAGGAAAGCGGCAAAAGGGAAAGAGAAAGGAGAAAAAGATAAGTGTGACAGTTCAGAGAAAGGCAGGTAGATGTGAAGGGATAGTAGCAGGTAAGATGACAAGGAGAGGTGAGTCAGGACGGACAGGAGGTGAGACAGGAGGCAAAGAAGGTGAGGCAGGATGGAGAGGAAGTGAGGTAGGAAGGAGAGGTGAGGCGGGATGCAGAGGTGAGGCAGGATGGAGAGGTGAGGCAGCACAGAGAGGAGGTGAGGCAGGAGGCAGAGAAGGTGAGTCAGGATGGAGAGGAAGTGAGGTAGGAAGGAGAGGTGAGGCAGGATGCAGAGGTGAGGCAGGACAGAGAGGTGAGGCAGCACAGAGAGGAGGTGAGGCAGGATGGAGAGGAAGTGAGGTAGGATGGAGAGGTGAGACAGGACAGATAGGAGATGAAGCAGGATGGAGAGGAAGTGTAGGAAGGAGAGGTGAGGCAGGATGGAGAGGTGAGGAAGGACAGAGAGGTGAGGCAGCACAGAGAGGAGGTGGACAGGAGGCAGAGAAGGGGAGGCAGGATGGAGAGGAAGTGAGGTAAGATGGTGAGATAAGGCAGGATGCAGAGAAGGTGAGGCAGGATGGAGAAGAGGTATAACGGAGAGGTGAGACAGGACGGAGAGGAGGTGAGGCTGGAGGCAGATGAGGTGAGGCAGGACAGAGAGGAGATGAGGCAGGACGGAGAGGTGAGGCAGGACAGAGGTGAGACAGGACAAAGGAGGTGATGCAGGAGAGAGAAAAGGTGAGGCAGGAGAGAGAGGTAAGCCAAGATGTGAAGATGGTAAAACAAACTAATTCTATTAATAATCCAGATTTTTGTTCTAGACTTTGTCTGAAACTAAAAGGAGGCAGTGGTATTAAACATAAGAAATGTAAAGGGAAGAAAAATAATTTGGATTACAAACAAATAGCAAATGCAATACATTACATAAAGGAAACTACTGATATAGGCATAAATAACAAGGAATTTTGGCAATCAGTAGCAAAATCTATGTATTGGCCACACACATGACCTGCAGCTTCTAAAAGGAGTCAGGTACTGCTGTCTAGAATATAGGAAGAAAATAGAAACAACATTGTCACAAAGACGGCCGGAGTGGGTGGCGTCAGACCAGAAACAGGAAAATAAACAGAGAGAGATGTGGAGTTTGGTGAAGCTGAGCGAATGCTTTCGCTCAGCATTTAATAATTACACAGAACAGAAAATAAAAGGTTGTAAACATACAGAAAACACAGGGCACGGCACTTCACGCCAAAATAAACAGGTAAACAAAACGAACAGACACTGACACACAGGGACGAACACTAAACAAACACGTACTGTGCTGGTCCTCCAGCACCACGTAGCAATTGCTCTCGTTCTCGTTCTCGTTCTCGTTCTCGTTCTCGTTCTCGTTCTCGTTCTTTTTCTCCTCACTCTCTCCCGTTCTTTCGCCCTGAACACATAACCCCGAGTGAATGAAAATGTGTCTATATATACTGTTGTCCTGGATTCAATTACTAATTAATTATTCACTTGAATCCCAGCACGTGAATGAATTACGTGCAACCCCGTGCTCACATATTACATACTTTAAATGCACGTGAAGTGATTTGTGCCATCCTCGTGCCTAAATACAATTATACAATTTAAATACTCGTGCTGCACACACCCATTTATATCCCGTGTACCAACTACAATACACCAACATTTAACACACCACACGCAACATACAACATATAAACGCACACAAGGGCAGGGCACATTGCCACAAACATACACACACTTATAGAGGAGGTGAATATTTTAAAATCAATGTAGACAATGTTAGTACACTAGTACATGTTGAAATTGATACCAAGGGTAAAAGAAAAATTTATAAAAAAGACTTTGATAGTGATGAGTGGGTCACAGAACCAGTGTTAAAAAAATGTATATATTTTGTGTTTGTAAATCACCCAATAAAAGTAAAAGACCAATGCTAGCTTGTGACATTTGTAACCAGTGGTACCATTTTGATTGCTTAGGTATTCCCTTAAACACAGATAGTAGCTCGGACTCATTTGGTTGTGTCTGTAGTTTAGAGACATGTCAGTTACAAGTAAATGCAGCACATACAGGTTTTACTTTCACAGGAAAACAAAGAGTACCCTTTAAAACTGACAGCACATAAGAAAAGCAATATTCATGATTGCAATCAAAATAAACAGTCACAATCTAGTTAAAGAATTAAGCTCTTTAAAAATAAGTAGAGGTGTACAAACAGAGGTAGAAGATAAAATAGAAAAATCGCTTTCCGGGGCATTTGATGTTGTTGAGTTAAACTCTTTTATAGCTGTACCAAGTTTTAAAAACAGTACAGCAACACGGGAATCAACCGACTATGATCGCATTGACACTGATCTGGACAGCGAGCATAATGTTGTTGACTCTGAATTCGATTTTTCAGATGCAGATGAAAATGACCCAGATAATGCATTAATCAGTAAGGATACTTTAAATTGCATTTTATCAAATAAAGCAACATTTTCTGATTTTAAATGTTCGATTCCAGAAACTTCACATTTTACATTGCCAGTAGAAGTGTGGTTGAATTTAAAAAATAATAATAAAAAAGGAAGGTATTTAAAAAAATATACATGGGAAGGTTTATTTGCGAATAAAATCAAAGAGTCAAACCCCTATTGCGTCTTAATATTCAAAAACCACAGGTTTAGTACTGCACACAAGAGAAGGACAAATAAACCTTATCTTCAAATAAATGGATATTGCAAGCATAGATCGTGTAAAATGAACTTCATCATAACACTATCGTATCCTAAAATACTGCGTTTTAACGTGCGGTACAGGGGCACAGTACTGCACACTTCAGATGCCTTGAAAGCGAGACCATTCAGGGGTCCCGAGAGAAACAACCTGGCTGTCACTTTACAATATGTAAAGTCTTACAAATTACACCGTGTAACAAATTTTTTTTTTTTTTGGTTCCTGGGTAGTAAATGCTTATGCCTCAAAAGTATAAAAATGGCTATTATTCCCCATAAACTTTGCTTTTGTGACCAGACAGTGATATTTTGAAACCCCTATTTCCAATATTTGTGTCTTTTCGTTCCACATAAAGTCAGAAAAAAAACATATATGAATCCAAATTAACATGTATTTATACTAATATTCAAAAATGACTACAAACGATTTAGTGAGTACTTTTTTAGTACTGAATCAGCCCCCAAATGTAGTCTCCCAATAGAAGTTCAAATAAACCTGGTGGAGCTCGCCTTGCTCCTCGAGCTCCATGTTCTCCTTGAAATCAAGAAATCAAGGATATGGCAAAGTTTTCGGCCTTGTGATTCCCAGGAGCCCCGAACCACTGCGACAAAGCGCTTTCTCCTTACTAGTGAGCTTCTTGGGGAAATTGCACTCATCATTACACTATCGTATCCTTAGGGAAGAAGTCTTGAAGGTATTGAACTGCCGACTTTCTAGAGCTCTGACAAATTGTTTCATAAGGCCCAATTTGATGTGCAGTGGTGGCATCAGCACCTTCCGGGGGTCCCAGCCAACTCATCATATCAAGGCCCAGCAAGGTCTTGATGCTGTTGTAATCCTCTTTGAGGTGCACCGGTGAGCCAGGGGAAGAGAACTTGTTACCATTATGGAGCAGCACGGCTTTGAGGCTCCTGGATGAAGTGAAGGACAATAACGAGAACATGATGGGAGACTACATTTGGGGGCTGATTCGTGAAAGTGATTTACAGTATAATCGTAAATCTAGAAAACTACTCGCTTCTAAATCTTTTGTAGTCATTTTTGTATTACTTTGGTATAAATACATGTTAATTTGGATTCATATGTTGTTTTTTTCTGACTTTATGTGAACGAAAAGACACAAATTCGCCCTTTTTCTCATTGGAAATAGGTAAATTTCAAAATATCACTCCTGGTCACAAAAACAAAGTTTGTGGGGAATAATAGCCATTTTCTATACTTTTGAGGCATAAGCAATTAGGAAATAACACTTACTACCCAGGAACAAAAATTGTGTTACATAGTGTTATATAACGAGTTGCTAGGAAACGCAGATGCAAACACCTTAGCAGCATTAAATAGAACAGGGATTGGTTCAGATACCGCTGTCTTAAGAAAAATTAAATCAGAGTATCGAAGCAACACATTAACTGATAACGATGAAATAATAGCACTTACAATGCAAAAAAATAAAAAATAAATGGATGATAGTGATGTAAGTAGCATGTGTTTTAAAGGCTTTGTACAAATTATACAAGCGGTCCCACTTAAAGTTATATGTTTTACTGAAGGGGGTATACGGTTATGGCATGAATTCACACGCAGTAGTCCTGCTTTCTGGGATGCCACAGGTGGCATTGTTAAATCAAAATTTACGAAGAAAATAATTTTATATTATGAATTGTTAGTATGTAGTCCGGTAACTCCTCATTTGTCTGTGCATGTAGCTTTTATGATCAGCGAAGAGCACACACAAAGTGCAGTGGAATATCTTTTTACAACAATAAGAGATTATGAAAGAAAGATTTTCCAAAAAAATACGTTACCTGTGCAAATAAACAGCGAAAGGTCAATTTTACTGCTTCAGGCATCAATTAAAGTATTCAATAATGAAAATATGGAAAGTTACCTTCGTCGTTGTTGGAAAATTGTAAATGGAACAGCAAATGAAACCGATCTTAAATTTACTGTCATTAGGTCTTGCAAAAAAACAGTATAGTGGTAAAGATGAGCGTTATAAAGTAGGAATGTATATATTTAGCATTTTGGCTAATTCCAGTAGTCTCGATTAGGTCTCTGCTGTTGTTTATGAAATCTGTATACTCCTGGGAAGTAGGTACAATAACCCGCTAGTTACAGAAAGTCTATTAAAGCTGAAAGATAGAGTAAAAAATGTAAACAGACAATAACATTTGATTGATTCTAATAGAAGCATTCTAGATGAGGATTTAGAATGTAATTCACAAATTAAATCTCCATTTCTTGAACATTTTGAAAACATTAAATTTAAAGCACAATGCAATTTAGAAACGTGTGAATGTGGCAAAAAAATACATATTTCTGAACAATTCTTTTAGAGAAACTTTTCGGTCTTTTCCTTCCCGTTATAGTTATTTGGTCAGATATGCTGATTAGAACTTTAAACAGATATTCTTGTTACAAAACACAAGTTTATCAAAATAAAACAACGGCCATTTCCGAAGTAACTTTCAAAAACACAAAAGTATTGTATTTAAATAATGAAAAGTTGAGAATTGACAAATGTGTTGATAAACTTTCAGTTCTATATAAGGCTAGAGAAAGGGCCTTTTGTGATAAAGTGCGATTAAAATTAGGTAAAAGAAAACGAGTATCAAAAGAAGCAGAAGAGGAGTGGAATGAAAAGAAACCTATTACAAAAAAGCTTAAACGTTCCTTTCAAAATCCACCTTCTCAGAATACGAACATATTTAACCTTAATGAAAGGGGTACACAAAATAGTAAAAATGCGTTAGATGCGCAATGTAAGCGGGACACATCCTCACGAGACCTGTGTGAAGCGAGCAACAGTTGCTGGCAAAATTATGCAACTTCCGGTAAGTCATTCGGAGAGGGTCGGAAGCGTATTTCAAAATAAAAGTCTCAAATAATGTGCTAAAAAAAATGCCTTATTGTATTTATCTTTATTTTTGTTTATATTGCTTATTGTATTTCTATTTGTTTATGTTGCTTATTTTATTTATATTTGTTTATATTTCTATTCTATTATATATTTTGTATGTAAAAATCTGTCGTGTATATTTCATACATTCCTGAAAAAAATAAGGATTGTAACTCAGTAAAAGGGGGGTTAAATGAACAGAATCATAGTGAATAGAAAATGGGGTTGGTTGTGCCAGATTTACGTCACTGCTATTGTTGCTGGGGTTTTAGTAGTGCCCGGGCACTGAAAATATGACATTTTGGCTGGTAGGTTGTGTATTTCAGCCATTCCTGAAAAAATTAAGTATTGTAACTCAGTAAAAATGGGGTTAAATGTTATGAACTGACTCATAGTGAACAGAAAATGGGGTTGGTTGTGCCAGATTTACGTCACTGGAGGGAGGTAGGACTACAGGTGTGAAGGAGGGAGGTAGGACTACATGTGTGGTGAAGGAGGGAGGTAGGACTACAGGTGTGAAGGAGGGAGGTAGGACTACAGGTGTGAAGGAGGGAGGTAGGACTACAGGTGTGGTGAAGGAGGTAGATAGGACTACAGGTGTGAAGGAGGGAGGTAGGACTACAGGTGTGGTGAAGGAGGGAGATAAGACTACAGGTGTGAAGGAGGGAGGTAGGACTACAAATGTGGTGAAGGATGGAGGGAGGACTACAGGTGTGAAGGAGGAAGGTAGGACTACAGGTGTAGGGAAGGAGGGAGGTAGGACTGCAGGTGTGATGAATACACTGAATATTACTAAACTTAAGGGAGGAAATCCAACCCCAACCAAACACAAAAAACATAAAGGGAAAAAAGCAAATACATTAGATTATACAGTAATTGCACAATAATGACATTCGAAATGCGTGTAGAAAAGGAGAAGCCATACTAATGGGGGATTTCAACTTCCCCTGTATAAAATGGGAGAACCCGGTCGGGAGCATGACGGACAAAATTGAAATGGTGGAAATGACAAATGACTGCTTCCTAACGCAATTTGTCAAGGCACCAACTAGAGGGGAGGCATGCCTTGATTTAGTCTTTTCAAATTATTATTATTATTATTTATTTCTTAGCAGACGCCCTTATCCAGGGCGACTTACAATCGTAAGCAAATAATGAAGACAGAATAACTAAAACAGAGGTCAGACAGCCATTGGCAAACTCAGACCACAACATGGTCTCATTTGAAGTATTTTTTAAAACCCCAAAAGTAATGACTAAAGCTAAGGTTTACAATTTTAGAAAAGCAAACTATGAAGGTATGAAACAGAGACTAACAGAAGTAGATTGGAGTAAAATAGAGAAAACATCCACAGAAAAAGGATGGCTGTTTTTTAAAAATGTAGTACTAGAGGCGCAAAACAATTACATCCCAAAAGTAGACAAATCTAAATCTAAATCAAACTGGCCAAAATGGTTTAATAGATCAATTTTAAAAAATATTCAGTGAAAAAAGGCACTTTACAGAGCGTTTAAAAGGGACCAAAAACAAAGTACACAGAAAGAATACTTGGAACTGCAAACACAAGTCAAAAAGGAAGTTAGAAAGGCCAAGAGAGAGATAGAAATCAATATTGCTAAGGGGGCTAAAACCAATTCCAAAATGTTTTACCAATATTATAACAGCAAGAGAACATTCAAAGAGGAGGTTAAATGTCTAAGAGACACAAATGGCAAAATCATAGATGAAGAAAAAAAAATAGCAAATATATTAAATGATTACTTTTCACAGGTTTTTACAAAGGAGGACATGGACAACACACATGTCGACCTGCTCCTATCCAATTTTAAATAACTTTAGCATAACAGAGGCAGAAGTATTAAAGGGACTAGGAGCTCTTAAAATAAACAAATCCCCTGGGCCGGATGAGATCCTCCCAATATTACTCAAAGAAATGAAATAAGTTATTTACAAACCGCTAACCAAGATCATGCAACAGTCTCTTGACACAGGGGTTGTACCGACAGACTGGAAAATAGCAAACGTAATACCGATCCACAAAAAGGGAGACAAAACCGAACCAGGTAACTACAGACCAATAAGCCTAACTTCTATTATATGTAAACTTATGGAAACTATAATAAGATCTAAAATGGAAAATTACCTATATGGTAACAATATCCTGGGAGACAGTCAGCGTGGTTTTAGGAAAGGGAGATTGTGTCTAACTAACCTGCTTGACTTTTTTGAGGATGCATTGACAATGGATAAATGCAAAGCATACAACATGGTTTATTTAGATTTCCAGAAAGCTTTTGACAAAGTCCCACATAAAAGATTAATTCTCAAACTGAACGCAGTAGGGATTCAAGGAAATGCATGCACATGGATTAGGGAGTGGTTAACATGTAGAAAACAGAAAGTACTGATTAGAGGTGAAACCTCAAAATGGAGCGAGGTAACCAGTGGTGTACCACAGGGATCAGTATTAGGTCCTCTGCTATTCCTAATCTACATTAATGATTTAGATTCTGGCATAGTAAGCAAACTTGTTAAATTTGCAGATGACACAAAAATGGGCGTGGCAAACACTGTTGCAGAAGCAAAGGTCATTCAAAATGATCTAGACAGCATTCAGAACTGGGCAGACACATGGCAAATTAAATTTAATAGAGAAAAGTGTAAAGTATTGCATGCGGGCAATATAAATGTGCATTATAAATATCATATGGGAGATAGTGAAATTGAAGAAGGGAACTATGAAAAAGACCTAGGAGTTTATGTTGACTCAGAAATGTCTTCATCTAGACAATATGGGGAAGCTATAAAAAAGGCCAACAAGATGCTCGGATATATTGTGAGAAGTGTTTAATTTAAATCAAGGGAAGTAATGTTAAAACTTTACAATGCATTAGTAAGACCTCACCTAGAATATTGTGTTCAGTTCTGGTCACCTCGTTACAAAAAGGATATTGCTGCTCTAGAAAGAGTGCAAAGAAGAGCAACTAGAATGATCCCGGGTTTAAAAGGCATGTTTTGAACAAAGAAGACTATGTGGCGATCTGATTCAAACATTCAAAATCCTAAAAGGTATAGACAATGTCAACCCAGGGGACTTTTTTTGACCTGAAAAAAAGAAACAAGGACCAGGGGTCACAAATGGAGATTAGATAAAGGGGCATTCAGAACAGAAAATAGGAGGCACTTTTTTACACAGAGAATTGTGAGGGTCTGGAACCAACTCCCCAGTAATGTTGTTGAAGCTGACACCCTGGGATCCTTCAAGAAGCTGCTTGATGAAATTCTGGTATCAATAAGCTACTAACAACCAAACGAGCAAGATGGGCTGAATGGCCTCCTCTCGTTTGTAAACTTTCTTATGTTCTTCTTATATTCTTATGTTCAATTTTGGGGGGGAGGTTGCTGAGTTACTTAATTGGCCTCACACAAGCCCCAATGCAGCCAAAATAAGTAATTTACTTCTTTATAATATTTGGAAACAAAACAGGAACAACATACACCAACTGGTAGAACAAATTAATTATTTAAAAACGGGATTAACAAATTCAAACACAGAGACACTAGTACATTGTACAACAGAATATAGTGAAGAACCAGGTAAGTCATTTGGGGGAGTAAAAAGGAAACTAATAGAAAATGTTAAATATGATAAACAACAGTGGGTCACAGAACATTATTCTAAGAAAACAAAAACTTTCTGTATTTGTAAATCCCCAAATAAAAGGAAAAGGCCTATGCTAGCCTGCAATATCTGCCATGAATGGTACCATTTTGAATGTGTTGGCATTCCCAATCATAGTGGTGCAGATATTAACTCCATGGGCTTTGTCTGTAACTCAGACACATGCCAGCTAAAGGTACTGTCAGTACAAAAAGGTTTAACATTTACAGGTAAAAAAAACCAGACTATCCTGTAACACTAATAAATAAAACTGTTAATGTATGTTCTTCATTTACACAAGGAACACAAACAGACAATCTGTGTATTCCACTTGATTTCTTTAAAAACATAAGTGAAACAAATTTAAATGTGGATACATTTAAACAGATGACACCAACATGTGAGCAATATACTGTGGAATCTGTGGAGGATTCTTCAACTGAAGAAAATGTTTTAGTTAAGATACTTTACTTTGTAATTTATCACAAAAGGCAACATTTGGTGATTTTACATGTTCAGTTCTGCCATCAGCTACATTCCATTTATCAATGGCAGATTGGTCTCGGCTCCTTTAGTTAAAATGTGGGAGATCTTTCCGGAAATATTCATGGGAAAGCACATTTGCAAATAAAATGAAAGATTCCAATCCTTACTGTGTCATAGCATTTAAAAAACATTGTTTCAGTACATCTGTAAAAAAAACATTTAAAAAAAAAACATTTTTTTTAAATAAATGGATATTGTGCTCATGAAACTTGCGCACTCACATTTGAAATTATTTTAGAGAAGCACGACAGCATTGATTTTAAGGTGTCATATGCTGGTAAAATAGCAGTGACGTAAATCTGGCACAACCAACCCCATTTTCTATTCACTATGAGTCAGTTCATAACATTTAACCCCCTTTTTACTGAGTTACAATCCTTAATTTTTTCAGGAATGGCTGAAATACACAACCTACCAGCCAAAATGTCATGTTTTCAGTGCCCGGGCACTACTAAAACCCCAGCAACAATAGCAGTGACGTAAATCTGGCACAACCAACCCCATTTTCTATTCACTATGAGTCTGTTCATTACATTTAACCCCCCTTTTGCTGAGTTACAATCCTTAATTTTTTCAGGAATGGCTGAAATACACAACCTACCAGCCAAAATGTCATATTTTCTGTGCCCGGGCACTACTAAAACCCCAGAAACAATAGCAGTGACGTAAATCTTGCACAACCAACCCTATATTCTAAAACCCCCAGCAACAATTGCAGTTGTTACATTACATTACCACCTATGCTGTGCCGAGTGGATAAGGGTAGCAAATTCCTTGCCAGCTTGTTCAATAGTGTTGCTCTTGGTGAGGTTATTACCAGGGGCTAAAATAACCACTAAATCTGGTTCTTCAGGTAAGGTTTCTTTCAGAATGACCTTCCTCAATATTGCTGCACAGGCACCAGGAGTGGAACTAAAACCAAATCTCTGGTTGCCGAGTGGCGTTGTCACAAAATCATTGGCCAGGCTTCTGTGATGTGAGTTGCCAAATACCATCACAAAATAAAAAGATATATACACATAGATAATAAATTATTGCAATGCATTTCTTGAAGGTATGTAAGTCACATAGATTATTTTCGTGTTTTCATTTGAACAGCTATACTGTATGTTTGTACTCATTCACAACATACCTTAGTATGTGTTAACAGAATCCTATAAGACACAACTTATTTCCATTAGTATGGGGATACATCAGCAGTCATTAAAGGTACAAACTTGAATGAGATGGTTTAAAAAAAAACATCAATACTAAAAAGAAAATAACCTTTTTATTTGCTCCAGCATCACCAGCAAATATGGTTTTGTGCTGGTACCCAGTGAGTGATGTGGACCACTTTCTTGGTCTGTGATGTGAACCACTGCCGTATAATGCAGAATCTGTTGCTTACAATACAATAAGTTTCTACGTTATTTTCTTTTTAATGAGATTATTTAAGTGAATGCACTTTTAATAACAAAGGACCCATATTGTTATTTTTAAATCTTGTTTAAAAACATTTTTATTATATACAGTATATATATATATATATATATTTAATAATAGTACTTTTTTCTATTTCTGTATTTTATTCTGTATTCTGCTTACAAAGTGCTTTGGGCTGCTTTTAATAATTGTACTTTTTTGTTTCTGTATTTTACTCTGCTGTATTCTGCTTGTAGAGCACTTTGAGCTGTATTACACATTGATTGCACTATACAAATAAAGATTATTATTACACTGTTTAAGGCAGTGATTCCCAAATTATTCTTATAAATTACCTGGTGTTGAAGTGAAAGTCTTGGTCTCTGTTAATATATATTAAGCTTAATCGTCTTGTTTTTGCATTTATAGGTTACAGTAATTTATACAGTATATGCAAAAACAATAATAATATATTAATAATACAGGAGAACGTTTTTAAAATAATTACCTGGTATAAAGTAGCTAGACCTTGGTGATTAATAATATTATTAATAATTAAATACAGAGACTAGAGTGTGTGAACTATGCATCAGCTGCAGAGTCACTTACAACTACGTCTCACCCGAAAGACGGAGCACAAGGAGGTTAAGTGACTTGCTCACTGTCACACAATGAGTCAGTGGCTGAGGTGGGAGTTGAACCAGGGACCTCCTGGTTACAAGCCCGTTTCTTTAACCACTGGACCACACAGCCTCCTTGCTGCTGCTTTTACTATCTCTTCCAACCGTTATATGAGAGTGACAGGATGGAGGGACACACTGAAAAAAAAAAGCCGGTTCCGACATTGAGATGCGGAAGTAACATTCACCGGAAGTTACGCCGGAACTGAAATTGTTGCTAGCTTCACGGAGATCCTCACGAGGAGGACCAACGCAAATTAAACGAGTTCGTCAATTTTCTAATACGTTTCATAAGCAAACAACTTGCTCTAGTTGAAACAAAATTAACAGAATCTAGGTCAATTAACATATTAAAGTCCCAGCGCATACTTGATGTTTGTAAATTTCAAAATCAATATCTTAATTGTTGGTTTAATTCAGCTATACAATGTTTTCTAAACACTGAGAAAATACGAAAAAAATTGAAAAATATGCTGAATCGTATGTCACTGGTACCACACAGATACCAAGTAATCTAGCATATTTATTACAATTTGCAACATTAACCAGGATGTACCGTCTCCAGCAGTGTGCTACACAATGTGTTAACAGGAGTAAGTGCGTCTATTTCGTCTTTAGCATTTAAAAAAGAAAACGATCCCTTGGATTTAGTTTTTCCATTAATGTCATGGTTAAACACACTGCAAATAAAAACCAATGTTACTGTAAAATACATTGATAAATGTAACATGTAGTTATTCAAAATTATGCACGGAAAGCGTTTTTAATTCCATAGTAAGGGTCACATTAGGTGATGTACCTACTTCTCTATATACAGTATTCCAACAGGAAATGGAGAACGGGGAAGCACCACAAAAATGCATTAACTGCAATGGGAAATTAAAAAGGGAAACTGTGTGGAATACTTCTCCCAACATTATTGTGGTATATGTCCCTCGAGCTCAGCCTAAAAATGTACTACGCACCCGGGTTCTAGCTTCTGGTATTATTCATATAGTTTTAAGTGATGGAAAGAGAGAACATTATAATCTCAATTCAATAATGTGTCACACAGGAGGTTCCGGAGCAGGTGGGCACTACTGGGCTTTGCTGATGACGGACAATAAATTAAAAATCTGTGCGAACGATTTAAATATATCATATGACTCTCCAAATAGTAAGCAAGAGGAAAACTGCGCGTTTATTTATTTTTTTGATAAATTAAAATGTTGTAATCAAACCACTACAGCTAATATAGAACACAATGTTTCTGCTAATGGAGATGTTAATAAAGTAGCCGATGTTGACGCTGAATTACCGGGCATGCATAACATTAGAGAAGATGAATATGTTCCTTTGCTAAAGTGTCTTAATTCCACAACAGCGTTTAAAGAATCTTATCGCCGATTAATAATCACAAACAAAACATTTGCATCTCGTCATTTCAAAGATGCAATTTCTAAATTAGAGAAAATTAATGCTCAACATTTTTCAAAATCATCCTTGAACCATATCCCCTTTTATAAAATAGTAGATTTCATAGAATGTTTTGTAAATAACACCCTTTTGGCTAACTTTTGAGCTAGTTTGCGTATTTTGCTTGTGTATAATTGCAAGAAATGTAAAGGGCAGCCCATTGCACACGGTAAATATAAATCTTTACATTTAATACAACCAAAAGAAATATCCGAAGATGGGATTAAAAATATATATATTATCCCATATATCTGTACAAAAACATGGTCTGGGAATGTAAATGCCAAAAATGTCGGAATGTAAATGTTGGTCTTAAAACATTCCATGTATTGCATCGCCCAAAAACATTAATAATAACTCTTAATACAACCACTTCTAGACTACCTGCAAATATTTCTTTTTCTTCTGTTTTCAAAAAACAAACATACTATATTTCAACTATTATGTCATGCTCTGATAAATATCCATTTGTTACGATATTTAAAACAGACCAGAAACAGGAATGGTACTGTAATAATATTGATAATGTTTCCTATTCTTTTGAAATAGTGAAAAAAACGATTTCAAAATACACATTTCTAATAGTTGCATATGATTTCATGTCATCTGAAGAAAAACAAAAGTATTGCACAACAGAAGTTATGCATTCTTGTTCTATTCAATGCAAGAAAATGGTAAGATTTGAATTAAATCAACCTATTCCTCTTGAAATTAAAAACTTACCATTTAATTTGATAAATGAGGATATAGAAATAATACGTAGTGGAAATTGGTTAAATGACAAAATTATAGATGCATACCTGTGCCTTTTAAGTAGTAATTTCACAGACAAAAGTGTGTTAACTATTCCTTCTACATTTGTCAGTCAAAATTTGAATAGTGTCTATTGTGATGACATTGAAGTACTGCCAACCCCCCCCCCCCCCCCAAAATGATAGGAATTGGTGTTGCTTCAAAACTGTTCTTGTTCCTGTTAATATAAAGTCATCCCACTGGATACTTATTGCAATCGTTATGAAGCATGATTCAAACAAGGCGAAATGTACAGCATTAAAAATATATATAATGGACTCATTAAAAACGTATGAAAAGGAAATTCAAAATATACTTCCCTCATTACAAAGATACGTCACCATGCAATACTTGGCACTATATGGTGTTGTTCCTAACATAACATTTTCTTTGGAATTTTGTCATAGGTGTTCCCGTTTTCAAAAACAGTCTGACAGTAGTAGTTGTGGAGTATATGTATGTTTGTTTGTAAAATCATTGCTATTTGGTGGTAATCACACTGCACTGTGTTGCAATAAAATGAGGGAACTTTTAATATATGAATTAGCCCTCCAAGGAATTATTCCTGTATAAATAAATTTAAAATTAATCAAAAGTTATGTTCCTCTGTGTTCCATATCTCAAAATTCATATTTCAGTGCTTAGTTTTTTCTAGTTCTCACAGTGTTTTGTTTTTTAGGACATCGTGGATCTGATCTTCAGTGTTATACTTGATCCTGTGCAAATATTTTTTTATATATATTTTTAAAATGCCCTGAAGAAGGGGGCTGTTGAGAGCCAAGGACTTCTGGAGATTTCCTCAAATTAGAAATGAGGTTTTTTCTCCCCCCAGTGCTGTTAACAGTGGTCCAGTTAGCTTAAAATTCACTTTACAAATTAAAGCATAGGTAATTCAATTTCAAAGTGTGGTGTCATCTTTATTTTCTGTACCCCTAGTGTGTCTACATTACATTGTACCCCACTTTCATAGATGCACAATCTTTAGTTTTGTCAGGAGTGGGTCTTGAGTGTGCCCAGCACCTGAAAATGAAGGGAAAATGGCTCTTTTAACTAGACACCTGACATAAAATTAGTGTTGCTATTACAGTGACGTAAATCTTAAGTAAGTAAATTTATTTTCTTTACCCCCAGTGTGTCTACATTACATTGCACCCCACTTTCATAGATGCACAATCTTTAGTTTTGTCAGGAGTGGGTTTTGAGTGTGCCCAGCACCTGAAAATGAAGGGAAAATGGTTGTTCTAACTAGACACCTGACATAAAAAGTAGTATTGCTATTACAGTGACGTAAATCTTAAGTAAGTAACTTTATTTTCTGTACCCCCAGTGTGTCTACATTACATCGCACCCCACTTTCTATGTGTATATAAACTATATTTTTTGTGCTGGATACGGGACTTTTATTTTGATACCTTGCCTGCCCTGAGCCGTTTTGAAAACGGGAAGTAATCATCTTATTGTTGCTTATTGTTGCTAGCTTCACAGAACTGGCTTGTTTGGGCTCACTTGAACTTGCTGCCGTTTTTTTTAGGTTGTCCAACAGGTCTCTGTACACTCTGTTTTCTGTGAGAAGATGCTGAGTTGCTGAGTCTCTGCAGTGCTTTTTCTAGTTTTTTTTGAGGTGTCTGACGAGTAGTATTTCGTTTATGTTTTAACTGCGAGTGTCAACCTGCAGACGTAGCCATTTTTGTTTTGTGGGAACCAGGAATATTCATATGACGTAATATGAACTAGAGAGACCAGGGTACAATGGTACCCCAGGGTACTGCGTGGTGCCTCGTTTTCTTAACCAGTAAATGTACCCATTGAGACCGTCAGCAAAATTTACTAGGGGCAATAATTTAGAAATTACAGATACAGTCAACGTAATAAATCGTGCGGTTCAAGCTTGATCAGCATACAGAGATCAGAAAACACATTAAATAGGATATCTATTTTTAAATGTGATTGTTCTGTTCATTGTGAAGAGAACATAAAAAACATTAGTCTTCATTTTTCCACCTGAGATTGCCACCACTAACCTTCGACCAGATATTATCTTGTGGTCTGGATCAGCACGCTTTGTCCACCTGGTAGAGTTAACAGTGCCATGGGAGGATGCTGTAGATGAGGCGTATGAGAGGAAGAAACTGCGGTATGCTCAACTAGCCTCTGAAGCAGAACAGCGAGGATGGAGAGTCCGGGTTTACCCAGTGGAGGTGGGTTGTCGAGGATTTGTGGCACACACTACAACCCGGTTTCTCAGAGACGTTGGATTCAGTGGCCAAGAGTTGCGTCGCACAGTGAAGAACTTATCTGAAGCAGCAGAGAGGAGCAGCAACTGGCTGTGGTTGAGACTGAAAGATTCTGGCTGGGGATCTCAAGCACAATAGAAAGAAAGAAACGCTGATGTACGGGTAAGTAAGCTGGGCTGAGTTGAGTGGGGGACGGAGTGGGGTGATGCTGGGACGCCAGAATCACCGTCGAGCCCTCTTGAGGTGTCGTGGGCTAGTTGACTAAACACTGAGGATGGAAGGTGCCCACTTGAAGACCCCAGAGATGTACCCTACTTCGCGCAATCCAGACGGTTGTCATGCTGATGCGCTGGGGAGACTGCACTGTGGTTGATCCCCGGAGTCAGCATCGCAGCCATTGTGTGTGCTGATGCGCCAGGGAGGCAAATAAGCTGATCCCTGGAGCCAGCATTACACTTCAGCCATCAACACCAGACAGAAGGATATCTACATCATCATATTGAAGGAAACGCAAATGGACAGAGACTCAGATGGATCACATTAGTTTACTGTAAAGCTACGTCTTAGTTGGTGCTTATCTTGGCGAGAGCCGAGTTCAAATCAGCATGAAGTTTTAACATCTACTCTCGTGTAATGGAAATCCCAAAACTGCAAACTAACAAGAAAAATTGGTAGGTTTTACATACTATGGGCAAAAAAAGCCTACTCCTTTAAAAAAAAAAAAAAAAAAAAAGCCATCTATATTTAGCTTGATTCATGGACTTGCAGCGATCCTGAATTTCTATTGAAACTGGCTGGTTTAATTTGTTGTTGTAGTGTTATTGTCTTTTCCCAAAAGGCTCAAGACGCGTTAATCGCAGAAGTTAACTGTGATTAATTGACAGCCCTAAAAATAATACATTCTTATCAGCAGGGCTTTGCCCTGCCCCACTGATTACATACAGTACTCTTCTGCCCTGCCACATATCCCCCCTTGTGCACAGCACACATGGCCCCAACGGCCACCACCCCCTCCCCTAAAACACAACCACCATCCCTCAAGTCCCCTGTTGTCTGTCTTCCATCTTTGAGGAAGGATTGGCCCACAGTCCGGCTCCTTTATTCCAGGACCGAGACCCAGCAACAGGGGACCCGGGTGCAGTGGATGGGGTGTCAGGAGCGCAGGCAGGTGACAAGTCGGCTGCAACCCTTGGAGTCAAGCCCAGCAACCATAGATTCAGACATGCAGGTCAGTATCTGGGAGCCCAGGTCGATGGTTCCAACTCCCAGGCGCTAGGCTGTGGCACAGGGGTGGTGGTCTCCTCACCCCCCCTTTCTCTGTAGCCAGCGAAAAGTATTTTAGATAATATCAATTAAACTAAAGAACATAAATGTTTAGTTTATATAAAGGTTTTACTGCAATAAAAAATAGGAACTGTTAGGTTTGAATATAAGACGATAAAGTGAAAACTGTATTTAATAACTTTAGTACACAATAGACTTACTGGAAGAAAAATAGCCTCACCTCTACCTGCCTGCAGCAGAGCGGTGCCAGACCTGGGAAGTTCTTTTTGGCAGTCAAAGCGAGATTTACGTGTCGTCAGCAGTTTTGAATCCAAGGCCTTTCTATAATGAGCAAAATTAACTCTCTTCATTATATTATAGAAATTAATGAAAACTTGGCAGCCGAAGCGAGAATTTCATTTAAATTAGAAAAGTTGTCTAAAAAAAATGACTTCGGTTACAGTGGAGTTTCATATTAATTAAAACACTACTCTTGGCAAGTAAACAGTGTGTCTGAAACCTGCTTGTGCAGGCCAATTTCTAGAAACAGAGGTCAGGCTCTATATGTTAGGACCCCAATCGGAAATATGCCCCCATCTATTGGGGTTAATTAAAATTTTTAGAACCCTGAAATCTTTCTGCATCACGATGACCCCAGAAAATTCACTTTACCTGAACCCAATCTGAAGAAAATCATCCAACCTTACAGGACTACATCACTCAGAATGTCTTGCAGTTTGTAATAACTGAGGAATGCTGACTGACAGAGAAGGGCATCGGCAACCATGTACGGTTATCACTCAGCGTGCTGTCGCCACCTAGCCAGGCGGTGTGAATGACACCATTAAGACTTCCTGTCTGCCTTTTCATAATGTTTTGATAATGCAGTCTGCCAGGTGGAATTGTTAGAACCTTTAAGTTAATTTACGACCAGAGCAAACAGCTGATAACAAAACATTGAAAAGTGTAAGTTAACCAAGATGTTGGTCTTGCTGCATGTGCACCTACTGGTAAAACAATTAAGTGTCAAACAAAACCCAATCCATATAGTCATTGCTTAACAGCTATTTAATTATATAGCCTTTCTATGTTTGGAATGGTAAATGGTCAGTTGTGTATTTTATTAAAAGACATTTTAATATAATCTATATATTCAAGATATACACCACAATTTTTAAAGCAATAATTAATAACAATTTAGTGTAAAAACTACAAAATGACCACTCTTTTGCATTAAAAGGATTACATGGTTACAACGCATACTAAATTAATGGTGGGTTGAATTAATAAAGCTGTGTCATATATTGAAATGGTCTATACAAGGCACATGTGGTAAGAAAGAGCACACAATAGCTCAAGAATGGAAAAGAGTGACATTCAGCTCACTGATGGCATCTTGTAGCTTCTGAAGTGCAGGAAAGGATTCAATCTGGTAATCAATATTTTGAATATTTGACAAGTAGAATATACTTACTATTCAAGCATTTTTAAAAGGTGGCTGACTATTATGTATGTATTTTCTCCAATGACAAACTTTGTCTTTGTAATAGTCTGTAACAGATCTGTAGACATTACTCCAAATGTAAATATAAAGTAGTCCTTTTAGCTACAGTCATTGAGTGTTGCATGATTACAAAGCCATTACAATATGTAAAAACAAAGGCTTGTACAAACTCATTATATATGGTTGACTGTGTGACTATTTAATTGAACTATTTAATGGATATGGCAGCTTGTTTTTTACTGAGGCACTCAAGGCCAATACCACAGTGCAAACAAAAGGTAAGCATTTTTTAGGCATGTGACAGAAAGACAATGATTCTTGGTGGTAAATCTCCCTCCTGACCTGTGACAGTGTGTGGCAAAGTGGCTGAGTGGAAACAGGTGCAGGAGTGATGCAGTGCAGTAATAAAACACACAGAGCCTTATAATCCAGTTTGGAAAGTGCTTTTTATTTTGTATCCAGGTCTGGTGACCATTAACAATAATCCCCCGGCAATACACAGCGATGTATGCAGACCCAAACAATAAATAATAAACAACATGTATCCGCCCCACAATAATACATACACAGTCACCAGTCCTGGGTGCATGCAGTAGTGCTCATGGTGGGTGATACAGTTTATTTTTGTGAAAGTAGTGCAGTGCTGTTGCGGCTTAGTGCTGGCCCTCGGCTCCGGAATCGTGTTAGCTGTCTAGTGATTTACAAAACAAGACAATTACACACAGACAAACAAACAAAAACACTCACGATACTGTTTCACTGGTTACGGGGTATCTCACAGTCCTTCTCAGTTTCTCAACACAAAACCAATGCGAAGTAACAGATTACGATTCTCCGTCCTCTTTTATGCTGTCACACATGGGTGTACGATAAATGGGACTGTTATTTCTGAGGAAGAGGAGAGAGTGCAGATCCAGAGGAAACAGAGATAGGGACAAACCCGATTAGAAACATAGGATAAGGGGTAATACACACTGCTGTATTACTTACCATCATTTATTGTTTACTGTTTGTTTTGCCATTAGGCACTGGACATACAAACCCATTAAAAAAACTTGCACCTGGATTATAATTGTCTGTCTGTTCACTGATCACTTGCACCTGCACACTGTTAACCACTTTGCCACAAGGCAGCATTCTGTTTCAATGTAGTCCACACCATTATATACTAAACCGTAAATTATTACTTTTAAATCATAGGCTACTGTCAATTTGCTTTTGATGCTTAATATGACATTCTTTCATAGCCTGAACGTCAAAACTTATTGTGAAGAGGGTAGCTCAGACAGTGCAGTGCTTCCCAATGCATGTTCATAGCTTTTACTTTCCCTCCATACTCCAGACCTTACATCAACTTAAACTTGTGCAGGTTGAGGAATCCTTGAACAGAATGGGATATTCACCATAATAAAGATGGTCGGGTCAATGTATATCATTGCATAACCTTTTACCTTGTTTGTACTGAAGGAAATTTGTCTGCACACACTTCCCATCCTACAAGCACTTCCCCAGTGTTTCAAGGTAATGTGTATGTGCAGTACATTTACTGTTGCTATATGGATAACTATATTTTACAGATCCATAATTTACTTTTTTTTGTACTTTAGCAAAGGATGATTCTGCATGCAGGTCTGTGGCAAAGTGGTTTGTAGTTCACAGGTGTAGAGGTGATGCAGTGCTTAATAACAACAGTCCAATAACAGTTCCAATGGTGAAAACAAAGCTTTATTAATTGCTTTTAATTTATAAGACAGACCATACACAATGATGTGTACAGCCAGTCAAAACCACAGAGTTCAGTACCGAAACAATAATAACAAACACACACTTTAAAACACCTACACGGTCACCAGTCCAATAGTGAGTGCTCTGGGTGCAGTGGTGTTGTGAATACTTGTTAATAGTGATTACAGTGGTGTAGCGCAGTCCTGGATTGATGCTGGCTTAACAGCGACAGCTCCCGGATATTTAGCCGTCTACAGTGACAAATAACAACAGCAGACAATACAACACTAAACACTCACGGTTTCTTTTACTCCTCTCGGTCAGTCTATAACCATAACAGAGGAACAGATCACTTGGCCACATCCCCTGATATATCTTCAGTCACGCCCCCTTTGGTAGCGAGTGCAATCACGTCTCCTCCAATCCATGACTGACACATCGCCTACCGCAGTAAGTTGCTGACTTCTAGTATTGTGGCTTCGCCCCTTTTTTGGATGGCCGACTTCTGACTGACCCTGGAATGAACTGTCAAACCATCTAGTCCGGGGCACACTGTTCCTGTTATACAGCGCCCTCACAGGTCGGGAGGGAGATTGTGGACTTGGATTCATGCGCTCTCTGTCACATATCCCACCGCTCAGAGTGGAGCCGAAGGAACACTAAATCCACTTTCCCCATTACACCCCCCTCCCGGGAAAAATAATCCACATTTTGGTGATCTTTACCTGTCATGAAAATACATGAAGGGTTGAAGTGCCAGATACCACCAAGTTATCCGGGCATTGCTATTGTAGGAACATTTCAATAATTGATCATTTAATGTTTATCTGGGTTGATTAGTTCTCTTATTAATAATATTTAATTTACGTGTTACAAAGCTTGAGGATTTACTATAAACACACATACACGCGCAGACACAAGGAACGTTTAATCAACAGTAGTATTTTATTAAGTACACAAATAATAAACATAAATCAGAAAAGTCAGAAAGTAAATCTCTTAGTCTCTAAGCACCAAACACAAGTCCAAAGCTCTCACAGCACTCATGCTGGCTAGCAGGCAATTGAAATATGACACCGCCTATCTCCTCACACACAAGGCATCAAATTCAACAGCAAGCAGGCTGTGACGTAGCTAGTACCTTGCTCACACACACACACCTGCACGCACCCAGCCTAACTGAAATGATGCAGACAATCTTAGAATATATCACATTAAGCTTATTAATGGTATATAGATTAAGTATATGGCAATGTGGGAAAGTGGTGAGTGGTTACAGGTGTGTGCAGTGCAGAATGGATACAAACAGACAGACAATGATTTCCAGCTGCAAGTTGTTTATTAATTATACAATGTCCAGAGCCTTAGGGCAAACACCTGTAAATAATAAATGATGGAAGTGATACAACGGCATGTATCACTTCGTTTGTAATCCTTCTTGTTTCACCCAAAACCATAAAACACAGTCCAGGTTCTATCCTCACCCACACGTAACACAGAACACAAAACACAAAACACAGTGTTTATTTAATGAGTGAAATTAGTGCTCATTATGAAACAGGGAAGTGCTGGTGTCCGGGTTTGTTGCTGGCTGCGGCTGCAGCTCCAGATAGTGTTAGCTGTCTTTAGAAACAAACTGTTTTTACTAGACAAAACAAACACAACACTCACATTTCCTTTTTTTCAGCGGTCTCCTTCTAGGTTGCTCTAACCATTTACAAAGGAACAGATCACTTACACTACGACCCCTATTTATACCCTCACTCATGACCCCTAGTTTAACGAGCGCATCCGCTCCTCCAGTCCTCGGATGCCACGCCGTTTACCGTCCGGGTCATTGAGTTTGGGTACCGTAGCTCCGCCCCCTTCCTAAATGACCGACTTCCACCTACCCTAAGGAATACATTGTCATGCCATTTAGTTAAGGGTACTCTGTTCCTTTTACCCAGCGTCCTCACAGGTTGGGAGGGAGATCTAACACCAAGAATCATTCGGAAAAAATGCAACTGGAATTATACTCATCAGTTCCTAGAAGCTTGAAGACTTTTGGTCTGCTGGCTTGGAAACTCAATCT
This sequence comes from Huso huso, assembly GCA_036884735.1. Classification (NCBI taxonomy): domain Eukaryota; kingdom Metazoa; phylum Chordata; class Actinopteri; order Acipenseriformes; family Acipenseridae; genus Huso; species Huso huso. The sequence goes on from CM072670.1 coordinate 35,573,861, forward strand.
GTTTAAGTGTCCAGTACAAAAACTATCCTCTCAGCAACAAAGTCTTCAATCCTACATTGGATCAACAAAGTCTTCAATCCTACATTGGGCTCTGGACTCTTGACCGGAGGGTCGTGGGTTCAATCCCAGGTGGGGGACACTGCTGCTGTACCCTTGAGCAAGGTACTTTACCTAGATTGTTCCAGTAAAAAAAAAAAAAAAAAACTGTATAAATGGGTAGTTGTATGTAAAAATAACGTGTAAAAAAATAAATAATGTAATTGTATGCAAAAATAATGTGATATCTTGTAACAATTGTAAGTTGCCCTGGATAAGGGTGTCTGCTAAGAAATAAATAATAATAATAATAATAACAGCGCCCGTCCACTATGTCTTCTTCGTTGAATCTTTTAGCTACACAGGTAGCAGGGCACAGTTTATTTTGGATACTGTAGTTTTAGGTGTACAACAGACCCAGATTGGTTTGTCTGATAACAGTCACTGTAAGTTTTATGGCAGTACTCCAGCTTGGCCTCAGTCTCGTTGCTTGTGGTCGTTGACTCACTTGCAGCTTGCTTCCTCGTCTTGGGGCTGTTTTCAGGCAGAGTCCTGTCTTGATTCCGTTTTTAGTTTGAGTCCCGGAGTTGCAGCTTTGCTCAGCAGAGTGACAGCACCTTGTTTAGCATTTGATGTGGAGTGCAAAATGTTTAGTTTTAAGAACATAAGAACATAAGAACGTTTACAAACGAGAGGAGGCCATTCAGCCCATCATGCTCGTTTGGTTGTTAGTAGCTTATTGATTCCAGAATCTCATCAAGCAGCTTCTTGAAGGATCCCAGGTTGTCAGCGTCAACAACATTACTGGGGAGTTGGTTCCAGACCCTCACAATTCTCTGTGTAAAAAAGTGCCTCCTATTTTCTGTTCTGAATGCCCCTTTATCTGATCTCCATTTGTGACCCCTGGTCTTTGTTTCTTTTTTCAGGTCGAAAAAGTCCCCTGGGTCGACATTGTAAATACCTTTTAGGATTTTGAATGCTTGAATCAGATCACTGCGTAGTCTTCTTTGTTCAAGACTGAACAGATTCAATTCTTTCAGCCTGTCTGCATATGACTTGCCTTTTAAACCTTTTTCACTCTGTAAATAGCCACTTTCATGAGATCATTTGTGTATCTTGCTTTTTTAAACTCACAGTCCTCTGACGTTTTAATGTCCTTTTCCACTGGGACATCACTAGTTTAATGTCTTCCTTGCGTCAGAACGATTGTTGTTGCACGTGTGAATTATCTGTACATAATTCAACTGTCCGCTCAGCCAAATCCAGTTCAGGTGCCGGTCCTCTAATCAGTAGGTCACATAGTTCAGTATGTCTGCAAGCCAGAGGCCCCCTTCTCAAGACAGCAGTTTGCCCTGTTTCTCAAGACACACAGTTTCATTAATAAATCCAGTTACATTTCTAATACACGTTCATGTATTATTATCATATTCAGGGAATATGTTCCACATCATCCCCCCTTTCATTTGGGAACTTATTTCTGAAGTTCAGGAACGACAACATAAACCGCACATGGACTTGTATTATAACACATTCAAATCACATTAACCCTTTTTTTTTTTTTTTTTAAATTTAGTCGTTGCCAATTAGTTTTTTATTATTTTCTCCCCAATTTGAAATGCCCAATTATTCTTTAGGCTCAGCTCACCGCTACCACCCCCCTGCGGTGACTCGAGGGGCGAAGATGAACACACGCTGTCCTCCGAAGCGTGCAGCCGCCAGTCCGCCCGCTTTACACACACTGCGAACTCACCGCAGCCGCCTCAGAGCTACAGCGCCGGAGGACAACGCAGCTCTGGGCAGCTTACAGGCAAGCCCGCAGGCGCCCGGCCAGACTACAGGGGTCGCTGGTGCGCGGTGAGCCGAGACACCCCTGGCCGACCTAACCCTAAAGGGGGGCGACGCTCAGCCAATTGAGTGCCGCCCCCTGCAAGCTCCCGTCCACGGTTGGCTGTGGAATAGCCTGGACTCGAACTCGCGACGTCCAGGCTATAGAGCGCATCCTTCACTCTAGCGAGTGCTTTTACTGGATGCGCCACTCGGGAGCCCCCACATTAACCCTTTTTAATGAAACTTGATAAATGTATGTGTATATCACACTAAGGTTATATATCCTGAAAGGATAGAAAAATAGAAGAAAGTAGCAGGATAGCACACATTGGGTTTATATCTGCTTTCATGCTTGTTACTGTGACTTTCTCCTTTACACTGTTGCCTAAGCATTTTCACTCTGACCTGCTGCAATTGCAGGACAACTACAGTAATCTGTCGCGTACCGCGTACCGTTTACCCGCCATGATCAATCGCTTCAGCAACGTTAGTTTATTATTGAACAGAGAAGATTAGTTTAGAGATTGTAGATTGTACACTGTGTTGTATGTGCTCCGTGCGCAACCATTGCTGGAAGTGTCACATGAGCTGTTCAGTGTGTAAATAAATCCTGTTCTCCTGCACTCACCCACGCTGCAGATGGCTACTCTGTCACAAGCATGAATACCCTGCATCTTTCTAAACAAGGGATTTAGGGGAGTTCCCTTATAAAAGCTGAATCTCAAAACAATAATTGTGTGAATATAATGTACCGCCGTCCCTTTTCTTTGCAGTGCCAGCAAAAACCACAAACAACTGTAGCTGGCTTCCAATCTCACACTGTATACTGTTTCTCACTCAAAAAACTGTCACACACTTTTAACGGCTCCTCCACCATTCACACATGGAGCCGTGCAATCTAACTAACCCCATTCACTCCCGGTTGCGCATACACACTCGCATGCATACCAGTTTAACAATACACACAACGCGTACAACACATAACAACCACAGCAGCGGGTCTTCTGAGTCCCCAGTTGTCCGGGTCGCTACAATAATAATTGTTACAGCTGTGTATAATGGTATTTAAAACAGGATTCATTTATCCGCCCTTTTACATATCCGCCCTTACTCTGGTCCCACGGCAGACGGATATGCGACGGATTACTGTATTATTCATGTTCATGACTCTCAGACTTTTCCTTTTTCAGTAAATGAATTGTCTTAGATCTCCAGTTAACAGCCACTAGAGGCAAAACCAGGAATATTACGTCCATGGCTCCCCCTTACCACCAGGTATTTCTGGACAATTAACCCCACTCCTATGACCAAAGCAGTCACTAACCCCGACAATATGATCAGAGTGAATATAACTCCAAACTCTGTCCTACGGATAACTAAGTTGTCTCTGGGTCCCAGTCTCAAATCCGAGACCTGAAGGTCAGTTGGAGTGACTGTAATTTCCACTGTGTGGCGCTCCTTTTGATTTAGGAGCTGCTCTATAGCAGGATCCATTTGAAACTCGTGTCCTCTAAAGACATCTAATATTTCAACTTCTGCCTTGTGAAAATCAGTCTCCAATTAATAAAAGGCTAAATCTCCAATGTGGGCAGTCGCCCCCACCAGCATCGTGAGTAACTCAGGGTCTGCCGGTAGTTTAATAACCTTAATGGTATTGTGCTGGTCATGTGACAGTGTAAACTCTTGTTGCGGGGTGTTCATGAGCCACTGAGCATTAGCTATTTCGGCTCTGGCTTTTGCCTGTCCCCCCGGCATTGTCACAGTAACTTTGCATTTCTCAGCAGTAGCATCTTTCCTCAAACCACACAATATCTGAGCCGTATCCCTAATAAATGGTTTGCTAGGGCAGCGCAAATGAATGTCCCGAATAGTGCTGCACATTATCAAGTTAGATACCAGATAGAGATTAGGACTGCTATCTTGATATGCCACCACAGGTGGTGTGACTAACTGCACATACTTATCGCCCTGCCAGAATCCGACGTTCAAGACAGCTTTCAATCGATAGACATTCACGGATTTCACCACCAGCAAATTAACCAAAAAGGTGACTTCTCTTGCACTTGTATCCACATATATTAGGACAGCACTTCCCAAACTGTACACTAAATTCACTTGCAAGGGCTGTACAATTTCTTGTGTTGCTTGCTGTATGGCTGTGAGAGTCATCACAGCATCCTGTTCTACAGGGGAGAGAACAGGACCTGGCTTTGACTCATTCTTGCTAATATACTGTACTTGAATCCATTGACAGGGTTTAGTATAACTAACCTTTTCGTCCCCCCTATCCAAGTATTCAGGACAATGTCCCACCAAGGGAAGGGTCAATTCAAAATCATAAAATGACACCCCCTACCATGCCTACGTCTATGTCATGTGTGTCTCTAACCCTTGCATGCGGTATGCCTGGTCTAAAGTCAATCTGCGCCTCCATCTTTACAAGATAGTCGGCTCCAACCACACAGTTTACTGGCAAGCCTCTGATCGCATGCACATAATGCTTAAACATCCTATCTCCAATCCCAACACTGAGAGCACTAATACCTGTGCTGAGGACAGGGTGCTTACTGTGAGGGACGTCATTTAACATCTCTCTTTTGTTTACCTGTACCAGCTGTGGTTTACTCTCCTGAATCTGATCAAACAGATACTCACTGACCAAAGTGTCTCATACTGTGGAGTTACAACAGCATCAGCCACTTCAGTGGTTTCTACTTTCACACACGCACACATCCTGTCGGCTCTGAGGTCAAGAGGGACATGCATTTACACCGAGCCTCCTTCGGCCCCATGACTGCCTTCAATCCTGTCAGCTACAGATACTTGTTTTGGTTTTGGGGGGGGGTCTGAGCTGTTTTTTATCAGGTCCACAGACTCCACTCGTATTGAAAATGAGGGCTGTAGGGGACCATCATAAACTACATTCAACACTGACCCTTCTCTTTTTCCTGTTTTTTTTTCAAACTTCCTACTTCACTTGCCAAACCCAGTTTTTTGTAGGTGTGGCAGTCTGGCTCGCAGTGGTGAGGTGGATGACGTCACGGACCAGGAAGTAACTGAAACCAAACAGTGGATGGGCGGGTGAAACTGAGTGCAATGGCACTCAGCGTATTTATTAATAAACAAACAAAAGATTTAAACAAAACAACAAAACACAAAACAAAAGGGCACGAGGGCCAAACGAATCAACAAACAAACAGTTGTCGTGCTGGAGAATCCAGCACGTTTAGCAATTGTTTTTCTAAATGTGACTCGCTCTCTCCGCCTCCCCGGTACACCCAACCTCAAGTGCAGAGAGCTGCAGTTTATATACTCTGGCGAGGGATTAACTAGTTGTTAATTATCTTATTATCCCTCGGCCAGAAATTGATGCATGACTGTCAGCTAGTTAAATAATCAGTAGCTGATCAGCCATGCATCCTCACGGGTTTTAAATATAATAATAAAGACGCGGCGCTTTTATCCCGCCGCAAACAAAATACAAATAATTAAATAGGGGCTGGACATTCAAATGAGCACACATGGCCTTTTTCGGCCACCTCCCCTTAGTCCCCAAAGTCCCGGTTAGCAGTCCCGGCGAGGAACAGGGGCAGCAACGGACCAAAGGTGGCCACGGTGGGATGTCCTCCTCCCACCCAAACAGTCCGAAGCGTTCCAAAGGCCCACAGACCGGCCGGCTCCTCTGGCCAAAAATTTTTGGGGTGGTCTCAGACCTGCCCCCTTCTTCACCGGCCGCTCCCTCCGTGGGGCTCCGCCACCCTTTCTCCTGCAGTAAAATTATGCGGGGAAGCTGGTCTCCTGACCTCCCCTTCTTCATGACTGGTAGCTGCCCTTCACGGGCTCCAGCCACAGTATGAAAGTGCGGCTGGGGAGCTGGTCTCCTGACCTCCCCCCTTTTCCGTGGGCCGGCAGCTCCCCTTCATGGGGCTCCCCTCCACACTCTATCCTGCCCCGAAGTGCGGCTGGGGAAGCTGGTCTCCCTGACCTTCCCCCTCCTCTTCACGGCCAGCAGTTCCCCCTCCGTGGGGCTCTGACCACATGATCTCCGCCCGAAAGTGCGGCTGGGGAGCTGGTCTCCTGACCTCCCCTTTCTTCATGGCGGCAGCTCCCTCCGTGGGACTCCGACCACATGATCTCCGCCGCTAAAGTGCGGCTGGGGAGCTGGTCTCCGGACCTCTCCCCTTTTTCATTGTTCCCCTCCGTAGGGCTCCGCCATAGTGTAGTGACCCCAGGCGAAGCAGGATCCCTGGCGACCCCAGGCGATGCAGGATCCCTGGCGACCCCAGGGCAGGATCCCTGGCGACCCCAGGCGATGGCAGCGGACCCGGGAGGCGACGGCAGCGGACCTCGGGAGGCGACGGAAGGGCAGCGGACCCTCGGGAGGCGACGGCAGCGCAGCGGACCGGGAGGGAGGCGACGGCAGCGGACCCCTTTTGGACCTGGGGGGCGATGGCAGCAGCAGCAGCGACCCCGGGAGGTGAACTCGAGGGGAGCCCCTGGCCATGGAGGCGGCAGCGGAGCTCCCCTCCCTCATTCCCTGTAGCTGGTGGCTCTCCAGGCGATGTGGGAGCAACAGGCAGCCCCAGGTGATGCGGAGCAACAGGCAGCCCCAGGCGATGCGGAGCAACAGGCAGCCCCAGGCTTACATGCGGAGCAACAGGCAGCCCCAGGCGATGCGGAGCAACAGGCAGCCCCAGGCGTCGGAGCAACAGGCAGCCCCAGGCGATGCGGAGCAACAGGCAGCCCCAGGCTTACGCGAGGCAGGCATCCTTGGGCGAAGCGAGGCAGGCATCCTTTAAGCATGGCAGGCATCCTTTAGGCAGGCATCCTTGGGCCAAGCGAGGCAGGCATCCTTGGGCGGGCGAGGCAGGCATCCTTGGGCGGGCGAGGCAGGCAGGCATCCTTGGGCGGTGCGAGGCAGGGTAGGATCAGTCCTTCCCATGAAGGTGGATGTGGAACCAGCAGGTATTCACCCTCTGCTGGTGGAGGTGGGAGGGAAAGCAGTCCTCCCACGGCGGTTGAGGCGGAACCAGCAGGCATTCACCCTCTGCTGGTGGAGGTGGAGGGGAAAGCAGTCCTCCCACGGCTGTTGAGGCGGAACCAGCAGGCATTCACCCTCTGCTGGTGGAAACAAGCAGTCCTCCCACGGCGGTTGAGGTGGGAACCAGCAGGCATTCACCCTCTGCTGGTGGAGGTGGGAGGGGCAAGCAGTCCTCCCACGGCGGTTGAGGCAAAACCAGCAGGCATTCACCCTCTGCTGGTGGAGCTGGGATGTAAGCTGTCCTCCCACGGGCTTTTGAGACGGAACCAGCAGGTATTCACCCTCTGCTGGTGGAGGTGGGAGTGGTAAGCTGTCCTCCCACGGCGCTTGAGACGGAACCAGCAGGCATTCACCCTCTGCTGGTGGAGGTGGCGGAGGCAGAGGCAGCTCCCGCTGCTCTGCTCCTGGCGGTGGAGATGGCGGAGGCAGAGGCAGCTCCCGCTGCTCTGCTCCTGGCGGTGGAGGTGGCGGAGGCAGAGGCAGCCCCCGCTGCTCTGCTCCTGGCGGTGGAGGTGGCGGAGGCAGAAGCAGCTCCCGCTGCTCTGCTCCCTGGCGGTGGAGGTGGCGGAGGCAGAGGCAGCTCCCGCTGCTCTGCTCCTGGCGGTGGAGGTGGCGGAGGCAGAGGCAGCCCCGCTGCTCTGCTCCTGGCGGTGGAGGTGGCCAACGTGTGCCCATATGCCCCACAGCCAGGGCACAACTCCGCCACGAGGTTCACAATGTAAACCTCACAGTCATCCTCACCGATCTCCTCCTGCTGCTGCGGTTGCTGTTGCTGCAGCCTTTCTCCCCTTCTTCCTGCTCCTTCTCCCTGCCTTCCTCTCCTGGGCCAATTCCTCCTCTTTGAGGCAGGTGAGGCAGGTTTCCTGATCCACCTGCGGCGATGGTATGGCCTTCAGGTGGATCCACCTCTGCAGTCTCCACCTCACCTGATCAAAGGCCTGCACAAAGAGGGGGTCTTCATATGGGCACACCTCAGGGAGGTGCCCATACTCCAGGCAGGCGAGGGCACCATGTAGCCCCTCCTTCCTTTAACTCCCTCTGATGCGCATGCCTCCTCTCCATTCCACTTTATCCATTTTTTTTTTTTTTTTTTTTCAAACACAAAAAACACTATTTGAAAAAAACTAACACAAAAAAAACTTCCTTTGCTGTTCCTGGTCCGGCTGTTGGCGTTGTTTGTCCCACGGCAGGACACCATCGCAGTGGTGAGGTGGATGACGCCGCGGACCAGGAAGTAACTGAAACCAAACAGTGGATGGCGGGTGAAACTGAGTGCAATGGCACTCAGCTATTTATTAATAAAACAAACAAAAGATTTAAACAAAACAACAAAACACAAAACAAAAAGGGCACGAGGGCCAAACGAATCAACAAACAAACAGTAAGTGTCGTGCTGGAGAATCCAGCACGTTTTTAGCAATTGTTTTTCTAAATGTGACTCGCCTTCTCCGCCTCCCCCGCACTCTCCTTGTACACCAAAAAGTTTATATACTCTGGCCGAGGGATTAACTAGTTGTTAATTATCTTATTATCCCTCGCCAGAGTCTTCGTTGGTAAGGATGCATGACTGTCAGCTAGTTAAATAATCAGTAGCTGATCAGCCATGCATCCTCACGGTTTTAAATAAATATAAAAGAAAAGGCGCTTTTATCCGCTGTGCCAAAACAAAAATACAAATAATAATAAGGGGCGGACACCGCCACAGTAGGATATCGGTTTCTTTACACCGGCTCACAACACTTTACTGCTGCAATCAATCAGGGTGGGTAACTCTTGACTTTCCCAAACTTAAAACAGATCCAGCTAATTCCAAGGTGGTGGATACAATCATTGGTATAGCTATGAAACTCCTTCTTTTTTGAGCTTCCTATTACTTGATTCAAATGATCAAACATCTCTTTAGTCATTAGTGTAGCATCTACACCTAAATCCAGTAACAGCTCGCAAGTTACAGCTCCCTGCATCATAACTGGAAAATATGGTCGATTACCTTTGATTATGGTATCTCCCAACTTTATTCCTGGTATTTTAACACCATCCAGGTCTGACACAGTATGCATTTCCATGCTTCCCACCTCACTTTCTGTTTCAGTGACTCCTCTCTGCCTGACTGTATTAATCTGGGGAAGCTGTATTTGTTCCCCGTCTAGTCATGTGGAGGTAGCTGTTGTTGCTGTAGCCTGTGTGTTCTGCCTTTGGGCAGTGCTGATGTCACAAGTGACGAATTTTAATGGGTTCCTGGGTGTTTATTTTTTATATTTTAAATTGTGTGGAATCTGCTCCTCTTAAACCCCTGCTGTTTTTTTGCTGTGCTGATTCATGGACAGAGTGCTGTTCTGCCTAGCAACAGGAAGCCCCGCCTGGTTAGTGCCACGGCCAATGGCGCTCCAGGTGGGACTATATGAGGCAGGGAGTTGAGACAGGAAGCAAGAGACGTGGAGGAAGGAAACAGAAGACTGGACAGGGCATTAGGAGTGCGTGCAGGCAGAAGCGCATAGCCTTGGAGGAATCATCTTGGGAAATCGACGGATTATTTGCTAGTTTATTTTTCTTCTGGCTGGAACGCTGCTGAGGGAACTGGTCAGAGTTTCAATCATTGGATCCAACAGGTTTAGAAAAACTATTTTTTTTTAATTCTTATCTTTTTGTGCGGGACAGTATAGGACGGAAGGCTGTATTTTGTGGCTGTTATTATATGTGATAACCAACATAGCTATCTTATCTAAACAAAAAAAACACAAAGGGATTCACATTCACATTTTTTTTTGTTACTTTATTGTTGATTTAATTTGGACACTTTAATTTTTTCTGCTTTTTTTGTTCACTTGCTTTTGTTATTGGATTGTTTCTGGAACAAGATACGGGTTATTGGTTGGTGTCCCAGCTTTTGGACACCTGGGATTTTCTCCCCACGGATCTGGGAGAGGGGTTATATTTTGAATTCTACCCACGCTGAAAGAAGAAAGGATTACTTGTGTTATTGTTTACACAGACGGACAAATTCCTAGTCTATTTTTTTTATTGCAGAAAAAAAAGAAACCACTTACCTACGCTGGTTGGCCCCGTACCACCCTTCTGGGTGTATTCGAGGCCTACGGTGTGTTACTTACCTTACCTCCAGGTTTTCCAGTCCAGCATCCAGGTCGGGTGTGGTGGCAGTACACAGAGGATCGGGCGAGGTCCGAGGGCGTGGTAGGAACGTGGGAGAGAGGAGAGAAACGCAAAGTGAAAGACTGGCTGAAGGGAAGTGACCAGAGCTTCTGGGTGGAAGTAGTGCAGTTTACCTACCTGTGGTAAAGTTCCTGACGGACCCTTTTTCTTTACCCCGCTTTCTGGTCTCAGTTTCTTCGGGTGGTGGTCGATCGGCCGGGAGAGGTCCAGCAGAAAGCGGCTGTCCTACCAGCGAGGAGGAGTCAGATTACAGACCAAGCGAGTTGGAGGGGGAGACCCCGGGATCGTGGGATTTACCCCCGGACTATTTCTTTCTGTTTCGTCCCATCTTTGTGTTACGTCCGTGACTGTGGTGTTTTATGTGGACCTTGTTTTTATGTTTTTATTTTTTTCTTGGAGCCAGTGACCGACAGGAGGGGATTGCCTTAGTGTGCTGTGGATGTTTGCTTTTTTTCTGTTCTGTTTTTGGCATTCCCTAGTGTGGTCCTTGAACCTGAACGGGAGAGTATAATTATCATTCAGTTACTAAGGTCTTTGCCTTATTAAAAACAATGTGGCGTAGTCGTCAGCTACCTAGGTATTATCGTCAAGGTTATCTCAGGTCACTCCACCCGTGACACTGACACCCGTGTCACTTGAGGGCTGCTTAGTAGTCAGCTGCTTCAAAGTTTCCTGTATCTGCTTAAGTGATTCCCTGAGTTCTTTAATCTCTGATTTAGCCTGGGGGTTCTCTTCCTGATACGAAGTGTTTTTAAACTTACCCCTGTTATTTCTATTCTTACGGCATTCTTTGTTATTACCCCAGCGCTGGCTAGCTTGGTTCCTGCTGGCTGAATTGTTACTGTAATTATTTTTGGACTGCTGAGGTCTCGCCTCCCTTACCCGGTACTGTTGTTTATTTGTTTTAGCGGCTGGCTGTTCTGATCCCTCTATCTGCAGGGACGGCTCCTCACGTGCTACTTCATAAATCATATTTGCAGCTGCTGCATCTTTTGTGAGTTAAAAACTCACTATTTTACGGGACCACATTTCTCGTGCCTTATCCACTATCACATCCATTGGGGACGCAGAGTTCACAACCAAATTTGCTAACTCTCCTATCCCTGGATGTAAGCTATTCAAACACAACTGTCTAAACTGTACCATTTTATTGGGATCCTCACCTGGACCACAACCTGCTTGGTATGTGCGCTTAAGCTCATCGTAAAAATCACGAGGATCTTCCTTTCCCTACATTTCATGTTGTAAGCCCTAGTTAGAGCTACACCTGGGTTGGAAAGGGGGAATATTTCTTTATTAACTCCTGACATAATTTCTCAAAGTTATTTTGCGTTTCCTCTGGTAAATTACTTAGCATGCAGTAACCTTTGTTTAAGAAAAAATGACTTTTGCTCCTCTTCCAGTTGATTTAATAAAACCTCTAGTTGTAGAGATGAAGTCTTCTATATGATTACCCGTTTTTGTCGGGTCGAACTGTGGAACTTTTACAGTCATGCTTAACAGTTCACTGAATGTCATTTTAGACCCTAACTGCATTCTGTGTGTGTCTCTTGTGTTCAGAAAGCCAGGTGTATTCGGGTGCTGGTCTCATGGAGACAGCACTGACAACTCAGGCTCTTATGCGCATGTATTACGGATATCTCTGGGATATTGAAAACCTGGGATGCTAGCCTGGGGGTTTCGGGGAGGCAGGGCTGCAAACGCAGCCTCCTCGGCATCAGCCTTAGTTCTATCCCAAGTTACCATTGCTCTTCCAACTCTTCAATTCTACGTTTTAATGCAGCCTTCTCACTGATCAAACCACCATTCACCTAATTATTCCTACGCATTGCTTCATTAAGCTCTGTATTATGCAGTTGACACCTATCCAGGCTAATCCTGAGATCTTGAATTTCGGCTGCTGTTTCGTCTCTAAGCTTAGCATGCTCTCGCCTCAAAGCCTGATTTTCTCCAGTTACAGTCTGAAGCTCTCCAATCAAATCCTAATTTTTTCTCCTCAAAACCTGACATCTCTCCTGCACAACCTGACATTTGTCCTGTGCCAAGTCCAACCTCTTAATCAACAGGCATACTATAGTAGCAATTGCGCTGATAAGTCGCACTGCCTGGGAGAAACGACAAGATCCCCTGGATTGGGGGCCCCTGGTGTATCCTGTTTAATCACCTCTACCAAATATTCATATAGCCCCTGCTCGGAAGCAACTTCCAATCTAGGCATCTCCACCATGGCATCAGCCCACGGTTATACAGCCCGCGGTTATACACTGTTAAAAATACACAAGAAATCAAACAACACTGTGGCAATAATGTTTGATAAATGTGTTTTGTGGAAAGATTACTTTACTGCTCTGTGATTTTCTGTTCTAATGCCGTTTGTTATACACAATTGTAAGGGAAAAACAACTACTACAAGTTAAATTCCAAGTTTAATTCTTTGTGTTTGTATGTTCATAAACCCGGCACTTACTGTACTAAATCAATCTTATCACATCGGGGTCACCAATTAATGTAGGAACAATTCAATAATTGTTAATTTAATGTTTATCTGGGTTGATTAGTTCTCTTATTAATAATATTTAATTGACTTGTTACAAAGATCGAGGATTTACTATGAACACACATACACGTAGACACAAGGAATGTTTAATCAACAGTAGTATTTTATTAAGTACACAAATAATAAACAGAAATCAGAAAAATCAGAAATAAATCTCTTAGACTCTAAGCACCAAACACAAGTCCAAAGCTCTCACTGCACTCATGCTGGCTAGCAGGCAATTGAAATATGACACCACCTATCTTCTCACACACAAGGCATCAACTTCAACAGCAAGCAGGCTGTGACCTAGCTAGTACCTTGCTCACACACACACCTGCACGCACCCAGCCTAACTGAAATGATGCAGACAATCTTAGAATATATTACATTAAGCTTATTAACCACTTCAACTCCAGATGTAAAAATTAAACCCCTTCCCAGGTACCAGATTTTGAAAATAATAATAATAATGTTTTCAAACCTGTAATTGATGTAATATGTTAACAAATAAATTACCTAAACTGTGTTTTTTATTAACCCTTTATGCTCCTGTGTACTACATACCCATGTTCAATATAGAAATAAAAACACGTTTTTTTTTTAACAATGAAAACAAAAACGCTGCTAATAACAATAATAATCAATAAACAATAATTATCAAATAGAAATCAAACAACATCAAAATGTGTGCCATTATCGACTTGCTCTGTGCCATTTATTGAAATGTTCAATACAACAGAACCCGGGGTTTGCTTCACAACCACAGCACATTTTTCTTGTGTCCTTTCTTTTGTTTTCATTTTCGTAGTAGACCCTGCATCTTTTTTGCGGTCTCTGCTTCCCTTGTGTTGGAGGGATAGTCACAAATGCGTGTACACAGCTACTTTGCGCAGGCATTGTGATGGATCTGGCTGCCACAGACGGCTGCTTTATTGCCTTGTACCCAGTGCTGTGTTTTGATAGTATTTCGTCACAGCACTGCCATTTCAAACCAAACAGCTTCCCGTTTGCAGCTGGCTTACCTGTTTGTACAGTTTGCACTGTTCTTGGCTCCACATCCTCTTCATCATCATCGCTGAGTGATAAGCCCCAATAAGTAGTAGACTTTCCTTCTCAATGACAGAGCAGTACAACATCGACCTGCTGGGACAAGACCGCCCCCAGACCAACATCCGAAGCGTTGGTGTGGAGGATGAATTCCTTGTCAAAATCTGGTGTGATAAGGGTAGGGGCTTGGCAGAGTCTCTGCTTAATAGTATCAAACGCTCACTGACTCTCCTGTCCATTTAATTAAATTTGGTACACACTTTTTAGTGAGGTTCGCTAAAGGGTTGACCACTGTGGCACATTCGGGGATAATAATAATAACCAGCCAGCCCCAAGAGAGACCTCACCTGGGACTTGGCTTTCGGGATTGCCATGTCCATCAAAGCCTGGACACTGGTGGCAACGGGTTTCACCTGCCCATGTCCCATAATAAATCCCAAATATTGTGTTTCTAATTTGGCAAATGCACATTTACCCAGGTTGGCTGTCAGCTGGGCTACCCTCAGAGACTGCAGGATGGTCTTGAGCCTAGCCATATGCTCTCGCCAGGTGGAGTTGTAAATAACCGCATCCTCAATATACGCTGCTGCATACTCACGATGTGGGTGTAAGACCTGGTCCATTAGTCTCTGAAAGGCAGTGGGCGCACTATGTAGCCCAAACAGCATGGTTATGAAATGAAACAGACCATCAGGGGTAGAAAATGCAGTTTTCTCCTGTGAACTGCTGGTTAAGGGGATCTCCCAGTATCCCTTTGTCAGGTCCAAAGTTGAGATGAACCTTGCCATTCCCATCCCAGTCTGTCAAGAAGCTTGTTGACCCAAGGCATGGGGTATGCATCGAACTTGGCAATTGCATTTACTTTACGGAAATCAACACAGAAGCGGTTGGTCCGTCCTTTTTGGCGACTATCACAATTGGCCTGCACCTCTTTGCTAACGCCACTTCGTCAACTTCTGGTAAGGTCTCTCTCGAACCGTGATACCTGGGGGAGTGATAATAGCATGCTCAACAAGGTTAGTTCTGTTGGGCACATCAGAAAAACATCCTTGAACTCTCCAATTAACACACGCAGATCTCATTTCTGATCTGGAAGTAACTGTTCCCCCATCGGAGTGCTAGGGGGGTCCAAAATCATGGGATGTATTTTTAATATTTTATACACTTGCTGTAATGTTTGAGACAAAAAGTTAGTTCCATGATCAGTCAGTATTTCTTTGGGGATCCCTACTCTAGACATAATCTGCACTAGTTCTTTGGCTATTGCAGCTGCACTCGTAGACCGCAATGGAACTGTCTCCGGGTATCGCGTTGCATAATCTACCACTACTAATATATGCATATACCCGGAGTCAGAAGGTAGCAAAGGGCCTACAATGTCCGTTGCAATGCGTTCAAAGGGAGTGGAAATTATTGGCAGTGGGACCAAAGGGGCGGGGCGCACTCGACCCGGTGCTACTCGCTGGCAGTCTGGGCATGTGGCTATATATTTCAACACTTCCTTATGAAGTCCTACCCAATAAAATCGGGCCCATATGCGTTTCCTAGTTTTATCAGCTCCCAGGTGTCCCGAAAAAGGGATATCATGTGCCAGCGTCATGACCTCGGGCTGATAAGACTGGGGTACCATCAATTGTGTTACAGGCTGTCCCGTGCCCATGGCAGGGTTCACCCTATATAATTTCCCCTTGATAATGAAGTGTGGATATATTAGTGCCCCAGCGCCTTCAACATCCTTACCTTCAATAGACCAGACCTGTCCCCAAGCACGCACCAGTGTGGGGTCGTTGTGTTGGTCCCACAGCAGGTCCACGCTTCGGTCCCACATGTCCGGTATATTGAGAGTGTCCAGAGTAACATCTGCCCTGGATGGCCCAGTAACCTCGCCCTCTCGGTCAAACTGCGTACCGACTCCCTTTGATTGGCGTTTGATACCAGCCGAGCTGTCTCCTACAAGACCTCAACCATGTCTCATTGATGCACCTTTCCATTTTTCGATCCGTCTCTTTCTTTGTTTTTCTAGGTCGAAAAATGGAAGAAAACAAGTTAGCTTATAAAGGGAAAATCTCACCAATCGTTTTCCCCTGTTTGTCTGCCACGTTTACGTGTACGGTCACTACTGCCTTTTTAAGTAATTGGTTATACTCTGGCCAGTCCCGGCCCAGAATTACTGGGTGTGGCAACCTTTCCACCACCCCCAGTACGAGGTATGTTTTTAGTGTGGGGTATGTCGCCGTATCTCCATGGATACAGGAGATCGCCAACTGGCCTTGTGGCTGCCATGAAACACCACCCAAGAGAGCTGTCCGAATTAAGGTCTGCCCACACCCTGAGTCCACTAATGCATGGGTACTCACTTTACCGACAACCACATCAACAATACAAGGCTCCTCCCGATCATTTCCCCGTCTCATTTCCCCGTCGCTTCCAATGCCAGATAACATGCCATCACTGTCCTGTGAGATGGCACCTGGAATAGATGAGGGGCAGAAGGTACTGATTGTAGCTTCCAGGGTGGCCAGATTGTGGCGCCGTATCCACGCCTGGGTCTCAGCACAATCACTGGGCAACCACCCTAGGGCGGGTCTCCAGTGTCCGCAGGTACTCCCTGAAGCATACCCGTTGCGTTTCCCCTGTGATGTTAAGACACCGGAGGATGGCTTGCTTGACCAGGTAGTACCGGCTGGCCTCTTCCTCGGTCATGGCTTGGTAGGCTGCTTGAGCTTCCCCAATTAAGCAGGGACCCAGCTGGCTAGCCCAGTATTCCCGAGGCCATGATGCGGAGGTATCCAGCCGTTCAAATCGCGACTAGGTATCCTTCCGGGTCATCCCCTGTTGTCATCTTTTGCACCCGCGCTTTAGGGGGTGCCATCACGGGTCCTGCTGGTATTTGGGGTGCATCTCTGATGCCAATCCTCTCTATAAGTGCTGTGTACATCTCCTCTCTCTTCACAGATCGGGAGGGAGATTGTTGGCTCTCTGTCACAAGGTCCCACTCCCAAATGCCTTCTGTGTTGGAAGGTAATACAGTATTTTATTTTATAACATGTTGCTCATTGAAACCTAATTTCTCCTGGTTTTACCTGATTTTAGGAAATGATGAATCTGCATGCAGTTCTCAGTCTGATTAGCCAGGCTCCATTGTTGGAAGATAACTGGAAACAGCAGCATTTTTTACATTTTGCAGTGTGTAATATAGAGAGCATAACACATGACAATATTAATCAAACCTGTTCAAGGGCTTATCATAATAAATCGTTTTAATATTTAACTCTTTAATTTTTAGAGTTCAGCAGTAAGAGTACCCTCTTGCTTATTGAAATGACAAGATTAGACTGGGAACTCTTCAACTCCAATAAAGTCCAATTCTTCAACATGCTACAGGGGGAATTTCTCTATCATGGATACAATTTCCCTCCTGAAAAAATCTGGAAGAAGTGGAACAATCTTCTGGTGACATATAAAAGAGTCAAAGACAGGAGCAGAGATAGTGGCCAAGGAAGAATTAACTGGGAGTACTTTGAGGTATGTTAGGGTCACTTCATTTTTTAATTTATTTTTTAAACTACCATCACTAATTGCTAAATATTTGGCATTAATGACAATCGTTTTCATGGCTATTCAGTAAAGCAGTCCATTGTAAATGTTTTGCATACTTGACATACATGATTTTCATTCAAGGAGTCTATGTATGTTGAATGCAATTTTTCTTTCTTTGTTTTTCAGGCTATAGACGGTCTGTTTTCAAAGACTGTGGGAGCACCACCAGCAACTGGTCTTATTTTTTTGACACCATTATATCCCACATCCAAAGCTACACATTCACACAGAACTCCAGTAACCTGTGCACCTCACATATCATCATCATCACCACCACCTCCAGCACCCTGCACATACTCCCTCCCTTTCCTTCCCAAACGGAATACTCAATACACCATGCCTCACCAGCCTGAAACCCAGTATCACACCATCTACCTCATTCACAACCAAAACCATCAAAAAGAAAAGGGCTTCAAAGCCGTGTCACACTGTGGCGGAGTGTCCCGCCCCTATTTATTATTATTTGTATTTTTGTTTGCGGCGCGGATAAAAGCGCCGCGTCTTTTGTTATTGTTTTTTATATTTATAATTTAAAAACCCCGTGAGGATGCATGACTGATCAGCTACTGATTATTTAACTAGCTGACAGTCATGCATCCTTACCAAACGCATGCAGACTGTGGCCGAGGGGTAATAAGATAATTAACAGCCAGTTAACCCCTCGGCCAGAGTATAAGAACCTGCAGCTGTCCGTGCTGCGGGGTTGGGTGCAGAGAGGAGGTACGGGGAGATAGAGAGGGGACAGAAATAACAATTGCTAAAACGTGCTGGATTAGCCAACACGACACTTACTTGTTTGTCTGTTTATTCATTTGGCCCTCGTGCCCTTTGGTTTGTGTTTTGTTGATTGTTTAAATCTTTTGTTTTGTTTATTTATTTATTAAACACGCTGAGTGCCGGAGCATTCAGCTTCACCCGCCCATCCACTGTTTTGATTCAGTTACTTCCTGGTCCGTGACGTCACCACACCTCACCAATGCGAGTCATCCTGCCACATATGGTGTCCTGCGTGGGACAAACAACGCCTCCAGGAGCCGGGCCAGGAATAGCAAAGAGCGTTTTTTTTGTGTGTTCTTTTTCTTTCCAAAAATAGTGGTTTTTTTGTTTGAAAAAAAAAATAAAAAAATAAAAAATGGGAAGAAAAAAGGGGAAGAGAGAGGAATGGCCAGCCCCCACAACAGAGGGACAGTGGAAGCCAGAGGATGGATCCTGAGCTCCGGCCATGGGATCTCGCATGGTGGGTACAAAGGGAGGACTCCATGGAGGAGTGGTGTACGTACTGCCATCGATTTGGGCATGAGGAGGAAAGCTGCCCAGAGGTCGACCGGGACACAGATGAGGAAAGGGATGAGCCCGAAGTCCCGTTGTATCCAGCACCCAGAAGGGGGGAGCGCGAGCATCCAGCGCCCAGAAGGAGGGAAAGCGAGCATCCAGCGCCCAGAAGGGGGGAGCCCGTGCATCCAGCGCCCAGAAGGGGGGAGCCCGTGCATCCAGCGCCCAGAGGAGGGGAGCCCGTGCATCCAGCGCCCAGGGGGGGGGGAGCCCGTGCATCCAGCGCCCAGAGGGGGAGCCTGCATCCAGCGCCCAGAGGGGGGGAGCCCGTGCATCCAGCGCCCAGGCCTCCAGCAGCAGAGGAAGAATACCTGCTGCCTCTGCCTCCACCACCAGGAGCAGAGCAGCAAGAGCTGCCTCTGCCTCCACCATCTCCACCGCTTCCACCACCAGGAGCAGAGCAGCGGGAGCTGCCTCTGCCTCCACCACCGCTAGGGGCAGAGCAGCAGGAGCTGCATCTGCCTCCGTCACCTCCACCAGCAGAGGGTGAATGCCTGCTGGTTCCGCCTCAGCCGCCGTGGGAGGACTGCTTGCTCCTCCCACCTCCACCAGCAGAGGGTGAATACCTGCTGGTTCCGCCTCAACCTCCGTGGGAGGACTGCTTGCCCCTCCCACCTCCACCAGCAGAGGGTGAATACCTGTTGGTTCCACATCCACCATCATGGGAAGGACTGCTCCTGCCCTGCCTCGCACCGCCCAAGGATGCCTGCTTCGCACCGCCTAAAGGATGCCTGCTTCGCACCGCCCAAGGATGCCTGCTTTGCACCACCCAAGGATGCCTGCTTTGCACCGCCCAAGGATGCCTGCTTCGCACCGCCCAAGGATGCCTGCCCGACTGCCCAAGGATGCCTGTTGCAAGGATGCCTGCATTGCCGGGGGATGCCTGTTGCTCTGCATTGCCTGGGCTGCCTGTTGCTCCGCATCGCCTGGGGCTGCCTGTTGATCAGCACGCCTGGAGAGCCACCAGTTACAGGGAACGAGGGAGAAGTGGAGCTCCGCTGCCGCCTCCATGGCCGGGGCTCCCCCCTCCAGAGTTCGCCCCGGAGGGTCCGCCACTGCTGCTGCTGCCGTCGCCTCCCGAGGGGCTGCTGCTGCCGTCGCCTCCCGAGGGTCCGCTGCTGCCGCCGTCGCCTCCCAAGGGTCTGCTGCTGCTGTCGCCTCCCGAGGGTCCGCTGAGGCTGCCGTCGCCTCCTGAGGGTCCGCTGCTGCTGCCATTGCCTGCCAAGGGTCTGCAGCTGCTGCTGTCGCCTCCCTGAGGGTCCTGTTTTGCCTGGGGTCGCTACCAGTCCTGCCATGTGGCAGGAAATACTATGGCTGGAACCCCATGAAGGGGAGCTGCCGGCCACGAAGAAGGGGAGGTCAGAAGACCAGCTCCCGAGCCGCACTTTCTGGGGCAGGAAATACTGTGGCTGGAGCCCCATGAAGGGCAGCTGCCAGCCATGAAGCTGGGGGGGAGGTCAGGAGACCAGCTCCCCAGCAGCAATTTCGCTGCAGGAGAAGGGTGGCCGGAGCCCCACGGAGGGGAGCTGCCGGCCATGAAGAAGGGCTGGGGGGGGGGCAGGTCTGGAGACCACCCCAAAATTTTCTGGCCAGAGGAGCCGGCCTGTGCGTGGTCCACTGGGACGCTACAGTTGTTGGGGTGGGAGGACATCCCGCCGGGTGGCCCCCGGAGACACCTTGCTTCCCCCTGTTCCTGGGCCGGGACTGCTAGCGGGACTTTAGGGAATAAGGGGGGAGGTGGGAAAAAAGGCCATGTGTGCTGCACAAGGGGGGCATGTGGCGGAGTGTCCCGCCCTATTTATTATTTTTGTGTTTTTGTTTGCGCCGCGTCTTTTGTTATTGTTTTTTATATTTATAACACTATGTAACACAATTTTTGTTCCTGGGTATTAAGTGTTATTTCCTAATTGCTTATGCCTCAAAAGTATAGAAAATGGCTAATATTCCCCACAAACTTTGCTTTTGTGACCAGCACAGTGATATTTTAAAATTTACCTATTTCCAATGAGAAAACGGGCGAATTTGTGTCTTTTCGTTCACATAAAGTCAGAAAAAACAACATATGAATCCAAATTAACATGTATTTATACTAAAGTAATACAAAAATGACTACAATAGATTTAGAAGTGAGTAGTTTTTCGAGATTTACGATTATACTGTAAATCACTTTCACGAATCAGCCCCCAAATGTAGTCTCCCATCATGTTCTTGTTATACTGTCCTTGGTAGCGGCGTTCAAAGTCCAGTATATCCTGGTGGAAGCGCTTCGCCTTGCTCCTCCGATACGCTCCCATGTTCTCCTTGAATTTATCAAGATGAGCATCAAGGATATGGACTTTGAGGGACATCCTACAGCCCATTGTGCCGTAGTTCTTCACCAGAGTCTCAACCAGCTCCACATAGTTTTTGGCCTTGTGATTGCCCAGGAAGCCCAGAACCACTGCGACAAAGCTGTTCCAAGCCGCTTTCTCCTTACTAGTGAGCTTCTTGGGGAATTCATTGCACTCCAGGATCTTCTTTATCTGTGGTCCGACGAAGACACCGGCTTTGACCTTTGCCTCAGACAGCTTAGGGAAGAGGTCTTGAAGGTACTTGAAGGCTGCCGACTCCTTATCTAGAGCTCCTGACAAATTGTTTCATAAGGCCCAATTTGATGTGCAGTGGTGGCATCAGCACCTTCCGGGGGTCCACCAGTGGCTCCCACTTGACGTTGTTCCTCCCCACAGAGAACTCGGTCCGCTGTGGCCAGTCCCACCTGTGGTAGTGCGCCTTGGTGTCCCTGCTGTCCCAAAGGCAAAGATAGCAGGGAAACTTGGTAAAACCGCCTTGGAGACCCATCAGGAATGCCACCATTTTGAAGTCTCCTATGACCTCCCAGCCGTACTCATCATACTTCAAGGCATCCAGCAAGGTCTTGATGCTGTTGTAATCCTCTTTGAGGTGCACCGAGTGAGCCAGGGGAAGAGACGGGTACTTGTTATCATTATGGAGCAGCACGGCTTTGAGGCTCCTGGATGAGCTGTCAATGAAGAGGCGCCACTCATTCTGGTTACAGGCGATTCCGATTGCCTCGAACAGACTGGTCACATTGTGGCAGAAGCAGAGCCCATCTTGACGGGTGAAGAAGCTGGAAAAAGGTTGGTGACGCTTCCTCTGATCTGCGACTTGCACACTTTCATCCAACAAGTTCCACTGCTTGAGCCTAGACGTCAAAAGCTCGGCATTGGACTTAGTGAGACCAAGATCTCTAATCAAGTCGTTGAGGTCTTTTTTGGTTGGGGTAGTA
The DNA here is from genome assembly GCA_036884735.1 of Huso huso. Classification (NCBI taxonomy): domain Eukaryota; kingdom Metazoa; phylum Chordata; class Actinopteri; order Acipenseriformes; family Acipenseridae; genus Huso; species Huso huso. The sequence continues at coordinate 35,595,740 of CM072670.1, forward strand.
TGGGTTTCTCTCCTCAGCTCCACCTCTGAAATTGTCATCTGGATCTACAACGTCTTCCTCGCTCTCTGACTTGCTGCTCTCTTCTAAAGTCGGCTGCTCTCTCTCCGGAGGAGTGGGTACGGGGAGCTCATGGCAGTGTGGCACCGGGGTGATGGATGAAGGAAGGTCTGGATACGTGATAGCAGGTGCATTCTTGCCAGTCCGACGTTTGGAAGGGTCCACCATGCAGAAGTAGCAGTTGCTTGAGTGGTCAGTGGGTTCCCGCCAAATTCTTGGGATAGCAAACTTCATGGCTCTCTTTTCCCCTCTGTACTATCCTACAAAAATACATTTATTTCACCCAGCACTGAATCTATCTGGAATGTTCTGGAAAATAGGTAAATTTCAAAATATCACTGTCCTGGTCACAAAAGCAAAGTTTGTGGGGAATAATAGCCATTTTCTATACTTTTGAGGCATAAGCAATTAGGAAATAACACTTACTACCCAAGAACAAAAAAAAAAAAAAAAATTTGTTACACGGTGTAATTTAAAAACCCCGTGAGGATGCATGATTGATCAGCTACTGATTATTTAACTAGCTGACAGTCATGCATCCTTACCAAACGCGTGCAGACTGTGGCCGCGGGGTAATAAGATAATTAACAGCCAGTTAACCCCTCGGCCAGAGTATAAGAACCTGCAGCTGTCCGTGCTGCGGGGTTGGGTGCAGAGAGGAGGTACGGGGAGATAGAGAGGAGACAGAAATAACAATTGCTAAAACGTGCTGGATTAGCCAGCACGACACTTACTTGTTTGTCTGTTTATTTGTTTGGCCCTCGTGCCCTTTGGTTTGTGTTTTGTTGATTGTTTAAATCTTTTGTTTTGTTTATTTATTTATTAAACACGCTGAGTGCCGTAGCATTCAGCTTCACCCGCCCATCCACTGTTTTGATTCAGTTACTTCCTGGTCCGTGACGTCACCACACCTCACCACTGAGAGCCATCCTGCCACACACACATACATTCTTAGAGCAGTATGAGCAACACGCCCATGGACGAGCTGCTGTTATAGAGTCCTGCTGGATACATGTGAGACAGCAAAATGCAATAGAAGAAAAAGGCTGCGCGACAAAAGAAGGGAGCAAAGAGAAATGGAAATGCTGTAGTATCTGAAGACAGACCCTCCACATTCCATCCGATCTCAGCCTAACAGGACCAGATTCCTGCTCTTCAAGAAAAACAAAAATGAGGTATACTTTGTGTAAATAAATACTTTGAATTGTAATCTTATTTTCTTTTGTCTTTTGTGCATTTATGCAAGCATGGGTAAATTAAGAGGTATTTTATTTACATTTGATATTATATTACTGTTGACTCTTAGGTGTGCATTTAGAGATTGAACACTCTAAACATGTGTACTGACCATGACAAGCAATGTTAATGGATAATTGTTCCAAATATATCTCATTACATTACTAGTGTGCGACTGAGTTTAGTTGTTGTCAGTTAGCTGACTGGTAAAATCTACATGAATGGGTTTTAAAACATATGGAGTAACACAGAGACAAGCTTTGAGGTTTAGTTTTGATAAATAACAATGTATTATACAGTTTGCACTCAAAAGCATAACATTTTACTAGTCAGTAAAAACTAGTCAGTAATACAAGGTGAATGGGCATTTAATATATACTGTACACAGTAAATGAATGCTGCATTGCTGTTATTTCGCTTGGGATTGCTCATCGAGAAGCTCTTACTGATAATATGCTTTTTACTGAAAGCAAGTGCTCGGGAGCCCATAACAAAAGCTCCTGGGCAACACGATTGAGACTGAGAGACCGGAGACCCCCCTGGTGGTGGATGTAAGCCACCACTGTGGTGTTATCTGTATGGATGTATGTCTCATGTATTATTACTTGTACTGTGATACTTGAATTGTATTTGCTTACGCTTGTAAGTCGCCCTGGATAAGGGCGTCTGCTAAGAAATAAATAATAATAATGTCTCCCTTGTATCTCACGGAAAAAATTCTGCAGGGCCAGAAGTACTGCCCGCAGATCCAAAATATTTGTGTGGAGACCCTCTGTGAACAGGCTGTCTGGTGGTTACGTCAGGTCAGGAAATACAGGACACAGAGTGGTGAGTGAATTGCATGTTGGCCAAAATAAATAGACAGACAAACAAACTCCCGCACGAGTAGGAATTGTTATATTTATTATTTTCTCCTTCTCTCTCCCGATCCTTCTCCCTAAACACACCAATGCCGAGTGAGTATATATATTGTAAAAGAGTGGTAGTGTGGTGTTGCTGGACACCGGTATTTTTCTTCACAGACTGGAGTGAACACGTCACTGATTCAGGTGAATACTTTTATTTTACAATATTTACAACCAGACACACTCATTCAATTGCGTTTATTTGCCCTGTACGGGCCACTAACTATCTCACTTCTTCTCCCCTCTCTATGCTACGGTGAGGCGACCAAGTGGTGACAGGCTTAGCCTGTAAACGTCCCAAGTCTACAAGACAGGTAAGTTGGGTTTGGGCTCCCTCTGGAGGAGCACACCAGGGACTCAGGTAAGTAACCACTGGGCTCCCTCTGGTGGAGTGAGCCAGGAACACAGGTAAGTACAGGTTGGGCTCCCTCTGGTGGAGTGAGCCAAGAAGACAGGTAAGTACAGGTTGGGCTCCCTCTGGTGGAGTGAGCCGGGAACACAGGTAAGTACAGGTTGGGCTCCCTCTGGTGGAGTGAGCCAGGAACACAGGTAAGTACAGGTTGGGCTCCCTCTGGTGGAGTGAGCCAGGAACACAGGTAAGTACAGGTTGGGCTCCCTCTGGTGGGGTGAGCCAGGAACACAGGTGAGTACAGGTTGGGCTCCCTCTGGTGGAGTGAGCCAGGAACACAGGTAAGTACAGGTTGGGCTCCCTCTGAAGATTATCTCCTGGAACATAGGAAAGAACAGCACATCCTCTGCAAGAGGCTGTCTGGAAGACAGCAAGGAGCAGTCCACAATATGCAATAGTGTTACACTACAGCCGGGTTTCCGAACACCTACAAGTGAAGCTGAGTTCCTATTTAACAGCCACAAGGTGTCGCGCTGTTTCCCTGTCGTGACTGTATGGAAGGCCAGAAGGAAACAGCAATAATAAAAATTATTCCAACACCACGATCTTGTGCTTGGCAGTTTCCTTCAAAACGCATACCCCTCCTTCTTAGAAATGTATCGTTACTCCAGCAGCCTGTAATCCAACCTGGATAAGCCAGTCCTGGTCCTGTAAACTGTTTCTTGGTGTGTAATTGCTGCTCCTGCAGCTGTAAACCACGCAGTATTTTTGACCAGTCCTGCTCATATAAACAACACACTCGGTCAAAGTATTGCTGCTCCTGCAGCTGGAAAACACGCAGTATTTTTAACCAGTCCCGCTCATATAAACAACACACTCGGTCAAAGTATTGCTGCTCCTGCAGCTGGAAACCAAACAGTGTTGACACCGTGTTATATTTTAATCCAAAACTACAAAACAAAACCAAACAGTTCAAAATAAAAGTCTGCCTCACCAAGAGGTAAAAACGCTCTATGCTAGACACTTCCAAAATCGCTATGATTCAAACGAGACACACTTACTACACCTTCCCCAGCACAGGAATACTTCTCCAAAGCTTGCACAGGCAGGACAACCGGGCAGAGTTCCCCACAATCGCTCAAGCCCCGATTGTTCTGCCCAGCTTCCTTTTAAATCTGACCCCGCCTTTCTAATCAATACTGGGGATTATGGGTTGTGTAGTTTTTCCCCCAGTGACGCCATTTCTTAAAGGCGCCACTGCTCCTGCTTCACAATATATATACAGCTGTGCTGAGATACAATTACTAATTAATCATTCACTTGAATCCCAGCATGTGAACTAATTTGTGAAATCCCCGTGCCCACATACTAATACACATTTTATCTGCACTTGAAGTGACTGTGCAATCGCTGTGCCTAAATACAACTATACATTTTATATCACCCGTTCTACATAACCCACACTCCGTGCACCAATACATACACACCACACAAAACATAAAACACAAAAATACGCACCCGGGCACCCCACCACATATCTCCCCCTTATGCACAGCACATATGGCCTTAATGGTGGTGGCACACTCCAGCAGCGGAAAGGCTGCTATTGGCAACGCTGGCAACTGCAATGCTGACAGCGGCAATGCTGTCAGCAGACGTGCCAACAGCACCAAGACTGGCTCCTCCAGCTGGGGCGATCCTGGCAGCACCAATGCTGTCAGCTGAAATGCCGACATTGGAGCAAGGTCCTCCTCCAATGGCAGTGCTGTCAGCGGACATGCTGTCAGCAGACATGCTGACTGGGGCGAAGTCCTCCTCCCGTGATCCTGCTGGCAGCGGAAAGGCTGACAGCGGGGTGACCCACTCCGGCAGCGGAAAAGCTACCCGTGGCAAGGCTGACAATGGCAATGCTGTCAGCGGACGTGGTAACAGCACCAAGGCTGGCTCCTCCAGTAAAGGCAGGTGTGGCAGTGGACATGCTGCCAGTGGCAAACAACCGTCAGGCAATGACGAACAAGCCTCCCCGGGCGACCGCGAATATCCCTCCTCGGGTGACGGCGAGCAGGCCTCCCCGGGCGATGCAGGCTTAGCAGCCCTAGGTGTTGCTGACTCGGCATCCCTAAGCAGTGCAGGACTGGCACCCCTAGGCGGTGCAGGCTCGGTAGCTTCAGCAACAAGTGATCTCCCTCTGGCTGTGGAGGTGAGAGCTGCAGGTAGTCTCACTCTAGCGGTGGAGGTTGGAGCAGCAGGTAGTCTCCCTTTAGCACTAGAGACTGGTGCGGCTCTCCCTCAGTCACTGGAGACTTGGGCTTCCCTTTCTTGGGCTCTGGACACTTGGCCTCCCCCGTCTTTGGCTGTGACTGTTCCGGCTTCCCCCTCTTGGGCTATGGGCGTTCGGGATCCTTAGCTCATCTCTTGAGTCATCCAAGGTGTCCACCTCTTACTGGCAGACCAACTCCTAGAAAAGGGGTCCTTGTATGGGCATTCCCCCCGGAGATGCCCAAACTCCCTGCACTTTTCACACTGGGGTGCGCCCTCATCCTACTGCCGCAGCTGATTACAGAACCAGTTCTCATAGGTCTTTTTTTTTTTAATTGCAACTGCAATACATCTCCTGGCCTGAGTCTTAGAGGCACTGTTATTCCAGTTCTGACACTATATATGAATAGGCTGGCTGGTGGTTACGTCAGGCCAGGAAATGCAGGACACAGAGTGGTGAGTGAATTGCGCTGTTGCGCCGGTTTATTATAAGTAAAAGATTTATACAAAAAAACAACACACAGAACAAACAAAACGGCACGTTGGCCAAAATAAAAAGACAGACAAACAAACAGGGGATGAACCAAAACAAGTAAAGTGTGGGTAGCAATTGTTATATTTATTATTTTATCCTTCTCTCTCATGTTCTTTCTCTCTGAACACACCAACCCTGAGTGAGTGATTTGTGCATCTGTATATACAGCTGTGCCGGGATTCAATTACTAATTAATCATTCACTTGAATCCCAGAACGTGAACCAATTTGTGCAATCCCCATGCCCACATACTAATACACTTTTATCTGCATGTGAAGTGATTGTGCAATCCCTATGCCTAAATACAACTATACATTTTAAGTCACCCGTGCTACATAACCCACACACCGTGCACCAATACATACACACCACATAAAACATAAAACACAAAAACATGCACAGGGACGCGGCACTCTGCCACACCCTCCCGTGGGGGTTCCCACACTCCCTGTACCCCCAATTAGTTTCAGACAGCACCCCCAACCTAAGTTGGAAGTGTCTGTAGTCACCATCTCTCTCCTCATGACACTGCCCAGAGCTGTGCCCAAGCACAGATGAGCTCCATACAGTGATGAGACACTGTGACTAAGCGGTGGAATTCTAAGACAGAGTGCCAGACTCTGGTTGAGCCAGGCTTGGAGAAGACGCATGTGTGAGAGCCCTAAGGGAAGAATCTGGGATGCTGCTGCCATCAGGCCCAGAAGTCTCTGGAAGGTCAGTACCCTCACCTCTGCGTTGGGGTGAAGCGGCTCCAAGCAGACAATTAGTCTCTGGATTCTATCGTCCGACAGATTGGCAATAATGTTTCCGGAATTGAGGCTTACGCAGAGATAGACAACCCTTTGAGAGGGCGTTAACCAGCTTTTCAACTGATTCACAGTGATGTCTAACCGCTGGAGGTCGTTGGTGACCAGCACTGTGTGCAACACTGCCTGTACTGGTGACTCGGCGCATATCAGTGCAAGGAGCTAGAGAGAGGCCGAATGGCAGTACATGAAACTCGTACGCGGTACCTTGAAAGGCGAACCACAAGTACTTCCTGTGGCCGGGTTTTATAGGGATGTGAAAGTAGGCGTCCTTGAGGTCCACTGTAGTGAAACAGTCGTCTGACCTTACTTACTGCAACAGCTGCTGCGTTGTCAGCATCTTGAACCTTCAGACTCTCAAGTACAGATTGAGCTGTCTGTGGTCGAGCATCGGTCTGAGGCTGCCATCCCGTTTTGGCACCAGGAAGTACCTGCAGTAAAACCCTTGTCTCTCTGTTGTAGAGCCCGCCACCTCCTGAGACACTAATACAGTGTCTTGAGGATTCATGACCGTTTGGGGCTGAGGACACCTGTTTTGCCAATGCTTTGCTGGCTTACGGGCTGGGGGCTTCTGCTTGGGGAAGAGGCATGCCAACTCCTTGGAAGACTCAGGTGCTTGGTGAGAGTGTTTTAGCATCTCATCCACTGTCGGCCCAAATGTATGCCCTGGTGTTACAGGTGCATGCAGTAATGACGCCTTGTCCTTGTCAGGTAGTTGAGCCTGAGCAAGCCAGAGCTGCCTTCTTGCCGCCACCAATGCAGCCATGCTCCTGCCCAACGCCTGAGCATTGTACTTAGACAACTAGAGCAGATGGTTGTTGACCAGACTCAGCTCATCCAACTGGAGGGGTGAGGGCCTATGGTCCAAGGACAGTGATTGTAGCAGCGTGGACTGGTAAGCCACCAGCATGCTACTGTAGCTACCAAGACGTGAGCAAAATGCTGAGGCCACATAGGCATTTTTCAGCATCATTTCAGTGGCGCAGGATTGTTTATTAGGACATGAAACATCCTTCTGCAGCAATGCTAGATTAGGCATCTGCACCAAAGAGGCGATGGAAGCTTCAACAGGCGGAAACTGGGCAAGGCCCAGCTTATCTGCATTGTGCACCCTATACAAACTGTCCAGTGACCTGGAGACAGCTAGGGCAGTAGCTGGGTGGTCCCAGGATGATTGCACCTCATGCAAAAAATCTGGTAGGGCACTGATGCATAGCAATGGGAACCCTATCAAATACAGAGGGTTTGTGGGAGCACGTTTGATAAGGGAGGTGAGCTCCTCCGACAGGGAGAGGCTTACCCCGGGAGCCAAGACATCTGATTCATTCTTAGGTGTCTATGTCCTCAGATGCAGTAAGGGAAATGGCGTCCTCCTGCTCTAGTTGTGGGTCAGGCAATGGTGCCTGAACCCTGGGGACTGAGACAAAGGGGCGGATCATTTCCTAGCTCCCGGTGTAACAGGGAGTGAAGACTGTTGACCGCACTACAGGGGACAAATGGGCCGAGTCATGCTGTGCCAGTATCAGAGATGCAGATCTGTCCCTAGAACAGCGGGCCAGCCTGCTTTCCAGTGTCCTCTTAGAAAAATGAGCACAAACTGCGCAATAGCTGCGGTCTTTAACTGCCCCCTCTGCATGCTCCCTTCCCAGGCAGTGGATGCACCTGTTGTGCTTATCCTCTGCTGGAATGTACCGACCAGGTCACTGGTACAGGCTCAGGTACCGACCAGATGACTGGTACAGGCTCTGGTACCGACTAGTACCGGGCTGATACCAGGACAAGTGGCAAAAAGGTAAAGATCTGAAAAAAAAACATTGGCAAACTGCAAGCATGCACTGTAAAACAGACGGAGACTCTAGTACAGGGAAACAACCTACGTGCATGCTGGGTTTCTGAATGAAAAACAGAAAATAATTAGAAACTTGCTAAAATTTCAGAAACCCAGCATGCACGTAGGTTGTTTCCCTGTACTAGAGTTTCCGTCTGTTTTACAGTGCATGCTTGCAGTTTGCCAATGGTTTTTTTTACAATGTGTATAAAGTTCCTTCTCCACCCTCGCCCCGCAGTGGTGGATTGACCTTCCTACAGATGTCAGGACTGCCCAGTCCCTGACCACCTTCCGGCGCCTCCTCAAGACTCACCTCTTCAGACAGCACCTGTAGAACTCTTTTTTCCCCTTAAATGTGCTTTACTTGCTCTTATCTGCCCCCTATTTTACTGCATTTAATCCTGTACTTTAGAGTACTGTAATCTGTCAAGTGTTATTTAATCTGTAGTATTTTGTATTTAATTATATTCTGATGTAACTATCACTGACACTGTTATCTGCTCCGTTACTGAATCATATTTTGTCATACTTGTACTTGCTAGAACCAAAGTCATTGTATTTATCTTGCTCTTAATTGTATTACTTGTACTGTGATTCTTGAAATGTATTTTTGTTTATGACTGTAAGTCGCCCTGGATAAGGGCGTCTGCTAAGAAATAAATAATAATAATAATAATAATAATAATAATGATAACACATTTTAGGCAAATTACATCAGTAGAATATAATTAAATAGAAAAGTGTTTTCTGGTGAGTTATTTATTTATTTTTTTAATAAAATGGTGGTTTCGTTACACTGTGTTTTTTTTATTGTCATTCGTGAATTTCTTTAACAAATACCGTGAATTTTCTGGGCCCCTACTTATAATTCATCAATCTGTTACATTTGTATCCTACATGCTCCTGTACACTGGTACAATAAGACAAGGACTTCATAAAAGGTAATATAATCATTTTTATTGCATTTTACCATACATATTATATAAATGTGGATTTGTACAATACAATCTTCATTGAAACATGTTATAAAATAGTCTTACTCAAAAAACGGATAACTAACTTTTACCAGTCAAATACTTTTCTTCCATTGAAAAAAAAAAAAAACGTGGGATACCGTTAAAATGTTAACAGTTACAGATATGGGAGGGTTAAGGGATATCAGCTGTAGAACACTAATTGACAAAAGGCAATCCTGCTTTTTTCTATGATCTTTTGATTACTGGTAATGCTTATTACCAAGATTAATCTCTATATGACCAGCTTTCTCCATTTACAGTATTGATTCCTAAACTCCCCCTCACTATCATGAAATGCTGATGCCTGCTGTGGGTTCCTATATCCACTGTCTGTCATTGCTTCTTCTTCCTTGATTCAAACTGAAGAAGAACCATTCCCTAGAGCACAGCTCTGACTCATAAACTGATGTGGATGTGAATTGAAAAAACAAGAATTATCTTTATAAAATCACAGTTAAAATGAGTATCATTAGTATCAAGTAAATCAATAATATCTCAAATGGAAATGATTTAAGGTAAGATTACTTTGCATGATCTATTTTTATTCAAATGAAGCACAGCAACTACTACAAAATAAATGTCATGAAGAGATTAAAAGTAAGATGTCTCTGTGGTGATTACTTGGCTTTTATTAAACCACCTGTGTCTTGTAAAATATGTTGTGCAAGTCTTATGAATTTGAATCTCTGTATTATTTAGTCTACTTTCGTGTGAAGCAATCCTTTGTCCAAATTGGATATATGTTTTTTACGAAGAACACGACATCTTTTTAAACCTCGATAAAATCAATTTGTTTTTTTGTTCCGTTTTTGTAGCCCCAAACTACAGTAGATGCCCCCAACCACCCACCCACCCTCAACAGAAACACAATCATACAAGTACAGTACACTGGTTCATGTAAAGCAGTATGAAGAATATATTTCAGAGCTGCATTAACCTCTTTTTCTTGGCAATAAAAAAATATTACTCCCATTGTCTTACTAAATATGTAAATGTATGGAAAAGGTGTCATCAAATTTAAGTATGGAAGGGAGGGACTGATTTTTTTTAACCCAATGCTGTACAACAGACCTTTGTGTCAGTTTTTACTCCTACAAGGCAAGTCATACACGTCGGTATGATTTTACAACATTAGACATATAGGCTAATAGGAGATTGGGAGCATTTGTATATATCCCTTACACCTTTTTTAATATATTGCATGTCACTAGAAAGCAACAAAATTATCATCAATTCTGGCAAAGGGGATGGGTGGGTTGGGGGTGGTTGGTCGGTTCATGGATAATCACAATTATTTTAATCTCCAAGTAGCTTCAGAAAGGGGAAGCGAGTTACTTGTATACACATCGACTGGCAGGGTAGCTTCAGAAAGGGGGTGCGAGTTACCTGTATACACATCGACTGGCAGGGTAGCTTCAGAAAGGGGGTGTGAGTTACCTGTATACACATCGACTGGCAGGGTAGCTTTAGAAAGGGGGTGTGAGTTACCTGTATACACATCGACTGGCAGGGTAGCTTCCAGAAAGGGGTGTGAGTTACCTGTATACACATCGACTGGCAGGGTAGCTTCCAGAAAGGGGGGTGTGAGTTACCTGTATACACATCGACTGGCAGGGTAGCTTTAGAAAGGGATGCGAGTTACCTGTATACACATCGACTGGCAGGGTAGCTTCAGAAAGGGGGTGTGAGTTACCTGTATACACATCGACTGGCAGGGTAGCTTCAGAAAGGGGGTGTGAGTTACCTGTATACACATCGACTGGCAGGGTAGCTTCAGAAAGGGGTGTGAGTTACCTGTATACACATCGACTGGCAGGGTAGCTTCAGAAAGGGGGTGTGAGTTACCTGTATACACATCGACTGGCAGGGTAGCTTTAGAAAGGGGGTGTGAGTTACCTGTATACACATCGACTGGCAGGGTAGCTTCAGAAAGGGGAAGCTTGAGTTACCTGTATACATCGACTGGCAGGGGCAGCTTCAGAAAGGGGTGTGAGTTACCTGTATACACATCGACTGGCAGGGTAGCTTTAGAAAGGGGGTGTGAGTTACCTGTATACACATCGACTGGCAGGGTAGCTTCAGAAAGGGGGTGTGAGTTACCTGTATACACATCGACTGGCAGGGTAGCTTCAGAAAGGGGGTGTGAGTTACCTGTATACACATCGACTGGCAGGGTAGCTTCAGAAAGGGGTGTGAAGTTACCTGTATACACATCGACTGGCAGGGTAGCTTCAGAAAGGGGTGTGAGTTACCTGTATACACATCGACTGGCAGGGCAGCTTCAGAAAGGGGTGTGAGTTACCTGTATACACATCGACTGGCAGGGCAGCTTCAGAAAGGGGGTGTGAGTTACCTGTATACACATCGACTGGCAGGGCAGCTTCAGAAAGGGGGTGTGAGTTACCTGTATACACATCGACTGGCAGGGTAGCTTCAGAAAGGGGTGTGAGTTACCTGTATACACATCGACTGGCAGAGACCGGTTATGCTGTCTTTCTTTTTTGTTTGCTTATTATCAGCAAAAATGCTTCCCTGTTTTTACAATTATTATAGGTAATCCAAACTAAGATAAAATACCTGATTTGAAATGCAACCTTTTGGTCACCTATTAAGTAAAAAGCCTTATTGGGAGACTACATGTTGATGTTGGAAAAAGGTTAATACAACTCTAAACAGTAAAGATGCCTGAGAAAAGGGAATCGCCATCCTTCTGGTCAACAATATGGTTTTGTACTGGCCCATAGTTTTTCTGGCCTTTAAACTTGCTGTTTGACTTGTGGAAATGTTGTGCTTTGTAACAGATCTAAGGCAAATGTCACATTACAGGTCAACTTTACAACATCTATACATTGTGCAGTATTGGGGTTGATGTGATGCTTATAACACAGTTGCTTGTATTACAATCTCTGGGTTCTCAATGTCCTTTTTGCTCTGTACCATCCGCAGTTCCAGTTGAGCCGCGCTCGGCTTTTTCCCAGCTCCTGCCATGTCTAGAAAAAAACAGGTTTACATTGTATTTCTGCTGGGAAATTTATTTTTAAAGTAATGTATAGTCAAAACAACACGAACTGTATTAAAGGACCATCTATCTATAGGGTCATGAACATCCATGTGTATACTTTTACCATGTTAATCACCTGTCTATAAAGGACACTCTCCAGCAGACTATTTGCCATGCTCGTATTAATGGGGTTTGTTTTGTTAACTAAAATAGCCATAGTGGAAAGAAATTCTGCTTTTTTAATTTTTTTAATTTATTTAAACTTGTATTAGCAAGCATATGCACCCTGTTTCTTGTCATCTCCATCACTGATTGATTGTCAGAGCAAAACCTTTAGCAAAAAAACCTTTAACAATAAAAAGTTCCACTAAACAATGATAAGGGAAGCAGGGAAAATCTTTTTGAAATATTTAGCAACAGAAAGTTAAACTAAGCAATAATGACCAGGTATCCCAATCAAGCATACAAATAACACATTACACACGTAAGTAGGTCACCATGACTGACATCTACAGTATGTAGAATACAGTCAAAGACAAAAGTATTGGCACCCTATACTTTTTATACCATAATTCAAGGTAACGGATTAAGGAAAACCATTTCGTAAATGTAAACCACTTTTTAATAAAACAAAAAGCAACATGCATGTTCTAGTAATTTAACATCGATCAAGAAAACAAAACAAACTTATTTAAGTATTCATTCATGACAAAAGTATTGGCACCCCTGCTTTATTATTTTGTGTGTCCTTCATTTTCAATTTCAATTGCACTGCTCCCCGATCATCTGCTGTTGAATGTTGTTAATATATTGTACCAAGGATAGTTTTAAGATTAATTTTACTACCTCATTAACTTCAGTAACATTTCTATTTACACTTCCCTGTGGCGACAAGGATACAGGGGAGACATCCGTATGTTTGTTTTAACTTTGCATAGGCATTTACTATGATATAAAGTTGCAGACAAAAGCATTGGCACCCTACACTTAATATAAGATCATTCAAGAAAACATGTTAAATACAAGCCTTTAATGAACATTTGCCAACAATTAATACTACAAAGACAAAATTACACAATTACTGAGTTTAACAATCTTTATAAAAAATACAAACGCATTCAAGCAATTTGCATGACAAAAGTATATTGGTGCCTTTACATTAAAAGTCTGTAAAAATGTAATAGAATGAATTAAAAAGGAGGAGGCTGTGTGGTCCAGTGGTTAAAGAAATGGGCTTGTAACCAGGAGGTCCCCAGTTCAAATCCCACCTGAACCACTGACTCATTGTGTGACCCTGAGCAAGTGACTTAACCTCCTTGTGCTCCGTCTTTCGGGTGAGACGTAGTTGTAAGTGACTCTGCAGCTGATGCATAGTTCACACACCCTAGTCTCTGTAAGTCGCCTTGGATAAAGGCGTCTGCTAAATAAATAAATAACAATAAATAATAAAAAATATATTAATTGATTATAAACCATTACACAGTAACTAAGCAATAATCAAGAAGTACCACAGAACAAATTCAACTGAAATGCTTGAAAGAAGTGGACGTCCAAAGAAAATTAAGGGTACAGCAGGTAGGAGAATAGTCCAAGCAGCTAAAAAAAAATCCAGGATTAACAGCCAAGGACTTAAAAGAAAGATGTAGAAGCATCAGGCATAATAGTGTATGAAATAACTGTACAAAGGCACCTGAACACAGAAGAGCTGTATGCACACAAACCTAGCTGCAAACCACTTTTAAAGAAAATTAATAAAACAAACCGTCTCAACTGCCAAGAAATATGAACAATCCGAAGCATTCTTCAACAAAATTCTCTGGTCCAATGAGACTAAAATAGAATGGTTCCCCTAAAATGGACTTTGGAAGGGTGGTGGGCAATTCACTGACACACACGGGAGACAGAAGTTTTATTCGCAATACCGTACTGGTGCCCAGTTTTATTATTTTCTTTAGCCCGCAGAGGGCGCTGTTGTCCGTGGCCTGAATACTGACAACGGTAGTCAGGTCCACAGTAATACCAATACAGGTACTGGCAGGCGCACTCACAGGTGCTCAAAAATAATAATGAAAACCAAAGGCAGAATGAAAAAAGGGAAAATAAAACACAGTAATAAAACTACGAAACAAAAAGTGCTGCTTACTGCCACTGCCGCTAAGCCGGTCAGTATGGGCCTCCGACCTATGCTCAGCTATCTATTTCTATACACTGGGGTGGCCAGAGTTCCCCGTATAACTACACACGTCCCCTCGGGTACGTAATTATTTCTTTTACTTTTTAGTTTATTTTAAGGCAGGCTGTCTCCCTCAGCCGTGCTGGCCTGGTCTTTGTTTACACTGGCGTCTTCCGTCAGCGTCACTGTGTATTCCCAATCACGACCACCGGAATGCATAACCAAGCGCAGTACTTATGGGCTGAGCAATCCCCCAAGGCCCATCTCTCAGCCACTCAGAGAGAAGGAAAGCCAACACACCCTGTAGTCAGCACAGATCTCCCCCGTTACATGGACCATAGTATGTTTGGAGAAAAAAAGGGAAAGCCTTCAATAAAGAAAACCTTGTACCTACAGTTAAACATGGAGGTGGTTAGATCATGATGTGGGGGTGTTTCAGCAGTTCAATGACTAGGGACATTCATGTGATTGAAGATTGAATGAATGCAGCCATGTATCAAAACATTCTACGAAGTACAATGATACTATCTGCTCGTAGCCTGATTGGCAGACAGTTCAAATTCCAACACGACAACAACCTACAGCATATGGCTAAGTCAATATGGTTTAAGTCGTAACTGACTAACAGACAGTACTTTGTTTCTTTAGGGGAGTCTGCATCAATATTATATACTATTGCTTGTGGTGTCCCCCAGGGCTCTATTCTTGGTCTCATATTATTTTCTTTGTATATGTTACCCCTGGGTGAGGTTATTATCGTAACCCTGGTTCCCTGAAATAGACATGTAACCATTACCGAATGGGATGTACTCTGCAGCCAGAATTACCTGAGCACTTATATCAAAGCTGCTCCTTTAAGAAGCCCCATCTGCGTCAGGTGTTGACTCCGCCCCCAGGAGATAACAACGGCTTTCATATTGGGATCAGTGCCATTTTTTTGTAATTCTTTTTATTGTGTTTACATTTTTACAAGAACAGAGCAGAGAAGAAACAATACACAAATACAAACAAAAAATAAATCAAATACAGTAATCAACCCAATGTAGGTAAGAATGACAAGAAACAGCAGCAGATTCCCACCCACCCCCACCCTGCCGGTTCACCCACAAAATACATTTTCTACACCCTTGTCATTCTCCTATCATGAAACAGTACATTAAACTAATTTTTAACAGGGGATCCACTGTACAATATGAATTACCCCAGGCAGTAAGAGGGTGATAAAGAAAACATGATAGAGAGAAAGAGCTGAAGGTGACCAGAAAGAGGAAAGAAAAGTGAGAAAAAAATATATACAAAGTGTTAGACATTTTTATACTGTGATGCATTATGAGCATCAACAATTTACTCAAAGCCTCCACTAGTGTTTTCTACTATTATACAAATCCTTGACTTGCATAAAGAAGGAAAAACATTGAGTGAATTAGCTCGCATCACTCGATTTTCAAGGTGTGGTATCTGAAGCATAATCAACAAGTACTGAGAAACATCATCTGTAATTGACAAAGTCAGGACTGGAAGACCAAAAAGCTTAGAAAAAAGACAAGCGTTGAATTGACAACAGAACTGGCAGAAGGCACAGGTGTCGTCGTCCATCAAATCAACAGTACGAAGGCCACTCTTGAAATCAGGACTTGTTGCAGTAAAAAATACCACTGTTAAGAAAGGGGAAAAAGACTAAAAGGCTAAAATATACACAAGAACAAAGAAATTGGACTATGGAACAATGGTCAAAGGTGCTTTGGACTGTTGATGGATGGACAACGACACCTGTGCCTTCTGCCAGTTCTGTTGTCAATTCAACGCTTGTCTTCTTTCTATTCCTTAAGGATATTATCTTCAAGTATTGCTCATCCTTGTTAGACAGTGTTAAACTCCTTGTTACACTGCCTGTGCTGGTGACTCGGCACATGTTGTCCAGGTAATTGATCACTGATGCCTTTTAGTCTCAGAGGGGCCAATATAGCATCCATGCACGAGGAGCTAGACAGAGGTTGAATGGCAGTACATGGAGCTCGCACATGGTACCTTGAAGGGCGAACTGCAAGTACTTCCTGTGGCCGGGTCTTATAGGGATGTGAAAGCAGGCGTCCTTGAGGTCCACTGTAGTGAACCAGTCACCTGACCTTACTGACTGCAACAGCTGCCATGTTGTCAGCAACTTGAACCTTTGTACTCTCAAGTACAGATTGAGCTATGTGAGCAAAAGTTTTAATTTTGTGGATGAGGAAAAAAAGTTATAAGAAATGGATATCTACAATTATTTATTTCAGCAATTTTTTTGCAAAACTCCAAAAATGCTAATTCAAAATGTGGCAGAGCAGGGCTCTGCCCTTGTAAATATTGGACGGGATAGGGTTACATTCTCCTCCCTGCCCAGATTTATTGTGTCAGGTGGGAGTAATTAGTAATTAATTAGCACACAGCCACCTGACATAAAAGGAGGCCTCAGCTCCTCAGTAGGGAGAGGTAGCTGAGGAAGCAAGTGGGTAGTTTGTGTTGCTTGCTGGTTTTTCTTTGTATGCTGTTTTTTTTGTTAATTTTGCAATCCAGTGAAGGCAAAGCTCAGCCTGGAAGCCTTATTTTTTTTTGTAAGTTTTACTTTGTGTTTATTGTTTGTGTTTTAAAAACCTTTTGTTTGGCCCTCGTGCCTGTTTATTTTGAGTCTTATTTAATAAAAGTCTTTTGTTTGAACTGCAGTCTGTCTCTGGGCCTCATCCCTTGCGCCATCCTGTCACACAAAAGTATTCATACCCTTTTATGCTATGATAGTATTGTCTACAAGGTGCTAGAAATTTCAATATGATAATGCAGAACCTTTCTAGAAAAGTCTAGAAAATGCTGGATTGTAGGTGAACATTCTTAGAGAGAATAAAAGGGTTAGGAATAGGATGATTGCTGTCATTACCAATAAGTCAATATGGGAAAAAGTAAAGAGCTATCTGAAGACCTTAGGCAGACAATTATTTATTGTCATAAAGGAAAAGGATACCAAGCATTTGAGTATCCCAATTTCAACTATTGTTTCTATTATCAAGAAGTACAGGAATCATGGTACTATCACAACGCTCCCTTGGTCTGGAAGAAAGAAGGTTCTTTCACCAAGAACTAGTAGAAAAATGGTGAGGAAGGTTAATAATCCGAGATTGACTGCCAAAGATATTCAAAGTGAATTGGCTGCAAGTGGGACTGGGGTTTCCATTTCAACCATAGGTCGAGTATTGCATGTTGAAGGTCTCAATGGTCGCAGGCCAAGGAAAAAGCCACTCTTAGGAAAACATCACAAGGACAATCGCTTAACCCTTTGCGGTCCTATGTCGGACCAGGTCCGACATTACAATTTTCCCTTTCCGGTCTGATGTCGGACGTAAAGCACAGGTCTCTAGTCGTTTTTTCTTCGGAAAAAGCCGAGAAAACCATTCAATGGCCAAGTGAGACCGATAGGAGCCGAGAGAAGCCGAAAAAAGGGGCGGATCTGAGCAATACACATAGCCCCAGCACCACAGAGTTAAACGGCCATAAACAAACAAGATAGCTGCTTCAGCATCCAGTGCTCAAATAATATCATGGACATTTGCAGAGCTTTTAGAGATGTTACAGTAATAAAATAATGACTTGGATCGTATTATTAAGGAGTTTGGTGATAAAAAGAGTGATCAGGAGATGATTTATCAGTATGCACGACTATGAAGAGGTATGTGAAAAATACAGCGAACAAGGGGTGGGGCGGGGCTAGAGATGCAGTAATGAGTGCCCTGTTGATATGCAATGCCTTTTAAACCTGTTTTACTGTGAAAAAAAAAAATTTTAAACATATACGTACATATAGTTCTTCGTTTGAGAAATTTCTAGAAATTATAAATTTATTGCCTGCTGACTTCGGGCAAACCGCGGTCTGCTAACTGCTTCTCGGGCAGAGTCCGAATCACTCCCTCTGTTCTGTCATTCCTGTTCTGAGTGACAGGCAGACCTTCCCTTTGTTCTTGCCGATGGTACTACGCAAGCGTCAATGGGGTTTCTCATGTTAATTTTTGTTCCGATGTTCCTTGTTCCAAAGTTGTGGGTAATACTAGACCTCAACTTTAAATGCAAGTTGAAATAAGAGAGAGAGAAGAGAAATTAAAATATAAACTTATCTCCGAGTTTTGGCTGAATAGTCACAGCTCACTCTTTTTCAGGCAGACAAAGAAAAATGGCGTTGATCCCTATGTGAAAGCTGTTGATATCTCCTGGGGCAGAGTCAACAGGCTAGAAACTTCTACAGCTCCTCTACCTCTCAGCGGCTGTGCAAAAGGCTTTGTACACAAAGGCTTTGTGGCAGTCGCAGATTGGAGGGGTGGCTGCACTTGTTTACCAAGGGGTCATGTGTGACGACATAAAAGGGGACGGAGAGACGTAATCTGTTCCTTCACTTTGGTTTGTGATTTGAACCTGAACCTGAAAGGACCTGTGAGAGACCCAGTGATAAAACTAATCGTGAGTGTTTTGTTTGTTTGTCTACAATTGTCTTGTTTGTTATTATTACACCATTTTCACACAGAAATGCAGCTACTGTGCCGTCTCTGAAGCGTTTTAACGAGTGTGTAAAATACCCCTTCATATCCTTTCACACAGCATGAAATGGCACAATCTATGCCGTCATAACCCTTTCAAACAGCCAAAGAGATCACACGAGTACAAATTTCAAACCTGTCAATCAACAGATTGTTGTGATGGCAACAACAGACTGTTCTTGTGTAATCTTAAACCAAAACATGGCGCTATCTTTTGTTGAAGAAGTACATTTGGCTGCATTTTGTTTTCTTCTCATTTTAAGTTATATTATACAATCTAACAACCTGCTAAGTGTGAAACTGACAGAGCTTCAGTCACAATGCAGATCGCACATTTTAGTGCAAAGAAAGCGTTATAATTTCTGCAAAAGAGGGTCCAGCACTTCAGGAAAAATCAGAGATTGAAAATCCGGTGGATGATGGCATTTGCTGTACTTGAAGGAAGCTTGTGCGAACGCTCGATTTGGGCAATGGAACGCCAACATGGCAATTTATTTTGGAACCACACACTCCAGAGATTGTCGGATAATGAGTGGAAAAAACATTTCCGGATGGGAAAATCAACTTTTGAGTACCTGGCTGAACAACTGCGTGCATCACTCACAAAGCAGACGACAAATTGGAGAACACCAATATGTCACCAACGACGCTTGGCTATAGTGTTGTGGTGGCTTGCAACACCATGTGAATACCGGACAGTAGCGAATATATTTGGAATAGGAATCTCCACATTATGTGGTCTTGTGCGTGAGGTTTGTGAAGCTATCAAACATGTGTTATATAAGAAGTACATCAGGCTACCAGAGGGGCATAGGCTAGACAACACTATCGACGGCTTTATGAAGAGAGAATTCCTGCAATGTGCTGGAGCAATAGATGGGACACACATCCCAGTTATTGCCCCATCACAAAACCCAGGCCATTACTACAACAGGAAGGGATGGCACTCGGTTATCATGCAGGCAGTTGTGGACCACAAGTTTTGGTAAGCTGAGAAAATAATGTAACACTATATATATATATACACACACACGTACACTGTACAGTATAATGTACACATGGATTGAAATTAGGCCTATTTGTAAATCAATATATTTATGTTAAAGTATAAGCCTAATATGATGTGTTAGGCCTCATGTTGTCTACTGTATATCACAATATGTATATTATTTAATTTTGTAATTGAGCTATAGTAGTTTACAGTTAAAATGGAATAGTCGGAAAACGCAAATATCTGCTCATCACTAATATATAACATTATTGTAACAAGATAATACTTTTCTCAGTTTTACAGACACTTATGTGGGATGGCCAGGTAAGACCCATGATGCTAGAGTATTGGCAAACTCCGATTTGTACATTCTGGCAGAAGAAAACCGCAATGGCTATCTTTTCGCAAGAGAGATATGCTTGTTTGTTTATTTTTTAAATGGATTAAGCCCGCCTCTGTAAAAATCGGTGAGCAGTAGTTGTATGGCAATATTTGTTTTGATATCTTACAAAAATATGTTTGTTTATTCAATGCACACTTATATATGTATTGTTTTTTGGGGGGGGGTTGGTGGGTATAGCAGTCCCAGGTCATCAATGGCACTGAAGTACCTGTTGTAATTACACTGTGTAACAAATTTTTTTTTTTTTTTGGTTCCTGGGTAGTAAGTGTTATTTCCTAATTGCTTATGCCTCAAAAGTATAGAAAATGGCTATTATTCCCCACAAACTTTGCTTTTGTGACCAGGACAGTGATATTTTGAAATTTACCTATTTTGCCTTTGGGACAGCAGGGACACCAAGGCGCACTACCACAGGCGGGACTGGCCACAGCGGACCGAGTTCTCTGTGGGGAGGAACAACGTCAAGTGGGAGCCACTGGTGGACCCCCGGAAGGTGCTGATGCCACCACTGCACATCAAATTGGGCCTTATGAAACAATTTGTCAGAGCTCTAGATAAGGAGTCGGCAGCCTTCAAGTACCTTCAAGACTTCTTCCCTAAGCTGTCTGAGGCAAAGGTCAAAGCCGGTGTCTTCGTCGGACCACAGATAAAGAAGATCCTGGCATGCAATGAATTCCCCAAGAAGCTCACTAGTAAGGAGAAAGCGGCTTGGAACAGCTTTGTCGCAGTGCTTCGGGGCTTCCTGGGCAATCACAAGGCCGAAAACTATGTGGAGCTTGTTGAGACTCTGGTGAAGAACTACGGCACAATGGGCTGTAGGATGTCCCTCAAAGTCCATATCCTTGATGCTCATCTTGATAAATTCAAGAAGAAC
Source organism: Huso huso (assembly GCA_036884735.1). NCBI lineage: Eukaryota > Metazoa > Chordata > Actinopteri > Acipenseriformes > Acipenseridae > Huso > Huso huso. The sequence goes on from CM072670.1 coordinate 35,616,726, forward strand.
ATGTGAGCGTGCTCGGGAGGAGCAAGGCGGCGCTTCCACCAGGATATACTGGACTTTGAACGCCGCTTACCAAGGATAGTATAACGAGAACATGATGGGAGACTACATTTGGGGGCTGATTCGTGAAAGTGATTTACAGTATAATCGTAAATCTCGAAAAACTACTCTTTTCTAAATCTTTTGTAGTCATTTTTGTATTACTTTAGTATAAATACATGTTAATTTGGATTCATATGTTGTTTTTTTCTGACTTTATGTGAACGAAAAGACACAAATTCGCCCGTTTTCTCATTGGAAATAGTAATATTTTGAAATTTACCTGTCTGGTCACAAAAGCAAAGTTTGTGGGGAATAATAGCCATTTTCTATACTTTTGAGGCATAAGCAATTAGGAAATAACACTTACTACCCAGGAACAAAAATTGTGTTACATAGTGTTATTGGCGATCCCGCGTACCCCCCCCCCCCGAAGATGGCTAATGAAAGGGTTCCCAGGAAACACTGAATCAAATGATGAAAGAATCTTCAATCACCGCCTCAGTTCAGCCTGTATGGTGGTAGAAAACGCATTTGGTCGACTAAAAGGGAGATGGCGTAGATTATCAAAGCGGTGCGATATTGATACCTCTCTGGTTTCTGATGTTGTTATCGCCTGTTGTGTGTTGCATAATGTTTGTGAGGTACGGAGAGAACTTTACCTTCCTGTTTGGGATCAACAACGCAAGGAGGTAGAGCGACAACAAGGGTTACAACAGCCGGCAAGAGAGGAAACTGACCTGTTTTATGAGCCCCATGCATGTGAAATTAGAAATGCTATCATGGCATCTATAACCGAGTAGCATTGTGTAATTGCTACAGAATATATTGGGGTGTGATTAACAAAGGATAGTCACACACACACAGCATCATTATCATACTTGTACATAAATATGAAAAAAAAAACGTAATGCTGATATAAGTGTTAGGATATTTTTTTGTTTGTTTTATTGAGGCATTAGCACTTTTAATTTTGTTTTTGTAGTCACCTTGGATAAACGGTTCATTCTGCTGATTGTCTGAAGTGTCAGAAATAATAACAGGTGGGGGGGAAATCACAAATAATATAAATAATAAATAAATAAAATCACAAATAATAATAAAAATAATAAAATTAAAACTTTAAGAAAATACTTGTGATTTCTTTCTTTTTTCTTTAACATGTTTGTACAAAATCCTAACACCATGGACAATAAATCCTGAGATCTGTTCATTTGGATTTTCTTCTAGTCTGGAGAAGTCCACCAGTTATGTTGACTGGATTTGCACAGGGTCTGTGCCCCCAAATTTGACTGCACAAATCAAAGTGCCACATTTGCCACTCCTGGAATTGTGATCTCTGATTTTGTGGTATGCTAATTTCAGGGCCTTCAGTTTCGATATCACCTGCTTTTTTGTACGGCTGTACCCATGCTCACTCATCATGTCAGCGATTCGCCCATAGATTACAGCATCCCGTACAGTCCCTTCTAGTTGCGAATTCACCTCCTCGTCAGCCCGCAAAGTTAGAAACTCCCTTACTTCTTCGGGACTCCATTTACTACCTCGTTCTTGTTCCGCCATTGTACCGAATCGCATGTGAAGACCTAACACATGCACGCCTCTTACCTACCTACGCTATAGTGACATGGCATGTTGACTTTGAAACCACACCCACTATAGCGCTTCAGTGGCGGTATAGCCTTTCACACAGGCAGTTATGACAGTTCAGTGCCATCTCTGAACTACCTTGCGAGGTGGTTCAGAGACGGCATAAAATATGACGGTTCTGTGGCAGTATAAGCAATTCACACAGACCTATAAGCCGCTACAGTGGCGGTTCTGAACCGTCATAACTCCTCTGTGTGAAAGCACCTTTAGATGGCTAACACGTTCCGTAGCCAATGGCCAGCACAAAACCCGAAACAGCACTTCACTTTTGTCATGCATAAACTTGTATCACCCACCACAAGCACTACAGCATGCACCCAGGACTGGTGACCATGTTTGTACATTGTGGGAAAGATACGTGTGTTTGTTATTTGGGACTGCAACCCGTTTATTTGTTCCAGTGCAGTACACATTGTTGTGTATTGCCTGGAGTTATTGTTTGGTCACCAGACCAGGATTATAATTAAAACAACCCTTTCCAACTGGATTACATCTGTTAATAACGCACTGCATTACTCCTGCACCTGTACACAATCAACCACTTTGCCCCAGTCATTTCTTCCTGTTTACCACGCCAGTTGAATGATAAGACCGCGCCTACAAAACCGAACCAGGTAACTACAGACCAATAAGCCTGACTTCTATTATATGTAAACTTATGGAAACTATAATAAGATCTAAAATGGAAAATTACCTATATGGTAACAATATCCTGGGAGACAGTCTGCATGGTTTTAGGAAAGGGAGATGATGTCTAACTAACCTCCTTGACTTTTTTGAGGATGCAACATTGACAATGGATAATTGCAAAGCATACGACATGGTTTATTTAGATTTCCAGAAAGCTTTTGACAAAGTTCTGTATAAAAGATTAATTCTCAAACTGAACGCAGTAAGGATTCAAGGAAATGCATGCACATGGATTAGGGAGTGGTTAACGTGTATAAAACAAAAAGTACTGATTAGAGGAGAAACCTCAAAATGGAGCGAGGTAACCAGTGGTGTACCACAGGGATCAGTATTAGGTCCTCTGCTATTCCTAATCTACATTAATGATTTAGATTCTGGTATAGTAAGCAAACTTGTTAAATTTGCAGATGACACAAAAATAGGAGGAGTGGCAAACACTGTTGAAGCAGCAAAGGTCATTCAAAATGATCTAGACAGCATTCAGAACTGGGCAGACACATGGCAAATAAAAATGTGCATTATAAATATCATATGGGAGATACTGAAATTGAAGAAGGGAACTATGAAAAAGACCTAGGAGTTTATGTTGACTCAGAAATGTCTTCATCTAGACAATGTGGGGAAGCTATAAAAAAGGCCAACAAGATGCTCGGACATTTTGTGAGAAGTGTTGAATTTAAATCAAGGGAAGTAATGTTAAAACTTTACAATGCATTAGTAAGACCTCACCTAGAATATTGTGTTCAGTTCTGGTCACCTTGTTAAAAAAAGGATATTGCTGCTCTAGAAAGAGTGCAAAGAAGAGCAGCCAGAATTATCTCGGGTTTAAAAGGCATGTCATATGCAGACAGGCCAAAAAAAGTGAATCTATTCAGTCTTGAACAAAGAAGATTACGCGGCGATCTGATTCAAACATTCAAAATCCTAAAAGGTATAGACAATGTCAACCCAGGGGACTTTTTTGACCTGAAAAAAGAAACAAGGACCAGGGGTCACAAATGGAGATTAGATAAAGGGGCATTCAGAACAGAAAATAGGAGGCACTTTTTTACACAGAAAATTGTGAGGGTCTGGAACCAACTCCCCAGTAATGTTGTTGAAGCTGACACCCTGGGATCCTTCAAGAAGCTGCTTGATGAGATTCTGGGATCAATAAGCTACTAAACAACCAAACGAGCAAGATGGGCTGAATGGCCTCCTCTCGTTTGTAAACTTTCTTATGTTCTTAAGTCATAGAATCGCCTTTCAGCAGTTTTTTCATTCAGCCATTTTATCTTCTTGTTGGTAGTATCTCCATTCCTCTGGAATCTACCACACTCTCTCCCTCCTCCTCAGCTAAGAACCTCGGAGTCACCCTCTCTTATTCCCAGCACATCTCCACTCTGGCACGCACTTGCCGATTCTTCCTAAGCAACATACGAAGAATCCGACCCTTCCTCACCAACTACGCCACCCAGCTCCTGGTCCAGGCCCTGGTACTCTCCCGCCTAGACTAGTGCAACTCCCCCCTGGCTGGCCTCCCTGCGTCCGCCACCCGTCCGCTCTAGCTCATCCATAACTCTGCTGCTCGCCTGGTGTTCTCTCTACCTTGCTTCTCCCACGCAACTCCACTGCTCCGCTCACTCCACTGGCTCCCGATCACCGCTCGCATCCAGTTCCAAGACTCTTGTATTCGCCTACAGATGCCTTGACCAGACTGCACCCAGCTACCTCCAGACCCTCATCTCTCTCTACACCCCCACTCGACCTCTCCTGCACTAGAAAACTGGCAGTACATCCTCTACGCTCCCCTGCCTCCAGAGCCAGCTCCTTCTCCACTCTCTCCCCGCAGTGGTGGAATGACTTTCCTACAGATGTCAGGACTGCCCAGTCCCTGACCACCTTCTGGCACCTCCTAAAGACTCACCTCTTCAGACAGCACCTGTAGAACGCCTCTTTTCCTTCTGAACACTATCACTCTTCCTTAATGCACTTTACTTGCTCTTATATGCCCCCTATTTTACTGCATTTAATCATATACTTTAGAGTACTGTAATCTGTCAAGTGTTATTTAATCTGTAGTATTTTGTATTTAATTATATCCTGATGTAACTATCACTGACACTGTTATCTGCTCCGTTATTGAATCATATTTTGTCATATACTTCTACTTGCTAGAACCGAAGTCATTGTATTTTATCTTGCTCTTAATTGTATTAATACTTGTACTGTGATTCTTGAAATTAATTTTTGTTTACGACTGTAAGTCGCCCAGGATAAGGGCGTCTGCTAAGAAATAAATAAAATAATAATAATAATAATAATAATAATAATAATAATAATAATAGTGGAGGTGGAAGGCATTCCTTTGAAAAGGTGCAGGACTGACAGTGATGTGAACCAATCACATGACAGACAGAGCCTATTGCCCGGAGTTGTAAGGATGTGAGGGTAATAGTTCAATAGTTCAATCTACTTTTGCTCCTAGGATGTTTCAACCACAGGCCAGAATTTCCAAGCACTGACTATATACAGTACTGTGCAAAAGTTTTAGGCAGGTGTGAAAAAATGCTGTAAGAATGCTTTCAAAGTAAGAATGCTTTCAAAAATAGACATGTTAATAGTTTATACATCAAATCAATATTTGGTGTGACCACCCTTTGCCTTCAAAACAGCATCAATTCTTCTAGGTACACTTGCACACAGTTTTTGAAGGAACTCAGCAGGTAGGTTGGCCCAAACATCTTGGAGAACTAACCACAGTTCTTCTGTGGATTTAGGCAGCCTCAGTTGCTTCTCTCTCTTCATGTAATCCCAGACAGACTCGATGATGTTGAGATCAGGGCTCTGTGGGGGCCATACCATCACTTCCAGGACTCCTTGTTCTTCTTTACGCTGAAGATAGTTCTTAATGACTTTCGCTGTATGTTTGGGGTCGTTGTCATGCTGCAGAATAAATTTGGGGCCAATCAGATGCCTCCCTGATGGTATTGCATGATGGATAAGTATCTGCCTGTACTTCTCAGCATTGAGGAGACCATTAATTCTGACCAAATCCCCAACTCCATTTGCAGAAATGCAGCACCAAACTTGCAAGGAACCTCCACCATGCTTCACTGTTGCCTGCAGACACTCATTCGTGTACCGCTCTCCAGCCCTTCGCGAACAAACTGCCTTCTGCTACAGCCAAATATTTCAAATTTTGACTCATCAGTCCAGAGCACCTGCTGCCATTTTTCTGCACCCCAGTTCCTGTGTTTTCGTGCATAGTTGAGTCGCTTGGCCTTGTTTCCACGTCGGAGGTATGGCTTTTTGGCCGCAAGTCTTCCATGAAGGCCACTTCTGACCAGACTTCTCCGGACAGTAGATGGGTGTACCAGGGTCCCACTGTTTTCTGCCAATTCTGAGCTGATGGCACTGCTGGACATCTTCCGATTGCGAAGGAAACTAAGCATGATGTGTCTTTCATCTGCTGCAGTAAGTTTCCTTGGCCGACCACTGCGTCTACGGTCCTCAACGTTGCCCGTTTCTTTGTGCTTCTTCAAAAGAGCTTGGACAGCACATCTGGAAACCCCTGTCTGCCTTGAAATTTCTGTCTGGGAGAGACCTTGCTGATGCAGTATAACTACCTTGTGTCTTGTTGCTGTGCTCAGTCTTGCCATGGTGTATGACTTTTGACAGTAAACTGTCTTCAGCAACCTCACCTTGTTAGCTGAGTTTGGCTGTTCCTCACCCAGTTTTATTCCTCCTACACAGCTGTTTCTGTTTCAGTTAATGATTGTGTTTCAACCTACATATTGAATTGATGATCATTAGCACCTGTTTGGTATAATTGTTTAATCATACACCTGACTATATGCCTACAAAATCCCTGACTTTGTGCAAGTGTACCTAGAAGAATTGATGCTGTTTTGAAGGCAAAGGGTGGTCACACCAAATATGGATTTGATTTAGATTTTCTTCTGTTCACTCACTTTGCATTTAGTTAATTGATAAATAGAATCTATTAACATGTCTATTTTGAAAGCATTCTTACTTTACAGCATTTTTTCACACCTGCCTAAAACTTTTGCACAGTACTGTATATATATATATATATATATATATATATATATATATATATATATATATATATATATATATATATATATATATATATGTTCTTGGTGTTATTGATGAACCAGTATATCGGTAGCCCGTACAGTTCAACAAAATTCGTCATTTTAGTGTGAGAAGGTGATTTCCCACCCTTTAAAGTTCTGCAATGTTTTAGACATGCAGTTCCTATAATGTGTGGTATATGCGTGCAACGGCACATAAATAATGACTGTGGAGAGAGAGTGATGGCTTTCTAAGCTGCGTGGAAACCCGGCCATTGGCTGAAATAGACTAGGAAGATTTTTTTTTATTTCCAGACTGAAGATACTTATTTTGATTTCCTCCAGCAGTACTTTTCTTAAAAAACATTTTAATTTGGAACCAACACAATCAACACCACAATTTTATTATGGTGAACTGTTGTCAGAAAAGGCTGTTGTGAAAGCAAGAATGTGATTATCTAAAACAGTAGGAAACACTGATATCAATCACCGAAAACATCAAAATACTATTTACCTTTGGCACATGAGATTGTCCTCTTTAAGACATGACACATGACAGAAACAGTTTTCTCACAAGCCATCTGGAAGGAAATTTCAAAAATACTTTTTAGAATTCTTATAATTCAAGCATACTCAAATAGTTTTGCCAATGATCTTAATATCAACAACAGGTTCAAAAGTATTATATGATTCATGTGGTCACATAAATATAAATTTATGTGAAGCTCACCTTTAAGTCATTGGGATGAAAGTGTGTCCAGGCCAGCAGCATGGCAGCAAACAAATCCCCCGTCCCAACAAAGACAGCGTCCACTTTGGGGATGTCCATTCTAATCCTCTGTGTCACTTTAGTACCATCAGCATTAACTGGGGAAAAGCAACCATGCTCATGTGTCAGAACATTGAATAAGTCAAACCCCCAGTAGAACTAGCAACATTGTAATCTATTACTCCTGCAGACAGTAAAAGATTAAAACCTCCCATTGTTTGGTTACCTATATATACAGTATATTGCAAAAAACTACATTAATGCAGCAATTAGGGTTGAACTCATTGCCACAAAAGCAAGGAAATGTGGCATTACAATGTGATTCTATTACAGGCTACTGTTAAACTGCAGTTGCAATGTGTTTTTTTTACTGCTTTTTTTATATTAAACTGCAGTTACAAAGTGATTCTATTAAATGTAATCTTAAACTGCTCTTACAATGCGATTCTGCATCTCTGTTGAAAATGTCACAAAAATGTTGTCTATTAAAAAGAGGGCAACTTGCATTTTTTTGTTATAAAAGACACACTCTGCTGAGGTACCAGTGTTGCTAATGGAAAAACAAATTCTATTCCTTAACACTTTTGTAATATGATTTAACTGTTGAAAAGAATAAAAAATTCATGAAAACACAAGGACATTAATACACTTGTTAATCAAAAAAAAACATATATATATATATATATATATATATATATGACCCTGCGCAGATTTAAAATAAAATGTCTACAGTGCTAGAGCAGGTGGAGCCCTCGTCTGCAGAGGAGCAGGATGGGCTGCCGCCGGTGACACAACAGGAGCTGTCACTGGGGAAGGAGCTGTTGCCTGAGGGGAAGCAGGGAGAGCCATCGGCGGAGACTGAAGAGGAGTTGGTGAGGCAAATACCCCCACAGTCCCGACCACAAGCCAGTCCGGCGCTGCCGAGTGTGGTCCCTAGTCCCGGCATCATGGACACCTTGCCGGAATGCCCTGACCTCCATCCACTTGTCCTTGTCCCCAGGTCGCAGCACTGCCAGGCACAATTGTGCACACAGTCCCTTGCTGCGCTCCCCCTGGAACCTGAGACGTCACGTCGTGGGCGTCAGACGTCGCATTCGCTCCCCCTTCCTTCCACTGTGTTCCCCCTGAGGTCCCAGATGTCGCTACGCCGGTCCCGAGATGCCCACTGGTGTCTGTCGCTCCTTGCTCCCGGTCATCGGCCTGCCTTTCGGGACTTGAGGGCCGGTGGTCTTTTAAGGGTGGAAGGAGATGGCCGTTAAATGGCTAGTGTCTTAGAAAGACATGGGGGAGGGTGTGTGAGCAGGGAGAGGGTTAAATTCCTCCCTGCTGAAGAAAACCATGTGCAAATGCACATGGGTTTAATTTGATTGTTTTGCTTAATGGTTTAATTAGAATTGTTAATTGTTTTATTATTAATTATCCCCTGCACCTGGTGATCATTGTAAATTAGAGCCAGGTGCAGAGTATATAAAGGAAGCAGCCAGTCTGTTCAGTGCTGGTGTGTATAGAAAGCCCGCTTGTTAGTGTGCTCAAGCGTATAAAGACAAAGGTACTGTGTAAAACCTTTGTTTTTACTTTAGGTTCCTGTCTGTGGTAGTCAGTGCTCGTATAGAGCTAGGTTTGTGTTTTCTGTTTTGTTTATTTGACTTTATTAAAAATCTTAGCGCGCAAGCGCTTTCAAAACCCTCCATCTCTGTGTCTTGGTCAGTACTTTAAAGGGTGAAATGAACCCGAGCCGCAATATATATATATACACTGTGTACAAAACATTAGGAACACCTTCCTAATATTGAGTTGCACCCCCTTTTGCCCTCAGAACAGCCTCAATTGGCCGGGCATGGACTCTACAAGGTGTCGAAAGCGTTCCACAGGGATGCTGGCCCATGTTGACTCCAATGCTTCCCACAGTTGTGTCAAGTTGGCTGGTTGTGGATCTCTACTCCGAATAGCTCGTTCTATCCCATCCCACAGATGCTCTATTTGATTGAGATCTGGTGACTTGGCAGGCCACTGCAGTAAGCTGAATTCACTGTCATGTTTGTGGAACCATTCCTGGACAATCTTAGTCTTGTGGCATGGGGCATTATCCTGCTGAAAAAATCCATTAGCAGATGGATACACACACTGCTGCCATGAAGGGATGCACCTGATTGGCAATGATGTTCAGATGTCCTGTGGCATTCAAACGTTGCTCCACTTTTATCAAGGGGCCCAATGTGTGCCTTGAAAACACACCCCACACCATCACACCACCAGCCTGCAATGTTGACACGTGGCATGATGGATGCATGTATTCATGTGGTTTTCTCCATACCCTAGTCCTCCCATCAGTGTGAAACAGCAGGAACCGGGATTCATCAGACCAGACAATGTTTTTCCAATCCTCCAGTGTCCAGTGTTTTCATTCCTTAGCCCACTGCAACCGCAGTTTCTTGTGTTTTGCTGAAAGAAGTGGAACTCTGTTAGGTCGTCGGCTGCCATACCCCATTCGTGTCAAGGTACGGCGAGTTGTGCATTCTTTTATGGGTCTTTTGGCACTAGTGTTGTACTGGACTGTCAGTTGACTAAATGTAGCCCGTCTGCACAATTCGTGTCATCCTCCTTTAGCGTCTTTCATCATTAAGCCATTTCGACCACTGGTCTGCTGTTGGCTGGATGTCCTTTGGGTGGTGGACCATCCTTTTATTATTATTATTATTTATTTCTTAGCAGACGCCCTTATCCAGGGCGACTTACAATTGTTACAAGATATCACATTATACATTATTTCACATTATACAGATATCACATTATTTTACATACAATTACCCATATATACCATTGGGTTTTTACTGAAGCAATCTAGGTAAAGTACCTTGCTCAAGGGTACAACAGCAGTGTCCCCCACTGGGGATTGAACCCACAACCCTCCGGTCCAGAGTCCAGAGCACACATACAGTACACAATCCATGTCTCAATTGTGTCAAGGCTTATAAATCCTTCTTTAACCTGTCTCCCCTTCATCTACACTGATTGAAGTGGATTTAACAGGTTACATCAATAAGGGATCATAGCTTTCACCTGGATTCACCTCGTCAGTCTATTTCATGGAAAGAGCAGGTGTTCCTAATGTTTTGTACACTCAGGGTATACATATATTTTGTGACAGAGTATGAAAAAGGATAACGTAGTCCTTGCGGGTAGCAGGAGCTCAGATTCGAGCCAGAATTAGAATCCATTGGCTTGAATAAGAATGAGGGACACCTGCCTATGATTAAGTAGGCAAGTATAAAAGCAGGTCTACATTTTTTGTAGGTTGTCTGTCGGCCTCTGTATGAAGCCTGTGTGTAACCTGTGTATTGTTCAGACATGGAAAAATAAGCAAAAGCATTTAGTACTTGTACTGTGTAAATAAGTAAACGGCCTAGCCGTCCGGTTTTATAGTTAGAACTTGCCAAAGTTTAGATAGCGCTCCTTGGAGTTTTGTATTGTTTGTTTTTTTTGTATTGTAAATAAACATACAGGAACCGCCCTGTTTTCCATATATTCTGTGGTCTGGAATACTTATTTTACACTACAAGATAAAGGTCCCGAAAGTGGCAAAGAAATCAAAGGCAAGCAAGCAAAGTGTTCTTATAGTCGAAGTGTTCTCTAAGACGTTAGCCACCAGACACAATATGAATCAATCAATTAATAAATATGTATTACTTGTCATGACACATGTGCATCAACATATGAAATGAACTGAATTAGTAAATGTGACAGAGTAAAGTGATCCCGTCCTGTAATTCGCCCTCCCAGACGCTAGATGGCTGTGGCCTAATCCCGGGTGCCCCACACAAACATGACGTGACGAGGGCAGAAGCTCTGTTTTGAACGGACGCCATCTTTGTGTGGGGCAGTGGTTGGTATGTGCACAGCTTCACCTGTGACGACAGGCGAGTTTAAACACAATCACTATGATTGGTGTGCCGTTAATCAGAGGGTGGGGCTGGGCGCATAAAAGGGGAACCAACCAGAGAGCTCAAGGTTAGTGTGTGGGGACTGAGAGAGAGACAGCAGCGACAACAACAGTGTTTATTTGGATATTCACAGTTTGCTTTTGTTCCAGCAGAGGATTAACTGCTTTTATATTCGTGGACAACACCAAGGACTAAAAGGACTGCCTGGGTAAGACCAACCCGAAGGAGAAGGCTTACAGAGCAGGACGTCGGTGTTTGTTTATTTTCTGTTTCTGTCTTATTTTTGTTTTGAACTGTGTACTACTCACTACGTGAGGTTACTAACTGCTGCAATTGCTGTCTCTATTGTCGAGTCTGTAAGTAATTAAATCTTTCACATTGTTGGATAAACTGAACTCTTGAGCGGACGCTGTTTTGTTCACCATCCTGTCACAGTAAAAGAAAAGCAATAGGCAAGTGTATGTTATTAAACTATAATAATGAAGTAACAGACAAACTTAAGTTAATAAACTAACTGTCAAACTAAATTAACACAGCACACCTACACATGTTAAAAAATGCAGCAGTAATATACAAGACATGCACATTATTTAACAGAATGGTGAAGCAACTCACCAGAACGGGAAACACCAAATTGCTCGATGACTTGTGTCTGATTCAGGTTTTTTTCAAGAGCTCAAACAATTTCCAACTTTTTGTAGCAAGAGAAACAGCAGTGCATTTTGCCATTTTGTAGCAATGAGGTGCACTCGTGGAAATCATAATACAAAACGAGTCAATGATAGGATGGCAGTTCTGGAAAGATTTAATAAACCAATCAGTGTGCACTCTCACGTACAGTTGCTTTTGAATAAACCAGTTATCAGGTTACAAAACAGTACTGTATCCATTGTGAACAAATCACTATCGGTGCTAAGAAGGTGTTCTTTTAAGTGAAGTTCCTATTCCTTTAGCTGGAGTATTTACAATGGGAAGATCTGCTCCACCACAAAGGTGTTCCCTTAGGCAAAGTGTGGAAAAGGGTAAAGTCAATGTGAATTGATTAACCCTTTGCGGTCCATTTATTCAGCGCGTCTCAGACGCGTAAGGTCCAAATTATTTTCAGATGCGCAGTTTATTTTAGACGTGCTGTTTAAAAGTTTTTTTTTTCACAGTAAAACAGTTTTAAAACAGCACTGCATATCAAGAGGACACTCAGTACTGCATCTCCAGCCCCGCCCCACCCCTTGTTCGCTGTATTTTTCACATACCATAGTCGTGCATACCAATAAATCATCTCCTGATCACTCATTTTATCACCAAACTCCTCAATAATGCGATCCAAGTCATTATTTTATTACTATATCTCAAAAAGCTCTGCAAATGTCCGTGACATTCTTTGAGCGCTGGATGCAGAAGCAGCTATCTTGTTTGTTTATGTCTGTGTTATCTATGTGGTGCCGGGGCTATGTGTATTGCTCAGATCCGCCCTTTTTTTAAAAAATGGTTTTTTTTGGTTTTTTTTTTTTTGTTTTTTTCGGCTTCTCTCAGCTCCTATCGGTATCACTCAGCCATTGAATGGTTTTCTCGGCTTTTTTCAGAGAAAAAACGACTAGAGACCTGTGTTTTACGTCTTTTTGATGATGTCGGACCTGGTCCGACATAGGACCGCAAAGGGTTAATAGAGAAAAGTGTAAGGTACTGCATGCAGGCAATAAAAATGTGCATTATAAACATCATATGGGACATACTGAAATTGAAGAAGGAATCTATGAAAGAGACTTAGGAGTTTATGTTGACTAAGAAGCTATAAAAAAGGCCAACAAGATGCTCAGATATATAGTGGAAAGTGTTGAATTTAAATCAAGGGAAGTAATGTTAAAACTTTACAATACATTAGTGAGACCTCATCTAGAACATTGTGTTCAGTTCTGGACACCTCGCTACAAAAAGGATATTGCTGCTCTAGAAAGAGTGCAAAGAAGAGCGACCAGAATTATTCTGGGTTTAGAAGGCATGTCATATGCAGACAGGCTTAAAGAATTGTATCTATTCAGTCTTGAACAAAGATGACTATGCACCAGTCTGATTCAATCATTCAAAATTCTAAAAGGTATAGACAATGTCGACCCAGGGGACTTTTTCAACCTGAAAAAAGAAACAAGGACCAGGGGTCACAAATGGAGATTAGATAAAGGGGCATTCAGAACAGAAAATAGGAAGCACTTTTTTACACAGAAAATTGTGAGGGTCTGGAACCAACTCCCCTGTAATGTTGTTGAAGCTGACACCCTGGGATCCTACAAGAAGCTGCTTGATGAGATTCTGGGATCATTAAGCTACTAACAACCAAACGAGCAAGATGGGCCGAACGGCCTCCTCTAGTTTATAAACTTTATGTCCTTAAGTTCTTATAAATGGCGGTCTTGTAAGTGTGTCCAGCACCACATTGAGCCGCCAGCGAGTGACAAAGGGTCTTAACCTCCGAGCACCCTTCAAAAACTGTCTCACCAGGAAGTGTGCTCCTGGGGAGACCGAGTTAATTTTAATATGGCAAGCCGATATATTTGCCAGGTAATAATAATAATAATAATAATAATATATTTATTTATTTTTATATAGCGCCTTTCATAGTGGACCACCATCACAAAGCGCTTTACAGAGGTAGGCTGTGAACTGTGCATTATATGCAGAGTCACTTACAATAGGACACTGATTTAACATCTCATCTACAGGATGGAGCACAAGGAGGTTAAGTGACTTGCTCAGGGTCACACAGTGCGTCAGTCAGTGGCAGAGGTGGGATTTGAACCAGTGACCTTCTGGTTACAAGCCCTGGAATTTAACCACTGGACCACACTCCCTCCTGAGTCAGCGGGTCATGACGAGCCGGCAACTCCTACGGATGATTGTACAGGCTGTGGCAGTGCCGAGAACCAGGTTCTCCTGGACCACTTTTGGGAATACTAAGCGCACCCGTGCCTGGTCTTGCCTGATCTTCTCCAAGCACAGTGTAAGCAGTGACACCGGTGGAAAAGTACAGAGCAGAGTCTTGGGCCATCTATGGGCCAGCGCGTCTATGCCAAGCGGGTGGCCGCTCTCCATTAGGGAATACCAGTGGGGACAATGGGTGGACTCCTGGGTTGCTAAGAAATCTATCTCCCGAACTTCCGCCAGATGAGGTTCACAACCTCCGGATGAAGTCGCCATTCCAAACTGTGGGGGCCTCGTCTTGAGAGAAGGGCCGCCAGCCAGTTCCTCACCCCTGGCAGGTGAACTGCTCTCACCAAAAGCAGGTGATCGTGAGCCCATAGCAAAAGCTTCTGGACAACATGATTGAGAACGGCAGACCGCTTTGGTAGTTGGATGTAAGGCAACACTATGGTGTTCTCCATGCGGATCAACACATCTCCCTCATATCTCCCAGGAAAAATGCTGCAGGGCCAGATGAACTGGCCTCAACTCCAAAACATTTATGTGGAGACTCTCTGTGACAGGGAGACCCGTCACTGGTTCGTGGAGTGTGTGTGTATGCCTTTGGGACAGCAGCTGCAACGTGCAACAGGTGACGTGTTGCTTAGTGACCAGTTGACCAGTGGGCTCACCATGCACTGGATCGGGAGGACCGGATTGGCTGGGAGGTATGCCTAGGAAAGTTGCGCGAAGCTCAAAAACCGTCTGCGCTACAGCTCTTAGTCCTGCTCCTACCCCCAGAGGGTCGCTTCCTAGCTCCTGGTGTAACAGGGGACGAATGGGGAGAGTCTGAATGTTGTGCTGGTGTCACAGATGCAAAACAGTCCATAGAACAGCGGGCCAGCTTGCTTTCTAGTGTCCTCTTAGAAAAAGAGCAGCTGTCTTTAACTGTTCCCTCTACATGCTCCCTTCTCAGGCAGTGGATGCACCTGTCGTGCTTATTCTCTGCCGGAATGTTTCTCTTGTAAACAGCACAAGGGTGGAAACCCAGGCACGGTGCAAGGTTGAAAAAACAGTTGCAATGTGCATAAGAACAGATAGTAAGCTGATTGGTGCTGAAAACTGTTGTGTACACTGAGTGCGCTGGAATGGGGCACGGGTAACGGTCTTGGTGCCGAACCGCACCAGGTCACTGGTACCGATTCTGGTACCGACCTTGGTACCAATAAAGGTGACTGAGCAAGTCACTGGTACCAGCTCTGGTACTGACCAGATCACTGATACAGGCTCTGGTACTGAGCGGGCAGTGGTATTGACTTTGCTATTTGTTTTCTTTGAGTTTCCACAACAACTGACAGGTAACTTGCAGTGCATTGCATTATCAGGTCCTGTGCCAACCGTGGCACTCGGGATATTTTCCATGGAGCCCACTGCAGAATTGCATTCAAGCAATTGGAATAGTTTTGGCGATACCTTAGTTTTTTCCATAAAATGTAGCCCTGATGTAGTCCATTACTCCATGTTTTAAAGCATGGAAGGAGTCATTAATTCCCCCAGGACACCCTTTGAGATAAGTAGCATCTGTATATACTGAAAGCACTTTTAACTTAAACATCTTATTACACAGATTGTAAAAGTACTCCTTACTTTTCTTGTGGCTTCCCAGTGCAATCAAGTATTTTTCTCCAAAAGAGGACGGCAGGTCCGAACTGGTGATCACCACAGTGTCCGGTCCCATATCATGAAGCAAGTCCATTACCTAGAACACAAAGGAAGAAACAGTCAGAACTCACCATCCACTCTCTGTGTTCACAGGATCTAAAGTGTAAAGGTTCATGTTTGACCTGCTGCAGCCCACAGATTTAATATTGTATTTTATTTATAGTGCTCATGAAAGAACAATGGCACTGGCTAATTCTTCACAGTGCACCCTACCACTGTCATTTTCTGTAACAAGTCCCTTCCCTTTGGTCTGCTATGATGCCTAGTTATTCACTTGATGTCACCCAGCCATGCAATGGTATGAGTGGACCACAACTGTGCCTGCTAAACATGCTTCAGACCATGAAACCACCTCCAGAAGCCTGCACTGTCTGAATGATAAATGTGGGTTTCACAACCTCATGCCACATCCAACTCCCTTCCATCTTTTACAAATAGGATAAAACTTGATCTGTCAAGCCACAGTCTTCTTGCATTGGTTGACACCCCATTTAGGGTAATCCAGGCACTGATGAAGAGTTGTGCACAGGTGACCTGCTACTACTACTAGGGGTCATAAATGGAGATTAGATAAAGGGGCATTCAGAACAGAAAATAGGAGGCACTTTTTTACACAGAGAATTGTGAGGGTCTGGAACCAACTCCCCAGTAATGTTGTTGAAGCTGACACCCTGGGATCCTTCAAGAAGCTGCTTGATGAGATTCTGGGATCAATAAGCTACTAACAACCAAACGAGCAAGATGGGCTGAATGGCCTCCTCTCGTTTGTAAACTTTCTTATGTTCTTATGTTCTTACATGCCACCATGTGTAGCTCCCAGAGCATTGTTCAAGTAAAAACAGGTGTGTTAACAAAAAAGAGTAAGTAAACACAAAAGAGTCTCAGTTTCAGTTATCAGTATACATATACGGATAACTAATGTGCTGTATACCTGCAAAAGTTCATGCAAAACTTTAATCCACTCCCTCCAAGCCCCTTTTGAAATGTTGGTGATTAAAGGAGGAGTTTATTAGATCTGGGTAGAGACACATGCAGGTTGGTGTTCTTTCCAATGAATAAGGATTATTCTATTAACTGTCATAAAGCCAGAGGTGAAGATAATATTTGGTACATATGCTCTGTAGAAGTTGTGCATCAACCTCACCAGACATCTCAGGAGAGAATGGCCCTCATTTACCAACATTTCAGAGAAGGACCAGTTTAAACAGCTTGCCAAAAAGTTTTCGTAGAGACATTTATGGTCGCACTCTTGTCATTTTTCTTCTTAAGGATTAATTAAACTCCTGCTCATTTATTTTCTTCATAAAATGTATCTTTATTAATTTAAAACCGTGATTGTAACAAACAACGCATTTCGACACCAGTGTGTCACATTGAATGTGGTTCACATTGAATGTCAGGTTCACATTGAATGTGAATGGAAGTAGGCTTTACATTTATACCAATTAAATTAATCATTAGTTTAATATCTTATGTCTGTGTCAATTACCAAATTTACTTGATCATGTATCGCCTACAACCATTAATATTAAAACAGAATGCGATTAGCAACAAGTTACCAAATAAATGAACATTTCACATTATCAGTAATCACACCAAAATATTCATTTATGCATTAATCAACTTCAGTTAAATAACAATTATACTTTAAACACTCCTTTACATAAACATATCAGCTGTATTTACTTAACATATAATCCAATTCAATTCTTAACAAATGACAATATATCTAGATTAGAGATAAGAACTGAGATCCAGGGTTTCATTTAACCCATATGGTTCCATCATTTTTAAAGTAAAAATCCAAAAAGACTCTCTTCTCAAAAGCATTTTAATTCTATTACCTCCTCTTTCAGAGATTGTTACTTTTTCAATCGCTATATATTTTAAGCTTGATGCAGAGCCATGATTCAATTTTTTATAATGTCGTGCTATAGCATAATCCATGTTGTTGTTTCGAATTGCAGCTTTATGTTCACCAGTACGTATTTTCAAATTCCTTTTTGTTTGTCCTATATAAGCTAATCCGCACGCACATTTAAGCATATAAATCACGAGTAGTATTGCAATTAATAAATCCTTTAATAGTGTATATTTTACCTGTATGTGGATGATTAAAATGCTTAGTGTTATATGTATTTGAACAATGTGTACATTTACCACATTGGAAATTGCCATATAGAGAGTTTGTTAACCAATTTTCATTAGTTGCTGGTGTTTTATACATAGACGAAACTACAAAATCTTTAACATTTCTCCCCTGTCTAAAACCAAATCTCGGAGTGGAACCTATTAATGATTTAAGTTGAGGATCACATTTCAACACTTCCCAATGTTTCAAAACTATACTTTTAATATCATGAGAAATGTAACTATAGTCGGTGACAAAGGTAAGTCTTTCTTCTGTTGGTTCATTATTAATCTTGATAGCATCTATATATATATATATATATATATATATATATATTAGTCTCCACAGAAATTCACGATAAAATTTCCTAAAATCTGCGATGAGAAAAGACTGTTTTCTGCAAAATTCTGCGGCAATGACTTTTTAATGAAAAACAGTTGTTAATGAGTATAAATAAATAAGAAAAAGTAAGTCACAGTTAGTTAAATACATTTTTTTTAATTAAATTGCATTACTAAAATCTGAAAAAAAAAAAACAGAACAAACATGTTTGCATATTTTATGGAAATCAAAGAAGAAGAAAAAAAAACACAATTCTTAAAAAATAAATTAAATACAGTTATAGTCAAAACATGAGACTATTTAATCACATTAGTAATAATAACATTTGCCTAGCAGAATAGGATTGTAGTGATGCACTGGGACTCAAATTAGCATTGGTACATTTTACAAATGCACTGTTTTACAAATATATACTAGGCTTGGAGCATTTTTGTACAAATGTAACGGGAATTTTTATAAACATTTGTTGTTCACCAAAATGTTGTAATTTAAAAACGTATCCACATCAAGACAGCACATAAAAATAGTTTGGAAATTGTGACAAGCACTTGGAAACAGTGACATGTGACATTGATTTGCTGATAAAAGCTTTTTTGTTTCTTTGACCAAGACCACAATGTGAAAGTGCTACCATCACATACCACGAAACAAAACAGGAAAGTAGCAATTTAAAAAAAAAGAGGATTTTCACAAAAATCTTAAGTCATCCCAAGTAATCGGATAATATTTAACATAGTTCGCCACCCCCTTCCTTTTTGAACATTCATGTTACTACACGATGTACAAAAAACGTGTGTATTTCCATATATAATTAGAATGACATCTTTCAGGACCTGCAACATAGGGAGTACAAGCAAGGTCCTAATTGTTTTTCTCTGACCTTTCACATAGGAGTAACAGAACAACACTTTGCTTTGAACTTGAGACTAAACTATGAAATCCTTTTGTAAAATAATAATAATAATAATAATACCTTATTTCGTTCTTCAGTAGCCACTAATTGTCTATCCATGATCGTTGTCACGGTCTTCTGTCGTTTTAACAGAAGCTGTGACGGTGAGTTATTTGAAATAACAGACTTGCATTTTGCATTTGTGCCCTATCTTTTGCCGTTATATTCGGTGCTAATTTAGATTTGTTTCCAGAGCTCATCGATGGTCTTATGAATCTCTCCATAGCTGAACTAAAGCTCGCACTGAAACCCCGCCACACTTCTCACTATACAAATAGCGTGTATGCGCTCCAGTGACATGTACAGTGATAGCAGGGCGCAAATGTTTGAGTTTTTGTTTTTTTGCAAAAAAATTAATTCTGCGAGAGGAAATTCCGTGATTTTTTCCTTGATCGCGGAATCCTGGAGGGACTAATTTACAGTGCCTATAATAAGTATTCACCCTCCTTGGACGTTTTCATAGTTTGTTGTGTTACAACCTGAAATCTTGATGCATTTAAATGGGATTTTCTTTCAATATACTCAACACTTTGGCGAGATAATTTTTATTGTGAAACAACAGTTAATGAAAAATAAAAAAACTGAAATGTCTTGGTTAGATAAGTATTCACCCCCTGAGTCAATACTTGGTAGAACCACCTTTGGAAGCAATTGCAGCTGCGAGTCTTTTGGGGTAAGTCTCTACCAGGTTTGCACATCTGGATCCTGCAATATTCACCCATTCTTCTTGGCAAAATTGTTCAAGCTCTGTCAAGTTGGATGGGGATCATTGGTGGACAGCAATCGTCAAGTCTTGCCACAGATTCTCAATTGGATTCAAGTCCGGGCTTTGACTGGTCCACTCTAGGATATTACATTTCTTGTTTTTAAGCCACACCAGTGTCGCTTTGGCTGTGTGCTTGGGGTCATTGTCCTGCTGAACGGTGAATCTCCGTCCCAGTCTTAGGTCTTTTGCAGACTGAAGCAGGTTTTCCTCAAGTAATTAGCTCCATCCATTTTGCCCTCTACCCTGACAAGCTTCCCAGTCTCTGCCGATGAAAAGCATCCCCATAGCATGATGCTGCCACCACCATGCTTCACAGTAGGGATGGTGTTACCTGGGTGCTGTGCAGTGTTGGGCTTGCGCCAGACGTAACGTTTGGAATTTAGACCGAAAAGTTCAATTTTTGTCTCGTCTGACCACAAAACCTTTTTCCACATGTCTGCAGTATCGTCTACATGCTTTTTCGCAAACTCCATACGTGCTTTAAGATGAGGCTTTCTGAGTAATGGCTTCTTTCTTGCCACCCGTCCATACAGGCCAGCTTTGTGTAGGGACCGGCTTATTGTTGATGTGTGAACAGACACAGAACTTTGCAGATCTCTCAAGGTCATTGTTGGCTTCAGAGTGACATCCTGAACCAGTTTCTTGCTTGCCTGGCTGCTCAGTTTGGGAGGCCAACCTGATCTGGGTAGTGTCTTGGTGGTATGATGCATCTTCCACTTCTTAATGATAGACTTCACTGTGCTGAAAGGGATAATCAGCACCTTTGAAATGTTCTTGTACCCTTCTCCTGCTCTGTGCCTCTCTACCACTTTATCCCTGACTTGTTTCAAAAGCTCCTTGGTCTTCATGGTTGCTTTGTTGGATCACTATGTGGGTTGCAGCTTTAAAGTCTTTATATACTTGAGGGAAATGATCTACAAGTTAAACCACTTTGAGTACACACAGGCTGAAACCCTTTCACTAATTATATGACCTTTCAAACAAATAATTTGCACCTGAGCTAATTTACAAAGGGGTTGAATACATATGCAACTGAGACTAATCTGTTTTTCTCTGTAAATCTTACTTATTTATATTCTATATGCATTTTTTAACTTTATCAATGTGGAGTAGTTTGTGTAGATTCTACATGCATCGTGGAGTACGCTCAGGTACCAACAAAATGTGAAAACCACTGTGTGTGTATATATATATATATATATATATATATATATATATATATATATATATATATATATATATATATATATATATATATATATGCAATAAGGCCTTGGGCATTGTGCTTCATGAGGCGAATCGGAGTGCCTCCAACCCCCAAGAAGTCTGTCTATTAGACGTATACGGACACTCTGAAGGGCATTATTGCATTTATAATCCTGGTCAAACAGTGTATTAGAAAAAAAAAAAAAAAGCATAAATAATTTGTTGGCCAATTTTTAAATTTCTTTTATTAAATATCCTTATGCCAATAAAGGGACCACAAAAGTAGTCCCATGTATAACTTTGAACTACACACTGAGTAAAATGATTTAATTGAAACTTGCAAAATTAAGTACAGATCAACCTGTTTTATATCACCTTGCTTAATATCATGCCCTGCTTATTATGACGATTTTTCAAAAACCACTTTCCATGCACCATATTTCTTTGAGAAATTACCTCTCTTATTATCATCTCCAAACCCGCTTACTGTCACGTTTTGTGCAGTCTGTCAAATGCTGCGTGGCTGGTCTTTACTAAGTAACCACACAATAGAATTAATTTCCAATGCAACTAATATGACAACCAATAATCATCTCAGCTGATAAACTGACATTTTGTGCAGCATGTCAAATACTGCGTGGGCGGTCTTAACAGGATACAGTTCAGTTACAAAACACCAGTCTTATTCACAAAAAAAAACAAGTGCAACACCTAATTGATAGCTCTCATCAGTCGACAGTTCATGTCTTTTTTAGATAATGACACAAACAGTTTCTTTCCAGTTAATGATACAAAACATACTTGTCCTGTAGTAAACACTATGCATTTGTTTAAATGTAAAGAATGACTAAATGTACAGAAAAAAATAGTTTTCTTTCTTTTTTTCTCGCACTTGAAATGTGTTGTCATAGGCATACGTGAAACCCAGTTTATATCAGGACCCGCTCTATATCACAAATTATGCCTGCATGACATAAAGCGGGTTCATCTGTACTTATTTGTTTTTGAATTGGACATTGCCCTTGAAAAGATCCACCAGGAGGCATAGTTGAGACAGCACTGAATTCATTTTTTTCTCTCGGTGCAAGACGCTGTTTCAGAACAGAGAGATGGGAGTAAAAAAATAATAATTTAATGCCGTCTCAGATTTCATTAATTTTAAAAGGATTGCATCAGAGAGGGGTGTATAATGCGCACAAATGTCAGTTTTTGTTTTTCTGTAGCATTTACAAACCACTAAAAAGACATTACTTGAAGTGACTAAGTCGGGGTGAGTGTGTATATTGACAGATTCCCCAGTTTTGTTTTCATTTAGATAGCGGTTTATTGCAGCTAGGAGACTAAAGTAGCCTGACATGTTATATTCTTCTCCTTGGGCATTTCTTACATTTCCATAGAAATCCCTTAGTACTTTGTTAAGATGTGCATTTTCCACAGTTGAGATATGTATTTCAGTTTGTTTCAGTTTTAGCCAGTCCTGAAAGACAGCATTTACCCACTTTGTAACTTTTTTTTGGTATTGTTCTACATTTTGCTATCTTCCAGTTCATTAAATTGTATTGCTTAGATCCGCCCCTTTTTTTCGGCTTCTCTCAGCTCCTATCGGACTCACTCGGCCATTGAATGGTTTTCTCGGCTTTTTCCAGAGAAAAAAACGACTAGAGACCTGTCTTTTACATCTTTTTGATGATGTCGGACAGGGTCCGACATCGGACCGGAAAGGGAAAACTGTAATGTCGGACCTGGTCCGACATAGGACCGCAAATAGGTTAAAGGGTTAAAAGACCACTTTGGCTAAGAAAACGCTTCGCTTGCTTCCCGAAGCGTGTTCTTAGCCAGAGACTACTGTATATTAGGGCTGCTAGTCTGTGATAAAATCTCACAAGCAACATAAAATACAAAAGAAAAAAGTACAAAAAATATGGGTAAAGAGAACTATGCAAATCGCATCAAATACACCTTTAAATGTACATTATAATCCTGATTTCATATAATACATCTGTGTTTAATATTAGTAATAACTTCAACTAGTGAAGAAAGTGAAGGCGAAACTTGGTACAGAGCAGCTGTGCCAAGACATGGTTACTGACAAGTGTAACCAGCGCTCCAGATAAGTTTTGGGGGATAGGAGGAACTTACCCTCTAATTTTAACACTGAGGCCCAAATTTATAAAGGGGAAAAACCGACCGCAAAAAGCCACGTAATGTGCGTGTTCAGTACGGCCGCACTCATCGTCAAAATAACGACCTATTTTACTAATTAGGTAAAGCAGGCAATTCTGCAATCAACCAATTTAACCCTTTGCGGTCCATTGTCGGACTGGGTCCGACATTGCAATTATTCCTCACAGGTCCTTTGTCGGACTGGGTCCGACATCATTATAGCAACGCAATAAACGGGTGTCTAGTCGTTTTTTCTCCGGAAAAAGCCGAGAAAACCATTCAATTGCCGAGTGGGAGCGACAGGAGCCGAGACAAGTCGAAAAAAAAAAAAAAATAAATAAAAATAAAGGCGTATCTCATGAATAGTCATACATGGTATCAGGTATCAGATAACGGGGGCGGACGTAAGTGAACAAGTTGGCTGACTGAATCAGCGCACAGAAAACACAGACATTTGCAGAGCTTTTTTGAGATGTTATAGTAATAAAATAATGACTTGGATAGCATTATTGAGGAGTTTGGTGATAAAACGAGTGATCCGGAGATGATCGATCGGTATGTACGACTATTATTATTATTATTATTTATTTCTTACATAGGTGAACGCTATAGCAAACGAAAGGGTGGGGCGGGGCTGGAGATGCCTAGTGAGTGCTTTGTTGATATGCAGGGCCATTTAAACCCGTTTGACTGTGAAAAAAAATACTTTTAAACAGCGCGTATAAAATTAACTGCGCGTGTGAAAATTAATTAGACCTGGCGTGCCTGACGCGCAATTAATAAATGGACCGCAAAGGGTTAAATACCCCTCACCGCAATTAGCGGTAGAGAATTACACACCTCTCACAATAAGTAGCGGGTTTGGGGCAACCCTGCATGTGTAGGCTACACATTCCAAAAGAAAATGAATGGCACACAAAGACCTCAGCCTGGTACTAGCCATGGTGATGAGGATGCTCATAAGCGAAAACTGAAATTTACCAATATGGAATTTGAGATTTTGGTACAAGCAGTACTTGAAGATGTGTTACAAGCTCGAAATACATCACCAGGACAAATGAATAAAATATGGAATGTGCGGTGGCTTCTTAATAAACAAATGTACCACTTCAGAGTTTGTAGTAGGTTGCTTATGCATTACAACGCATCATCCAGTTACTGTGCTTCGCATATTAGTTCAACTTCTTATTTCGTATAGAATCATTCCAGGCATATAGACATTTCAAACTTCAGAAACAATAAGTTTTATTTACTTAAATCCATGGCAGTCAAACGGGTGGATAATCCTTCCATTGTTGTACAGCAATATGTTCAGCAACAATACAGCTGCATACTAACAGTCTTCAGTTTAACTACAACTTATATCTTCTTAAAGTCTTATGCAGTTACAATTCTCCTATTTCTTATGCTTGTCTGTATTTCTTAATCTATGTATGATTTTAAAGCATATCTGTATGGTATATATGGTCAAAAAACTGTACTTGCTCTAGCTACAAACTGCATCATCTGTCCCTCTGTCCTTTTTTTTAAACATTTTCTTTCCAGCTCGAATTTAACAATACTGCCTGAACCAGTATTGTTAAATACCAGAATGCCATATTACAAAAAATACATTCTGTAGGCATTACTAAAATAACTAAAATAATGCCTACACTCTAGAAGTAAAGGCTCTTGTTAGAACCTTGCTTTGCCACTGTGGGGAGACCTTTTCAGGTGCTTCTAAGAAACTTTTTTGCATGGATTCTATATTCTCTACTTGCAGAATTTCTGTTTTGTCATGTAAGCTATGAAACATGTATTGAAAATTGGAGTTTGCAAAAGAGTACAGTACTGGTATTATAAACCCTAATTTACAAACTGACTTGATCAGAAGGGTTAAAAAATGAGCTCTTTGCAAAATGTTATTAAATGTTTCTTTGTTCTTGAAAACGACGTCTCCTTCTTGCTGCAGACAAGTCTCCCACATCACCTTGCCTTTTATATAGCCTACTGCCTGACTGCGGCAAATTAACACCTGCTTTTCAGAGTTCTTAAAATAATCAAGCAAATACGAGGCCCGCAATTACCGGCAGCTTTAATAAATTTGACGGAATATTTAACAGACCTCATTTGCAAAATCCCAATTTTAGCGGTTTCGTTCAGAAATGCCCCAGAATTACATATGCATATACAGAATTACATATGCATCAAGGGCTAAAGTGCACAGAGACCAATCACATATTAATTGCGTGTTTATGCCATTGCGTGTGTTTTATAAATCCCATCCAAGAATTCAGAACCCTCAGCAGTCGTTTCACGGTCGTAAAACATGTGCAATCCTTTTATAAATCTGGGACTGAGAGAGTAAAATGTATTTTCAGAGGGTAAAATGCAACATTACCTTGAAGTCATGAGTAAATACTTGCGACGGGGTGCGTTGGCAAGGAGACTCAGAGTCCAGAAACGCTGCAGTTAAGCGCTTACATGCATTTATTTACATTTACAACACATCAAAACAACACTAAAAAGCAACAAACTGCACATTAGCCCGCACCGTCTTTTCACCATCACAAAACTCTACCCTAACACCCGTGATCACCCTACTGTGGCTGGAGCTTTAATTAATTATGTAATTACATGGATTAGGGAGTGGTTAACAGGTAGAAAACAGAAAGTCCTGATTAGAGGAGAAACCTCAAAATGGAGTGAGGTAACCAGTGGTGTACCACAGGGATCAGTATTAGGTCCTCTGCTATTCCTAATCTACATTAATGATTTAGATTCTGGTATAGTAAGCAAACTCGTTAAATTTGCAGACGACACAAAAATAGGAGGAGTGGCAAACACTGTTGCAGCAGCAAAGGTCATTCAAAACGATCTAGACAGCATTCAGAACTGGGCAGACACATGGTAAGTGACATTTAATAGAGAAAAGTGTAAAGTACTGCACGCAGGCAATAAAAATGTGCATTATAAATATCATATGGGAGAGAGTGAAATTGAAGAAGGAATCTATGAAAAAGACCTAGGAGTTTATGTTGACTCAGAAATATCTTCATCTAGACAATGTGGGGAAGCTATAAAAAAGGCCAACAAGATGCTCGGATATATTGTGAGAAGTGTTGAATTTAAATAAATGGAAGTAATGTTACAACTTTACAATGCATTAGTAAGACCTCACCTAGAATATTGTGTTCAGTTCTGGTCACCTCGTTACAAAAAGGATATTGCTGCTCTAGAAAGAGTGCAAAGAAGAGCAACCAGAATTATCCTGGGTTTAAAAGGCATGTCGTATACAGACAGGCTAAAAGAATTGAATCTATTCAGTCTTGAACAAAGAAGACTACACGGTGATCTGATTCAAGCATTCAAAATTATAAAAGGTATTGACAATGTCAACCCAGGGGACTTTTTCGACCTGAAAAAAGAAACAAGGACCAGGGATCACAAATGGAGATTACAAAAAGGGGCATTCAGAACAGAAAATATGAGGCACTTTTTTACACAGAGAATTGTGAGGGTCTGGAACCAACTCCCTGTTGAAGCTAACACCCTGGGATCCTTCAAGAAGCTGCTTGATGAGATTCTGGGATCAATAAGCTGCTAACAACCAAACGAGCAAGATGGGCCGAATGGCTTCCTCTCGTTTGTAAACTTTCTTATGTTCTTATGAGTCAGCCAAGAATCTGAAACTGGGGAGGAAATTCACATTTCAGCAGGACAATGACCCGAAGCACGAAGCCAAAGCCACACTGGAGTGGTTGAACAAGAAGAGAATTAATGTTCTTGAGTGGCCCAGTCAAAGTCCTGGCTTGAATCCAATTGAAAATTTATGGCGAGACTTGAAGATTGCAGTCCATCGATGATCCCCAACAAACTTATCAGAACTGGAGCAATTTTCCCGTGAAGAATGGGCAAAAAAGTCACCATCCTACTGTGCAAAGCTAGTAGAGACCTATCCAAAAAGACTCATAGCAGTAATTGCTACAAAAGGTGCTTCTACCAAGTACTGACTTAAGGGGCTGAATACTTATGCAACTAGTAAATTTCATATTTACATTTTTTTTTTTTTTTTTTACATCAGCAAGTTTTGCTGATATTTAACCTTCTCCTCATATAAGTGTTCCATTTAACCACTACAGCTTTGAATAAAAAAAATAAAATAATCAAAAGTATTTAGACTTTTTTTCATATTACAATATGAAAATAAAAATACTTATCTACAAATCAAGTGCAGATCTGGACCAATCCAAGGGAGTTGCTGTTTCCCACCTTCTGTGGTTTTCTACAGATAGATTTTTTTTTTTCTATGTTTAATTCCCGGGACAAGGCACCCCAGTTTGGAAAGGAGCAGACAAATATATTTTTTAGCGCTGGTACAAACTTCTGTTTTATATATATATATATTATATTATATATAATTTTATTTTAACTCCAGCCAGAGTTATTAGCAGCCTGTAGGAGAGCACATTAAGCTACTTGATCCCTGGAAGGGGCAGCAGAAGCTGCAGGCTTCAAGCGGGGCACAAGGCCGCTGCAGGATCTGAAAGGAAAATGATGCCAGTACCTGTGTCTGCAGTCCTCTTATGCTCTCAGGGACGAGCATGGCAGAAAACGTTAGGTTATTATCATAACCCTGGTTCTCTGAAATATAAATATTAACCATCACTAATGGGTTATTCCCCTTTAAGAACCCAAGAACTGAAAAGCATTATGCCAACAAACTCTCGCGAGAGTGCATGACGCAATGTGAGTTGCCCCGACAAAAGCACATTGCAGCCATTTGCAAATTCTCTTTTTACTTTTGAGTCTCGCGGCTCCATGGCGACCCGCGAAGATTGATGGTTAATATTTCTATTTCAGAGAACCAGGGTTATGATAATAACCTAACGTTCTCTTTCAAGCACGAAATATTAACCATCACTAATGGGTAAGTATACCCAATCTGTCGTGAGGACAGGCGCAAGACTCTTATGAGCTAACCGCGCTAGCAGTCCAAGGTGACAAGTTACTCACCGATCAATCTGTAGTTGAGGGGACGACCACCGTGGCAGCCCTCAACACTCTTGATCAAAACCAGGACACAGCGGATCCACGATGTTCATCCTGTAGAACCTCGTGAACGTGTGGGGGGTCGCCCACACCGCTGCATTGCATATGTCCATGACAGATGCACCCTGGAACATTGCCCAAGAAGTGGCCTGCCCTCTAGTGGAATGGCCAGTGATCTTCTCAGGCAGGGGCAACTTTGCAAGTTGATACGCAATCTTCACGGTCTCCGTTAGCCACTTAGACAGGTGCTGTTTAGACAGAGCCTGACCTTGGGATTGAGAACCGTAGCAAACAAAGAGTTGCTCCGACTGGCGCCAACTTCTTGTCCTCTCCACATAATACGCCAGTGCTCTGACAGGGCATAGCGTGTGGAGCATTCTGTCTCTGTCGGACTGAAAAGGAGGAGGGTGAAAAGCCTCCAACTCCACCGACTGATTGACATGGAAAGCCGAAATAGTCTTCGCAAAACGCAGGGTTGGTCCGGTGTCACCCGTGACCTTTCGCAAAAATATAAACAGGCTTTTGCGACGGAAAGTGCCTGCAGCTCACTTACTCGCTTAGCAGAAGTGACTGCCACCAAAAAAGCTGTCTTAAAAGACAAAAGCTTTAGCTCTGCGGAATGCATGGGCTCAAAAGGAGGTTTCGTTAGTGCATTCAGCACGACATTCAACTGCCAGTGAGGAACAACGTCCTTCCTTGGAGGACGGAGTCTCCTAGCCCCCTTCAAAAACTGTCCCGCCAGGAAATGTGCTCCTGGGGAGACTGAGTCTATCTTCACATGGCAAGCTGAAATAGCTGCCAGGTAGACCTTTAGGGTAGAAGGGCTCTTCCCATCGTCCAGCAGGTCTTGCAAAAACTGCAAGATCACTGCCATTGGACACATTGTGGGATCCTCTCCCTTCGACAGACACCATGTCTGAAAAACGCCCACTTGTAGCCATACTGGGAAGCAGTGGAGGCAGCCCTAGCGTTCTGTGGGGTGTCAATGGCCCTATTAGACAAACCCAGGCGGCTCAAATGGAGCCGCTCAGGGGCCAAACCCAGAGCTGTAGGCTCAATGGGTCGTGATGCCACAGAGCACCCTGTGCCTGGCTGAGCAGGTCGCGGCGACTGGGCAACTGCCAAGGCTGTCCGCACAGGAGCTGTATCAGTGAGGCAAACCAGGCTCTCTTGGGCCAGTGAGGTGCTACTAGTAGGACCGTGGCCCTGTCCTGTCTGATCTTCTCCAGACACAGAGGTAGCAAAGCTATCGGGCGGAAACGCATACAGTGGGGCGCTGGCCATTGGTGAGCCAATGCGTCGACCCCCAGACACCCTTCGTCTCTCATTATGGAGAACCACAGGGTGCAATGCGTCGACTCCTGGGAGGCAAAAAGGTTGATCTCCGCTCTCCCAAACCAACCTCGGGATGGAGTCTCCAATCTGCGTCGCCCGGAACCTGCCTCGAGAGGAGGTCTGCGGCAATGTTCACCACTCCAGGTAGGTGTACCGCTCGGAGTGAGAGGAGATGGTGTGTGCCCAGACCAGAAGCCTGTTGACCACCTTGTTGAGACTGGGTGATCTTGTACCACCCTGGTGGTTGATGTAAGCCACCACTGTCGTGTCGTCCGTCCGGACAAGCACGTGTCTCCCCTGATTTCCTCTAGAAAGAACTGAAGAGTGAGAAACACTGCTTGCAGTTCTAGAAGATTTATGTGTCGGCCCAGCCACGGAGGCCGCCAAACCCCTTGTGCACCCGACCGCTCCACACCCCACCCCAACCATGGTTGGGCGCCGGTGGTAACGACTTCTCTTCTTGTGACCGCTCCCAGCCTGGCGCCAGGCGTAGGTGGGCGGTTGTTTCCACCAAGAGAGAGTTCGGAGACAATATCTGGACACTGTCACCAAGCGGTTGCGGTTCAGCATTGGGTGAGGACCATCCTGTTGAACCAGGCCTGAAGGGGCCGATATGCAGGAGGCCCAGGGGAAGGGATTGAGAAGCTGCTGCCATCAGGCCCAGAAGTTTCTGGAATGTCACCACTGGTAAAGCTCTGCCTAACTGGAATAGGCAGGCTGATATGCTTGACACCCTGTCATCCGACAGCACTGCTGTCATGGATCGGGCGTCCAGACTCAAACCCAAGTAGCGCGCTACTTGAGCTGGCGTCAGTTGACTTTTCGCATGATTCACCTTCAGACCTAGTCTGGATAGGTGATCGGTGACAAGTTCCGTGTGTTGCAGCGCCTGACCTGGTGACTCCGCACAAATGAGCCAGTCGTCCAGGTAGTTTAGAACTCTGATACCGTTGAGTCTCAGAGTGGCCAGGATAGCGTCCATGCATTTCGTGAAAACGCGTGGCACTAGGGATAGGCCGAACGGCAGTACACGGAACTCGTAGCCTTTCCCTTGAAAGGCGAACCGAAGATACTTCTGGTGCCCTGGTTTTATGGGAATGTGGAAGTAGGCGTCCTGCAAGTCCACTGTCGTGAACCAGTCGCCCGGCCTGATGGACTGCGACAGCTGTCGCAAGGTCAACATCTTGAACCGCCTGCGGCTCAGATACAGGTTGACCTGTCTGAGATCGAGGATCGGTCTGAGGCCGCCGTCCCGTTTGGGCACCAGAAAGTATTTGGAGTAGAACCCCCCGACCATGTCGGAGGGTGGTAAGATGCGAATAGCCTGCTTTTGCAGGAGGGTCTTTAGCTCCTGAGCCAGTGAGTCGTTGACACAGGGGTCCCTGACCAGCGTATGGACCACCCCAGGGGGGTGGTCCATGGCTGAATTGTAAGGAGGAGTACCCCCGACGTATAGTGGTGAGCACCCACGAATCACGGGTGCACTGGCCCCAGTACTCCAGATGGGCTTTGGAGAAGGGGCCCTGGGCCTGTGGCAGCAAATTCCTAGGGCTGCTGCTTTGGTTTAGGCGCCTGCGGTCTCTTATCAGACGCATTGCGCTGGAACCGCCTTTGCCTACCGCATCCCCGGCTTGACCTATCAGTGACCGCTGGAGAGCCCCGTGGACCGCCCTGAGGCTGCCACTGTGGCCGAGGCGGTGGCCTCTGATACCACTGCTTCTTAGGCGGTGATGCCGGCTTAGGGGCAAGGTCACTAAATGCCTTTGTCGCTTCCCTTGCCGCTTTGGACAGAAGCAACAAATCGTCCACTGCAGGGCCGAATGTATGCCCTGGCGTGATGGGCGCGTCCAGCAGAGCAGCCTTGTTATTCTCCGTCAGCCTGGCTTGAGAGAGCCACAGCTGACGGCGCGCAGCCACCAATGCTGCCATACTGCGCCCTGTTGCTTGACTCAGAAGCTGTGCTAGTCGTAGCAACATTCGGGAGATCAGCCGCAGCTCCTCTGTCTGATCGAGGGTCAGTCCCCCCTCAGCAGCGGAGCCCCAAATGTGGCTCTGGTAAGCCACCAAACAGGTATTGTAGTTGCCCAATCGGGCAACAAAGGCATTAGCGGAGTAAGCCTTCTTTAGAAGGACCTCCGTGACCCGACATTGCTTGTTTGGGCAAGCTGCATCTTTGGACAGCAGCGCAAGGTTCGCTGGTTACGCCAAAGCTGGAATAGTGGACCCGACAGGGGGAAACTGGACCAGACCCCTTTTATCCCCCTCGTGAACCCTATAGGTCGTACCTGACCTAGGGACCGCAGGGGCTGTGGCCGGGTGCTGCCACGATGAGGTCAGTTCCTGCCAAAAATCCGGGTGGATGGGGGGGCCTCAGAGGGTAGCTCCTTACGCTCGTCATAAACAGAGCACCTCTCAACTGTCGCACTCGGCCATGGCACCCTAAGTGCGTCATTGGCTCGACGCATCAGGGGTATGAGCTCCCTAGGCAAGGGAATCAGAGGCAGCGAGTCCAACGCTGGATCCTCTGAAAAGAACACCTCACGCTCCTCAGCTCCTTCTGAAGCGAGGACAGAGACAGCGTCCTCCATTTCCCCCCCCACCAACTCAACCTCTGCCAGTTCCGGTGGCGGAGGGGGGGAGAGAGAAGACGCTTGTGAAGGTGGAGCAACAGGCGCTCGCATCACAACAGGTGCTTGCACCACAGCAGGTGCCTGCACTGGCAGAGACCGCACCTGCAACAACTGGGTCAGAGTTGACTGCTGTTGCTGGAACATCTCACACATATACCGCCAGTGGTCCGATGATCGGGACCTGTGCCTCCTTTTCTTACCCCTTGGGGAAGGAGAAGCAGGAGAGGAAGAGGATGAGGAGGAAGAGGGACTCCTCCTCCTGTGCTTCCTGGACTCCTTGGAATTCCGTGCCCTGGCACCGTGCTCAGCGGAGCTAGGCCTCTGGCTAAGCTCCCTGGAATGGCTGGAATGGCGCTCCGTGGAGCAGTGCTCTCCAGAACTGCGCTCCCTAGAGCGCCCCCTACTACTACCAGCTGCCTCTGCAGGAGGTAACTGCGCCGGGGTAATGGAGACATCACTGGACTGGCGCATAAGCCTGGACCGTAGTGATCGCTTGCTGAAAACAGCGCACTGCGCACTGCACACAAAAGGCAGGGTCTGCCAGAGCTCGCTCTGCGTGTTCCTGACCTAAGCAGCGACACATCTTTCGTGGCCATCAGCCACTGGCAGCTTGGCGCCACAGTCAATACAACCGTGAAACATAGTAGTGTAGGTACCAACAGGCTTAGTAAACTAGTGTGGGTACCCAATGTAAAGTACACCCAACAGTTAGCTTGGTACCGAACCTGGTACTGGCGTTTGTTCTAGGTACTGAGGGAGTTGGTACCAACAGACTTAGTAAAGCTAGTCTGGGTACCAATAAAAGCCTGGTACCGAACGTCAGTTCTGGGTACCGTTGGTATCAACAGACCTGGTATGAACCAGTCTGGGTACCAAATACAAATACCTACCGGCGGGTACCGGCGTATGCTAATGCGGTAACGTCCATACCGAAGCGTATGCAAACGCGGTAGCGTCCGTACCGAGCGTATGCAAATGCGGTACCGAAGCGTATGCAAACGCGGTAGCGTCAGTACCGAGCGTATGAAAACGCGGTACTGAGACGCGGTACTGTGTCTCAATAGAGAATTAATAAGTCAAAGGCTGCGTCAACTCTGGTACCGAGGTACAAAGAAGAAAAAAACGCAAACCTATGCCAATGCACAACAGCAGCAGCCAGCAATCCTACAAAAGCAGGAGATCTCACAGATGCACGCCAGCTAACCGTACAGTGAAGAAGACTGTGTAACAGTACTATACTTCAAAGGTTGCGTCAGCTCTGGTACCAAGGTACAAGAAGAGAAAACGCTAACCTTGTGCTAATGCACAACAGCAGCCAGCAATCCTACAAAAAAGCAGGAGATCTCACGAAGAGATGCACGCTAGCTAACTGTACAGTCAAGAAGACTGTGTAACAGTGGAATGAGCAGCACGAATACTACACTCAATTACAGGTTATTCTCAAGCCTGAAAATAACCTCTGTACTACAGACGTAATACAGTGTCCTGTGAGCCCACAGAACTGAATCCCGTTTTCTGTAAGAAAAAACAAGGGAAGGGGTATACAGTAATGTAAACAACACTGAATACACAAAATAATATATATATATATATTTTTTTTTTTTTTTTGGAACAGAGCCCTGTCCAGATAAGAGTTATCTGCCGTAATAGTGAACTAGACCCGGGGGAGGGCGAACGCAAGTCGCAGGCTCCGGCTGGCGCACTGCCAGGTCGGGCTGACTAGATCAAAATCTCGGCAATAATATAATATTTTAAACAACGGTAGCGACCGTGAGTAAAAACACTGTTAGAGACAGAATACTGCAAAAACAAGTTAAACAAGGCAATACTACTAAGTAATAAGAAATACTTAGCTCAGATGCTTTCACTCTTAGTGAAAAAGGAAAAAGAGAATTTGCAAATGGCTGCAATGTGCTTTTGTCGGGGCAACTCACATTGCGTCATGCACTCTCGCGAGAGTTTGTTGGCATAATGCTTTTCAGTTCTTGGGTTCTTAAAGGGGAATAACCCATTAGTGATGGTTAATATTTCGTACTTGAAAGAGAAATGTATTTACTTTTCTTCCCTAATGAAAAGAATAGAAAAGAAAGATCACGGAAACCTGGCTGTTTCCAGCGATGCACAAGGCCGAAGGCTAAAGGCACAGAAAACACGCAAAAAAGTGAATGTTTTTCCAAAAGGAAGAGAAGTAGAAAAAAATCGACGTATCTAACAAAACAACCGACGGTCAGATGCTGTGCTCCTTCTCAGACAAGGCTTAAGAGAAAATGGTGCTGACCCCTTCTGCTCGCGGCACTTTATTCCCTTTGGGGCGGGGTCTCCGTGTCTAATACAGAGGGGGCTCTATCGAACAGCTTTGACATAGGGCTCAAGTAAATCAGGCTACACAGAAGTATATCCCAGTCGGTAATGGAATAACATTTCATACTTGAAAGGGAACATTAGATATTGCTTTTGATAAGTTTTGGTTGTATTTTTTTAAGAAAGTGTTGATGAAAGCTCTCCTTTGTGGTAGTGGACCACAATGGGAGTTATGCGTCCCGAGCCGAAGGCAAGGACACTTACGAAAGTCAAGGTCCACTATCACATGGTGGAGCTTTCAGCAAGAGGGCATTATCACTATTGGAAAACAATTTTTCTCAATTTTTTCTTTAACCCTTAGCTGTCCATTTATTTTGGCTTCTCTCGGCTCCTATCGGTCTCACTTGGCCAATGAATGGTTTTCTCACCTTTTTCAGGAGAAAATACGACTAGAGACCTATCTTTTACGTCTTTTTGATGATGTCGGACAGGGTCCAACATTGGACCGGAAAGGGAAAATTGCAATGATGGACCAGGTCCGACATAGGACCGCAAAGGGTTAAATTAAACATTTTAAAACCTAGATTTACCTTGAACTTGGAATGATTTGTTGGGAACTTCTGCTGAGAAAAACAGTCCGGGAAATTTTTATTTAAACAAAACAAGGATGCCACATATATTGAGAGATAAATCAAATAACTTTTTATTTGTCAGAATTGCTTATAGTTTATCTGGACACTGCCAGATAACTGAATGGAGCAATATTACTGAACTGTCCATGTCTCGGTTTGTTGTTGTTGAAAGATAACTGAGCTTCAGTCGAGCTGGATTGGCTGATGCAGCAGTGTTAGGTACAGGACAGGTTGCTTCCGTAGTTGCACAGTATTGATTGGCTGGTTTTGAGGCACAGCACTGATTGGATGATTCAGTGGATAATAAAATACATTTGGACCAATTGTACCTTTGTTTATAATGTGATGTCCAATAGAAATGAATTAAGATTTCAGTATGGCAAGTCAAAATGAAAAAGCTGATATTTGCGTGGACTGGTTTTGAATTTGATTCACAGCTAATGCTCTGATGTCGCAGCAGACATCCACCGTCTGATAGAAGCCTGCCAGAACTAGAAGCCGATTGACTGATGCTACTGAATCGCTTTCTAATATCTTTTAGATACACATTTTCATTTGATATGTCTGGGTTTCTAGAGCTTCACTCACACACAGCTATCCTAACTGCTAGCCCGACATGAGTCTAGCAGCATTTCTATTGTTTCACATACCTCAAGTGCTTCTTTCTCTATACTGATTTTCTTCCCGGTGAGTAACCTAGAAAAAAAAAGAAAAATAGAGAACATGAAATATTCATACTAAATGTACAATTATGGTGGCCCTAAAATGTGAGAATTAAATTTACGTGTTTCTCTCTTTGACTGCATGTTTTTTTCACTTCAGTGCAACACTAGGTAATACTAAAGTCACCTTAAGGCAACAAGGAGCAACTTCTTGACCTGGCTCCAGTTGTGTACAGTGTTGTGACATTGTCAAGAGCAGATATTGGGGGTTGCTCCAGTTGTGTACAGTGTTGTGACATTGTCAAGAGCAGATATTGGGGGTTGCTCCAGTTGATGTCATGTTAAAGACACACAGTGGTGAATTGCAGGAAGGAAACAGTGTGAGACACTCCAAATGACCAGGTTTGCCATAGTTGCCCCGCTATATTACAGTAGCACCCATCATATCCAATTTAATTGGTTCCAGGGGTCCATCGGATATGTGAAAATATAATATTTCAGAGGGAGTCGTTATACTACATTGTAGCTGCTTTAGTAATGTCGGGGCATTATAAACGAACAAATGTCAGACACATCAGTGTGTCTTAACCCCTTCAGTGCTAGGAGTGTACGTCCTAAAAATACACTCTTAAAGTGCTAGGGGAATGTACATTGTATGTCCTCCCATATATCGCACTCGTCTTACAGGCTGTGAATAACCGATCGCTTCAAAAATGTTACGCCGTGTACGGGAGGGTTTAATCTCTCTAAATATGTGAATGATGCATCGGTCACATCATTTAAACAGTGGTTGACTGACGTCTAAATTAGCCTATAGGATTTATC
Source organism: Huso huso (assembly GCA_036884735.1). Classification (NCBI taxonomy): domain Eukaryota; kingdom Metazoa; phylum Chordata; class Actinopteri; order Acipenseriformes; family Acipenseridae; genus Huso; species Huso huso. Next base: position 35,653,481 of record CM072670.1, read on the forward strand.
CATGTCGTTTAGTCTGGAATACAGAAAGTCAAGTCAGTGCGGGCTCCCGAGTGGCGCATCCAGTAAAAGCACTCGCTAGAGTGCAGGATGCGCTCTATAGCCTGGACGTAGCCGGTTCAAGTCCAGGCTATTCCACAGCCGACCGTGGAGCGTCGTCTGGGGGGAGGGAGGGTTAGGTCGGCCAGGGTGTTCTCGGCTCACCGCGCACCAGCGACCCCTGTAGTCTGGCCGGGTGCCTGCGGGCTTGCCTGTAAGCTGCCCAGAGCTGCGTTGTCCTCCGACGCTGTAGCTCTGAGGCGGCTGCACAGTGAGTCTGCAGAGTGTAAAGCAGCGGGCGGCTGACGGCACACTCTTCGGAGGACAGCGTGTGTTCATCTTCGCCCCTCCCGAGTCAGCGCAGGGGTGGTAGCGGTGAGCTGAGCCTAAAATAATTGGGCATTTCAAATTGGGGAGAAAATTATAAAAACTAATTGGCAACGACTATATTAAAAAAAAAAAAAAAAAAAGAAAGTCAAGTCAGCAAACTAACGTCTGTATTATATTTCAGATCGTGCTTTGATCTGAGCAACTTGTGACGGCTACAACATTTAGCAGACCCAAGGAGCTAGATTTTCAGAACGAATGGATCGCTATTGATTGCTGCAGGCCGTAGCTTCGCCCCTTTCCTAAATGACCGACTTCCACCTACCCTAAGAAATAAATTGTCGTGCCATTTAGTTAAGGGTCCTCTGTTCCTTTTACACAGTGCCCTCACAGGTCGAGAGGGAGATCTAACACCAAGAATCATTCAATCTCTGTCACACTGGCCTATAAGATTTCTCCATTTTGTTTTGTCTGGAATTAAATTAACTGTCTGGAAACTGTAGCTAACCGGTCATCACTCTCTGTGTCATGGTGTGAGCTGAGCGGATCGAGATTGCTACAACGTTGAAGGAAATATATATATATATATATATATTGAAAAATGAATTGATTATTCAACAGTTCTTTTTAGAACTAATTAATTAATTTATTTAACCAGGATAGAACCCTTGAGCTATGCATCTCAATATCAAGACAAGAGAAGGCAGCAAGAAACAACATAAGATTATAAAAATCATAAAATCAATAGCAAAAAGGGACAAATCATTCAAACAGGACAATAAATCAATTAAAACAAATAGATCTGTACTAATTTCTGTACTTTGTACAGCTATTTTTGAGTGTTCTTTTTTAGCTGTTCTGTGTGTGTGAAATACTTGTGCTATAATATTATTGATTATATATTTGCCAACACTATCCCAGTTAATTCCAGAACTTTGGTAGCTCTGTCAAATACATTTACTACTCTACATTTAATTCCTTATATCACTTATTATAATACATTTATCTCATGTTTTATTAGTGAAATAATTGTGAAATAATTTTGTTATATAGTTGCCAACACTATCCCAGTACATTTTAGAATTGTTGTAGCCGTCAGATAAATGTACAACTGTACATTAAAATTCCCCCAATTTAAATCTTCCAAACCACACTCTGAGATCACAAGTGGGGCTTAATGTAACTTTAAAATTACTACTGTATTATTATGTGTATACTGTTATTAAAATGGTCTGATTGTGGCAGTTGTATGTGTGACATGCTATACAAATGTATTGTAGTTTGTTCTTTTTTTCTGCTATGTATTGTACAGTGCTTTGCGATACTTCTATATAAAAAGCACTATATAAATGCAATAAATAAATAAATAAACTTCAGCCACTTATAGACAACCTGAGTAAGAAATGTGCCGAAGAGTACTCCCCTACTCAGCAACTCTCGGTGGATGAGTCTCTCATGCTTTATAAAGGCTGTTTAATCTTCAAGCAGTACATTCCATCAAAGCAGGCATGGTATGGAATAAAACTGTACAAGTGCCACCACAGGGTACACACTGAGATTCAGGGTGTACTCAGGGACTGACACCCATCTCCAGCTGTCCTCCCACCCTGAATATCAATTAACAAATTGTATGGGACCTTATGTACTCCTTCTTTAACATGGGTCAAAAACTGGCTTGCTTCAAGAAATTAGGGCTGCACATGACTCAGATGGCATTATATAATTCCTATGTGGTGTTACTAGGCATCCACACAAGACCATGTTATGCCATTCCTGGAGTTCATGACCAGTCATTGGAGCACTAGTGTTCCAGGATAACAAGGCACCAAATATGCAGGTAGAAAGCATCTTGAGGCTCACAGAGAATAATGCAAGATCTGCTCAAAGAAAAGCATACGCAGAGACAGCCGCTACTGTTGACTGAAGTTCCCCTCAAACCCAAGTCTTGTGTATTGGACATAGGCCTCTAAAGTACACATATCTCTCTATATTTGAAGTACATGTATGCATCATTTGGGGCACAATTGTGAGACTAAATGTGAACTTTTGTCAGTTACCACTTTTCATTTTTAAATATTTTTGCCTAATTTGAGAGGGGGTTATGGGTAACAGACTTTGGGGGGTACCCTTCCCTGAATTGTATAATTTATGGGTTATGAAAATATATGGTTGTTCATGTATCTAGCTTTTGTAGCACAACATTGAGAGTAAATATGAAGTTTATGATTTTTTTTTGTATGATCAATAAATATTTGGTCCTTTAGAGCAAGAACAGCTTTGAAAAAGTATGAAATGTTTTCGTTTTTGAAAATAACTTTTTGTAAAGTGCACAAAATGTGATAGTTATCTTGCCAATTTGAAGTTTTCAACTTAGAATATGCCTTATAATGTGAGGTGAAAATCCTTAATTTTGAAAATGAAAATTGGGCATGCTATACTCTATGCATTACAAGAGGGGGAAAGTTCAAGAGGGGTTAGAGTCCGGTACCATTGTAATCCACACAACCCACAGTTTCAGAATTATATACAGTGCCGTGAAAAAGTATTTGCCCCTGTCTGATTTTCTGCACATTTTTTTACATTGTATTTGGTCAGATTTTTTTGTGGGTTGTAGTCGTATATAGAGGGAGTCTGAGAGAAAAAAATGACATGAAAGTTTGGTGCTTTTTTCATTTGTTTGGTATGCAAGGTAATCAAACATGCAATCTTCAGGTGTGAAAAAGTAATTGCCCCCCTCCTAGTTAACTCAACCCAATTAAAGGGATAATTAGGATCAGCTGTTTGAGTACTTTGGTTAACAACCAGGCCTGATTTGGGCCAGCCCTGCCCAATATAAATCTGACTAACTTTGGCCCTTACCATCAGAGTGAAGTTGTCAGCACACAGGTTCTAGAGGCACATCATGCCACAAACAAAAGAAATTCCTGAAGACCTCCGGAAAATAGTTGTTGATGCCTATCAGTCTGGAAAGGGTTACAAAGCCATTTCTAAGGCTCTGGGGCTCCACCGAACCACAGTCAGAGCCATATTGTCCAAATGGAGAAAGTTTGGGACAGTAGTGAATCTTCCCAGGAGTGGCCGTCCTGCCAAAATCTCTCCAAGAGCAAGGCGTAAAATCGTCCAGGAAGTCACAAAGAACCCTAGAACAACATCCAGGGATCTGCAAGCCTCTCTCGCTTCGGCTAAGGTCAGTGTTCATGACTCAACCATCAGAAAGACACTGGGCAAAAATGGGATTCATGGCAGAGTAGCAAGGCGGAAACCATTGCTCACTAAGAAGAACATGAATGCTCGTCTCAAGTTTGCCAAAAAGCACCTTGATGATCCTCAAGAGTCCTGGAACAATGTTCTATGGACAGATGAGACAAAAGTGGAACTTTTTGGCCGACATGGCCCGTTATGTCTGGCGAAAACCAAACACTGCATTCCACAGTAAGAACCTCATACCAACGGTCAAGCATGGTGGTGGTAGTGTCATGGTTTGGGGATGCTTTGCTGCATCAGGACCTGGACACCTTGCCATCATTGAAGGAACCATGAATTCTGCTTTGTGTCAGAGAATTCTACAGGAGAATGTCAGCTCATCCGTCCGTGAGCTGAAGCTGAAGCGCAGCTGGGTCATGCAGCAAGACAATAATCACACAAGCAAGTCTACATCAGAATGGATGAAGAACAAGAAATTTAAAGTTCTGGAATGGCCTAGTCAAAGTCCAGACCTAAACCCCGTTGAGATGTTGTGGCAGGACCTGAAACGAGTAGTTCATGCTCGAAAACCCACAAATGTCACTGAGTTGAAGCAGTTCTGCATGGAGGAGTGGGCCAAAATTCCTCCACGGCGCTGTGAGAGACTAATCAATAACTACAGGAAGCGTTTGGTTGCAGTTATTGCTGCTAAAGTGAGTCTAAGGAGGCGATTACTTTTTTCACACGGGGGCATTGGGTGTTGCATAACTTTCTTTAATAAATAAATGAAATATGTATCAAATTTTGTGTTATTTGTTCACTCAGGGTCCCTTTCATCTAATATTAGGTTTTGGTTGAAGATCTGATAACATTCAGTGTCAAAAATATGCAAAAATGCTGAAAAATCAGGACAGGGGGCAAATACTTTTTCACGGCACTGTATATATATAGTGTGGCGTGCATGGGGGCAGCGGTGGGCACACACGAAGGCATAAGCCCGATATATACGCTCCTTGCAAGGAGCTGGCTCTTTTGTACAGCGGTATCGGCGCTATGCTTTTGTGCTAGAGGTCCCTGGTTCGCACCCGCCCTCCGCCTGTGTGTGGATTGGCTCACCCTGTGTGGTGCGCCTGCCTGCGTTGACCGAGATCGCTACTGGTGTCATAGTGGGATGCAGGTACCCCAGCACGCACTCATCAGACTGTAGCCTGGTGAGCAAGTTCGGGACGACTTGAGGCTGGCAGGGGAGGGTGTGGCGTGCACGGGGGAAGGCAGCAGCAGGGCTGGTAGGTGACGTACTCACACACAAAGACATAAGCCCGATATACGCTCCTTGCAAAGGAGCCGTCTCTTTTCTACAGTGGTATAGGTGCTATGCTTTAGTGCGAGAGGTCCCGGGTTCGTGTGTGGATTGCCTTGCCCAGTGTGGTGCGCCTGCCTGCTTTGACCGAGATCGCTACTACAGAAACTTGGTTTTCTGAGAGTGATGGAGACGAATATAATATTAGTGGGTACACACTATATAGGAATGACAGGCAGGACAGAAGAGGCGGAGGGGTAGTGCTATACATAAGAAATAGTCTTCAAGCCCAGGTGTTAAATCAGGACAAAGAAAACAATGCAGAATCAATATGGGTCAGAATAATGGACACAAATTCAAAGGGCATAATAACACCGTGTTACAAAATTTTTTTTTTTTTGGTTCCTGGGTAGTAAGTGTTATTTCCTAATTGCTTATGCCTCAAAAGTATAGAAAATGGCTATTATTCCCCACAAACTTTGCTTTTGTGACCAGGACAGTGATATTCTGAAATTTACCTATTTTCCAGAACATTCCAGATAGATTCAGTGCTGAGTAAACTTGGAGTAACTTCTAGAACTTTCCAGTAATATAAATAGTAGTATAAATACAGGGGCCTTAAGCCCACCAGTTCAGTTTAGTTCCAGCTGCCTAAGTGGATACATATCTGCATTTTTCTGAGATGGCATCAAGGTCATAGGAGACTTCAAAATGGTGGCATTCCTGATGGGTCTCAAAAGGCGGTTTTACCAAGTTTCCCTGCTATCTTTGCCTTTGGGACAGCAGGGACACCAAAGGCGCACTACCACAGGCGGGACTGGCCACAGCGGACCGAGTTCTCTGTGGGGAGGAACAACGTCAAGTGGGAGCCACTGGTGGACCCCAGAAGGTGCTGATGCCACCACTGCACATCAAATTGGGCCTTATGAAACAATTTGTCAGAGCTCTAGATAAGGAGTCGGCAGCCTTCAAGTACCTTCAAGACTTCTTCCCTAAGCTGTCTGAGGCAAAGGTCAAAGCCGGTGTCTTCGCCGGACCTCAGATAAAGAAGATCCTGGAGTGCAATGAATTCCCCAAGAAGCTCACTAGTAAAGAGAAAGCGGCTTGGAACAGCTTTGTCGCAGTGGTTCGGGGCTTCCTGGGCAATCACAAGACCGAAAACTATGTGGAGCTGATTGAGACTCTGGTGAAGAACTACGGCACAATGGGCTGTAGGATGTCCCTCAAAGTCCATATCCTTGATGCTCATCTTGATAAATTCAAGGAGAACATGGGAGGCGTGCTCGGGAGGAGCAAGGCGGCGCTTCCACCAGGATATACTGGACTTTGAGCGCCGCTACCAAGGACAGTATAACGAGAACATGATGGGAGACTACATTTGGGGGCTGATTCGTGAAAGTGATTTACAGTATAATCGTAAATCTCGAAAAAACTACTCACTTCTAAATCTTTTGTAGTCATTTTTGTATTACTTTAGTATAAATACATGTTAATTTGGATTCATATGTTGTTTTTTTCTGACTTTATGTGAACGAAAAGACACAAATTCGCCCGTTTTCTCATTGGAAATAGGTACATTTCAAAATATCACTGTCCTGGTCACAAAAGCAAAGTTTGTGTGTGGGAAATAATAGCCATTTTCTATACTTTTGAGGCATAAGCAATTAGGAAATAACACTTACTACCCAGGAACAAAAATTGTGTTACATAGTGTAATAGGAGCATGCTATAGACCACCAAATTCAGATGCTGAGCAAAATAATCTGTTATACAATGACATTCGAAATGCGTGTAGAAAAGGAGAAGTCATACTAATGGGGGATTTCAACTTCCCCCATATAAAATGGGAAAACCCGATGGGGGGCACAACAGACTAAATTGAAATGGTGGAACTGACAAATGACATCTTCCTAACGCAATTTGTCAAGGCACCGACTAGAGGGGAGGCATGCCTTGATTTAGTCTTTTCAAATAATGGAGACAGAATAACTAAAACAGAGGTCAGAGAGCCATTGGCAAACTCAGACCACAACATGGTCTCATTTGAAATATTTTTTAAAGCCCCAAAAGTAATGACTAAAGCTAAGGTTTACAATTTTAGAAAAGCAAACTATGAAGGTTTGAAACAGAGACTAATAGAAGTAGATTGGAGTAAAACAGAGAAAACATCCACAAAAAAAGGATGGCTGTTTTTTAAAAATGTAGTACTAGAGGCACAAAACAATTACATCCCAAAAGTAGACAAATCTAAATCTAAAACAAAATGGCCAAAATGGTTTAATAGATCAATTAAAAAAAATATTCAGCGAAAAAAGGCACTTTACAGAGCGTTTAAAAGGGACAAAAACAAAGTACACAGAAAGAGTACTTGGAACTGCAAACACAAGTCAAAAAGGAAGTTAGAAAGGCCAAGACAGAGATAGAAATCAATATTGCTAAGGGGGCTAAAACCAATTCCAAAATATTTTTCCAATATTATAACAGCAAGAGAACATTCAAAGAGGAGTTTAAATGTCTAAGAGACACAAATGGCAAAATCATAGATGAAGAAAAAAAAATAGCAAATATATTAAATGATTACTTTTCACAGGTTTTTAAAAAGGAGGACACGGACAACATGCCCGACATGTCGACCTGTTCCTATCCAATTTTAAATAACTTTAGCATAACAGAGGCAGAAGTGTTAAAGAGACTAAGAGCTCTTAAAATAAACAAATCCCATGGGCCAGATGAGATCCTCCCAATAGTACTCAAAGAAATGAAAGAAGTTATTTACAAACCGCTAACCAAGATCATGCAACAGTCTCTTGACACAGGGGTTGTACCGACAGACTGGAAAATAGCAAACGTAATACCGATCCACAAAAAGGGAGACAAAACCGAACAGTGTAACTACAGACCAATAAGCCTGACTTCTATTATATGTAAACTTATGGAAACTATAATAAGATCCAAAATGGAAAATTACCTATATGGTAACAATATCCTGGGAGACAGTCAGCATGGTTTTAGGAAAGGGAGATCGTGTCTAACTAACCTGCTTGACTTTTTTGAGGATGCAACATTGAAAATGGATAACTGCAAAGCATACGACATGGTTTATTTAGATTTCCAGAAAGCTTTTGACAAAGTCCCGCATAAAAGATTAATTCTCAAACTGAACGCAGTAGGGATTCAAGGAAATGCATGCACATGGATTAGGGAGTGGTTAACAGGTAGAAAACAGAAAGTACTGATTAGAGGAGAAACCTCAAAATGGAGTGAGGTAACCAGTGGTGTACCACAGGGATCAGTATTAGGTCCTCTGCTATTCCTAATCTACATTAATGATTTAGATTCTGGTATAGTAAGCAAACTCGTTAAATTTGCAGACGACACAAAAATAGGAGGAGTGGCAAACACTGTTGAAGCAGCAAAGGTCATTCAAAATGATCTAGACAGCATTCAGAATTGGGCAGACACATGGCAAATGAAATTTAATAGAGAAAAGTGTAAAGTATTGCATGCAGGCAATAAAAATGTGCATTTTAAATATCATATGGGAGATACTGAAATTGAAGAAGGGAACTATGAAAAAGACCTAGGAGTTTATGTTGACTCAGAAATGTCTTCATCTAGACAATGTGGGGAAGCTATAAAAAAGGCCAACAAGATGCTCGGATACATTGTGAGAAGTGTTGAATTTAAATCAAGAGAAGTAATGTTAAAACTCTACAATGCATTAGTAAGACCTTACCTAGAATACTGTGTTCAGTTCTGGTCACCTCGTTACAAAAAGGATATTGCTGCTCTAGAAAGAGTGCAAAGAAGAGCAACCAGAATTATCCCGGGTTTAAAAGGCATGTCGTATGCAGACAGGCTAAAAGAATTGAATCTATTCAGTCTTGAACAAAGAAGACTACGAGGAGATCTGATTCAAACATTCAAAATCCTAAAAGGTATAGACAATGTCAACCCAGGGGACTTATTTGACCTGAAAAAAGAAACAAGGACCAGGGGTCACAAATGGAGATTAGATAAAGGGGCATTCAGAACAGAAAATAGGAGGCACTTTTTTACACAGAAAATTGTGAGGGTCTGGAACCAACTCCCCAGTAATGTTGTTGAAGCTGACACCCTGGGATCCTTCAAGAAGCTGCTTGATGAGATTCTGGGATCGATAAGCTACTAACAACCAAACGAGCAAGATGGGCTGAATGGCCTCCTCTCGTTTGTAAACTTTCTTATGTTCTTTCTTACATATATATGTATATATATATACCATGGGTTATGCCTGAGGAGGACATACTTTCAGTTCGGAATTGTGGCCAACATAATCAGGTGATAGTGTGTTTGTGAAGTGACAGAGAACAGTTATTTGAAACTCTGACGTCTAAACATCTGCTGTATCCTAGGATACAGTGTAGGGCTGCTTATTACAATGTCGGAGTCCAAATAAAACAGCATTTTAATCAAATTATTGCGTATTTCCTAGGAAATAATACCAGGAAAATATTGAATAGACAAAAATCGGGTATAAATCAGTAAAAACCAACGTCCAGTCAAAATCGTGTAATTTTTCAGTAATATTTGGAATAAACCAGAAATGCGGAACACTGTATACTGTACAGGCCTACCCAAAACACATTAGTGTTATTTCAGTGCAATGATTTACATTTAAAATGCATTGAGCACTATAAATGTTTGTGTGTGTAATTTTATTGTATTGTTTTTAAACTCGACACCTCCTTATGCAGGACAAACATGTCCAGTTTAGCGAGGAGCTACTGTATGATTATGAAAAGCTTTTTGGTGGTGAAGGTGGGGGCCCCACTATAGAATCTGATCGGATTAAACTGCCTATCATTTTATATATATATATGTATATAACAGTATTAAAATAGGTAAAATGAAGATGGAACAGAATGCATTGTACAGATGACGTTTACATTTAACAAAAACAAATGTTATTTTGATTCTTGCACCTTTAGACATTATCCTTTGGGCACCCTCTGCTGCAGTAAACCACAACTCAACTCCCGCTATTTATTTGAACAATGTCACACGACTCTCGTAGTGTATAATGCTAGAGATCTCGCTAAGAAGATGCAACATATATTTAAATTAGTATATTGCGGCTCTCTTCATTACCATATTTTGTCTTAGTACATAAGTCAGAATGTTTACTTTGCTAAGTGTCACAACGAAAATGCAAAGTGCGGTATGTTCGCCTACCCCTTAGTTATTCAGACAAAATCCACAATGTGTGCTTCAGACACTATTCCCACAAACCTGTTTAAAGAAGTATTCTCTAGGATCGATACTACTGTTTTAAGTATTATTAACAGTTCCCTTTCATCTGGTATTGTTCCAAAACCGTTTAAGGTCACTGTGGTACAACCATTGCTTAAAAAGCCTACTCTAGATCCAAAAGTTCTTCACAATTCTAGGCCTATTTCTAATCTCCCCTTCTATCCAAAGTTTTAGACAGAGTAGCAGCAATCCAACTTAATACATTCCTTGCAGCACAAAATAAACATGAGAAATTTCAGTCAGGTTTCCGCCCGGGTCATAGTACTGAAACTGCTCTTATCAGAGTGGTAAATGATGTGCTATTATTGTCAGACATGGGCTCGTCCTCGGTCCTTATTCTTCTAGATTTAAGTGCAGCGTTTGACACTACTGATCATCCAACTTTGCTTGAACGTCTTGAGAATCTTGTAGGATTGTCAGGTAGTGTCCTGTATTTGTTTAAATCGTATCTTTCAAATAGGACTGCCACCTCCTGAGACACTGTGACCCGGATGGCTTGTGGGTGACGTCAGACCAGGAAATGCATGGATCAACACAGGCAAGTACTAGGAAGCGAGACACAAATCCGCTTGTTTCTTAATTTAAAAAAAAAATAATTAAACAAAATACTTTTAAATAACAAAACAAAACGGCACAGTGGCCAAAATAAACAAACACTAAATAATCAAAACAAATACCATGCGGTACAGTGATCGGCTCGGTAGCATTTGTTTTTTTCTGTATTTTCCAGTTCTCACTTTCTACATTCCACCTCTGAACAAACCCAACCCCAAGTGAGCGAAAGCTGACTCTTTTTATGCAGCTATGCCGGGACTCGATTGCTTGTTAATCATTCAATCGAGTCTGGGCACAGTTGACACATGAAATGCTTGGGCAGGGAAGGTAATTAACCCTTCCCTGCCGACTTTAAACACCTGTGCCCAAATACATACATTTTAAATAATAAGCCAGATGAAATAAACAAAATCCACAAAGGGGCTGGTGTGCCCCACCACAGACAGTGTCTTGAGGGTTCATGAACATTGTTACGATCATGACCTGAAAGGGAGGGGGGCTGAATCGAAACTGCAGAGAGTAACCGGCCCTGATGGTGGAAATCACCCAGGTGCATGATCGCCAATAATCCAGGTGGGCCCTGGACCTGTGGCAGCAGATCCATAGGTTTTTCTGGCTCTAGAGTCTCGTGCCTGCGGTTGCGGTTGCTGCTTGTGAGTAGGGAGCTGACAATTGCGCCAGCCTCTGCGTTGCGCACCGTGAAAGCGGTTCTGCGCATTAGTTCTAGCAGGAGCTGCAGGAGCATGAATCTCCTTCTGGAGCCGAGGGTGCTTGTTTTGCCAATGCTTTGCTGGCTTATGGGCTGGGGGCTTCTGCTTGGGAAGGAGGCATGCCAACTCCTTGGAAGATGCCCATGCTTGGTGAGAATGTTTTAGCATCTCATCCACTGCTGGCCCAAACATATGCCCCGGTGTTACAGGTGTATCCAGTAACGGCACTTTGACTTTGTCAGGCACTCGAGCCTGAGCAAGCCAGAGCTGCCTTCTTGCCGCCACCAATGCAGCCACGCTCCAGCCCAATACATGACCACTGTACTTAGACAACTGGAGCAGGTGGTTCTTGACCAGGCTCAGCTCAGCTTGAGGGGCGAGGGCCTATGGTCCGAGGACAGCAATTGTAGCAGCATGGACTGGTTAGTCACCAGTTGCTACTGTAGCTACCGAGATATGCAAAATGCTGAGGCCGCATAGGCCTTTTTCAGCATCATTTCAGTGACGCGGCACTGTTTATTAGGACATGAAACATCCTTTTGCAGCATTGCTAGATTAGGCATAGAGGGGATGGAAGCCTCAACAGGCAGAAACTGGGCAAGGCCCAGCTTATCTGCATCGCGCACCCTATACAAACTGTCCAGTGACCTGGAGACAGCCAGGGCAGTTGCTGGGTGCTCAGGATGATTGCACCTCATGCAAAAAATCCGGGAGAACCAGGGGGGTCGGGCGCTGACGCACAGCAGTGTGCAGCCTATCAAATGTAGAGCGTTTAGGCTCATCTTCAGTGGTCCAAGGCACCTGGGTTTCCATGCCATCAGATGCAGTAAGGGACATACTCTGGTTATGGGTCATGCAATGGTGTCTGAATCCTGGGGACTGAGACAACAGGGGGAGCTCGCAGCAGCTCCGTCAAAAGGGACTGCTGCTGGTTCATAGCTTGAAAAAGCTTTTCCATTTGCCCCACAACCCGGTCAGTACCAGAATGCCTGCTACGGCGGCTCATGTTCCTCTTCCTTTGGAGGAGCACAGGCTCTTAGTACTGATCCTACCCCTAGAGGATAATTTCCTAGCTCCCGGTGTAACAGGGAGTGGGGACTCTGTTGACCGCACTACAGGGGACGAATGGGGCGAGTCATGCGGCGCAGGGTGTCAGAGATGCAGATCGGTCTCTGGAACAGTGGGCCAGCCTGCTTTTCCAGTACCCCTTAGAAAAATGAGCACAAACACGCAAAAGCTGCAGTTTAACTGCCTCCTCTGCATGCTTTCTTCCCAGGCAGTGTATCCACCTGTCATGCTTACCCTCTGCTGGAATGTTTCTCTTGCAACTAGGACAAAGGTGAAACCCAGGCACGGTGCAAGGTTGAAAAACCAGTTCAGCCGTGCAATGTATCAGCACAAGAACAGACAGCAAGCTGACTGGTGCAGAAAACTGTTGTGTACAAAGAACATAAGAATATAAGAAAGTTTACAAACGAGAGGAGGCCATTCAGCCCATCTTGCTCGTTTGGTTGTTAGTAGCTTATTGATCCCAGAATCTCATCAAGCAGCTTCTTGAAGGATCCCAGGGTGTCAGCTTCAACATTACTGGGGAGTTGGTTCCAGACCCTCACTATTCTCTGTGTAAAAAAGTGCTTCCTATTTTCTGTTCTGAATGCTTTATCTAATCTCCATTTGTGACCTCTGGTCCTTGTTTTTTTCAGGTCAAAAAAAATTCCTGGGTGACATTGTCTATACCTTTTAGGATTTTGAATGCTTGAATCAGATCACAAGATAGTCTTCTTTGTTCAAGACTGAATAGATTCAATTCTTTTAGCCTGTCTGCAAAATAATTGGAAGAATTGGAGAAATGGGACACTGATAACGGTAGTGGTGTCAAACCGGAATGAACCGGGTCACTGGTACTGATTCTGTTATGAACCAGATGACTGGTACCAACCTTGGTACCAATAAAGGTGACTGGCACCTACTTTGGTACCAACCAGGTTACTGGTACAGGCTCTAATACCGACTGGTACCAGGTCTGGTACCAACCTGGTCACTGGTATGGCTCTGGTAACAACCAAATGATTGGAACAGGCTCTGGTACCGACCAGGTCACTGGTACCGGTGTCCTAGGAAATAAGTTGATCGCGCAAGTGCAGTAAGGCAAAAGTAGACAAAAGTAAGGCGGGGCTACAGTTTGATTAAAGGGGAGGTTCACTGCATGGCTTTTTATTTTTATCTGGCCGTTTTATTTACTAGACTGTGTATGGTGGTGCATGTTCGTGCCACTGTCTTTTCGTATGAACTTTAAAATGTGTGATCAATGTTTCTATGGTAAACTGTTTTATGTCTTTTTATGTTTTTATAACATCGATGTCAATCTGATGTAGTTTATGTGTGATCGCGGAGATTTATTTATATATTAAATGATTTTTACACGTCAAAATGTTGTCAATCTTTAATCAAAATTAAAATGTTTCAGTAATATAATCTGATGACATGCTGTATCCATCATATTAGTATGACAAGGTTGTATTTTTACATTTTAATATTAGTATAGCTGTAACTTTACTACAGTTTAGACGTGGCAAAACGTAGGCCTACACTGAGTTAAAAAAATGAATAGTATATACAGTACCTTGATTTGTCTGCATGTCTTAAGCATTAACATTTATTGTTACACACACAATTATGTTTATTTAAAAAAAGGTTCTAGGTTTAGGGTTGTGGTTTTTAAATTGGGATAGGGTGAAGAAAATTAACCACAAATAAATAGCCAGACCAAAGTTTTTTTAGTAAGGAATTGTGTTGTGTACTCAGGTTGGGAATTAAAAAAAAAAAAATCTCTCATGTTGTTTGCGCACAATACATTAACATAAATGCAATAATCTTCATAAACGTGACAATTGTATTCCTTGCAGTAATATATAGTATTACTAAGGGATAAGATTTGTACTATGTTAAAAAAAGGACCCTGTCAAATCCTCTTGATAGGACAAATACAGAAATGAAAAACTTATGCCATGGTAGATATGATTGCTCGTTATGGTTGTTGCACTACAGGAATTTACCATTTTTAAAATCATGCTGATCTACAGTAGCCTACTGTATGATCTCTCTTTCTTACAATAGCTATCTTGGTTGGTATTGAACTACACGTTGTAACAAACTTACCTAGTGTGCAATAACCAAACACCTAGGCCATAAGTGTATACTAGCACCGAGCATGAAACATTCAATACTACAGTCCCAGCAGGTAAATCAGTACAGCAAAAAACAAGGATTTCACGAGAACCAAGGGAGTAAATTTTAAACAGGATAGGTTTATTATGTCTATTTGGATATAGTACTAAGCACCGTTGTACCCTGGAGTAATCAGAACAGTAAGTCTTAAGTAAGATCAGAAATCTGGCAAATATCAACCCTGACTCAATGGTAAGCAAACTAAACATCCAGGTTGGTAGAACAAACAATATCCAGTAGAACTATTAGTAGAAGAAACTACCCAGTATATCTGTAGCTAATCCTTCAAAGAGCACCCTGGAAGCATATGCAATCACATGCTCTTCCTCTGCTTCTCTCTGGGCAAGCACGGCACCCAGCCCCACCTCGCTAGCATCTGTATAGACCCAGAAGGTCTTCGAAAAATCTGGGTGTGATAAAACCGGAGGAGCTTGAAGAGCTTTCTTAAGCACCTCCAGGCTGGTCTGGCAGGCTGTTGTCCATTCCCACTTCACATCTTTCTTTTTAAGATGGTTGAGGGGAGCTGCAATGTCTGCAAAACGTAAAATGAACTTATGGTACCAACCTGCCAATCCAAGGAAACGCTGTACCTCCTTAAGATTGGTAGGTACCGGATAGTCTTGTATGGCTTTTACCTTCTCCGGGTCAACGGCTACACCTTCCTTAGACACGATATGCCCTAAAAACTTCAAGGTGTTTTTAAAGAAGTGACACTTGGCCCGGTTCAAAGTGAGACCTGCTTGATGTAGTTTCTTAAACACTAGCTCAAGGTCCCTCAAATGTTGGGTCTCACTGGGAGAATAGAGGATGATATCGTCTATGTAGACAAAACAACAGAGTCCTCTCAACTCTCCCAGCACATGTTCCATGAGACGTTGGAAAGTAGCAGCAGCGTTCTTAAGTCCAAAAGGCATCACTTTGAACTGAAACAACCCAAATGGAGTAGCAAAAGCAGTTTTCTTTTTCGAGTCAGGATCCATGGCAACTTGCCAATAACCTGAGCGTAGATCTAGTGAGCTAAACACCGCTGCTCCATTCAGTGACTCCAAGATGTCATGGACACAGGGCATAGGGTAGGCGTCAAACTGGGTTTTGTTGTTCATCCTTCGGTAGTCCACACAGAAACGATAAGATCCATCACGTTTCTCGATCAACACCACCGGAGCAGACCAATCTGACGAAGATGGTTCAATCACGCCATCCTCGGTCATCTGATGAAGGTGTTCTTTAATCAGTGCTTTTTTGAAGGGGGACACTCTGTAGGCCTTACACAAGACTGGCATCTCATCTGTAGTACAGATGGTGTGAGTACAAACCGTAGTCATGCCTAATTGGGAGGTGCACACGGCAGGCCATTTCTTCATGAGTTGCCGGAGATCCTGTCGCTGCATCCCGTCGTGTGTATCAGTAGGGGTATGCTCCTCTGTACCCTGGGCAAGACATGTAGGTGCATCAGGCTTCTTAGAGACAGCCAAGTAAAGATGTATGCGAGGCACGTCAGGCATGTTTTGTACTTTCCATGACGATTCCCACTCCATCCTGGGCAAAAATGGATAATATGCATATCCCTTTTGTCCTTTGACTCCATACTGTTTCTTACGCAGAACAATCACGGTAGAGGTTTTATATAAAAATCCAAACCAAGAATCAAAGGAAATGCCAGGTGTTGGTCTGACATAACATAAGTGTCGACCGACCAAATTTCGCCATGAAAATCATATGCAAAGCAGACTTTCCCTAAAGCGCTATGAGACTGTCCATCCGCCAACACAAAGGCTTGATCCTCACATGGCTGCAGCACGTCACTTGGCTTCTGAATTTGATGCCATAATTGTTTTTTCATTAAAGTAAATGTACAACCTGTGTCCAGTAATGCAGAAATGTGTGTGTTCCTTACCCCAACCTTCACGACTAATAGAGTCAATCCTGAGAGACTGGGGGTATCCGGGATGGATCTTCGGATATTTTGCATTACACTCACCTCTGCTGGTTTTCTTAAGGCTCCTTTGGTTCCTTTCTTTCCAGTGATATCTGTGGAAGTTTTATTATTTACTTTAGCCCAATACTGTTTCTGCTCGCTCCAGTCCCTTTCGATCATGGTGCCTACGCGAACCAGATCAGTCACAGTACTCACTGTGCCACGGAGACCACTGGCGAGCTTTGGGTTGCTGTTATTCAGTATTCGTCGGACAATCTCTGTTTCCGTTACGTCCGGCTTCCACCTCAAGCACAGTGCGCGATAATCATATGCAAAATCTCTAATACTTTCTCCAGGGGACTGTACTCTGTCACGTAGCCTATCCTCTACAGTAGTGAGAAAATCTGCTGGGAGAAAAGCTTTCAGGAATTCATTTTTAAAATGACTCCATGAGCGTATTCCATGTTTCTCAGCCATCCACCAGCTTTTGGCAGACCCCTTTAACACTGAAGATAATGTTGCCATAATTTCAATGTCTCTTAATGGCCGCAAAGCTAAAAACTCTTCACACAAATCAATATATCCCACTGCATCACTGCTCTCGTCACCTCCAAACTCAGGAAAATTAATTTTTATCGGCAGTTTAGGGTCATGGGCCCCTCTAGAAGTGATCTCTGGCTCCTCCGTCCTGCGATCAGCTGGATGGGACCTTGATGTATGAAGGCGCGATGGTACTGCCGACACTCTGGGGGTACTGGCTCTTCTCTCTAGCTTCTTAAATTCTCTGTCCCAATGCTCATTCCAACGGTTAAAACAATCCACCACTGACCGCTCCAGCTGAGCAACAGATGATTCCGTCAAACTATCGACCCTCTGGAACTGGGTGTCAACATATTGCCCGAAAAGACTCCTCCCTATTAATACTGCTGCTTTGTGCCAGATTAAAACTTTCCTCAAGTGTCTTGACCTGTTCAGTTATCTGAGCCAGCCTATTACCTAACTCTTCTAAGGTTTGCCGTTCCTCAGACGAGCACTGTTCTCCTATTTCCTCCTCTACCTCATCAGGGTCTGGCTCATTAACGTACAATTCACTCAACAGGGAGCCCACTTCAACAATTGGCTCTCTCGGTCTTCTCTTGGTGATATAAACACTAGGTGGTTCTACTAACATATCAGAGGGACCTGTCTCTCGAAACGGGGTTAACAAATCCAAAGACATGACTACAAAATACTACGCAGTACGCCAGAATGCTATAAAAAACGATGCAAGCTTAAAACTTAACCAAACTCTTATCCACTCTACCTTAGTCCCCGTACGGGCCACCACTTCTGTAACAAACTTACCTAGTGTGCAATAACCAAACACCTAGGCCATAAGTGTATACTAGCACCGAGTATGAAACATTCAATACTACAGTCCCAGCAGGTAAATCAGTACAGCAAAAAACAAGGATTTCACGACAACCAAGGGAGTAAATTTTAAACAGGATAGGTTTATTATGTCTATTTGTATATAGTACTAAGCACCGGTGTACCCTGGAGTAATCAGAACAGTAAGTCTTAAGTAAGATCAGAAATCTGGCAAATATCAACCCTGACTCAATGGTAAGCAAACTACACATCCAGGTTGGTAGAACAAACAATATCCAGTAGAACTATTAGTAGAAGAAACTACCCAGTATATCTGTAGCTAATCCTTCAAAGAGCACCCCAACACTGCAATGCTAATCACATAAAAATGCAATTGGAAAAGACAAACACATATATATATATATATATATATATATATATATATATATATATATATATATATATATATAAACAGGCCTTTGTACCGATAATCACAATACCAATGTATAGCAAAACCATTAATAATCTGCCTCGCTGTTGGAACTTGAGTAAACAAAAAAGAAAAAGAGAGGGAAGGAGACAACCAAAAAAATACAGGCAGGCCAACCAATAATCAGGCTGTTCATTCTATGGCCCACGCAGTTGCAATAATTATATCCAAGTGTATGAGTACTTAAAAGTTTCAGTCCCGGGCTTGATATTAAAACGCACCCAGAAAGTAACAAAACAAGCAAAAACAAACCAATAAAGTTCTAGAAAAATAACACAACAATCCAGCAATCCCAAAAGAACGCTCTCCAAACAAAAACCCGAATGGCCATTCAAAAAATATTTGTAATCCAAACTGCAGGAAAAAATAGAAAAGGATCGATCTCACCCGGTTATGATGAATCCGTGTGCAAGTCCTCCAGTTCATACAACGTTGGGAGTCGCCATTTGCTTGAATATCTTCTCTCGTTCCGTTGTCCCGTAAAAGCAGTAAAGTATCAAAGTAAATATATAAATCAAACCAGCTGGAAGAAAAAATAGGACCCAAAACTGAAGTATTGCCCAACGAGCACTGAGCAGCGTGTGATAATAGCTATTGCACTAGTATTAGTCGAACCCGCTATAGAAACTGGTAAAAACCAAAACACGGTTGTTTGTCATAACACAGACTAGAAGCATGCTATACACAGACTAACTCGTTTTTTTTCTGCCGTTTGAACAGGTTGCCTGTAAATTCTCTCTCTGTCTCTCTAATAACTCCGTATTTTTTCTCTCTCTTAAACAGACTTTCAAAAACCCTTTTTTATACCCTATTGGTCTAGAGCTTTTAAGCAAAGGAAGCTCCGCCCCCAATTACGGAAAACTGTAATGGCCAAAATACCTAAAACGAATTAGTCTAGGACCATAGCGTTTTAACCCAAATATAAACAAATGTACCCAGCACACGAACTAAAACAATAATTGCCCCAAGAGTTTATTTTTAAACCAGGCAAGGATAGAGATTATATATACACGTATGTATGGCGAAATATTAAGGAGCTAATTAAAAACGCTGTCATGAAATAACTAGATTGCCTGGCCAGGCTTACTGGCATTCACTTAAGAATGCGCAGGTGCTACGCTTCTTGCAGCACATTGTGTGGCGGTTGCCACATAGTATTTACCACGTTTTAGCAAAGATTTTAACTCTTTAGTTTTTAACTAATTAATATACTGTTTCTTCCCAAACTTGTAATTGAAATACATGCATGATGATAACCAGTCTCCTGTTTGTTTTCTGTCCTAATTATACAAAGTACTGTATGTAAAAATAAATGAAACAACAAAGCACATAATACTAAATAATAATACTGTATAAGCAACATTTTTCAAGTACATCATGCGATTGATGTGCACCATCGCAGCAGGGAGCACAATGTTTTCCATGACTGAAACTCATGCTTTAACATTTGGAAAAACGCTCGTATACCTGTCCATACAGTAGTGCTTCCCAAAACAAGAACATCTCTAGAAATGCAAAATAATGTTAAATATGTAACACTTTTAAATTACGTATTTGTCATACATGGCAACAGTCCCTTATTTCCTAGCCTAGGCTTGTTTACATTAGAAACAATGGAACCTCCCCTTTAAATTCTAGAGCTCGATCAACTTATTTCCTGGGACAACGGCTCTGGTACCAACCTGGCCACTGGTACAGGCTCTGGTACCGACCAGACCACTGGTACAAGCTCTGGTAACAACCAATGTACAGGCTCTGGTTCCGTCTGGTACCAGCACAGGCTCTGGTTCCGTCTGGTACCAGCATAGTGAGTCACTGGTACTGGGCTGGTACCATGACAAGTGGCAAGCAGGTAAAGACCTGAAAAAGCCACTGGCAAACTGAAAGCATGCACTGTAAAACAGACAGGGGCTGCAGCTGCCAGCTAACTAGAAAAAATCAAGTAGCCTTTGTTGTGAGTGCAGCAAGCAAACACAGCAACGGCATACAGACACTCGGAATATTCTCCGGTGAAAAAGGCTCTGCCAATTCGTCAGCACAGTGAAGCTAAAAAGCTGTTAACACTGGCTGTGTCTCTGCAGCACAAAAAGCTAAGACGGAATAATAAACAGCCACACCTGCGTGAAGGTTTCACTTCCACAATAAACATTTCTGTTTATTCTGTTTAGCCATAGTTTTGTTGATTGAGACACAGCATGAGCCAGATTGCAGCAGGGATGAAGAAACATTTGCTCTAATCAACATTTGGGCCGACGGTTCAATCCAGAGAAGCTTGGATGGAAGCGTCTGTAACCAGCTGCTTCCGGGGCATTGATACGCGCGTTGTGTATTTGCTTCCGTCACCCACGTTGACCCCTTCTTCAAAAGCAGTGTGAAATCGTGTAGCCAGCCCGCATGACATCAGGTCGCGACCCGGGTAGAGCATGCTAGTGTGAAAGGGGCTTTAGAAAAAGTAAACTGAGATGACTCAACACACATATACACACATACAGTATCAGTTTTCTGAACTATGTACAACTATTTACAGGAGTGTTCTTGGCTACCTTTTGATGTGTATTCAATAGTCTGCATGCAAATACATTTCAGGGGGCTCAGCAAGATCAAATTACATATTTTGCAAGAATGATCTTTTCAACAAATCCCATTCTATAGTGCATGAAAAACATATAGAATACAGGATAAAGAAGTAAAGGGAAAGGCTTGTTAAAAACTACAGTTATTTGCTTGTTAATCATGTTGACATTAGTTATTCCATATGTAACCAATGCAAAGTAAATACCATGAATATGGGTCCCCATTTCATCTCCAGTGCAGTAATGCAGTATTATCAATACTCAAGTGAT
This sequence comes from Huso huso, assembly GCA_036884735.1. Lineage (NCBI taxonomy): Eukaryota > Metazoa > Chordata > Actinopteri > Acipenseriformes > Acipenseridae > Huso > Huso huso. The sequence goes on from CM072670.1 coordinate 35,674,713, forward strand.
AATCAAAAAATGTGGTTTTCAAACTGCTGGGACATTCCAACAATGCAGTTTTCCAAGACAATACAACCCATTCACCTGTTTATTATTTTCGAATAGCATTCGTAGGCTTGCTACTATTCTATTTTTTTTTTCTGCCAAATCGACGATTAAGATTGACGTTTATTTTTGAAAGAATTTACCGTTTGTTTTCGATCTTTATTTTTCAATTCAAACAGAGCATGGGTGAAATCGACCTTTATGCCATTGAGAAACATCTCATTTAGGAAACTCCTTTATCATATTCGACATGCAACAAAACCATGGTTACCAACATTCTAGTTCAAATAACGTTTGGTCACAGCGAAGCTATACCTTGTAAAGCTAAAGTTCCTACACAAATTAAAACTGTCAAACCGTAGAAAACGCAGCATATAAAGTGGATTACACAGACTTTTATAGCATACATTTACAAGTAAAAACAATACACAGAACAAAACATTCCATAGTTGAACAGAACTAACTTGCACTTATTATTCTGAGCTCCGCCGCTCTTCTGCTTAAGCACAGCTGAATTCACTGGAGGCAAGGCAGACTGACCCGCTCGTCCTGCCGCGGAGATTCCAGCCGTCGATCGGGGTCTTGTGCACAACACTCATTAAGTGTTTTCCTCTTGCGCCCCATTTTCAAATCAAACTAGTAACTGTCACCGTATATACCTATAATAGCAAAATCTTCACCTTAACCCGCTCATTTCAAAGTAGGCGCTTTGAATGACAGGCGACGTAGCTGGCAACGAAAGTGCACAGTCGGTCTTGATGATTGGCAGTCATTTAAACGAATGAGACCATTCTAATGCTGCTTCAGCCAACGAGATCTGTCAGAACAGGATGAAATGACTGACTGTGAAACTACACTAGCCTATTAAGGAACCACTGAGTTGACTGACAGCGACACCTAGCCATTCAGAGCAGAACGGAGATGGGACAGACAACAAGTATAAAAACTACACAGACTAGAGATGATTTCTTAAATTATTATTTTTAAAAAAAAAAAAAAAAAAACAGCGAGTGGTTTTACCGACGTTTATCCTATATAAATTTATTTCAGTCAAACTCATATTTTTTTGGAATTTAACGTTTAACAAGCTTTACCGATTAAAATTGAATAGCAAGCCTACATATCATTGTGAATGGGATATGTGAAGTACTTGTACACATCCATGAACGGAACCTACCAGTTCTAAATACCCTAGTTTTTATTAGTCCCTTTCCCATGCATAAATTCATAAGCATTAATAAAAACACTGCATATAGCAGCTGGATTTCTTACAACCATTTTGTTTTGTAAATAATAAAACAAAAACCTAACTCTCCTTGGATAGGGTGACCAGATTTTCAAAGCTCAAAACCAGGACACATTGTTAAATAATTGACAACACTAATTAAACCATTTAAATATATTTTAATAATACATTAAATCATTAAAAATACATTTACGTTTTGGCATTTTTCTTTCTTTTTTTTACTCACTGTGTCTGGCTTTATTTATTGACGTTGTTGATGTGGTTTAACTGGTGAATTCGAATGATTGCAACCCCTCGCTGCTTGTCTTGGCTAAATCAAGCCAGAACTGAACAGCTACAAAATGACCGTATTACACGCAAGTGTTAATCACTTTATAAAAATAATGTTCTCAATTACCCTAGCACCTTGTTTTTTTATTTTATTTTGTTTTCACTGCAGGTGCCATAAACTAAAAGCAGGTGTTCCCGTTATTTTAAAAACATGTAATTATGTGATGACATTTCCTGCCTTGTCTATGTAGTTTTTCAGTACCAATCAATGATAATGAGGAAGCGTCTCCTGACAATCTGAAAACTTCTCTGCGCATTTTACATAGGCTAATGCTTATGATAATATTAAGGAAGATTACATAGTATTATTTTCATATGTAAAAAAAGTGACAACATTTAATTTGACCTGAAAAAGAATACAATTTAATCATATTACACCTGGATCCATGTCTCAGCTTATATTGTTGACTCAAAAAAATAAACTCCAGCCAAGATCAACAAAGAAATTAGCTTTGTAAAATGCACAGTTATCTAATTCAGATTGTCAGAAGATGCTTTCTCATCATGCTCATTGATTGGTATCAAAAAATGGAATATGCAGGAAAATTCATCATGCAATTACAAGTTTTTAACATGTTCCTTTCCGCTTTAAGTGATGTTAAGCATGTTAAAGGGGAATTTGGAAATTCAACTATTCAGAGAAACTTAAAGGGTTTGTCTATGTGGATTACTATTTGCCATATTTCATAACTACTTCAAAAGGAAATTCCTGTTTCTGCAATCAGGGCAGCTTATAAACAGCTTAAAAGCTGATTAGTAGGCTTCAATTATTGCACACAGTCAAAAGACAAAAGGGTATTTAAGACATTTCATCACCTTTAATAGAAATAGTTTAATAGTAGAAAGTGGCTGAAAAAAAACCCTGGTATCTATTAATCATGGCACACTAATGATCCAAGCAGAAACTGCAATAGAAAAAATATACAGAACAAATACCATGTCATATTAAATGGTAAGAAATTAAATATTATATATATATACTGTATATATATATATATACACACACACATAGAGAGAGAGAGAGAGAGAGAGAGAGAGAGAGAGAGAGATTATATGAAGTAACCATTTAATTAATTAGAAATACTGAGATATGTAATGTTTTCACACAGGAAGGGCCTGGTTTGTGGATTGGACACTGGAGGATAGCATAGAGACAGAGACAGAGCAAGATGGAAAGTGAAAATCAAAGAGAGAAGATGCAGTTTCTTAGGCAGAAAAGGGACTAGATTTGCAGCAGTAAGCAATAAAATAGAATCTCGGAATTTGATATTACTGAATTGCTACTGTGTAATGTAATAACTATACTTGTAACTTGTTGTGTAGAAATTAAATTACAAAGACAATATGATAATTTATTCACCAAAAAAAAAAAAGTTTTTTGAAAGTAAAAGATTCCACTCTGAATATTACCATGAGTCTCTGCATTCACTTTCAATATGATTTTAGATCAAACATTGCCAAAGTGAAAATGAAAACCCCTAGAGCATCCCCGTAGCTGGGAAGTTGGATGTTACTCACAATATTTCCATACTGTCCCAGTTTAAGGACTTAAAAATCTGGTCACCTTATATATGGTTCATCCAATCAATAAAAACACCAGCTGCCCAAGCATTTTTGTTTTCTTTGATTTCATTAAGTTGCTAACTTGTTAGATCTTTGTGTCTCTTGCTTATTATTTATTTATTTTTTTTTCCAATGGAGGTTTTGCTTCTTGTAATTATAGCCACTTGTCTACTGTCATGCCTCCGAAAAGATCAAATGGGACGAAAGGAATGTCACTCATTTTTAAAAAGAACTTTAGAAGACCTCTCACAACAATGTAAGTTGTGTACTGATAATTTATTAATCGAACTGTGCTTCAACAAAATAAGTTCCATGGTGCATTGTACTATTTAACTGCACGGTAAGAAATCCTCAACAGCCAATCAGCGTGCAGCATCCAAACATTCCGTTTTATAAGCTGCAATAATCAACATGTGAGGTAATAAAGCAGGAATGTTTCTACGTCAACTTGTGACAACACTGTCTTCAACCTTGCAACATTTATCAGTTAAAAAGAAATCAGGCACTTCCACATGGAACTCTGAATGCTCCAAGAGGTTCTCTATACAATCTTCAACAAAGCTTCCCTTGTACTGTGCTGTGGTCTGCAGCATGTAACAAATAAAGCAATATATTCAATTAAAGTGCTGATATAAGACACAAATATGTTAAACTCAGGTAGGACTATGTGAAGTCCTGAGATCTGCCATTGAGATATCTAGTTTTAGCTAGTGCCTACACAGATGAAATGTAGTAAACTGATTAGTTAGTATAATTGGGAAACTGCAGATTTAGTAACACTATATATTTAGAGTTCAGCCTTCTGATTACAGTTACTGTATCTGACCAGACCTCAAGCAATAAACAATAAACAGTAAACAGGTACCAAAAAGAAGCAGTCTTAACAATCTAACCTATAATTTGGTAGCAAAATACAAATAAAAAAGTGAAGATTTTCATCTAAATAAAATGGGTACTATATTTTCTTATGCTTGAAAATGCAACAATATAGGCTTGGTCATTGTTATTTTAAAATCACAATTTTCACAGGTTAAGCACAATCCACAATGTTACCACAAGAGGAATCCTCATCACTGTAGCAAAAAGGTTACAACTTGCAGATCAGTCTTTGTTTTTGTTTGCTTACCTCAAGAGCCACAAGAGGGCAATCCCATTTTCATATTGAGCACTCAAAAGCAGAAATAGACCAGCAAGTGCAGTAAGTGTTACATCAGCAAAACAATAACTAGTGAAATTTAGTATGGTTTCATTTCATTCTACTAAATATTTACTGGACTTCCACAAAATGAATATTCCACATATACTTACTCAGCCTCAAACTGGTTTGGAGTAATGATATCCGCCACTGGAACAACCTTCTCTTTGTAAACTGGATGGAGATTCTCTGGAACGTACTACAAAAAAAAAAAAAAAAAAAAAAACACGATTGTACAGGGCAAAAAGAGGGGTACACTACCTAAGACATGTGTGGACATGTGCTCACCACATACACTGGATATGTCCCACAAAATTATTATGTGACCCATCATATTAGCAGCAGTGTGGAGTAGTGGTTAGGGCTCTGGACTCTTGACCGGAGGGTCGTGGGTTCAATCCCCAGTGGGGGACACTGCTGTTGTACCCTTGAGCAAGGTACTTTACCTAGATTGCTCCAGTAAAAACCCAACTGTATAAATGGGTAATTGTATGTAAAAATAATGTGATATCTGTATAATGTGAAATAATGTATAATGTGATACCTTGTAACAATTGTAAGTCGCCCTGGATAAGGGCGTCTGCTAAGAAATAAATAATAATAATATTAAGAAACCATATATAATGTAATTCATTCAGCCAAAAATGAGTGTCCAATAAAAGAGTAAATTATGTGGCAATGCTGGGACATGTTCCAATTTAAGGCCTACATTTGAAATGCAAACCTTTGAGCTGCCTAAATACTGCATTGTTGTCAGTATTTTCTAATATTTCAAGAGTAAGTAGCTTGAAATAAAATGTTTTTAGTTTTTAGGCAGCATTAAGCCCAGGACAGAGAGGCGCAGCACGTGAGGCATTTTGCTGCCTGTATCACTGCCATTGCTTTCATATGTTGTTGGACGGATTAGCACAGGACGATACCACTAGTCCCGTGGTGACGCTGAATCCAGAGTGATTGTCTCTGGCTTCCGCGCAATACTGTTGGTGGATTAACCAAATACAGCTGACAACACATACTTGCCAGGAAAAATCATGAATGAAACTGTTGTCTACAGAGGTCCAAGCATCCTGAAGTGTTTGACCCCTCCCATATTTCATAAAAGGACAGCCAGTATTTTGTACATCGCCCCTGATAAGCATCCTTCCTGACTTTTTTTTATTATTTCTGTAGTTCACTACTATTTTTACTTAATAACTTAATAACTTTCTAACACTTTAGTAGTAGACTACTTGCTGTCAGCAACGCACCGTATTGTATGTTTCTTTGCTAAGCTCAGATCGCTCATTTCATACACCTGCATATAGATGACAGAAAAACAACTTTGAAAAACAAACCAGTGTTGTTATTTAGTAGATTATATGGGCAGCATTACAGCTATGGCCAAAAGTTTTGCATTATGCCCTATAGAATTAATAATGTTACGTTGACATATTGAAATTAAAGTATGTCTGCACCTAATATTCTACTAGGTGATGCAAAACATTTGGCCATATATGTAAATTATATTCGAGTACATAGCCTACGGTGTGGTACTGACAACTACTGTACTGCGCAGTGCATACCGCTCCTGTGTGTCCGGGTGCAGACTAGCAGTACCGCACTGTGAAAATGCCCAGGGGAGCCACGCCGCACCTCTCTGTCTCGGGCTTTAGACTAAAATTCTAATGAGCAGCCTCATGCTATGGTTAGTGGAGACAGTACACTGATTGGCACAGGTAAAGACCATTTGTGGGAGGCTCACAGGCAACAGGTGGAACTCTTTACCTGAATGTAATATTCATTTTACATTTTAGACAGTTGCTTTCAGGGTTGTTTTTTGTTTTTTGACTGATTCATTTTAAAGTAATTGTAGCTAACAAAATAGTTCCATAAATGTTCCATCTACTCATTTTATAAGACTCAAATGTGTTTATAGCAAACATGTATTTTAATTTCAAAACATGATACCTGGAATCCATGCTTTCTGACTGTCTTGTACTTCCACATAAAAGATTAATTCTCAAACTGAATGCAGTAGGGATTCAAGGAAATGCATGCACATGGAGTATGGAGTGGTTAACATGTAAAAAATAGAAAGTACTGATTAGAGGAGAAACCTCAAAATGGAGCGAGGTAACCAGTGGTGTACCACAGGGATCAGTATGAGGTCCTCTGCTATTCCTAAGCTACATTAATGATTTAGATTCTGGTATAGTAAGCAAACTTGTTAAATTTGCAGACGACATAAAAATAGGAGGCGTGGCAAACACTGTTGCAGCAGCAAAAGTCATTCAAAACGATCTCGACAGCATTCAGAACTGGGCAGACACATGGCAAATGACATTTAATAGAGAAAAGTGTAAGGTACTGCATGCAGGCAATAGAAATGTGTATTATAAATATCATATGGGAGATACTGAAATTGAAGAAGGGAACTAGAAAAGACCTAGGAGTTTATGGTCCCGGAAATGTCTTCATCTAGACAATGTGGGGAAGCTATAAAAAAGGCCAACAAGATGCTCGGATAAATTGTGAAAAGAGTTGAATTTAAAATCAAGGAAAGTAATGTTAAAACTTTACAATGTATTAGTAAGACATCATCTAGAACATTGTGTTCAGTTCTGGTCACCTTGTTACAAAAAGGATGTTGCTGCTCTAGAAAGAGTGCAAAGAGCAATCAGAATTATCCCAGGTTTAAAAGGCATGTCTCATGCAGACAGGCTAAAAGAATTGAATCTATTCAGCCTTGAACAAAGAAGACTACGTAGTGATCTGATTCAAACATTCAAAATCCTAAAAGGTATAGACAATGTCGACCCAGGGGACTTTTTTGACCTGAAAAAAGAAACAAGGACCAGGGGTCACAAATGGAGATTAGATAAAGGGGCATTCAGAACAGAAGATAGGAGGCACTTTTTTACACTGTACAATGTACATTTACTTTACATTGTAAAGTTTTAACATTACTTTACTTGATTTAAATTCAACTCTTTTCACAATATATCCGAGCATCTTGTTGGCCTTGTTTATAGCTTCCCCACATTGTCCAGATTCTGAGTCAACATAAACTCCTAGGTCTTTTTCATAGATTCCTTCTTCAATTTCAGTATCTCCCATATGATATTTATAATGCAATTCTCCAGTCTGTCGGTACAACCCCTGTGTCAGGAGACTGTTGCATGATCTTGATTAGTGGTTTGTAAATAACTTCTTTCATTTCTTTGAGTACTATTGGGAGGATCTCATCCGGCCCAGGGGATTTGTTTATTTTAAGAGCTCCTAGTCCCTTTAACACTTCTGCCTCTGTTATGCTAAAGTTACTGTGTTTTGTATTTGCTCTTATTAGGACTGAAGTCATTGTATTTTGTATCTTGCTCTTAATTGTACTGTAATTCTTGATATGTACTTTTTGTATACAACTGTAAGTCGCTCTGGGTAAGGGTGTCTGCTAAGAAATAAAATAATAATAATAATAATAATAATAATAATAATAATAATAATAATAATAATGTCTGTTCAAGTACAACAGCTAGAGAAATCCCAAAAGTACGAACAGGACCCAAAGAAAACATCCCAAAAGACTGACAGAGACTTGTTGAAATATGTTAGTACAGTCTCCACCACTTACACCGTCCATGATTATTGTGGGCAGCTGCTTATATTGGGCAAATAGTATTTGCCATTTGCCATTGCCATTGATTTTAATAACAAAGGCATTGGTTATACTGTGTTAAGCATGCAAAGAGAACTGCTTGGATGACTGGAGAAATGTTTTCTGAATGGGTACGTATGTACGTGCTGCACTTTTAACACTGCGGCTTGCTGTGGAGTAGCATCCGGATATAGATTGTGATTTTTTTAGAAAACGCTGGCAAAATTTGCCATCCATACTTGCAAAAAAAGACCGTCCAGATGCATATCACAAAGTTCTTCAATGTAAACAATGTGCATATAATGTAGCCTACCTGTACTGTACATTTCTGCACTTGCATTCTTTTTTTTTTTTTTTTTTTGCACTTACTTTGCTCAGGTAAATCAGGCTACACAGAGGTATATCCCAATCAGTAATGGAATAACATTTCATACTTGAAAGGGAAACATTGCCGCAGATATGGACAAGTTCTTTGCAGGAAATACATTTTTCTGTTTGCAGATTTTAGGAAATTTTACTGCAGGTTTTAGGAAATTTTACTGCAGATTTCCGTTGCAACAAAAAAAAAAAACAAGTCATAAGGGATTTTAACTTTTAAATGCTGAAAAAAACATGGTTGCTGGCCTTCTTTTGGTGGGTATTTTTATTAAGTAAAAGGAAGGAGCCCAGGGGTAGTTGGTCAGCCATTACACAAAGGAAAAGACCTAAGACAAAGGAAATGCCTAAGTGTGCACTTGGTATTAAATTACATCTTCCAACTAAACCACATTCAACTCCTGTCTGCCCTGTCCACAATTGAACAGTCTGCTTAGGAGACTCCAGACATCTCACATTTGTGGGCTCAGCCACGCACTGCAGGTATAGTGTCTCTGTTGCAGTCAAAACTGTAGTTTTGAGCCACACAGCAAAATTTATGTTTTCATGTTTTTGTGTATAGCAGTAAACATTATACTTAATAAACAAAACATGGTGAAAACAATGGTTGGTATATGAAAACCACTTATGGTATACATTATACAGTAGGTCTGAGCAGAATGATACTCAGATTTTCAGAGAAATTCATATAAAGATGTTTAAAGTTGTTAGGTATTCATGAAATTGAATAAAACATTAATTACTCAACACAAAACAAAGCTCTCCCTCTGAAAATCTTGGTATCTGCACACCTCTAATACATACAGCCAATGTTGTTGCTGGAAAGAGAAGTCCCTTACCATAGAGCCGTGATCGCCCAACACTGGATCACAAACTGCAACAAAGGTGAGACAGAAATAATTCATATTCAGTTTACAATTTATGATGGTTAAATCTTCATATTCAAACTTAGCATCTCTTTTGATTTAACTACAAAAATTATTAAAATCATCTGCAAAAACTAGATATTTTGTGCAATAAAGTTAGAAATATTTACTCATTATTGGATTGTATAAGGTAAATTACAGGACATGAGACAGAACAGTATCTCCTACTGGGTATTATTGCAGTAAAAATTAATCATTTTAACCCATTTTGGAACTTGCAATGCAGTACGATGCACCAGTACTGCATACATGTAATGGGTAATCTTGCTACTGCAGTACTTTTTGTGTTGATTGTGATTAATCTGAACTACACTACAGATTTGCACTAATTTGTTTTTTCAGTTAGAGGCATGTGAAACAAATTAATACATTTTCCTGGTACCAATTGCACATACTCAAGAGTCAAAATGATTGATTATCTGTAGTGTGGTCCTGGTGCTTCACTGCTTATAAGTATGGCGATGGCTACAGGACAATAGTGCCTTGCTGAGAGCTCACCGTAAACAAGATTGGGGTTTTGCCGCTTCAGCTCCTGAACAATATCAACTACCATTTCTAAGAATGATGTATCTCTTGTGTAACCTAGGAAAAAAAAGAGAAAAATATACTGTACCAGACACACAAATTATAATTATCAAATAAAGATCACAAAGGTGGATAATTAGCAACCTGGGAAAATATGAATAGGAAACAAAACCGGAGGGTGGCTAAGCAGTAGGCCTGGAAATAGTTGCACTAATTGCATAGTGCAAAGAGATTTAGATCGCACACAGAATTTGCCAGGAAAATGGCAAATTCAATTTCATATCAAATACGATAGGGGGTTCCCAAATAGAACTAGCCCGTTGAGAGAAAGACTTGTAGGTGTTGTAGTAGACTCAATGGCATCACCACTCTGGCAGTGTGGGGAGGCAATTAAAAAAGCCAACAGAATGCTTACACCTACCATAAAAAACGATTTTCTAGGCATGTTTTGAGGACCTTTAAAAGGGGGGAGAGACTAATACACCAGTGCGACGTATGTGCTGGTGTGTCAATTAAACTATACTACCAGCCCCACAAACAATAATATACCAATGGGATTACTACAGCCACAGTTCTGGCTAACACAAACTTAACTGTCGACAATCCGATTATTTTTTCCAGGATCTATGGCATTCAGGTCATGTTGCTATATAGAAACACAAAACCACTATTCTAATTAAAAGTTTTTATTAGTTATCTCAATACCATTAATCATTTTGAATGTTAAACGCAAGCTTTCAGACTCTTGACTGACCTCTTGACCCAGACGCAAGCCAATGACATGACTTCTATAAAAACAATTATATATAACAACAACCAGTTACTGACAATATATTTGCTGTGCTAACACTGCAACATGTTAAGTAAAAAAAAAAAATGTAACTACGTTTAAATGCATTTCAGTAATAAACCTACGTGTCTAACTAGCAGAGTTGTAATGACTCGAGTCAATGACTTGGAATCAAGTCACAATTTTTCGTGACTCGACATGACTTGAGTCATTGCCATCAAATGACTCGACTTGACGAGTCCCTGCAAGCGAAGAATCGACTCGACTCCCTGCTCAAAAGACTCGAGTCATTGTCTTTATGATAAAATCAATAACAAACTTATTTCATTTTCAATTATATGCAGCCCCTCTCTTAACACATGCAGTCATCATGTCATTTTGCACATAAATAGGGTCCTGCCATGGTTGTTAAACCATTGCTAAGGAAATAGAAAACACCTTTCTAGCCTATAGCACCGGTCAGTGATCATAACGTTACAAGCAGCAGGAAGCCCCAGAATCAAAATGTGTAGGCGGGAAGCAAAGACAGATTTCTGATCACAGAAAATCCTGAAGAAAATAGTGATTTCTGAGTTTTGTCACAGACACGAAAAAAACAAAACAACAACATGGAGAGTACACTAAAAGTACCTGCGGTGGTGGAGTTCGCTTTTAATAATTATACAGTCGACCGGGAGAGAAACAAGCAGGCTGCATCCTGCCAGCACTGTAAAGCAACAATATGAATAAACTGCATTCAAAACATAGCACCGGTAACTGCCACTAATTTATACCGGTAGGTTTTTAATTTTTAGTGGTAACGACACTTTATAGCTCCAGCTGTGATATTTTTGAGCTCGTAGAGCAGTAGTAATTCCTGCCCTGGCAAGGATTTCTGTTTTCAGAACATCATATTTTTCAGCAGCCACAGGGGATAGGTCAAAATATGCCTTCTGAGCGTCACCCACTAAAAAGGTGGATAGGATGCCAGCCCACTTATCCTTTGGCCAGCCTTCTTGGGTTGCTGTCCTCTCAAATGATAGTAAATACGCCTCCACGTCATCTCCTGCGGTCATCTTGTTCAGGACATGTGTAGACCGTATAGATGCATTGGTGGAGACCGGACCAGCTACCCCTGGCGTAATATGGGCGGCCAATTGCTCCACTCATAGCATCAGGGCTTGTGTGGCTTCTCGTTGAGCCTGCATGGCTTCTTGATGAGCTTGCATAGTTGCCTGCGTGGCTTCTAGTTGAGCTTGCATGGCGTCTTGTTGAGCCTGCATGTTTTTCCTGCTGTCCCCCTACGACGGTGACGAGCATGCGAACAACCACTGCAGGGTTAACCAAATCCCACTTCTAACACCAAGTGTGAAACAAATGTGTTCACGTAGTTTGGGACCTGGCTAAGGTGTCTGTATTGTAGTGCAGACAAATGTGATCCAGACCATAATTGCAAGTAATAAGTTCCTTTAATAGATCCAAAATTAAACAAACTAAACACACAGAAGTTCTTCACAATTAATAACTACTACAGTGAGCACAGTACAGTATTTTCTTCATGGATGGACTGTTTCTGGAGGCGACCCTTTGCTCCAGAACTCAGGTAAGTACAGTGGCTCTCAAAAGTATTCACCCCCGTTGGACTTTTCCACATTTTATTGTGTTACAACATGGAATCAAAATGAATTTAATTAGGAGTTTTTGCCACTGATCAACACAAAAAAAAGTCCATAATGTCAAAGTGAAAAATAAAATCTACAACTTGTTCTAAATTAATTACAAATACAAAACAGAAAATAATTGATTGCATAAGTATTCACCCCCTTGAGTCAATATTTGGTAGAGGCACCTTTGGCAGCAATTACAGCCATGAGTCTATTTGGATAAGTCTCTACCAGCTTTGCACATCTGGACACTGCAATTTTGCCCATTCTTCTTTGCAAAATTGCTCAAGCTCCATCAAGTTGGATGGGGACCTTTGGTGAACAGCAATTTTCAACTCTTTCCACATATTCTCAATTGGATTGAGGTCCGGGCTTTGACTGGACCACTCCAGGACATTGACCTTTTTGTTTTTAAGCCACTCCAGTGTGGCTTTGGCTGTATGTTTGGGGTCATTGTCCTGCTGGAAGATGAATCTTCTCCCAAGTCCCAGGTCTCTTGCAGACTTCAGCAGGTTTTCCTCCACGATTTCTCTGTACTTTGCTGCATCCATTTTGCCCTCTATCTTCACAAGCTTTCCAGGCCCTGGCGCAGAAAAGCATCCCCATAGCATGATGCTGCCACCACCATGGTTCACGGTAGGGATGGTGTTCTCAGGATGATATGCGTTGTTAGGCTTGCGCCAAACATAACGCTTAGCGTTGAGGCCAAAAAGCTCTATTTTGGTCTCATCAGACCATAGAATCTTCCACTTGGTCTCAGAGTCTCCCACATGCCTTCTGGCAAACTCTAGCCGAGATTTGATGTGAGTTTTTTTCAACAATGGCTTTCTTTTTGCCACTCTCCCATAAAGGCCAGTTTTGTGAAGCACCCGGGCTGTTGTTGCCGTATCCACAGTGTCTCCCAACTCAGCCGTGGAAGACTGTAACTCCTTTAGAGTTGCCATAGGCCTCTTGGTGGCCTCCCTGACTAGTGTCCTTCTCTCCCGGATACTCCGTTTTTGAGGACGGCCTGTTCTAGACAGATTCACAGTTGTGCCATATTCTCTCCATTTCTTAATAATGGACTTTACTGTGCTCCGGGGGATATTCAATGCCTTGGAAATGTTCTTATATCCTACCCCTGATTGGTGCTTTTGAAGAACCTCCGGGGGGATATTCAATGCCTTGGAAATGTTCTTATATCCTACCCCTGATCGGTGTTTTTGAAGAACCTTATTCCGGATTTGCTTTGAATGTTCCTTCGTCTTCATGATGTAGTTTTTGTAGGAAATGTACTAACCAACTGTGGGACCTCCCAGAAACAGGTGTATTTAACCTGAAATCATGTGAAACACCTTAATTGCACACAGATGGACTCCATTCAACTAATGATGTGACTTCTAAAGACAATTGGTTGCACCAGAGCTTATTTAGGTGTGTCATAGCAAAGGGGGTGAATACTTATGCAATCAATTATTTTCTGTTTTATTATTATTATTATTATTTGTTTATTTAGCAGACGCCTTTATCCAAGGCGACTTACAGAGACTAGGGTGTGTGAACTATGCATCAGCTGCAGAGTCACTTACAATTACGTCTCACCCAAAAGACGGAGCACAAGGAGGTTAAGTGACTTGCTCAGGGTCACACAGTGAGTCAGTGGCTGAGGTGGGGTTTGATCCGGGGACCTCCTGGTTACAAGCCTGTTTCTTTAACCACTGGACCACACAGCCTGCTTATATTTGTAATTAATTTAGAACAATTTGTAGATTTTATTTTTCACTTTGACATTATGGACTTTTTTGTGTTGATCAGTGGCAAAAACCCCTAATTAAATCCATTCTGATTCCATGTTGTAACACAATAAAATGTGGAAAAGTCCAAGGGGGGTGAATACTTTTGAGAGCCACTTTACTTGGTGGTTCTCTTCCAATTCCCTTTTTTTGTTGTTGGTTTGTTGCTGTGTCCCCTTTCCTCTCTTTCCAGGTGCTGTGGAGTCAGGTCCCTCTGGCTTCACTACATTCAGGTTTATACTTACTATTACCCCGGTGGTCCTTTGCAGAACTGCACAGCCCAGCCAACCTTTTGTGAAGGTAAAAACAAACTGCTCTTCAAATGTAATAATTTATTAACTGTACTGTAACCACAGTCAGAGTACTGTTCATAATTCTGTATTATATCTTTCCTTACAGGGTTCCTCTCTTTATGGATATCAATCCCGTTGTGGATAGCCCCACTTAAAATACCCGTATGTTGTGAGCTTTTAGTTACTGTCCCGTTCCGTTACCCCGTTGGCTTCAGCCGGGTTTCTTAAAAACAAGCACCAGTCCTGTACCACAACACATCCAGGAACAAACACAATACGCCGTACTCACTGTGACCGGGTTCATGTTGTACGCGTTGTTCCACCGCGTTGGTCCTCTGTCGGGAGGTATTTTAGCGCTGCGGCCAATCGTGAAAAGGCTTCTAGTTTTTGAGATACCCCTCCCCACGGTAGAACAAGCCACAACCTATTTTTTATTGAAGATTTATATGTAAGAAGTTTGAAATGGATGGTTGTGGTGATCGGAAATGGTGTCAGAACAGTTTTTTTCACACATTTTCAGGATGACTCCCCTTTTGAAAAAGAACGCCCAGAAAAGAAGAAAATAATAATTATACGTCGCGCTGTTTTGCTGCACAAAAACACAAAATGTAGTTTTCCATGTTAACGTTATATATTTAATATGTTTAAAATGTAAATGAAATGTTTAAAAAAATAAGCATAAAATGAGGACAATATATTATATATATATATATATATATATATATATATATATATTTTAACACTGAATTTAATTTTAAAAAGGGGCATAATTTCTTAGGGTTTATTAGCAGGACTAAAATGTAAATGCAAAAAAAAAAAAAAAAACGCATACAAATGGGCTCTATATAGAATAAACTATACCATAAACTACCCTCTAATCTTTAATTGATATATGTATGTATATAAATATCCACATATTTATGTATATAATGTGGTGTAACTGTTAGCTCATTCTGTCAAATGTAAATTGCCCTATACACAAGATTACACATGATTGGAATTTGGTCTCTGAGCGTTCTTTTTCAAAAGGGGAGTCATCCTGAAAATGTGTGAAAAAAACTGAAATAGCTTGGTTGGATAAGTGTCCACCCCCCTTGTAATAGCAATCCTAAATTAGCTCAGGTGTAACCAATCGCCTTCAAAATCACACACCAAGTTAAGTGGCCTCTACCTGTGTTAAATGGTAGTGATTCACATGATTTCAGGAGAAATTCAGCAGTTCCTGTAGGTTCCCTCTGCTGGGTAGTGCATTTCAAAGCAAAGACTCAACCATGAGCACCAAGGCCCTTTCAAAAGAACTCCGGGACAAAGTTGTTGAAAGGCACAGATCAGGGGATGGGTATAAAAAAATATCAAAGGCCTTGAACATCCCTTGGAGCACAGTCAAGACGATTATTAAGAAGTGGAAGGTGTATGGCACCACCAAGACCCTACCTAGATCAGGCCGTCTCCAAACTGGATGACCGAGCAAGAAGCAGACAGATCAGAGAGGCTACCAAGAAGCCAATGGCAACTTTGCAAGAGCTACAGGCTTTTATGACCAAGACTGGTCAAAGTGTGCATGTGACAACAATATCCCAAGCACTCCACAAATCTGGCCTTTATGGTAGGGTGGCAAAAAGGAAGCCATTACTCAAGAAAGCCCACCTTGAATCATGTTTGAAGTATGCAAAAAAACACTCAGGAGATTCTGTAGTCATGTGACAAAAAGTGTTGTGGTCTGACGAAACTAAAATTGAACTTTTTGGCCTAAATGCAAAGCATTATGTTTGGTGCAAACCCAACACAGCACAACACCCAAAGAACACCATCCCTACTGTGAAGCATGGTGGTGCCAGCATCATGTTATGGGGATGTTTCTCATCGGCAGGGACTGGGGCACTTGTCAGGATAGAAGGGAAAATGAATGGAGCAAAGTACAGAGAAGTCCTTGAGGAAAACCTGCTGCCCTCTGCAAGAAAGCTGAAACTGGGATGGAAGTTCACCTTTCAGCATGACAGCGACCCAAAGCACACAGCCAAAGCAACACTGGAGTGGCTAAGGAACAAAAAGGTAAATGTCCTTGAGTGGCCCAGTCAGAGCCCTGACCTAAATCCAATCGAAAATTTGTGGCACGACTTGAAGATTGCTGTCCATCAACACTCCCCAATGAACTTGACAGAGCTTGAACAGTTTTGTAAAGAAGAATGGTCAAATATTGCCAAATCTAGGTGTGCAAAGTTGGTAGAGACCTATCCCAACAGACTCACCGCTGTAATTGCTGCCAAAGGTGCTTCCACCAAGTATTAACTCAGGGAGGTGTAGACTTATCAAATTATGATCTTTCAGTTTTGTATTTTTAATATATAATTTTTTTCTCAATAAAAACTTTTTTTCCCCTTAACAGTGTGGATTATGGTATGTAGATAAGTGGGAAAAAATCCTCATTTAAATGCATGAAACTCTGAGGCACTGACACAACAAAATGTGAAAAAAGTTCAAGGGGGTGTAGACTTTCTATAGGCACTGTACATGTATCTCTCAGAAAAAATGCTGCAGGGCCAGATGATCTGAGCGCAGCTCCAAAATATTCCCACAGTCCCTGTACCCCCAAGCCGTTTTAGACTGCACCCCAACCTAATCTGGAAGCATCTGTAGTCACCACCTCACTCCTTGTGACACTGCCAAGAGCTGTGCCCAAGCACAGATCAGCTGGTTGTTTCCACCACGACAGAGCCTCCATACATTGACAAGACACTGTGAGTAAGCGGTGGCATTCTAAGACAGGGTGCCAGACCCTGTGGTTGAACCAGGCTTGGAGAGGACGCATACGTAAGAGCCCTAAGGGGAGGACCTTGGATGCTGCTGCCATCAGGCCCAGAAGGATCTGGCAGGTCAATACCCTCACTGCTGTGTTGAGCTGAAACAGCTCCAAGCGGGCAGTTAGCCTCTGGATTCTGTCATCTGACAGACTGACCATCATGTTTCCAGAATTGAATATGTGGAGTTCAAATATGTTTTAGTGCTGGGACAAATATCCGAACAAACATTTATTTACATGTACAGTATTCAAATGCAAAAAAAAAACACATGTCTGTGTCTGCCAGAAATCACTGTGGAGAAAATGTATAACCGTGTAACAAATTTTTATTTATTTTTGGTTCCTGGGTAGTAAGTGTTATTTCCTAATTGCTTATGCCTCAAAAGTATAGAAAATGGCTATTATTCCCCACAAACTTTGCTTTTGTGACCAGGACAGTGATATTTTGAAATTTACCTATTTTCCAGAACATTCCAGATAGATTCAGTGCTGAGTAAACTTGGAGTAACTTCTAGAACTTTCTAGAACTTTCCAGTAATATAAATAGTTGTATAAATACAGGGGCCTTAAGCCCACCAGTTCAGTTTAGTTCCAGCTGCCTAAGTGGATACATATCTGCATTTTTCTGAGATGGCATCAAGGTCATAGGAGACTTCAAAATGGTGGCATTCCTGATGGGTCTCCAAGGCGGTTTTACCAAGTTTCCTGCTATCTTTGCCTTTGGGACAGCAGGGACACCAAGGCGCACTACCACAGGCGGGACTGGCCACAGCGGACCGAGTTCTCTGTGGGGAGGAACAACGTCAAGTGGGAGCCACTGGTGGACCCCGGAAGGTGCTGATGCCACCACTGCACATCAAATTGGGCCTTATGAAACAATTTGTCAGAGCTCTAGATAAGGAGTCGGCAGCCTTCAAGTACCTTCAAGACTTCTTCCCTAAGCTGTCTGAGGCAAAGGTCAAAGCCGTGTCTTCGCCGGACCACAGATAAAGAAGATCCTGGAGTGCAATGAATTCCCCAAGAAGCTCACTAGTAAGGAGAAAGCGGCTTGGAACAGCTTTGTCGCAGTGGTTCGGGGCTTCCTGGGCAATCACAAGACCGAAAACTATGTGGAGCTTGTTGAGACTCTGGTGAAGAACTACGGCACAATGGGCTGTAGGATGTCCCTCAAAGTCCATATCCTTGATGCTCATCTTGATAAATTCAAGAAGAACATGTGAGCGTACTCGGAGGAGCAAGGCGAGCGCTTCCACCAGGATATACTGGACTTTGAACGCCGCTACCAAGGACAGTATAACGAGAACATGATGGGAGACTACATTTGGGGGCTGATTCGTGAAAGTGATTTACAGTATAATCGTAAATCTCGAAAAACTACTCTTTTCTAAATCTTTTGTAGTCATTTTTGTATTACTTTAGTATAAATACATGTTAATTTGGATTCAGATGTTGTTTTTTTCTGACTTTATGTGAACGAAAAGACACAAATTCGCCCGTTTTCTCATTGGAAATAGGTAAATTTCAAAATATCACTGTCCTGGTCACAAAAGCAAAGTTTGTGGGGAATAATAGCCATTTTCTATACTTTTGAGGCATAAGCAATTAGGAAATAACACTTACTACCCAGGAACAAAAATTGTGTTACATAGTGTTATTAATACAATTTTCCTTCCATTAATATATCTGGGTCTGTGAACACAGGATTTAAACCATTTCTAAAATCTGTAGTCTGTGTTTGTGGAGACTGGGGGGGTTGAGTTTTCACAAACTTTACATGCTTCCAGGCTCGTTCTTTGAAAATATTCTTTGGCACTTTTTACTCCTAATGGGTCCTCATTTTCTCTTCCTGCCTTTGTCTGAATGTTCTGAACTGGTTACCTAGCAACCAACTAAGGCTTTTTTCCGCTGTTACATGTCAGCGGTCTTGCATGTCAGCCAATCAGTGAAATACACTTCTGTAGTGTTAACTCGACTATATTTGCTGTGAAGGGAGTTCAGAAAGTTTTACTATATTGTAGCGTTTGCCGCTACAGGATAAAGGGGGTGTGACTGGTTGGGGGCTGATTAAATGCTGCAGTTGTGGGGTGGCTGTGGGGTATAATTATTGGGTGAAATCTGTGCTCCACAAGCTAGTTTGGAGATTGGCGGGAGCTTCTGTCCGATTGGAAAACGATAAAGAAAGTATAGCGTACAAGACTGTTTTTTTTTTACCCTTTTTATTTTATTGTGTGTTTTGGTGCATGCATCCTTTTATTTTCTATCCCTCCCTACTCAGCATCTGTCCGTGTTTCTTCTTCACCATAGCAATAATATTTTGCCACAGCATTTTAAAATGGAGTGTTTTCTGAAGAAGAATATTGGAAACGGTAGTAATGAAGGGGAGTCGAGCGGCACTGCAAGCTAAACAAGTGCTGACAACAAGGATCCAACAGCAGCAAAAAAACAAGAACCCAGAAGTATGATAAATATTTGGAATACGGTTTGACTTGGTTTGGTTCTGAAGAGGATCCACAGCCACAGTGCGTGGTGGGTGGTGAAGTGTTGGCTAAGGAGAGTTTAAAACCATTGAAAATGTTGCGACACTTGCAGTTAAAGCACGGTTCTCTTCAAGGGAAACCTATCGATTTCTTTCAGCGAAAGTTGACAGAGCTAAGGGGCCAGACAAAAGTACTGAAGTTGGTGGCTACAACTAACGAGAAGGCTCTCTGTGCATCTTTTGCTGTGTCACACTGGATAGCCAAAATTGGTAAACCCCCCAATATTGGAGAAACTTTTTTTCTACCGTGGGCCAAGCAGGTGGTTTCGATTATGATGGGACAAAGTGCTGCCAGCCAGCTTGATTCGCTTCCCCTGTCTAATGACACTGGTGCCAGGCGAATTCACAGTATGGCTATTGACCTGTATGAGCAAGTGATCGTCAAAGTAAAGCAAAGTATTGCTATTTTTTTTGCTATTCAGTTGGATGAAACGACTGATGTGTCAGGTGCTGCTCAGATGCTGACCTACATTAGATTTGAAGATGACAGGAACTCTGCTCTTTTGGATGGTTTTGTCTCCGATGCTGGCTGGGAATGGCAGCGCTGTGTAGGCATTTGCAATGACGGTGCTCGTGCCATGACAGGAAAAAACAGCAGGTTAGTCACCAGAGGCAAGACCTTGTTGCTAAAAAACAAAAAATGCCACCCATTCTGAAACAAGTTCTGAGAATATTTCTTTCCGACAACAATTCTCGGCTGGCCGAAAAGCTTGAGGATGCTAAATGGCTTGCTTTGCTAGATTACCTGGCAGATATTTCCGATAGCTTGAATATCCTTAACACGTCACTCCAAGGACGAGATACATACAGTATGTCCTTACTCTCATTGACAAAATCGAAAGCTGGATCAAGAAGCTGGCCTTGTGGTACTATCGCGTAAATCGTGGCAGTCTGGAAGCATTTTATTTATTAGTTAACTTTTTTGATGGGAGCACCTTTTCAAAGAGTGACTTACAATCCATTATCGTCAGCCACCTGGAAAGTCTTCAGCTACAGTTTTGAGAGTACTTCCCTGAAAAGGATCGGAAAGCAGAGGGGTGGATTAGAAACCACTTTATTACTGACTGCAAGTGCTAATTTGCCACTTAAAGCAGAAGAAACATTGATGGACCTTTCTTGTGACGAGACACTGAAGCTCAGGTTTTCTCAGCAACCTCTGGATTTCTGTGCGACAAGAATATCCAGAGCTATCATCTGCAGCTCTGAAAGTGCTCATGCCTTCAAAAACGTTACTAAATACAAGACTTTGTTGGATTAACTGAATGGACATGAAAACATTTACAATAAAACTGAAGATTGTCACTCATTTGAAATACTTCTAAGCATATTTTGCTAAAACAACTCGATGCATGAGCATTCAAAAAAGTCTGCAATGAAATATCACAACAGAATGGAAATATAAAAGTATTTTAAGTAAGGTGCATGTTTTTAAATCTTATTCTTACAAGACGACACAACATTTTAATATGAGCATGTTTGAAATCATGTAGGGCGAAGGAATTTGAAACTTATAAAAGATTATGAGAAATTACATTAATGTTATGACTAAAAAATACATTTTATCTAAAATCTGATGTAAAACTGTATGAGACAAGGAAGGACGTTGCCTTTTTACAATGCCAAGATAAAAGCAGACCTCATTCGAAAGGAAACACCCCTGAGTGAGAGTTCACCAATCAAATGACTGGGAGAGTCATCCAATTGAGTGACAGTAGCCTTGGCGCCACTCCTTTTTACCTGGATATTCACATTTCAACACAGGACATTCTCGTTCTCTCTCTGACGCGCTTATCAAAACATCAACAGGGCATTCCATCACTTCACCTCTGACGTGCTGTTTGCTGTTTCCTGTTTCCTGGTTCTGGACAAGATCCTGCCTTAAGACTGCCTGCCATCAAGCTGATGCTATGAGTTTTTTTTTTTATTTTGTATTAAATACTTGAAAATAGAGCTAAACAACCTTATGAACAGAAACTGAACTTATTCTGCATCCACGGAACTAACTTCTAAAGAAAATCGACACTGCTTCAAGTGAACTCAAAGACTGCCGGTTTCTTTGTTCCAACAAAAAGAAAACTTTTCTGCATCCAGCGGACTCCACGTGCTGTGAGGGATTTCTTTGCTAAAATAACTACACTCACACACACTGCAGTGGTAACTATATAATTCATAACGTTTTGATTGTGCCTAACTAGTGATAATATTTGCAATGTATTAAAAATGTTAAGTGTTTAATTGAACATGCTTAAATCATTTTAGAATGTTTTTATACAATTATAAGACTTACTTAGCTCATATTAAGACTTTCCATGACATTATATATTGTGCAAAATCAACTACTGTTAAATCACGTCTATGCTTTCTAGAATATAGATGGTTTTAAATAACTAACTAGAATTTGTGGATTTATTTGAAAACTACTGTTACTCTGAATTATTTTGCTATTAGTTTTTATAAACCTTTGATAATGTTTAATTATCATAATCCTGGTTCCCTGAAATAGAAATGTAACCATCACCGTATGGATATTTACCTCCTAAAGGACCCAGATCCTGAAAATTGTATACCAAAGCTGCTCAGCAAGCCTGTGAGCAGATAAGAACATAAGAACTTAAGAACATAAGAAAGTTTACAAACGAGAGGAGGCCATTCAGCCCATCTTGCTCGTTTGGTTGTTAGTAGCTTATTGATCCCAGAATCTCATCAAGCAGCTTCTTGAAGGATCCCAGGGTGTCAGCTTCAACAACATTACTGGGGAGTTGGTTCCAGACCCTCACAATTTTCTGTGTAAAAAAGTGCCTCCTATTTTCTGTTCTGAATGCCCCTTTATCTAATCTCCATTTGTGACCCCTGGTCCTTGTTTCTTTTTTCAGGTCAAAAAAGTCCCCTGGGTCGACATTGTCTGTACCTTTTAGGATTTTGAATGTTTGAATCAGATAGCCGCGTAGTCATCTTTGTTCAAGACTGAATAGATTCAATTCTTTTAGCCTGTCTGCATACGACATGCCTTTAAACCCGGGATAATTCTGGTTGCTCTTCGTTGCACTCTTTCTAGAGCAGCAATATCCTTTTTGTAACGAGGTGACCAGAACTGAACACAATATTCTAGGTGAGGTCTTACTAATGCATTGTAAAGTTTTAACATTACTTCCCTTGATTTAAATTCAACACTTCTCACAATATATCCCAGCATCTTGTTGGCCTTTTTTATACCTTCCCCACATTGTCTAGATGAAGACATTTCTGAGTCAACATAAACTCCTAGGTCTTTTTCATAAACTCCTTCTTCAATTTCATTATCTCCCATATATTTATAATGCACATTTTTATTGCCTGCGTGCAGTACTTTACACTTTTCTCTATTAAATGTCATTTGCCATGTGTCTGCCCAGTTCTGAATGCTGTCTAGATCATTTTGAATGACCTTTGCTGCTGCAACAGTGTTTGCCACTCCTCCTATTTTTGTGTCGTCTGCAAATTTAACAAGTTTGCTTACTATTTATTATTATTATTATTATTTATTTCTTAGCAGACGCCCTTATCCAGGGTGACTTACAATTGTTACAAGATACATACAATTACCCATTTATACAGTTGAGTTTTTACTGGAGCAATCTAGGTAAGTACCTTGCTCAAGGGTACAGCAGCAGTGTCCCCTACCAGGGATTGAACCCACGACCTTCCAGTCAAGAGTCCAGAGCCCTAACCACTACTCCACACTGCTGCCCAGAATCTAAGTCATTAATGTAGATTAGGAAAAGCAGAGGACCTAATACTGATCCCTGTGGTACACCACTGGTTACCTCGCTCCATTTTGGGGTTTCTCCTCTAATCAGTACTTTCTGTTTTCTACATGTTAACCACTCCCTAATCCATGCGCATGCATTTCCTTGAATCCCTACTGCATTCAGTTTGAGAATTAATCTTTTATGCAGGACTTTGTCAAAAGCTTTCTTGAAATCTAAATAAACCATGTCGTATGCTTTGCAATTATCCATTGTCGATGTTGCATCCTCAAAAACATCAAGCAGGTTAGTTAGACATGATCTCCCTTTCCTAAAACCATGCTGACTGTCTCCCTGGAATAAGCCCACAAAGTTGCAATGCCCCTGGTGGAATGGGCAGTGAGCTTTTCTGGAGGGGGCAAGTTGGCCAGCTCATAGGCAGTCCTGACCGTGTCTGCTATCCATCTGGACAGCCGCTGCTTAGACAGGGCTTGACCATGGGACTTAGCTCCATAGCAGACAATGTAGTACGCCTGGGTCTACACTGGACAGAGCGTATGGCGCTGTCACTCTCTGTCAGACTGGAAAGGAGGTGGATGGAAAGCCTCCAAATCCACAGACTATTTGTCATGGAATGCCGAGATAGTCTTCGGCAAAAAGGCAGGATTGGGACGGAGCGTGACCTTTGTACTGGCCTCTGTAAAAATTAAGCAGGCTTTCGCTAATGCGAATGCCTGCTTCTCAATCACCCATTTTCCGGAGGTGATAGCGAACATGAAAGCCGATTTCAGCGATACAAAATTCAGCTCAGCTGTATGCAGGGGCTCAAATGGAGGCTTCATGAGTAAAAAAGGTAATGCAGTGTACAGATACAGTTGTACAGGTGCTGCCTCAATGTGCGTATAGGGCATGTGAAGATCCGAGCGGTACTGGTTTGGTACCGGACCGGTGACCTGAGCACCGGTCGGTAGCGGACTGGAACCGGGTCGGTACCTGGTCGGTTTGGTTCTGGTTCGCTGACTTTAGCATCGGGTCCGTACAGGTATGGTACCGGGTCGGAACAGGGTCAGTTTGGTACCGGTTCGGTGACTTTAGCACCGGGTTGGTACGGGTGCAGTACGGGGTCTGTTCGTGACTTTAGCACCGCGTTGGTACAGGTGCAGTACGGGGTCGGTTCGGTGACTTTAGCACCGGGTTGATACAGCTACGGTACGGGGTCGGTTCAGTGACTTTAGCACCGTGTTGGTACGGGTACGGTACAGGGTCGGTTCGGTGACTTTAGCACCGGGTTGGTATGGGTGCAGTACGGGGTCGGTTCGGTGACTTTAGCACCGGGTTGATACAGCTACGGCACGGGTCGGTTCAGTGACTTTAGCACCGTGTTGGTACGGGTAACGGTACAGGGTCGGTTCGTGACTTTAGCACCGGGTTGGTATGGGTGCAGTACGGGGTCGGTTCGGTGACTTTAGCACCGGGTTGATACAGCTACGGTACGGGGTCGGTTCAGTGACTTTAGCACCGGGTTGGTACGGGTACGGTACAGGGTCGGTTCGGTGACTTTAGCACCGGGTTGGTATGGGTGCAGTACGGGGTCGGTTCGGTGACTTTAGCACCGGGTTGATACAGCTACGGTACGGGGTCGGTTCAGTGACTTTAGCACCGGGTTGGTACGGGTACGGTACGGGGTCGGTTCGGTGACTTTAGCACCGGGTTGGTGCGGATACGGTACGGGGTCGGTTCGGTGACTTTAGCACTGGGTCAGTATGGGTACGGTCGGGGATGGTGCAGTAACCTCAGTCCCGGTTCAGTACCGGTAGGGAGTGGAGTGGGTCGGTGACCTAAGTACCGGTTCGGCACGGGTCCATCAGTTCACAGTCACCGGGGGTGGCAACGTACAGGGATGCTCACCTGTAAAAGTCACTGTCAAAACCACTCAGTCAGTAGCACACACAAGACTGAGGGAAGCCTGCTTGTTAGAATGGACAAAAAGCCTTCGTAATGGTGATGCTATAAAGCTGTCACCAAAACGACATCAAGATACTGTGGTTGAAATTGCTTAAAGCAACAACAACAACTGAAGCGAGTATCTCGGTTCTGCACAGTGCTGTTGAGCCCAGCAGCTGCTCTTGCTGCATGTGTGCTGAGCACCAAGTTGCAGACAGGCCTGCGCGTAGAATCTGTAAAAGAACAGAAAACACACAAAGAGAAAATACTCTCTAAAAAAAAAAACAGTAATTAAACAGTTACATAAATAATATAAAACGTCTCGTGAGGTGCTAAAAAGCAAAAACGAGAGAGCACAAAGTCAGCTGACTTATGTTGATGGATACCTGCGAAGGAACAACTCGAGCTGCTGGCTTCACTTGCAGCACAAGGTCGCAGCGGGATGCAACAAGCAACAGGCTGTAGTGCACATAATGCACATAATTAGTAAAAACTATTACATCGACATTAAATGCCAAATATATACAGATAAAAGCAACAATATACTTATCTGAACAAGACCCTCTGATCAGGTCAGTCATGAAAGGAAAAATGGCACTGAGATCTGTGAGCGCAGTCCTTTTGATAC
Organism: Huso huso; assembly: GCA_036884735.1. Classification (NCBI taxonomy): domain Eukaryota; kingdom Metazoa; phylum Chordata; class Actinopteri; order Acipenseriformes; family Acipenseridae; genus Huso; species Huso huso. The sequence continues at coordinate 35,700,671 of CM072670.1, forward strand.
CTTGGGGGCGGGCCATGACTGCATCACAGACTCACTGAGCAGCTTTGGTATACAATATTCAAGATTGGGGTCTTAGGAGGTAAATTTATTTATTTGATTTATTGCATTTATATAGCGTTTTTTATACAAAAAGTATTCCAAAGTACTGTACAGTACACAGCAGAAAAAAAGAACAAACCACAATACATTTGTATAGCATGTCACACATACAACTGCCACAATCAGACCATTTTAATAACAGATTTAAATAACAGTATATACAAAAGCAGCAATTTTAAAGTTACATTAAAACCCACTAAGATACCCATACGGCAATGGTTACATTTCGTACTTGAAAGGGAACCTTTTTTATTTCTGAAATGGTATAACTGTTTGTCAAATACACGGTTAAATGAAACTTGATATGGTAAAGATTCATTTGAACTATTCAATTTATGTAATCAATGTTATAACCATTTTCATTCATTTTTGCTTGTGAATGCACTGGTCAAATACTTTGAATAAGCCCTGAATTATACATGAAATTGTATTTTTAGCATTTATATTAAGAACTTTGAATAGCTCCAACGATTAACCACCCTGCCAGAATTTGGACAAGTGGAAAAATGGCTCTGTCTGTGTGGGAGTCCAGATTTGTGTTGCAAGCAACACAAGCTGCCAAATAGTGATCTCTATCTGATATTTGGGAAGAGAGTCAATCAGGGTCCATTTCTGTCTGTCATACAGATCATTCCAAAATGCCTCACTCACGTTTTCCAACAGTGGCCCAACATACAAAATACATTTCTCGTATAGTGGTCAATGTTTAGTTTTTCTTTTATGTTGTGATCCTAGTTTTTGTTATGTGGAATGAAAGAAAAAAGAAAAAAAGGGAGTAAATACTGTTGTTTTTTCCATGTACAATGCCCCTTATTGCACATTTATTTATTTGATGTGTGTAATCAAAGTTAAAAAGTAATGCTGTTTTATGAAAATGTGTCTGTGCCCACTTTGTTTATTGTGAAACACAACAATGGCAGGGATTATAAAAATAAATAAATACATTAAAAAAAACAAAATGCGTTGTCTACTTATGTGCTTCATTTATCTTAAAATACCTAAAATAAAAAAAATAAAAAACGTTTTAAATTTGTAACTTTTTTATATTTTATATATATATATATATATTATGATCTTACAAATAATGTTTTGTTAGGGTTAATATTTGGTAATGTGTTCTGGCAAGAGTCTGGAAATAAAAAAAATAAATGTATTTTACAGCACTAAAGACAGTATGGTAAAAACGGTCATAAAATGCTTGGCTGCGAGGTGACATCTATGACAAAAATGCTTGGCTGTAAAGGGGTTAATGTATTTAGGCAGATCATTTAACCAGTTGCCACCTATTGACTCTGTAGTAGTCAGTTTAGTGTGAATAAATCATGAATTTATTAGTGATTCAATACACCTTAACAGCTAGGTGTACATTATCAAACCATTGAGAGAGTAAACCAGGGATGCAATCCTGGATGTGTAATATTCTGATTAAATAAATAAATAAATCTGCTACAGTTCACACCTCAGGACTCATTCATTCAATGTGATCTTCTAGGACCACAGCACTGAAAATATGAAGTTGGAAACTTAAATGGTTCACAGCGATATTAGCAGTTGTAGGTGCAGGTGCATTGAAATGACTTACCTGTTAATACATAGTCGTACTGGTTCACATTGTTAAGTTTAAGACCCTGATAGAGAACATGGAGCTCGTCCGCTGTCAGAACCTGCCCTTTCCAGTGCGCATAACCTGGGAAAAGGGGAAAAATTGATTTGTCGTTAAGAACAATGAATGTCAGTAACATATTCCAACCAAGGATAGAACTCCACATTGCAGATAAGCATCATAAAAATGTAGGTAGGTTTCCAAGAACAACACCCACAAATGTTACCAACTGAAAATGTAATAATCTAAAGCAACACTACAAGGTATGACATAAACAAACGTTAGGTTATATATCATAACCCTGGTTCCCTGACATAGAAATGTTATCCATTACCGATTAGAATATACCTCTGTGTAGCCCGAGTCATATGTCAAAGCTGCTAGACAGAGCCCCCCCCTGCATCAGGCTTGGAGACCCCGTCCCCGAGTAGGTAAAGTGCCGCAAGCAGAAGGGGTCAGCACCAATTTTCTATTCAAGCCCGCTGGTTGGAGTGAACACAGCGACCTCGAAAGGTAATGGATAACATTTATATTTCAGTGAACCAGGGTTATGGTATATAACCTAATGTTCCCTTTCAAGTATGAAATGTTATTGGGACTTGCAGCACTAGCAGATGTGCTAAAAGGGGTAGACGGGAGGCTGCCTTTAGCACTCTGGTCCCAAAAAGTGTGGGGAGAACCCGCACTTCAGAGTGCATGCTGTAAAAGGTAGACTGAATAGCTGCCCTTAGCAGCCTGGTATAAGAAGTTTAGCTTCAATTCGGGATTTTTGCTTTTTGTACTGCGTTTTAATTATTTAACGAATAGGATAAAGCAAAGGCAGAACACTGCATACATGAGACGAATAGGTACATGTAATTCTACTGTTATTCACAATCTCATCTCATTAACTTACTCCAACAGTTTAGCGTTCATTTTAATTGTCCTTTTGCTACAACAAACCCCTCGATATAACGAACAAAAGGCTTGGACCCCAACAGGTTTGTTATAGCGAGGGTGTACGATATATTATAGGGGTGCGGTAGCTATAGTTATAGCTATAGAGTTTGACCATGGATTCAATGTTAAACTCAAATTTGTGCCCTTTAATAACTTTTGAGTCGTTTGACAGATTTGCCTGGAAAATGGTATGACCTGTACCCTGGTGTAGATATGGACCATTCCAGTAGCTTGTGCGGTTTTTGAGATAAAGATTTTTTCCCTCGTCCTGCACCAATACTGTTGGGAATTTTTTTTGTGGTAGAACACTCTAGGGTTACTGAGTATACCTGCGTTTGTTTCGTGTAAAAATATTAATCAGTTCAAAAGTTATTGGGGGGCTCCTGAGCGGCGCATCCAGTAAAGGTGCTCCATGTGGAGTGCAGGATGCGCGCTATAGTCTGGACGTCGCGAGTTCGAGTCCAGGCTATTCCACAGCCGACCGTGGACGGGAGCTCCCAGGGGGTGGCACACAATTGGCCAAGCGTCACCCGGGGGGAGGGACAGTTAGGTCGGCCAGGGTGTCCTCGGCTCACCGCGCACCAGCGACCCCTGTAGTCTGGCCGGGCCCCTGCGGGCTTGCCTGTAAGCTGCCCGAGAGCTGCGTTGTCCTCCGATGCTGTAGCTCTTGGGTGGCTGCATGGTGAGTCTGCAGTGTGAAAAAAAGTGGTCGGCTGACAGCACACGCTTCGGAGGACAGTGTGTGTTCGTCTTCGCCCTCCCGAGTCAGTGCAGGGGTGGTAGCGGTGAGCTGAGCTTCAAATAATAATTGGCCATTCCAAATTGGGAGAAAATAATCAAAATAATTGGCAACGACTAAATTTATTAAAAAAAAAAAAGTTATTAACATTTTCATCCACCATTGTTTTCTATGGGATTTCTACTTTTTTGGATAATGTGGCAAAAAATATATTTTTTAGTCAGACCTTATTCTTTTGTCATCAGAAAAAATTTGCGAGGCCGCCATCTTGTTCCGTTTTTTTTTTTTTTTTATTTAAACGTTATGTCAGCAGCTGGGCAGCATACAGACACAACAGTGAGTCGGTTGTACTCGTTTGAACACCTGACGGTCTGCGATGTGTCTTTTTAGAAAAAATATATATATATATTATAAAATGTTAAGAAATAAAGATTTTATACCCTCAATTCTTTTCTCGTAAAAATTGGACATGACGAAAAAGGATTCGGGACTTTCATTCTTGCAAAAAAATAAATAAATCTGACGAAGATAGAATTTGGACAGTCACCGCCAAGTACTTGGGAGAGGTTTGCCCAAGACAGACAGGACTTCCCGGGGCAGCAGTGTGAGGTACCTCCCTTACATTTTAATTGCTCATATCTCAGCCTCTGTTCAAGTTAGAAAGACAAGAGATCCCTTTGTTCCTCTGCTCTCTCATTTTAATGGTTATAGTAAAATTAAACGTCCTCGCTTGAAAACTATCAACTATTACGTTTTTACACACATTATATATATATATATATATATATATATATATATATATATATATATATATATATATATATATATATATATTTTGCTAAGAGAGATTATTTGTATTCGGTTTTATTACTATTGTTCAGTGGAACATGGTGGAGCCCCGCAGGTACAGCATGGCCACAACTTTTGCATCACCTACAATTTTTTTTGAGACATTGAGACAATTATCATAAAAAATAATAATAATAAAAAAAGCTTATATTAACAATTTAGATGTTTAAATTTAACATCATGTAATCAAAGAAACTAAAGAACGATATCGCAAAAGTCTACTGAAAGCCATACTGGTTTTTTAAGGCATGTTGGATTTCGAAATGTCACGTTTTAAAATGTCAGTTTTTTGTTAAGTATGGAAAACTACAAAGCAGTATGTAATTCAGTATCTTAACGCTTCATTCGACTCTATGAAGAAAGTAATTCTATAGGGAGATGCAAAACTTTTGACCATAGCTGTACTGCCAATTCACTGTATTCTAACAGATACATTACAACTGTACATGCAATACTGGCAAAATACAATAAACATACGATGGTCTGTACTGTATAGTGAGATGTTTTATATATTTGACCCATAATATTAATGTTATAGCTTATTATATATGATGTAACTACTGCTTGGAACTTTCTGTCTAAACAAAATCACCACAATGCACAAACAGCATCCTCAAATCGCTGTCATCCAAAATCTGTTCCTGTTCCACATCGAACAAGCTGAACGTGTTGAAGTCTGTCTGTCTCACAAAATTCTGCCTTAACTAATGGGTGGTTAGATGGTTCAGTATTTTAAAAAAGACATGTTTTGGGATATTAATTTGTTAAGTTTGTTCATAGAATGATGTTTTTGCTTATGAGTTGTAAAGAATGCAGTTTTACAGGCTAGGTTTTGAGATGCACATTTTTTTTTTTTTTTATAGAAACTTTTTTGTACTAACATTAATTAAAAAATCCAATTGATGCCTATGATTAATACGTTTTGTGACTCATTTGAAGCTATTAATATGTTTCAATATTAACTAAATTGAGTTATTAATCAAATGTTACTTGATTAATTACTGTCTTGTTCACAGTCATCTTAAAATAACGTTAGAATATGTTTTGTTGAAAATATATATATATACAGTACTGTGCAAAAGTTTTAGGCAGGTGTGAAAAAATGCTGTAAAGTAAGAATGCTTTCAAAAATAGACATGTTAATAGTTTATATTTATCAATTAACAAAATGCAAAGTGAGTGAACAGAAGAAAAATCTACATCAAATCAATATTTGGTGTGACCACCCTTTGCCTTCAAAACAGCATCAATTCTTCTAGGTACACTTGCACACAGTTTTTGAAGGAACTCGGCAGGTAGGTTGGCCCAAACATCTTGGAGAACTAACCACAGTTCTTCTGTGGATTTAGGCAGCCTCAGTTGCTTCTCTCTCTTCATGTAATCCCAGACAGACTCGATGATGTTGAGATCAGGGCTCTGTGGGGGCCATACCATCACTTCCAGGACTCCTTGTTCTTCTTTACACTGAAGATAGTTCTTAATGACTTTCGCTGTATGTTTGGGGTCTTTGTCATGCTGCAGAATAAATTTGGGGCCAATCAGATGCCTCCCTGATGGTATTGCATGATGGATAAGTATCTGCCTGTACTTCTCAGCATTGAGGAGACCATTAATTCTGACCAAATCCCCAACTCCACTTGCAGAAATGCAACCCCAAACTTGCAAGGAACCTCCACCATGCTTCACTGTTGCCTGCAGACACTCATTCGTGTACCGCTCTCCAGCCCTTCGGCGAACAAACTGCCTTCTGCTACAGCCAAATATTTCAAATTTTGACTCATCAGTCCAGAGCACCTGCTGCCATTTTTCTGCACCCCAGTTCCTGTGTTTCGTGCATAGTTGAGTCGCTTGGCCTTGTTTCCACGTCGGAGGTATGGCTTTTTGGCCCCAAGTCTTCCATGAAGGCCACTTCTGACCAGACTTCTCCGGACAGTAGATGGGTGTACCAGGGTCCCACTGTTTTCTGCCAATTCTGAGCTGATGGCACTGCTGGACATCTTCCGATTGCAAAGGGAAGTAAGCATGATGTGTCTTTCATCTGCTGCAGTAAGTTTCCTTGGCCGACCACTGCGTCTCACGGTCCTCAACGTTGCCCGTTTCTTTGTGCTTCTTCAAAAGAGCTTGACAGCACATCTGGAAACCCCTGTCTGCCTTGAAATTTCTGCCCGGGAGAGACCTTGCTGATGCAGTATAAGTACCTTGTGTCTTGTTGCTGTGCTCCTTAATAAAACAATGGCTTCTGAAATTGAAAACAACATCAACACGGAAAACAATGAGTACAAAGGCTTTGTGATGTGCTTGCAGTGTGATGCCCTTTACAAGTAAGATAGTCATAAAACCGGGACTTCTAAAATACGTCGGCATGTTTGTGGACATCAAGGAATCAAATTAGCCAGTTCACAACTAACAGCAGATTGGTTATAGCTAAATGCAGTAGTTGTATATGAGTAGTTATAAAACAACAGTAATTAAGGGTAATGATCACAAAATTGATAGTTGTGTCGGGTTCGGGTCGTGTTCGGATGAATATTAATATAACTTTGTCACAGACGGTTCTGGCACGTCCCTTTTGTGCTATAAGTCATTAGATCCTTTTGCATGGAAGGCCTCGGTTGCAAGGGTGTGCGGTTCTTTGATGGACCCAGATTCAGTTGAAATGTGTTTACCCACTGACGATGGGAATGAAAATGCAGAGATGGGAGTCCAGCTAACAAGATTTAAGTTTTTGCAGGTATCAGGCTTTTAAAGATTGTCACCCACACCTGTGAGCAGAAACTGACTCACTGTGAGCAGAAACTGACCCAAGACTGTCACAGCTACTGGAAGCAGGCCGATCTTTGGGAAACAAATTTGTACATTTGTGAAACTGCAACAAATATTGTAATGACTGTAATGTGTTTTAGAAAATATTTTTAGCAGATCTGCACAGGCCTGTCGTGGTGTTCAAACATTCAGAACCAGTCCAAGCTGAGCCTGGCGCAGAGTTCGAATCCTGTTGGGAATGTGCTGAGTTATTAGATGATTTAAAATTACCTGCATTGATTGAAATAATATGATATACTCTTTGTCAACAATTATAATAATACTGTATGTTCTTTTCAAAAAGATCTGTATGCTTAGTAGAAAACAATGGATAGATGTTGTGTGCAGTCTGTGAACGCACCTTCTAGAAATAGTCAAACTTGGCAGGCTCTTAAGGCCTTGTTAGCACATACCAGTTTTATGAGAAAAAGTAGCTTATTTCGATACTTTACTTTCATTACTTCATGTCTCATATTAATCAACACCAAAAAACTGGCAAAAAGCGTAGGTTGTCTTAAAACCTGCTTCAATTGGATTTTGTATAAACAGAGAAAGGGGTCAGACTTAATTCAGTAAAGTAATATTAGCAACTGTTATACTGAAGTAACTGAATTCAAAATACATGTTATAAAATCATCAAGTCCAACTGTTATACAAATAACTATTATTGTTGAAAGAACATATTACAGTTAAAAACGAAAGAAGTTCAGTACTAACTGACAGTGTCAGAATATTGTAATAATTGAACTGTGTTTTAAAGAATATAAAACCAGCTTAAATAATATTGCAGCAAATTATGAACAGGTTATAAGGATTTGAATTAAGAAAACTGAACAAGTGTTAATGTTAGAAAAAAAAAAGCTTGTGCCTTTGTTATTAGAGTGCACATACACTCTTGGAAGCCGGTCAGACTATTTTGCGTGGAAGTCTGTAACCTTGAAAGAAAGGCCTCTGGGGGAACTAAACATGGAGGCTAGGTATTACAAAGTAGTAAAAACAAAAGGGTAACCCTTTTTAGATAGAATGATATTTGAAACTAAAAAGACCTATTTGATTTTATTTGATTGTGTTGTTACTAAGCATAGAGGTTTTAAAAAAGTATTCTGATCTAATAATAGTGACAAAACTCTGAAGAGAAATAATATGTTTTAAGTATTTTGATATAATAAGAAACATAATATTTAAACTAACAAGTGTTTTTGTTTGGTTAAGGCTCTACTGTAATACAAATAGACTGTAAAAGCAGGAGCGAGCATTTAATTTAATCAATTTAAGAATTAGTTAATTTTCTTTCTCCAACTAAACAAAAAATCTTTTAGACATTACAATATCCATTAAATTAAAGAATATAAATGTTTAGTTTATATAAATATAAAGGTTTTACTGCAATAAAAAACTGTTAACCTAAGGAACTGTTAGGTTGGAATATTAGACAAATAAAGTGTAAACTGTATTCAATAATTTTAGTATACAACAAACCTACTAAAAATAGCTTTGCCCTTATCTTCTTGTAAGCAGAGCGGTGTTAGATATGGAAGGTTCTTTTTGGCAGACAAAGTGAGATTTACTTGTAGTCTGTAGTTTTGAATCCAAGGTCTTTCTATGATAAGAAAACCTGGCAGTCGAAACGAACATTCCACGAATTAGGGGAGTTGTGTCCAATCACAGTTCTTATCAAATAAGTAGCGACTTTCTTTGGGAGAAAACTGATTTCATGTGGTGAATTTGGAGAAGTGCTTACAATGGTGTTTCACATTAATCAAAACAATAGTCTTGGCAAGTAAACAGGGTGTCTCAATCCTGCTTGTGCAGGCAACTTTTAGAAACAGAGAGAGGTCAGGCATAGTCCGAGAATGGAACAGTTAAATAAGGCTATTATACTTAACATGTTCATTATAGCTTAAATTTAAATGAAATTAACTGAACTGACCACTGTATGCTTATTCAAAGGCAGTCTTTGTCAAATACTTTGTTAACACACATTTGTATATGAAGTTAAACTGACCCATTCACAACACACTGAAAAGGTAACATAATATGCGGCTAAGAGGGACATATATATTATTTGACTCCGCTTAATATAATCAAATAGAGCTGGTGTTACATATTAAAAAACATCTCTCATATATACACATATACTTTGTACTGTATTATATTATAGCAAGGATTCTGTGAACTTTGGTCCACCTGACTTTTTAGAAAAAGGAGGAGTTGGAAAAAGAGAGCGATAAAATCAATGTTTTTTGGCAAGAAGTTATATTCAATCAGTTTTGAAAAAGGAGTTGACCAGATCCTTCTAGAATGTATAATTAACTTAAAGATAAGAAATGTCAAGGCCGAGTGATGATTAGCTTTACTTGGGACCTGATGTATTCAATGGAGGGAAAATCCTATAAAAACCAAGGTAAAACCCCAGTCAAGTATCGCTCAACTTGTTAACTACAAGCTGATGTGCAAGCCATGCTCTGAGGATCTCTGAGAAACTGATTGCTGTTTGGTCGTATTCCTTTTGAAGACAGTTCTTATTTTTCAATATATCCTACACTACACTTCCATATACTGGAAGGTAAGCATATATTTGAATTTAATATCTCTTTTATATTGAGGCATTGCTATAAGGTATAGAAATTATGTTTTAGTCTTAAGAGAGTGATATATATTGAATGTTCTAGAATTTAGCGGTGGGCGTTTTTAGCTTTATGCATGCATAGCCTAAGGGCTAAGCATATAATTAACCATATTTGTATTACTGTATTGAAGTATAAATGCTGTTAAACCTGTAAAGGCACCAGATCGCCTGGACTGCTTATTACTTGGGATTTACGGTAGTCTGTGCAACCAACCAATCCAATTTTTAACATAAGCATTTAATAAACCGAAAAGAGCACTACTACTGCTCCGAGTTTAAAACATCTCTGTCCTCCTTGAACATCTCCCCTGAGTATAAGAGTGTGCTCAGAGTATATATATATAAATATAAAGAGTACGTTGCGAGAATTCTGACAACCTCAATCGGGTTTGAGTCAAAATATGACTGACCCGCACATCACTAGTGTGTGAGAATGCGTGTGATCTCATTGATGGAGTGGAACCAGATGGGCCAATGGTTGATGAGTGTGCAGAGTCAGCATCTAGAGCTGAGAGCGAGCCACCCAGTGAATTTAAACAGTGCAACAGTCTCTTGACACAGGGGTTGTACCGACAGACTGGAAAATTGCAAACGTAATACCGATCCACAAAAAGGGAGACAAAACCGAATCAGGTAACTACAGACCAATAAGCCTGACTTCTATTATATGTAAACTTATGGAAACTATAATAAGATCCAAAATGGAAAATTACCTATATGGTAACAATATCCTGGGAGACAGTCAGCATGGTTTAAGGAAAGGGAGACTGTGTCTAACTAACCTGCTTGACTTTTTTGAGGATGCAACATTGAAAATGGATAACTGCAAAGCATACGACATGGTTTATTTAGATTTCCAGAAAGCTTTTTACAAAGTCCCGCATAAAAGATTAATTCTCAAACTGAACGCAGTAGGGATTCAAGGAAATGCATGCACATGGATTAGGGAGTGGTTAACATGTAGAAAACAGAAAGTACTGATTAGAGGAGAAACCTCAAAATGGAGCGATGTAACCAGTGGTGTACCACAGGAATCAGTATTAGGTCCTCTGCTATTCCTAATCTACATTAATGATTTAGATTCTGGCATAGTAAGCAAACTTGTTAAATTTGCAGACGACACAAAAATAGGAGGAGTGGCAAACACTGTTGCAGCAGCAAAGGTCATTCAAAATGATCTAGACAGCATTCAGAACTGGGAAGACACATGGCAAATGACATTTAATAGAGAAAAGTGTAAAGTATTGCATACAGGCAATAAAAATGTGCATTATAAATATCATATGGGAGATACTGAAATTGAAGAAGGAATCTATGAAAAAGGAGTTTATGTTGACTCAGAAATGTCTTCATCTGGACAATGTGGGAAGCTAAAAAAAGGCCAACAAGATGCTCGGATATATTGTGAGAAGTGTTGAATTTAAATCAAAGGAAGTAATGTTAAACTTTACAATGCATTAGTAAGACCTCACCTAGAATATTGTGTTCAGTTCTGGTCACCTCGTTACAAAAGGATATTGCTGCTCTAGAAAGAGGCAACGAAGAGCAACCAGAATTATCCCGGTTTAAAAGGCATGTCGTATGCAGACAGGCTAAAAAGAATTGAATCTATTCAGTCTTGAACAAAGAAGACTATGCGGCTATCTGATTCAAACATTCAAAATCCTAAAAGGTATAGACAATGTCGACCCAGGGACTTTTTGACCTGAAAGAAACAAGGACCAGGGTCACAAATGGAGATTAGATAAAGGGCATTCAGAACAAAAAGATAGGAGGCACTTTTTACACAGAGAATTGTGAGGGTCTGGACCCAACTCCCAGTAATGTTGTTGAAGCTGACATCCTGGGATCCTTCAAGAAGCTGCTTGATGAGATTCTGGGATCAATAAGCTACTAACAACCAAATGAGCAAGATGGGCTGAATGGCCTCCTCTCGTTTGTAAACTTTCTTATGTTCTTATGTTCTTAAAACAATCTGCATGTAGCTTTCGTTTCTGTTCAATAAGGATCGATAATAAAATACATTTCTTTTGATTACTGTCTTGCGTTTCGTGAATTAAAATTCCAGATTAAAACACTGGGTTGACTATCTACCTTTACTTGTATCTGAATATGGGGGTGTATGGAGTGTCCATCTTTACCTACTCTTATGAACATCACAAATACACGTGTTTAAACTGTATCTAGAGAACAACTTACACTGTAAAAAATGAATAATTAAACATAACATGAAATGCCTACATGCACAGACAATAAACACATGTTGATGTTGATTTTCTAAACACAAATTAAACTATATAGTGATTATAATTTAAACACGCGGAAGTATTGAAAGCTAAACACTTTGTGTAGGTGAAGAAAAACTAATCATGTGTATTATATATAAACCTGTGATGTGTTTAATCAAGTTTACAGTTATAGCTGCTTTTACTTTTTGTGCTCTATAATAGAATATACAGGCTTTCTAGCTATAAATATATTCTCAGAAAGGAAATTCTTTGCAAAAAACTTAGTTACTGCATCAGTTAGGGTTGCTATTAAAATGACAAAAGTAGGGAAATGCGATGTTAGTGTTTTTAACCCTAACTCTGCATTCCCTCCCACCCCCTTACAAGCAGTGGAAGGGGCAAGACAACACAAGCAACCACAGACAGCCATCATCAGTTAAGACGAACAATTTACAGCTCTCTGCAGATAAAACAAGAGACATCCATCATCATGGTCCACTAGGTGTATGACATCTAAGTGCTCCCTAGAGACCTACTGGTAGCTGCCGATGTTGTCGGGGAAGGCGCATTGCATAAGGATGGATATTTACAGAATGCATGTGTGTGATATCTGCCAACATAGTCCTAAAACACTGGCGAATACAGAACAAACTTGTATTACAGCACAACGTATACAGCCCAACTGTGACGGTGAGAGCATCCCTCCCATTTAACTGTATTCGGTTGCTCATCCAGTATGACACTGAAAAGCTCTTGGTTGATCCGTGTTGTTGGTGCTGCCCTCTCAAACTGACATAACACAGCACATTCCACTCGCCCATGTAAACACAGTTTCATAACAGTGTACCTCATACACTTCAATTTTTGCTGGTGACAATATCATTGTTTCATACATCTGTCATATGGGTGTCCTTTCCTTAAAGTGCTCCCATTCCCCTATCCATGTTACTATGAATGGTACTGCTGGCCCATCACCCCTTCCTCCCTTGCAAAATTATGCCATTGAACATCTACAATTCCATACAACAGAAAGTTATGCTAGGACATAGATTCATGTTACAGCACTATTAGTAGTCCTCCTGTCACACAGCTGTGTCTCATGATTGACCATACATATAGAATTCCCCTCATGTTGCCATCAGTTAAGTTGTTCGTCTTAACTGATGATGGCTGTCTGTGGTTGCTTGTGTTGTCTTGCCCCTTCCACTGCTTGTAAGGGGGTGGGAGGGAATGCAGAGTTAGGGTTAAAAAACCTAACACCGCATTTCCCTACTTTTGTCGTTTTAATATCAACCCTAACTGATGTATTAACGTGTATATATAATATATATACTGTATATATAGTGCCTATAGAAAGTCTACACCCCCTTTCAAAATTTTGTTGCCTTATAGCCTGGAATTAAAATGCATTAAAATAGTTTTTTTTTTTTTTCATTTATCTACACATCCTACCCCACAACTTCCAAGTGAAAAAATATTCTAAGAATTTGTAGAAAATTAATTAAAAATAAAAACTGAAATAGCTTGGTTGGATAAGTGTCCACCCCCCTTGTAATAGCAATCCTAAATTAGCTCAGGTGTAACCAATAGCCTTCAAAATCACACACCAAGTTAAGTGGCCTCCACCTGTGTTAAATGGTAGTGATTCACATGATTTCAGGAGAAATTCAGAAGTTTCTGCTGGTTCCCTCTGCTGGGTAGTGCATTTCAAAGCAAAGACTCAACCATGAGCACCAAGGTGCTTTCAAAAGAACTCCGGGACAAAGTTGTTGAAAGGCACAGATCAGGGGATGGGTATAAAAAAATATCAAAGGCCTTGAATATCCCTTGGAGCATGGTGAAGACAATTATTAAGAAGTGGAAGGTGTATGGCACCACCAAGACCCTGCCCAGATCAGGCCGTCCCTCCAAACTGGATGACTGAGCAAGAAGGAGACTGATCAGAGAGGCTACCAAGAGGCCAATGGCAACTTTGCAAGAGCGACAGGCTTTTATGGCCAAGACTGGTCAAAGTGTGCATATGACAACAATATCCCAAGCACTCCACAAATCTGGCCTGTATGGTAGGGTGGCAAGAAGGAAGCCATTACTCAAGAAAGCCCACCTTGAATCCCGTTTGAAGTATGCAAAAAAACACTCAGGAGATTCTGTAGCCATGTGGCAAAAAGTTTTGTGGTCTGATGAAACTAAAATGGAACTTTTTGGCCTAAATGCAAAGCGTTATGCTTGGCGCAAACCCAACACAGCGCATCACCCAAAGAAAACCATCCCTACTGTGAAGCATGGTGGTGGCAGCATCATGTTATGGGGATGTTTCTCATCGGCAGGGACTGGGGCACTTGTCAGGATAGAAGGGAAAATGAATGGAGCAAAGTACAGAGAAGTCCTTGAGGAAAACCTGCAAGAAAGCTGAAACTGGGACAGAAGTTCACCTTTCAGCATGACAACGACCCAAAACACACAGTCAAAGCTAAACTGGAGTGGCTAAGGAACAAAAAGGTAAATGTCTTTGAGTGGCCCAGTCAGAGCCCCGACCTAAGTCCAATCGAAAATTTGTGGCATGACTTGAAGATTGCTGTCCATCAACGCTCCTCAAGGAGAATGGTCAAATACTGCGAAATCTAGGTGTGCAAAGTTGGTAGAGACCTATCCCAACAGACTCACAGCTGTAATTGCTGCCAAAGGTGCTTTCACCAAGTATTAACTCAGAGGGGTGGAGACTTATCCAATTATGATCTTTCAGTTTTGTATTTTTAATATATAATTTTTTTCTCAATAAAAACTTTTTTCCCCTTAACAGTGTGGAATATGTTGTGTAGATAAGTGGGAAAAAATCCTCATTTAAATGTATGAAACTCGAGGCACTAACACAACAAAATGTGAAAAAAGTTCAATGGGGTGTAGACTTTCTATAGGTACTGTATATAGTGACAAAGCTGTACCTGTCTGAGTAAAACTTGTACACAAATCGACTCAGGAGACATGACACTTGTTTTGAGACAGTAATGGAGGTAAAACAGGACAGTACCTGTATGTTTATTTCCCTATGTTTAATACAAGGGTCATTGGGACAAAGCAGAAGTCCGGTACACAGTTCAGGTTCTCATACAAAGGTGGGTCAATACAGGCAATAGTCCAGGGTCAAACAGCAAATCAATAGTTTTCTCAATAATCCTTACACGTCTCTCCTACCCTACTCCACTCAACCACACCCTGCCCTCCCGCTAAGGCTTCTGGGTAGTGCAGTCACTGCAAGCGGCCATTTTGTGGCCAAATACATTCCTATTAAAATCTCTGCCCTCCTGTACTTCCATCAATCACCTGCCACAATATTATATATATATATATATATATATATATATATATATATATATATATATATATATATATATATATATATATACATAAGTACTGCAAAGTTTTAGGCAGGTGTGAAAAAAAATGCTGTAAAAGTAAGAATGCTTTCAAAAAATAGACATGTTAATAGTTTATATTTATCAATTAACAAAATGCAAAGTGAGTGAACAGAAGAAAAATCTACATCAAATCAATATTTGGTGTGACCACCCTTTGCCTTCAAAACAGCATCAATTCTTCTAGGTACACTTGCACACAGTTTTTGAAGGAACTCGGCAGGTAGGTTGGCCCAAACATCTTGGAGAACTAACCACAGTTCTTCTGTGGATTTAGGCAGCCTCAGTTGCTTCTCTCTCTTCATGTAATCCCAGACAGACTCGATGATGTTGAGATCAGGGCTCTGTGGGGCCATACCATCACTTCCAGGACTCCTTGTTCTTCTTTACACTGAAGATAGTTCTTAATGACTTTCGCTGTATGTTTGGGGTCTTTGTCATGCTGCAGAATAAATTTGGGGCCAATCAGATGCCTCCCTGATGGTATTGCATGATTGATAAGTATCTGCCTGTACTTCTCAGCATTGAGGAGACCATTAATTCTGACCAAATCCCTAACTCCATTTGCAGAAATGCAACCCCAAACTTGCAAGGAACCTCCACCATGCTTCACTGTTGCCTGCAGACACTCATTCGTGTACCGCTCTCCAGCCCTTGGCGCGAACAAACTGCCTTCTGCTACAGCCAAATATTTCAAATTTTGACTCATCAGTCCAGAGCACCTGCTGCCATTTTTCTGCACCCCAGTTCCTGTGTTTTCGTGCATAGTTGAGTCGCTTGGCCTTGTTTCCCGCCGGAGGTATGGCTTTTTGGCCCCAAGTCTTCCATGAAGGCCACTTCTGACCAGACTTCTCCGGACAGTAGATGGGTGTACCAGGGTTCCACTGTTTTCTGCCAATTCTGAGCTGATGGCACTGCTGGACATCTTCCGATTGCGAAGGGAACTAAGCATGATGTGTCTTTCATCTGCTGCAGTAAGTTTCCTTGGCCGACCACCGCGTCACGGTCCTCAACGTTGCCCGTTTTTTGTGCTTCTTCAAAAGAGCTTGGACAGCACATCTGGAAACCCCTGTCTGCCTTGAAATTTCTGCCTGGGAGAGACCTTGCTGATGCAGTATAACTACCTTGTGTCTTGTTGCTGTGCTCAGTCTTGCCATGGTGTATGACTTTTGACAGTAAACTGTCTTCAGCAACCTCACCTTGTTAGCTGAGTTTGGCTGTTCCTCACCCAGTTTTATTCCTCCTACACAGCTGTTTCTGTTTCAGTTAATGATTGTGTTTCAACCTACATATTGAATTGATGATCATTAGCACCTGTTTGGTATAATTGTTTAATCATACACCTGACTATATGCCTACAAAATCCCTGACTTTGTGCAAGTGTACCTAGAAGAATTGATGCTGTTTTGAGGCAAAGGGTGGTCACACCAAATATGGATTTGATTTAGATTTTTCTTCTGTTCACTCACTTTGCATTTAGTTAACTGATAAATATAATCTATTAACATGTCTATTTTTGAAAGCATTCTTACTTTACAGCATTTTTTCACACCTGCCTAAAACTTTCGCAGACAGTACTGTATATATATTATATATATATATATATATATATATATATATATATATATATATATATATATATATATATATATTAGATGGACAGTATCTCTCTGCTTGGACTACATCAGTGGTTTTCAAACTTTGTAGGCCCTGTACACCTTTCCAAAAAATCTAGTCTACCGTGTACCCCCATCTGAGATAGGGTCATAATATACCTATGAAAACAGAAAAAATGGTATTTTCTAATTACTAGGCTTAAGTACTTACTGGTGTTAAATGAAAATATATATTTTTTAAAATGCTTACCTACCAATGTGATGGACGTGCCTGCTTTTTATCACAGATTTCAGTAAAACTGCACCCTGATTAGTAAACAATGCAGCCCATACACAAAGGTATGTTATTCTGTATTTTAAAATGAACGAATAGGACTAAAAGTTACAAAAAAAACCCAGAGTTGCAAGCAACTTTACGGCTTCCAAGCAGTTATTGTAAAATTTAAGCGCATTGGTTATTATAGATGAAGCTTTATCATCACAACTGTGCTATGTTAATTTTGGCACAAATATTGGAATTATTGGTTAGTAGCCAATTTAAATTTTATTTGGATGCACACAAAATTCTAAATAGTATGCAGTCATATACTTTGAAAATAATGCATATAAGAGGCTAACATTGTTCTAAATTGGAAATCGCTCTGTTTGAGTTTGTGTGCGTGCGTGCGTGTGAGCGTGTGGTGCCCTATTCTTAATTTTGCAATATAAAATAAAGTCTACAGCATGTATTGGTTTTTGTATATTTTAATGCCACTATCATTTAATGTGCATTCTTTTTAAAGCAATAGAAAGTGATAGTGTAACGATTGGCTATCAGGGGTGTCTGGCAAATACACAATTCACCATATTTAATTGTCACCAAACCGCTACTAGGACATAACATGTGCACGATTTATGAGTAACACCACTCGAATCCTATGCCGAGGAATTATAAACAGGACAGAGCAGAGAAGAAGCTGGAACAGAACCCAGAGAGACAGGTTCTTGTACTGGTTCTTGTATATTTTAATGCCACTATCATTTAATGTGCATTCGTAAAGCAATAGAAAGTGATAATAGTGTAATGATTGGCTATCTGGGGTGCCTGGCTTCGTTGCCACATATTCAGAATTTGCGATTGTTGTTTTATCAGTTTAATCTTAATAATTATAACTATCACTGTAGTTATGAAATAAAAAAAAACAGATGCCATAGCAGTAAAACGAGTAGTGTATTTTTATTTTTATTTGGCTTCTGTTCAGCTAGGACAGCGTTGTAAAAAAAAATGTGATTACAGAACATTTTTGTACAGCCCAAGACGGTAATTTTTTTTCTAATTCTTTGTATTGCCTGCATGTCCACGAGGTTATAAGTAAACAAACAGCATTACGGCTGAGAAGCTGGTAAGCTCGAATTATACTAAAATGTCCGCTGTAGCTGCTGATCCAGGAGCATCGTCTGATGCGCCTGGAGTACAGAAGGATGTACCGTCTGATTGCACGCACCGCTGCCAGGCAGGATCGGCAATACAGCCACCTCTTGGAAAGGCTGGACCACGCTGATCAACAGCACCAAGAGGTGGTTGCGTTGCACGCCAAATTTCTGCGCACAATAACAAGAGAACTGCAGGTGCCTACCCCATGGCACTTAATTCTAAACAATAATAGTAATAACTATTATTATTTTCTTCTTCTTGGTAACATGAACCGTTTTAACTGCAAGCCCTTTGCATTCTAGACAGATGGGGGGGGGGTAACCTTCTCTTCATCTCTGCCTAGTGCGTAAAGCCTCATGTAAACCCCTGTGCATTATTGAATGATATCCTTTATCACGCAGCATCTCTTTTCAGCGCATTTGCTGATATCTAAATAAATCCTCCCATTATTTTATTATTAATGAGGTCATTTGCATTTGGACGACTAAATTCTCTCTTTAAAATAAACTCATGTAAACGTGGAAGCAGAACTGTCATGACCATAAAAGCGCGAGAGATCTGTTGTCACGCTTTTCAGTTTTTGCTTGTAAACTGCCCCACTGTTATTTAAAAACATAAACTTAGATAAAACACACTGAACTGATTAAACTACAAACACTGAACATTTAAACTCCAGAAAGTAAACATACCTAGTAAATACTACACATTTTTAAAAGAAGCAACATCATACGATGATTTTTTTTTTTCTTTTTAGCCTACAGACTGCAGAACCACCGCCCTGCTGTTTAAATATGTGATTTATCGGGTGTTTATAGTTAACCTCGCCCAACAGAAAGGAAACGTACACCAGTACGGCTATGGTTTTATTTGAAAGGAGATTCAACATTGTTAATTCGATTGCTAAGTCGTAAAGTACTACAATGTGGTAAAAGAAAAAAGAAAAAAAATTCTGTTGCCCGCCATTACAGGATTTTTCTCGAGTACCCCCAGGGGTATGTGTACCCCAGTTTGAAAACCGCTGGACTACATAATCGAGAATCATTATAAGGGCTTCTCAATTTTTGATCCGTTGCACGTTTTCACCTGCTCCCTGGAAGAATTAAATTAAATTAAAAACTTTAATCTTAGCTCAGCTGAGAAAAAAAAGTCACCCAAGAACTTAGACAATAAAGACGTAGTAATCAAATCTGCTGATAAAGGGGGATCAATAGTCGTCCAAAACAATGATGACTATGTACATGAAGGGTTAAGACAATTAAATAATATCAACTGTTATGAGCCCCTACCAGCAGACCCATTGGAGGTGTTTACATGCACAAGTCATGACAGTTTTCCTCACAACGTGTTTGCAGTACTTTTCAGGAAATGCATTGCTATGCAGTTTTGATTTAGGACAAAAAAAATTGGCTGTACCAATGCAGATTACTCAATTCATAGTCATTTAGGGGAGGGGATATTTAAATGCCTGTCTGCTTACTAAGTATGAAAAGAATGACTCTGAATATCGTGAGGAGAACTTCATGCATTGCCATTAAGATAAAAACATTTAACAAGAGAAATTAATTCACATGTTGCGCACATTCTGAATTACACCGCACATTAGCTACTTGTTTGTCTGGTTACCTTTCCAACACACACACACAATAATATAAAATATAATTTCTACTAAGTACAAATTTTACTTCTTAGAATATGTATATGTGTGTGTGTTTGTGGAACATCTAAAAGTTACATTACATTTTTATTGTGAGAAAGCGATTGACCCTGCCCTTAAAGTCATGCTGCCAAAAGTCCTTTTGCTGTTTCACGATGTATTCGTGTGACAACGTCACACAGTCATGACTGTAGAGTCGATGTTCACGTGCATATAAACCAAGCCACTGTTACATTTTACAAATTAAAGAGATGCCGTACCGGAATCAGCTAAAACAAGTGGCTGGATCACAGGTCAGTTTGGGTTTCTAAGAACTGAACATCCAATTACGCCATTTTTTTATATGCTACCTAAAGTCCATAAAGATCAGTTGAAGCCTCCTAGAAACCTATAATATCAGGAAATAATTCGATTTCTGAACCCTTAAGTCTGTTTACTGATTATTTTATTAAAAACATTGTAAAACGGTTACCATCGTTTTTATCTGACACCAGGGACATAGTCAAATTAATGGCACAACTTTCAGTTCTTAGTAATGCTATACTTGTTACATTTGATGTTGAAAGTTTGTATTCCAATATACCCCACAGAGGGGGGACTACAGGCTTTGTCATTTTTTCTCTTAAAGGAAGAAAACATACACATTAACTACCTATTGGAATTAACCAAATTTGTCCTGACAACAAATTATTTCTTGTTTAAAAACAAATATTATCTGCAAATTAAGGGCACAGCAATGGGCTGGTCCTTTGCCTCGAATTATGCTAACTTGTACATGGGACATTGGGAAAGCTTATTCATTAATGACAAGGCCTCTAATCCTCTCCTACAAAATGTGTTGTTTTGGAAGCAATACATTGATGATGTATTCATGGTTTGGACTAGCTCTGAAATTGATTTGTTCATGTTTAAAGATTATATAAATAACACCAATCCTAATTTAACATTTACAATGGAACATAGCTAATCCGAAATACATTTTTTAGATTTACTCATATCGATTAATATAAAGGGTATATTTGATACATCAATTTTCAGAAAATTAACTGATAGGAACACGATTTTGCATGCTAGTAACGACCACCCAAAACACGTGATCAAAAATATACCATTATGGTCCATTTTTACATTTAAAATGCATATGTAATAAAACATCTGATTATGAAATGAAAGCTCTAGACATGCAGTATCATTTTCTTGCAAAGAGGTTATAATAGCACAATTATTAAAACTGCCTACAATAGAGCTAAGAAATTACGACGAGACCTTGATTGGAACCACTAGGGATATGCAACCAAGCGAGGATAGAATGACTTTTAACTGAATTTAACCATACTGCAAATGATATTAAAACAATCTTTCTGAAACACTGGAACATTCTACAATGCGATCCTCAGCTTGGTACATTTGTCACTACTTGTGGCAGTGTGTCCCGCCCCTGTGTGTATTTTGTGCTATATTTTGCGTGTGGTGTGTTAATGTTGGTGTATAGGTATTGGTGCACGAGATATAAATGGGTGATTTAAAATACATAGTTGTATTTAGGCACAGGGATTGCACTTCACATGTAGATAAAGTATGTAATCGTATGTGAGCACGGGATTGGACAAATTAGTTCACGTGCTGAGATTCAAGTGAATAATTAATTAGTAATTGAATCCCGGCACAATAGTAAATATAGATGCACATTTTACTCACTCTGGGTTTTGTGTGTTCGGTGAGTGAAGAACGAGTGTGGAGAGGAGAGTAATTGAATTTAAATTAAAGAAAAGAAACAGCAATTACTACGTGGTGCTGGAGGACCAGCACGGCACTTGTTTGTTTAGTGTTCGTCCATTTTGTTTGTCTGTTTATTTTGGCCTCAAGTGCCATGTGCTGTTTTTGTTTAAAACCTTTTACTTATTAAACCGTGCAACAGCGCAATTCACATTTCACCTCGCAGTACTGTGTGCTTCTTCCGGGTCTGACGTCACCACTACAGCCTGCTTGTCACACTACACAACCGAGATTTTGTTTTATACGTGGTGAAAATATCAAAGACTCAGTTGTATCCTCAATGTATAAATCACCTTCTATAAAGAATTGGTTAACAACACCCATACATGGCAACTATCGTTGTGGTAAATGTATCCATTGCCCCAATACGTACAACACGAAACACTTTAATCATCCACATGCAGGTCAAAAATACACAATCAAGGGGTTTATCAACTGTAATACAACTCATGTCATCTATATGTTGAAGTGTCCATGTGGCTTTGCATACATTGGACAAACCAAAATAAATATCTTAGAAGCATAAAGCTGCTATCCGTAATAATAATGCAGATTACGCAATAGCTAGACATTATCAGGCAATGAAACATGGTTCAGCCTCTTTAAAATTTATAGCACTTGAAAAAATTGTATTGCCAGTGAGGGGAGGTAATATTGTCAAATTACTATTAAGAAGAGAAGGTTATTGGATATTCACACTCACACTAGAACTATGGAACCAGATGGTCTCAATGAATGTTTGGATTTGAGATCTTATCTTTAATTGACACAGTGTAATAACAATTGTGATTGTCAATGAATATATTTCGATTGCTTCCACTATTGATTGAATTATTCTGTAAGAGAAATCACAATGAGAAGCTAATGTGAAATTGAAAATTAATTAAGATCTGTTTTTATGCTTGATATTCTATTCTTAATAGATGTATGTAATTGAGATATTTAATTGATAACATGTACAGTGCCTATAGTAAGTATTCACCCCCTTGGACGTTTTCACAGTTGGTTGTGTTACAACCTGAAATCTTGATTATTATTATTATTTATTTCTTAGCAGACGCCCTTATCCAGGGCGACTTAGTCGTAAACAAAAATACATTTCAAGGATCACAGGACAAGTAATTATACAATTAAGAGCAAGATAAATACAATGACTTTGGTTCTAGCAAGTACAAGTATGACAAAATACAATTCAATAACGGAGCAGATAACAGTGTCAGTGATAGTTACATCAGGATATAATTAAATACAAAATACTACAGATTAAATAACACTTGACAGATTACAGTACTCTAAACTACAGGATTAAATGCAGTAAAATAGGGGGCAGATAAGAGCAAGTAAAGCGCATTTAAGGAAGAGTGATAAGTGTCCAGGGGGAAAAAAAAGAGGAGTTCTACAGGTGCTGTCTGAAGAGGTGAGTCTTGAGGAGTCTTGATGCATTTAAATGGGATTTTTTTCCCTTTGATTTACACAACCTACTCAACACTTTCAATGTGTGAAAAAATGGGGGGGGGGTTGAAAAAACAAATCAAATTAAGAATAAAAACCTGAAAAGTCTTCATTTCCTTTGCTATGACACTCCTAAATAAGCTCAGGTACAACCAATTGCCTTCAGAATTCACACAATAAGTTAAATGGAGTCCATCTGTGTGCAATAAAAGTGGTTCACATGATTTCAGATCAAATACACCTGTCTCTGTAAGGTCCCACAGTTGGGTATTGGGTAGTGCATTCAAAGCAAAGATACTACCATGAAGACCAAGGAGCTTTCAAAACAACTCTGGGATAAAGTTGTGGAAAGGCACAGATCAGGGGAGGGGTATGAAAAGATTTCAAAGGCATTGAATATCCCTTGGAGCACAGTCAAGTCGTTTATTAAGAAGTAGAAGGTATACGGCACCACCCAGAATCTGCTTAGAGCAGGCCGTCCTCCCAGAGCAGCCGGGTAAGAAGGGCATTGGTCAGAGAAGCCAGCAAGAGATGGAAGAAACTGTCCATGTGTCAACAATAGCTCAGGTACTCCACAAATCAGGCCTGTATGGAAGAGTGGCAAGAAGGAAGCCATTTCTGAAAAAAGTCCATGTAAAATCCTGCTTGGAATTTGCAAAAAGGCATGTGGGAGACTCTGAAAAGATGTGACAAAAGATTCTGTGGTCCGATGAAACAAAAATTTAACTATTTGGCCTAAATGCAAAGCGTTTGTCTGGCGCAAGCCCAACACAGCACATCACCCAGATAACACCATCCCTACTGTGAAGCATGGTGGTGGCAGCATCATGCTATGGGGATGCTTTTTATTGGCAGGGACTGGGAAGCTTGTCAGGGTAGAGGGCAAAATGGATGGAGCTAAATACAGGCAAATCCTTGAGGAAAACCTACTTCAGTCTGCAAAAGACCTAAGACTGGGACGGAGATTCACCTTTCAGCAGGACAATGACCCCAAGCACACAGCCAAAGCGACACTGGAGTGGCTTAAAAAACAAAAAAAAAGTCAAAGCCCGGACTTGAATCCGATTAAGAATCTGTGGTAAGACTTGAAGATTGCTGTCCACCAACGATCCCCATCCAACTTGACAGAGCTTGAACAATTTTGCCAAGAAGAATGGGCGAATATTGCACGATCCAGATGTGCAAACCTGGTAGAGACTTGTCCCAAAAGACTCGCAGCTGTAATTGCTGCCAAAGGTGGTTCTACCAAGTATTGACTCAGGGGGGTGAATACTTATCTAACCAAGACATTTCAGTTTTTTTTATTTTTCATTAACTGTTGTTTCACAATAAAAATTCTCTTGCCTCTTCAAAGTGTTGAGTAGGTTGTGTAAATCAAAGGAAAAAAATCCCATTTAAATGCATCAAGATTTCAGGTTGTAACACAATAAACTGTGAAAAAAGTCCAAGGGGGGTGAATACTTACTATAGGCACTGTATTTAAAGAGCTAATCATTAATTAGATCTTAAACACTGGATGTCAATTTCAAACTTAATTGTGGTCATTAGAATGTTAACTAATATAGTCTTAATCATTTTTGAATAGTCATGTTTAGTGCTAATTAATTGGTATCTAGATAAGTGCAATTAATTGAATGATTGTATCATATCTGTATATAAACAGTACAGCTGTAATCAAAAGTTTACATACCCCAATGAAAATGTATAATTTCTAAAAACTTCCCGAAAACAAATTATAGGAAAAATCATTTGTACAAAAGTTTTGTTTGCATAACTCCAAAAATGCAAATTCAAAAGTATTCATACCCTGACAAGCAAAATGAAATTCATAGCTAGTTGAGGCACCTTTAGCAATAATCTCTTTTAAACGATTAGGATATTTGTCAATGAGCTTTTGGCATGATTCTTTAATGAGATTTGACCATTCTTCAACGCAAAATTGTTCCAGTTCATTCAAATTCCGAGGACTTCTCTTGTGCACAGTCTTCTTCACTCATACCAAAGATTCTCAACTGCATTTAGATCGGAACTTTGACTAGGCCATTCTAGAACCTTGATTTAATTCTTCTTTAACCATTCTGAAGTAGATTTGGATCGTTATTGTGTTGGAACATCCAGTTGCGCTTTAAACCAAATTTTGTAGCAGAGGGTTTCAGATGATTGGCCAATATCTTTTGGTATGCTATGGAATCCATTTTACCATGTATTGGAACTAAATTTCCTGTGCCATTAGAGGAAATACAGCCCCATAGAAGGATATTACCACCTCCATGCTTGACAGTAGGTATGGTGTTCTTTTCTTTCTATGCCTCACCAGACTTTCTCCAATTATAACGACTATCAGCGTGACCAAATAGCTCGGTTTTTGTTTCATCACTCCACAAAACCTTTGACCAGAACTCTTATCGATCATTCAAATGCCGTTTTACAAACTATAAGCTTTTGTCCTTGTGATGTTTTTATAACAGTGGCTTTTTCCTTGGCCTGCGACCACCGAGACCTTCACCATGCAATACTTGACCTATGGTTGAAATGGAAACCCCAGTCCCACTTGCAGCCAATTCACTTTGAATATCTTTGGCAGTCAATCTCAGATTGTTATTAACCTTTCTCACAATTCTTCTACTTGTTCTTGGTGAAAGAACCTTCTTTCTTCCAGACCGAGGGAGCGTTGTGACAGTACCACGAGTCTGTACTTCTTAACAATAGAAACAATAGCTGAATTTGGGATACTCAACTGTTTGGAAATCTTTGTGTATCTTCTCCAGCTTTATGCTAATAAATAATTTTCTACCTATGATCTTCAGATAGCTCTTTACTTTTTCCCATATTGACTTATTGGTAATGACAGCAATCATCCTATGCCCAACCCTTTTATACTCTCCAAGAATGTTCACCTACAATCCAGCATTTTCTAGAATTAGGTTCTGCATTATCATATTGAAATGTCTAGCACCTTGTAGACAATATTATCATAGCATCAAAGGGTGTGAATACTGAAAAGCCTTGATTGTGAACATTTTCTGGTTAATTATGTGAAAACCCCACAGTTTATGCATTCTGGGTGGCAGCGTGAAAAGCCTGGTTGTGAGGATGTACAGCCGAAAAAAGAAAAAAAGGTAGTGTGTTAAACCTTTTGTTTAATGTGCTTGTTGTTTTGTGTAACGTATGTTCTTTTTATTACCGGCAAGCAGAGTAGCTGCTCGGTTGCTGAGTCAGGTTAAAAGAAGAAAAAGTGTTTAGTAAGTACTCCGAACGGAGTTAGGTTTTGTTAATCCATTTGTTTATTCTGTTTAAAAATAAAATAGCGCAACCGCACTTTGAAAACAAGTCCTGTGTGTATCTGGGTCAATAAAGTGCTGGAAAAAGAACCTGAGAGAAGCAGAATCTCTCACTATATATATATATATATATATATATATATATATATATATATATATATTAGGGCTGTCAATCGCAGTTAACTTCTGCGATTAACGTGTTAATTTCTTTGGAGATTATTTTTTTTAATGTGTGTTTGTCTATTATTTCTTGACGTTTACTTTTTTAAAACTTATTTTTGTATTAATACACCGGGCTTTTATCAGCATCTAATTTGTGCGATGGACCGATTGCTTCCTGACTTTCCCTGGTAACAGAGTGGTGGGGAAGTCTGTGCAGAAAAATAAATAAATAAATCCCACACACCACGCAAATAGCAGAGCAGTGTCGTCGCAGCAACAAATTCCTTTTCTACTAGTTTCAAATCCCCTCACTGATAAATTAAGTATGTTTAAAAATTATCATTATAATTATTATTATTTGTAGTAGTAGTAGTCGTCGTAGTTATTTGTATCATATTTAAAACATGCATGTGGAAATATTATGTTAAGTGTTTCATATGCAATATTAAGCAGTGTATATTTTAAAATAAACTATTAAGTGCTGGTTGGATTAAAAATCTGGACCAGAGATAAGAGGTCTTCTACACATTTTTAATTTATTCACTGGTACAAGACCCTGTGAACAGCATGGCTGCAGAGGTGACGTCAGACCAGAAACACAGACTCAGGAAGTAGCGGGTGAGAACTGAAACGCTACGGTGTTCAGTTATTTTACTAAATAATAAAACAAACACAAAAGACACAAAACAAAGAGGCGCGTTGGCCAAACAAATAAACTGATAACAAATAAGTCTTGTGATGGTGTTTAAACCACCACGCTTAGCAATCGTTATCTTTTTTTACCTCCCGTCTCTGCTCTCTTTCTCTACTCCGAACCCTCTTCGAATAAAGGCGACTGCAGGCTTTTATATTCTGGCCGAGGGGTTAACTAGTTATTAATTATCTTATTACCCCTCGGCCATTTTTTTTTTTTTAAACGCCTTTATCCAGGGCGACTTACAATTGTTACAAGATATCACATTATTTTTTACACATTATTTTTTTTTTTTTTTACATACAATTACTCATTTATACAGTTGGGTTTTTACTGGAGCAATCTAGGTAAAGTACCTTGCTCAAGGGTACAGCATTAGTGTCCCCTACCTGGGATTGAACCCACGACCCTCCAGTCAAGAGTCCAGAGCCCTAACCACTACTCCACACTGCTACCCCACTGCTACTGGTAACCAGTGGTGTACCACAGGGATCAGTATTAGGTCCTCTGCTATTCCTAATCTACATTAATGATTTAGACTCTGATATAGTAAGCAAACTCGTTAAATTTGCAGACGACACAAAAATAGGAGGAGTGGCAGACACTGTTGAAGCAGCAAAGGTCATTCAAAATGATCTAGACCGCATTCAAAATTGGGCAGACACATGGCAAATGAAATTTAATAGAGAAAAGTGTAAAGTATTGCATGCGGGCAATAAAAATGTTCATTATAAATATCATATGGGAGATAGTGAAATTGAAGAAGGAACTATGAAAAGACCTAGGAGTTTATGTTGACTCAGAAATGTCTTCATCTAGACAATGTGGGGAAGCTATAAAAAGGCTAACAAGATGCTTGGATATATTGTGAGAAGTGTTGAATTTAAATCAAGGGAAGTAATGTTAAAACTCTACAATGCATTAGTAAGACCTCACCTAGAATATTGTGTTCAGTTCTGGTCACCTCGTTACAAAAAGGATATTGCTGCTCTAGAAAGAGTGCAAAGAAGAGCAACCAGAATTATCCCGGGTTTAAAAGGCATGTCGTATGCAGACAGGCTAAAAGAATTGAATCTATTCAGTCTTGAACAAAGAAGACTACGGCGATCTGATTCAAACATTCAAAATCCTAAAAGGTATAGACAATGTCAACCCGGGGACTTCTTTGACTTGAAAAAAAAAAAAGGACCAGGGTCATAAATGGAGATTAGATAAAGGGGCATTCAGAACAGAAAATAGGAGGCACTTTT
This sequence comes from Huso huso, assembly GCA_036884735.1. Lineage (NCBI taxonomy): Eukaryota > Metazoa > Chordata > Actinopteri > Acipenseriformes > Acipenseridae > Huso > Huso huso. The sequence continues at coordinate 35,729,271 of CM072670.1, forward strand.
TTACACAGAGAATTGTGAGGGTCTGGAACCAACTCCCCAGTAATGTTGTTGAAGCTGACACCCTGGGATCCTTCAAGAAGCTGCTTGATGAGATTCTGGGATCAATAAGCTACTAACAACCAAACGAGCAAGATGGGCTGAATGGCCTCCTCTCGTTTGTAAACTTTCTTATGTTCTTATGTTCTTACCCCATAGTCTGCACGAGTTTAATAAGGATGCTGACTGTCAGCTAGTTAAACAATCAGTAGCTAATCAGTCACACATCCTCACGAGGTTTTAAAATCAAAAATACAAAACAATAACAAATAATGGCAGCAGCTTTATATCTGTGCCGCAAACAATAATAATACAAATAATAATAAAACAGCGCACATATATATATAGGGGCGGGACACTCCGCCACAGACCCATACTCACCTTCTATTTGAGTCTAGTACCCATTTTAAGTCTGAGTCCTTACATTGCAAGAGGTAAAACCTTCTTTTCCCAGCATCAGCATACATGTATGCAAGCGATTTCTCCATATAGCCTGTTGGGTCTCCAGACCACCTCATAGAAGGGGAACCCTTTAGAGGTTTTCTTATCCTCTGCATCAGTAGATGCTACAGGAATCATCCCATCAGGACTCGGTATATGACGTTCAGGAGTCAGCGTCCCAAAGCGTCAGGAGTCCCAAAGCGTCAGCGTTGGTGCATACATAACAGTGTACTCCAGCATGTTGTGGTCAGGGCAGGATTCAGTGATATCATCCGAACTGTCCACTGCAGGCAGAGAGTACCGCTGAACACCGTCGCTGAGTTGCAAGCTCCAGACTATCTCATAAAAGGGGAGCCCTTTAGAGGTTTGCTTATCCTCTGCCGCACTACATGCTACAGGAATCGTCACTTCAGGACTCACAGGTTGCCCTTTGTAAGAACAATTCAATAATTGATCATTTAATGTTTATCTGGATTGATTAGTTCTCTTACTAAACAATATTTAATGTTACAAAGATCAAGGATTTACTATTAACACACATTCACGCGCAGACACAAGGAATGTTCAAATTAATAGTAGTATTTTATTAAGCACACAAATAATAAACAGAAATCAGAAAAGCCAGAATGTAAATATCTTAGTCTAAGCACAAAACATGACACTGCCTGTCTTCTCACACACCAGCAGCACTCGAGCAAGCAAGCAGGCTGTGATGTAGTAGCTTGCTCACACACACACACACATCCTCAACTGAGATGATGCAGACAATCTTAGAATATATCACATTAAGCTTATCAGTGGTATATAGATTAAGTATATGGCAAGTTTACTTTGAAAGAAATTCTTCATACAACAATATGAGGTAGATTACTTATAGTTACTTCATCAAGTTTCACTAAAAGTTATTTCACACGCAAAGTGTGCAAACTAAATAATTATTATTATTATTATTTATTTATTTATTTATTTATTTATTTATTTATTTCTTAGCAGACGCCCTTATCCAGGGTGACTTACAATTGTTACAAGATATCACATTATACACAATTAACAGTACAATTCTATGTGAATGTGTTACAATTAATTAATGTAGTTACATGAAAGGAAAATGCAACTGGAATTATACTCAACGGTTCCTTAAAGCTTAGACTTTTGGTCTGCTGTTTTGGAAACTCAATCTGTTGAAGTGTCCAGTACAAAAACTCTCCTCTCCGCAACGAAGTCTTCAATCCTACACTGGATCAAACCCGGCAATAAAGCTTTCAATTCTCGATAGAATCAAGAAACAGCTGCAACAAAGTCTTCAGCCATCGGTATAGGATCCACAACAGCGTCCGTCCGCTCTATCCTCATCACTGAATCTTTTAGCTACACAGGTACAGTTTCATTTGGATACTGTGGTTTTAGGTGTACAGCAGACCTAGACTGGTTTGTCTGATAAGTCTCTAAGTTTTACGGCACCTTGTTTAGCATTTGATGTGGAGCGCAAAATGTTTCGTTTACCTTGGATATTTATAGTCTTTTTACTCTGCTAGATAGCCACTTTCATGAGATTATTTGTGTATCTTGCCTTTTTTAAACTCACAGTCCTTTGATGTTTTAATGTCCTTTTCCACTGTGACATCACTAGTTCATGTCTTCCTTGCGTCAAAACGATTGTTGTTGCACCTGTGAATTATCTGTACATAATTCAACTGTCCGCTCAGCCTAATCCAGTTCAGGCGCTGGTCACCTAATCAGTAGGTCACATAGTTCAGTATGTCTGCCAGGAACCAAGGGGCCCCCTTCTCAAGACACAGCAGTTTGCCCTGTTTCTCAAGACACACAGTTTCATTAATGAATCCAGTTACATTTCTAATACACGTTCATGTACTATCATCTTCAGGGAATATGTCCCACACCCTTCACCAAGATGGCCAGCAGCCACCAAACTCTCACTCACACACACACACACACACAAACACACACAAGAGCTCACCCACACACACACCTGTGCACCCCCATGTGCACAGCCTATACTCAGTCATGCGTCCTCCCCCTTGTGTGTAACACACAAAGCCGCAATCCTTCACACACCTCCTTCCTCCTCTTTCATTCCCGTAAACGGTGGCGATGACTCTTCCCCCTCCGATTCTGGAGATGGCAACAGCTCCTCCCCCTTTGGCTCTGGAGACGGCAGCGGCTCCTCCCTCTTTGGCTCTAGATGCTGGGAACCCGCAATGGCACCAGCTCTTCACCCTCTGCTGGACGGCAAGCAACTTCTGGAGAAGCTGTTCCATTTTTTCTAATAAATCTTTATCTTTTTTTCCCCCCACTTGCAGTTCCGTGCTGGGTCAGTAGGGGGCACTATCTCACCCTGACACCACATGTGGCGTAGTTTCCTAGGCAAGGCTGATCTGCAGCCTTTGAAAGAGTAGACCCAGACTCGGAAACTGCAAGTTAAGCACTTTTCTGCACACTTGTATTAAATCAAAAACAAATAAACAAAACAGGAAGAAATCAAAGATTCGAACAAAACACTACAAAATAAAACTCTTCAAAATAAACACAATACCACCAAACTTTGCTATCCCGGTGCATAAACTCTTACTTTCCACTCTTCACTCTATGCACTTTCTGTTACACACTCACTTCTCTCTCCTTTCTCAAACATACATTCATCATTTGTCTCCTTTTATACCATGTGGCCAGTGGTTGACTGACAATTAATCACCCAATCAAATCACCACCTGGCCACATTCCTCACCTCTCATTCACACACTCATTCACAATCAAACAATCAAAACTATGTGGCTGTGCAAACAGGGATCATCTTGGTTACAGGCTGCCCCTTCACCAAGATGACCACCAGCCACCAAACTCTCACTCACATCCACACACACACCCGTGCACCACCGTGTGCAGCGCCTATGTTTGTCACACAAACATAATCAAAGACTTACAGGAACCACACGTGACGCTACCAGCAATGGTAGCTCGCGTGGGACATACGGCCTGGCGTACAAAAGGCAAAACAAAAACTATAAATAAAAGCTGCTGGTAACACTAATTGAGGTCCCGCTTACACACCAGTCTGCCTTATACTGGGTGGGAGCTACTATCCCGAAACTAACTCCCTGTCCCTCGGGCAGTTCACCCAACCCCAACGTCGGGATGTACACACAATCGCTGGTAGTTGTGGGTGCCTTCTCCCGTAACAAACCCCAGACCCTGGAATATCCACATGGTCATCGTGAGAGTTGGTCGCTTCATTTCCTGAACCCAGTCCTTCAGTAGCACAGACGGAACAGTGCTTCGGCAGCAGCAGTGCTCTGACCCCTATGGCTTTTTAGCAGTCCTGAGGTGCATAATCGTGACCCTTTTATTCATGACGCTCTGCTCTGCCCCCACCCCTGCAGGATAGGAGTCAGTAGCTGGTAATCACGCATGCTGCTTCTTCCCGTATTCAACACAGTAGACAGGATGCTCCGCACAGAGCGTCAGGTTTCCCCATTGCACACATTTACAAAAAACCCCACAATTATTTATACAAACACAACACTATTTACATTCCCAAACTATTATTTACAATACACAGAACCCCAGTCTCATTAAAGGAAAGTTAAAAGAAACTGGTTAAAAACAGTATTCCACTTGAAGTCTGGTGTTAAATTTACCAAGCTTTTCAGTTTGTCATTCCCCACAAGGTTTAGGCAGGTGCGGCATCAAAAGCTCCAAACTGCTGTATATAAACCTTACTCTTGTCACATTTCTCTAGCTTTGCACACAACGTAATACAATATTGCAGTTAATGAAATTGCTGAAGGTCAAATAAATCCATTAAATTGCAATTGCAGTACTTAAAATGAGCCTCATTCCACGCTATCTGATGCATGCATAAATAAGAAAAATGAGACACTCATAAAAACATGGTACAGTAAAATATGTTTGGTCATTGTTAACATGATGTGGTTCTTCCAGAGTAAGGTTGAGGCACGCTAGCAGGGTAGAGTACAGTATCTGTGTGTTTGTGTATAAGCCTGTAAGTAGCTGATTTAGTCATTACCTACTCCCAGAATACAAAGAATACTTCCACCAACAACAACGGGTATCCAGCAGTGATCTGAGCTCGTTTTATGAGAACATATTCATAGTGACCTTTAAACAAATACTAAACACAAGCATGTAGCTATGATACTGTCTTCAATTCAAATCAGTTTTATGCTAGGCTTATCCCCATCCATAGAGTGGCTTAAATGTGTTCTGCATTTATCAATGTAAATGAAAACAGCAGGTAGGCTGCATAATCTTTTTCTTTCATGCCTGTGAAAACAGTTAATTCTTTACTTGAAGTGGTATTGGATGATTTTGGAAAGATTCTGTTTATTCTACTACAATAAATCCTCTAGCAAAAAAAAAAATGTTTTAGACTGAGCACATTCTAATTATTCCTGGAAATTATTTCATTTTCTCTTTGTATCAACTTTACAAAGAAAAAATACACAGCTGCAATTGGTCGGTTTAGTCTACAAGCCAGCAGATAGGGAACCTTCCCACAATCCCTCTAAAATGACAAAAAATTCTGCTGCAGATCACAAGTACAAGAACAGATGTATCCATTATTCGCAGAAGCAACGTTGTTGGAGAGTGCAGCCAGCGCCTGGTGTTGATTTGCAGGGAAGCACACAGATCACAATGAAGTTTGGTGCAAAACTAATTATTTTTATTTAAGAACAATAATAAACAAAAAGCTAATTGAACAAAATATCAAACAATTTGAAGAAAGAAAAAGTGGAAACCGAAAATAACTATTTATAGTCACCTAATCACAGGTACTGACTCCAATAACTGAGTCCAACCATAGAGCTGCAAAACTGCCCTCTGATCTACACAAAAAGAAGATCCTGACTTAACAAACTAACTGCCTTTATACCCTTCCAGGCCTACCCCTCCCCCAGAATAAACCATTATACAGGTGGTTATATAGAAACAAACCAGCAAATAGTTAATAATAAATATCAAAGTATTCAAAAAGAAACATAAATCAATAAATATATATATAACTAAACATCAATCTAGCATGTGCATTAAAACTATGCTTTAAAACAAGCAGAGGGAAACTTAATTAAAACCAGCTATCCCCCTTTCAATATCTTCTACAGGTACTGCCCTGACTACAGGAAGTCAGTACCCAGGGAAGTCAGTAAAAGCTTCCCTCACCAACATGGCTGGTTCCCCACTTCCGTGGATGAGAAAAGGTAAGGAAATAATGATTTATTTCTTAATACTAACATTTACTGTATTTCTGTGAAAAGGGATTGAAAGCAGCCTTAAAAAATGGAGCTTTTGGGCTCCTGAGTGGCGCATCCAGTAAACGCGCTCCACGTGGAGTGCAGGATGCGCTCTATAGTCTGGACGTCGCAAGTTCGAGTCCAGGCTATTCCTTTGCCGACCAAGGACGGGAGCTTCCAGGGGGCAGCGCTCAATTGGACGAGGGAGGGCAAGGTCGGCCAGGGTGTCCTCGGCTCACCGCGCACCAGCAACCCCTGTAGTCTGGCCGGGCGCCTGCGGGCTTGCCTGTAAGCTGCCCGAGAGCTGCGTTGTCCTCCAACGCTGTAGCTCTTGGGTGGCTGCATGGTGAGTCTGCAGTGTGAAAAAAAGCGGTCGGCTGACGGCACACGCTTCGGAGGACAGCGTGTGTTCGTCTTCGCCCTCCCGAGTCAGCGCATGGGTGGTAGCGGTGAGCTGAGCCTAAAAATAATTGTCTATTTCCAAATTGGGGAGAAAATAATAAAAATAATTGGCAACGACTAAATTTATTTAAACAAAAAAAAAAAAAAAAAAGGACCGTTTTTTATTTTGCAAAAAACGAGCAAGATATGAAAATGAAGAGATTTCTACTGAAGCCACCGATACTGCTCCCAGTCAAAGTACAACAAGCGATTCCCCAGCGCTCTCAGATTCTGAAGACGGTTCGTGCCAGGCACCAAGTCCTCACATTCAACAAATAAGACACACATGTGAGGAGTAATAAAAATGTTTCTCTTAAATACAGAAAACTTTACTCTGTCTGGGAAGATGAGTTTTTATCAAGTTAGAAAATAAACCCATCTGTCTGATTTGTCAGAAAGCCGTGTCAGTAATGAAATGGAGCAATCTAGAAAGGCATTTTAAAACAGTGCACAGCGATTATTCAGCCTGCTTTCCGATGGGATCTATAATTAGAAAAGAGCAAGTAAAGAAACTGAAAACATCCCTGAACTACCAGGAGCAGTTGTTAACTCAGGCAACTGGGCAGGAATCAGTAGTTACTGAAGCATCTTTTCAAATTAAATGGATTTTACTCAAACATAAGAAAGCTTTGAGTGATGCGGAAATCGTAAAGGAGTGCTTCATTGAATCTGCTAAAATTCTTTACGCTAACTTTCCAAACAAGGACAAAATACTGAAAGAGATCTGTCTCTTGCAGCTATCAGACAGTACAGCTACAAGGCGACGCGGAGTTCTTGGTTCTGATGTATTTGAACAGCTGATAACTGACTTGAACGAGGCGCCTTGCTTCAGTATAGCACTGGATGAAACCACCGATGTCCGAAATATTGCACAGCTACTTGTATTGGTACGTTTTCCAAATCAGTCAGATGGTGTGTTTCGGAAGGAGATGCTCTGTTTACTGCCTCTTGAAGGCCACACTCGGGGGCGAGATGTATGTGAGAAGCTGACAGATTTATTTGATGATCATAATGTACAGTGTGATAGGCTAGTTTCAGTTTGTACAGACGGAGCGCCTTCAATGACTGGATGTGAAAATGGTGCAGTGTCGCTGCTCAGACGAGCCAAAGGTGTTGGAAAGTTTATTTCATACCATTGCATAATTCACCAAGATGCTCTGGTTGCAAAGATAAAAGAAGGGGAACTCTCTCAAGTCATGTTAACTACCTGCGTGCACGAGCCTTAAACCACCGCCTCTTCCGCTAGTTTCTCAGTCACTGCGATGCAGAGTATAACGACATCATTCTGCACAGTGAGATTCGTTGGTTGTCTCGTGGACGTGTACTTGAGCGTTTTTTGTCTTTGCTTCCAATAGTTCAGGATTTTTTTAACCGAGCAAGGCAAAAAACGGAGCAAAGTTTTCCGACCCTAGCTGGATATTAAAACTAGCTTGTCTCACAGATATGACTGGGCATTTAAACACCCTGAATCTCTCCCTGAAAGGAAAATGTAAAATGGTGAGTGACATGCTGCAGTGTGTGCTTTCCTTCCAAAGCAAAGTGGGACTTTTGATAAGCGACTTGCAAAGCGCAGAGTTCACACACCATTTCCCCAAACTTGTGTGCATCACCACTTAACGACCTGAGCTGAAGGATCACTACAGATCTGACATATCTGTGACGTACATGACTCAACTGAGGGAGAGGTTTGAAGCATGATTTGGTGTTTTTTGCAATAGGAAGGTTTTGTTCTATTTTTTGCAAAATCCTTTTGTTGTACCAGTGAGAGCCACCTCTACTGACCTGGCACAAATGGGGGCAGCAACTGCCAATTCAGACTCTTAACTTTTGGAACTTCAAGCTAACTTTGACATGCAAGCGATACAGTCGACATGCAAGCAATACATTCGACATGCTCTGTGCCTGAATTCTGGTTTGAAGTACCTCAAAAAATACCCCACATTGGTATCCTGTGCTTTTAAAGGACTGTCCATGTTTGGTAGCACATATGTGTGTGAAGCCAGCTTTTCGGCAATGAGCTCAATAAAGAACAAGCACTGTAACAGACTGAGGCACGACCGCCTGCAACATTGTTTGCACGCCGCAACCACCTCCTACGAACCACGTTATCAGAATATTATAAGCAAGTTTACTCGTTTCCGAAGTTCCAACGAATAAAGGTAAATTAAAAACGTATTCCATTTTTAATCTTTGGGGATAAGGGGGTTATAATATGTATATGTGGCCAGCCAGTGATCGCAGTTATTTCTGTGGCCCTCCACAATATTTTAGTGGGGAACGCTGTGTGTGGATTTTTATTAAGGTGTCATATGAAACTAAAACTATGTTTCATTTGTCAGCCAGTACAAGTTCAACCTTTACAAAACCTGTGCACTATTTATATAGAAAAAAGGCTTGCGTGTTATTAGTAAGTTGTACATACAGTGGTTTGGAGAAGTATTCAGCCCCTGCAAAGTTTTAACATTTTGTTGGCACCTGAGTGTACTCCACGACGCTTTCAAATTAGACTTTACATGTAGAATCTACACAAACTACTCCACATTGATAAAGTTAAAAAATGCATATAGAATATAAATAAGTAAGATTTACAGAGAAAAACAGATTCATCGCAGTTGCATAAGTATTCAACCCCTTTGCTACTGCAGCCCTAAATCAGCTCAGGTGCAAATGATTTGTTTGAAAGGTCACAAAATTAGTGAAATGGTTTCAGCCTGTGTGTACTCAAAGTGGTTTAACTTGTAGATAATTTCTCTCAGGTATATAAAGACTTTAAAGCTGCAACTCGCATAGTGATCCAACAACGGAACCATGAAGACAAAGGAGCTTTCGAAACAAGTCAGGGATAAAGTGGTAGAGAGGCACAGAGCAGGAGAAGGTTACAAGAAAATTTCAAAAGCGCTGATTATCCCTCTCAGCACAGTGAAGTCCATCATTAAGAAGTGGAAGATGCATCATACCACCCGACACAACAGAGATCAGGTCGCCCTCCCAAACTGAGCAGCCAGGCAAGCAGGAAACTGGTTTGGGATGTCACTCTGAAGCTGACAATAACCTTGAGAGATCTGCAAAGTTCTGTGTCTGAGATGGGAGCCAGTCCCTACACAAAGCTGGCCTGTATGGACGGGTGGCAAGAAAGGAGCCATTACTCAAAAAGCCTCATCTTAAAGCACGTATGGAGTATGAAAAAGCATGCAGATGATACTGCAGACATGTGGAACAAAAAAAAAAAAAAAAAGGGCAAAAATGTCACCATCCTACTGTGCATAGCAGTAATTGCTGCAAAAGGTGCTTCTACCAAGTACAAACTTAAGGGGCTGAATACTTATGCAACCAGTAAATTTCATTTTGTACATTTTCTTTGCAAGTTTTGCTGACATTTAACTTCCTCCTCATAAAACAGTGTTCAGTTTAACCACTATAAAAAAAGTTATTTTGAAAAACTGCATACATTATTTGTAATTCAACAAAATGTGACATTATTGGTAGGGGGTGAATACTTCTGCAAACCACTGTATAATAGATGTCTAACATATAATATAAATGGGGCTTTTGGCATAATTAAAAAGCAATATTAAAAAATATGATTGTATTCTAAAGTATTATAAAAAAAAAAAAAGACGAATTTGAGCTTTCTAAGTGGAGTTACTGCACAGCACATTGCGTTTTTTTTGCATTAAAAAATGACAAACTCTGTTTTAGAGCAGGTGCAGTGACATTTTATTGTGCAACAGCTGCAACAAAGTCTTCAATCCTCGGTATAGGATCCACAACAGCGCCCGTCCGCTCTGTCCCTTCGCTGAATCTTTTAGCTACACAGGTAGCAGGGCACAGTTTATTTTGGATACTGTGGTTTTGGGTGTACAGCAGACCTAGACTGGTTTGTCTGATAACAGTCTCTGTAAGTTTTACGGCCGTCCTTTAGCCGGGCCTCAGTCTTGCTTCTGGTGGTTGACTCGCTTGAAGCTTGCTTCCTCATCTTGGGTCTGTTTTCAGTCCCGGAGTTGCAGCTTTGCTTAGCAGAGTGACAGCACCTTGTTTAGCATTCGATGTGGAGTGCAAAATGTTTCATTTGGCTTGGATATTTATAGTCTGTTTCACTCTGCTAGATAGTCACTTTCATGAGATCATTTGTGTATCTTGCCTTTTTTTAAACTCACAGTCCTTTGATGTTTTAATGCCCTTTTCCACTGGGATATCGCTAGTTTAATGTCTTCCTTGCGTCAAAACGATTGTTGTTGCACGTGTGAATTATCTGTACATAATTCAACTGTCCGCTCAGCCTAATCCAGTTCAGGGTCCGGTCCTCTAATCAGTAGGTCACATAGTTCAGTATGTCTGCCAGGAACCAAGGGGCCCTTTTTCTTAAGACACAGAGCAGCGGAGTTCTGAATGAGCTGGAGCGGACGGGTGGCGGATGCAGGGAGGCCAGCCAGGAGGGAGTTGCAGTAGTCTAGGCGGGAGAGTACCAAGGCCTGGACGAGGAGTTGCATGGAGTAGTTGGTGAGGAAGGGTCGGATTCTTCGTATGTTGCTCAGGAAAAAATCGGCAGGTGCGTGCTAGAGTGGAGTGCTGGGAGTAGGAGAGGCAGGGGTCCAGGGTTACAGTTGCTGGCAGCTTGTACAGACATTTTTCAATCCCAACCAAGCACAATTTGACCTTATACCTCTTTTAACTGAAGCATCAAGACTTTTGATATAATCATATGCCATTTCTGTCGCAAAAAAATTGGTTTTCCCAAGTCCGAAAGTACGTGGAACTCTATGTAAACTCTACGCAGCCTGCTTTTGTTTTCCCCTCCAAGAATGGCGGTGGCGCGTTGCTAGGCATACACGTCACACCGTGAAGCGGACTGCTCATCTTGGATTGGAGACATTCTAATAAATAAAAACAAATGGCTTACCTTCGATAGACCTGCAAGCAAAAAAACAACGCCTTCCAAAGCATTGTGATTTAGAACAAGTCCTGTTTGTCACAGTCAAAAACAAATGACTTTTATAAACCAGTTTAAAAAAAAAAAAAGGTACGGTAAGAGGTTTGTTTGTTTGTTTACGTGGAGGTTTTTGCATCAGTTTTGTAAAGAGCAGAATAGTTTTACTTTTTCTTTAAAAAAAATTTGCCTGTACATATAACTTTTTTTTTTTAATAATGCTACTTGAGGCATTGAGTTTAAATTGCTTTGTGAAAATACAGTAAATGCAGATTTCATCATTCAATAGATAGTTTCAGCAGACGGGTCGTACCACACACAGTACACACGGATTATTGAACAGATTGAAATCATAGGGTTTTTTTTATTTTTATAAAAAAAAAATTGTTTTTAAGTATAAACTTCCTCAAAAGTAATCACTTATGCTACATACAGATGGGAAATGATATAAACTACTGTAAAAAGACTATTACGACTGTAAAAGGATGAATGTAAACAGATAAATGTTTATTTAAATGGCCTGATAACCCCCCCAAAAAAACGATTTATTGCAAACATAGGTTTTTTTGTTTGTTTGTTTTTTTTGACCCTCACTATAACACCACCCTCACTTCACTGGCCATTTTGCCCATGGCCCTTACCAGGCTGTATAAATTAGGGTTGACTGTATATATAGGTCTACAGTCAACCCTATATATATATATATATATATATATATATATATATATATATATATATATATATATATATATATATATATATATATATACACACACACACATACATATACACTGAGTGTACAAAACATCGGGTATACCTGCTCTTTCCATGAAATAGACTGACGAGGTAAATCCAGGGGAAAGCTATGATGCCTTATTGATGTAACCTGTTAAATCCACTTCAATCAGTTTAGATGAAGGGGAGACATGTTAAAGAAGGATGTTTAAGCCTTGACACAATTGAGACATGGATTGTGTATGTGTGCTTTTCAGAGGATAAATGGGCAAGACAAAAGATTTAAGTGCCTTTGAACGGGGTATGGTAGTAGGTGCCAGGCGCGCCGGTTTGAGTGTGTCAAGAACTGCAACGCTGCTGGGTTTTTCACGCTCAACAGTTTCCCGTGTGTATCAAGGATGGTCCACCACCCAAAGGCAGACCTGCCAACCTTGACATATTTTTTTGAGTAGCACTCTTTCACGCGGACATTTTGGGGGGTTCGGGGGGCTTCCCCCAAGAATTGTTTTAGGGTATAAAACAGCTAAATGCTACACTCTGGTGAGTTTTGAGTATGAATTTTTCAGTAAAAAAAATTATGAGATTAGCCATGATTGTTTCAGTTTAAAATTTAATTTTGTTTACCTTAGTATAGATGAAACCGTTTTAATTTATACCAACTGAAAATTATTTCAAGTACAGAAAATAGCCATTTTTGTAGTATGTGTGTATTTTATTTACTGTCAAAACATAAAATGAAATGTATAAGCTTCTAAAACAGAGAAACAAAGCACTTTCAAAAAAGGAAAAAAAAAACTTGTAAAACTTGTCACTGAGTCAGCACCAAATGTAATAGCTATCCACAAAGTGAGTTGTTTGGAACAGAAAGGAATCCAACAGGTCAAACTGCACTTTCAGATCTTGAATGTTTAGCTTCATAGGTGGCTGACTTGGCTTTCCTGAGCAAGGTGTCACTAAAGGTTTGTGTGTGACACACCTGCTGCTTCGCTGACATCATGACTTTGTGCATTACCAGTGAATTTAGCATGTCTGTGCTCAGGCTGGCTCTGTGTTGGGTTTTGTTTTTGGTCACCAAGCTGAACACTCTTTCAGAGTCAGCATTACTGTGGAAGATGACCAAAATGCCTAGCGCTGTAACATTACAGTAATGCCCGATTCTTTTGTTCTGGACAGAAATATAGTTTCCTTCTACAGGATTCCTGCTGATCCAGACAGGAGGGTAAAATGGATTTCAGCGATTAAAAGAGAATAAAATAAACGAAAAAGACTGGACCCATTCGTTTATAGTGAGCGCTTCATAAAAAGTTAATATCAGTAAACATATATTGGTAGTTCTGATATTACGTTATTATTATTATTAGTAGTAGTATGAAGTCCCACTTTAACACGCTTACTTGTATGACCGTTTTTTTCATAAATATTTAGCTGTACCGTTAAACAGGATTACACTTATGCGGGTCGGTGATTCCCAGTCCTTACATAAAAAAATATTTTACCGTTAACAAAATCCATAATGCTACATTAATGATCTTACTGAACTTCAATATAAAATCACAAACCAACCGGTTATGACTTGTTTAAAGCACAATGAAACAGCATTTATCTACAATGTAATTGTATACTTAACCACATTGTTAATGCTGTGCTCATTTTTCTAAAATCGAATTTTACTGACATTCGATGGATGACGTATTATTGTGTATCATCTCTGATAAAAGCGTACCCGCGTATTACCAACTCAAAATGCGTAGCGGATACGCAAAATGCATAGAGGTTAGCAGGTCTGCAAAGGACATCCAGCCAACGGCAGGCCAGTGGTCGAAAACGGCTCGATGACGGCTTGTTGAAAGAGGCCAAAGGAGGCTGGCACGAATTGTGCAGAGCAACAGATGGACTACAGTTAGTCAACTGACAGTCCAGTACAACATTGGTGCCGAAAGACCCATAAAAGAATGCACAACTCGTCATACCTTGACACGAATGGGGTATAGTAGCCGACGACCTAACAGAGTTCCACTTCTTTCAGCAAAACACAAGAAACTGCGGTTGCAGTGGGTTAAGGAACGAAAACACTGGACACTGAAGGATTGGAAAAACATTGGCTCGTCTGATGAATCCCGGTTCCTGCTGTTTCACGCTGATGGGAGGACTCGGGTACGGAGAAAACCACATGAGTACATGCATCCATTATGCCGCGTGTCAACATTGCAGGCTGGTGGTGGTGGTGTGATGGTGTGGGGTGTGTTTTCATGGCACACATTGGGCCCCTTGATAAAAGTGGAGCAACGTTTGAATGCCACAGGATATATGAACATCATTGCCAATCAGGTGCATCCCTTCATGGCAGCAGTGTGTGTATCCATCTGCTAATGGATTTTTTCAGCAGGATAATGCCCCATGCCACAAGGCTAAGATTGTCCAGGAATGGTTCCACGAACATGACAGTGAATTCAGCTTACTGCAGTGGCCTACCAAGTCACCAGATCTCAATCAAATTGAGCATCTGTGGGATGGGATGGAACGAGCTATTCGGAGTAGAGATCCACAACCAGCCAACTTGACACAACTGTGGGAAGCATTGGAGTCAACATGGGCCAGCATCCCTGTGGAACGCTTTCGACACCTTGTAGAGTCCATGCCCCGACGAATTGAGGCTGTTCTGAGGGCAAAAGGGGGTGCAACTCAATATTCGGAAGGTGTTCCTAATGTTTTGTACACTCAGTGTGTGTGTGTGTGTGTGTGTGTCATATATACTGTATAATATATATATATAAAATTACACACACAAACTGAGCATCAAAAGAAACTTATATTTGGATAAAATTCACTAGATGTGATCGAAAAATGACAAACTCTGTTTTAGAGCAGGTGCAGTGACATTTTATTGTGCTGATTAACAATTGACATCACGAAGATGCTGCAAAATGATCTGTTGATCTTGGGCAGGTGTTGTGACTCTTGGTCTCTCAGTTCATGGCCTGTCATTGACAGAGTGTGTCTGGTTATACCGTCTCGCCAGGTTTGAAATTACTGGCTGTGAGCACCCAAGATGGCGAGCCACAATACGCTGCCCTAGTCCAGCCTCCAACATGCCGATTGCACAAAGGCGCTGCTCTCGACAGATGTGGCATATTGTTTATTTTTCGGTGATTTTCTTTATTGCTTTTATTCAAGCTTGCAATTCAAGAACTGAAATCACTCCATATCCAGTGTCCAATTAACTGTCTCACTAATTAGGTGATTAAGTGCATATGCTTCAGTCATAGTCACTCAAGCATGTCATGGTCAAGGATGAAGGATCGAGTGATTAAAAAGAAACCAAAACATTTCATCAATGTCCATAATTTCTATACCTTTTTTATTTTTTAAAGTAAATGTGTTATAATAGGTGATAAAAAAAACGCTGATGCTCGGTATATATATATATATATATATATATATATATATATATATATATATATATATATATATATATATATATACATACATACATACAGTGGTTTGCAGAAGTATTCACCCCCTACCAGTAATGTCACATTTTGTTGAATTACAAATAATGTATGCACAGTTTTTCAAACATTTTTTTTATTGAGAGCTGTAGTGGTTAAACTGCACACTGTTATATGAGGAGGTGGTTAACCCTTTGCGGTCCATTTATTTAGCACGTCTCAGGTGCGTCAGGTCCAATTTATTTTCACACGAGCAGTTTATTTTAGACACGCTGTTTAAAAGTATTTTTTTTCACAGTAAAACAGGTAATGTTCAAATACCTTTGACTATCACCTTTAAAAAAAGGTAGTCCTTTACACAAAAAAATCAACTTTGCTATCATAAGGATAAAAACAGCAGACAGAAAGAAAGGAAAATAGTCTTTAAAAAGTCTTATGCAAAGACTGAAAGCACAAAATGATATAAATAATTTAGATAAGACTATGTTAAAATACACCCTTTAACAACACCTACTTTGCCTCTGTGGGTATTGTGTCAGATTATATTATTCCTGTGTGAACAGTGATGTCACATTCAGGTGAATCACCAAGATAATCATAAGTATGGATACTCGTTGCTTAGCAACAAGACAGGCAAAAGCCTGGGGGCTGGCAACTATGAATAGTCTGTTTTGTGCAACTGCGTGGTATATGTGTGTGTGTGTGGTTGGGGGGGTTGGAGCATTCAATTCTTGGTTGTAATCAACATCATCAACATTCGTTTGCAGTGCCTTCTAAAAGAATGAAAGACAAGGATTCCTATACACAATATGTATGTTTAATCCCAGCACTGGGATAAAGAATAGGCTCAAATTTCCAACTAAATATTTGTTTTTGCTGAATATGCATCAACCTTATGAATCAAATAAGTTAAATGCACACCTTTCTGTTACTTGTACTGTAAACAACATTTCTTGATATTAGTTGACTGTTTTAATGGCATATAGGAAAGCTTTAACAGGATCATATTAACACATTGTTCTGGAAATGAACAGAAATACAAATTTACCACGCTATAGGGACTGAGGTGCTATATTTTCCAGAAACCTGCTACTTACTCTTTAATGACTGACAGTTAAAAAAATAAAAATAAAAATCAAGATCAACACCCTAATCTTATCAAGGATGACCAGGGCAGTAACAGATCATTCTGGACACTGCTTTTAAATATCAATACAGTGTGTATGGCTAGCAATATGTACTTATTGTGCAAATTGGCAGATAAGATAGGTCTGCTGAATATCCGCAATTTAATTTCAAATTTTGTTTAAAGAATGGATGGGTGAGCATCGTCAATCTCCGAAGGTATGTGACCAGAATCAATATTCAGGCCAGTGAGGCCACAAACCTTTGGAGACTGGACACATGTTTTAGCATTACTCATCTACTTTTATTTGATGACCAATACAATCGTGCCTGCAATATAACACTGGTTCGCTAATGGATAGAGAATACTGCAAGATGTGTCAATTTAATTAAATGACATGACTTCTGCATTAATTGGTTAGTAACAAATAAATCTACTTCAGACAAGTTATGTGGCTTAAACTTGTCAGAAAATCCTGTTTTAGCTTTAAAATGAACAGAAATCATAAATCCCTGAGACCACGATCTCATTTCCCGAGGCTCTATATACAACTAAAATGTAGTGTTACATAAATATGTTAGAGAACTTATCCTGTCACTTTGCACATTTAACATTTACAGAAACACTGTATAACACACATTATATATATATATATATATATATATATATATATATATATATATATATATATATATACACACACACACACACACACTACTGGTCAAAAGTTTTAGAACACCCCCATTTTTCCAGTTTTTATTGAAATTTAAGCAGTTCAAGTCCAGTGAATAACCTGAAATGGTACAAAGGTAAGCGGTAAACTGCCAGAGGTTAAAAAAAAAAGTTTAGGTTACCAAAAACTGAAAAATAATGTACATTTCAGAGTTATACAAAAGGCTTTTTTCAGGGAACAAGTAATGGGTTAACAACTTACAGCTGTTCTGCAGCAATGGAAGTAAATTAAGCCGTGAAAGTTGATGCTAACAATTCCTACAGGTGTCCCAACTTTTGTTGATTACTTACAAACCCTCTGTCTGTATAAAAGCAGTGTTGGAACAGACTGTGTTACTACACCCTCTTAAGCATTATTTGGACAGTATTGTACTGCAGGAAGTAGTATATTGCTCTCATAATGGCGAAAAGGCAATTAACAAAGGAAGACAGACAGACCATTATAACCCTTAAAAGTGTAGGTCTTTCCTTTAGAGAAATTGCAAAAGAAAGCCAAGGTGTCAGTGAGTACAGTTTTCTACACCATCAAAAGGCACTTGGAAACTGGAGGAAACTCTGACAGGAAGAGGTCTGGCAGACCCAAAGCCACAACAGAATCAGAAGACAAGTTTCTAAGAGTCAACAGCTTGCGTGATAGGCGGCTCACAGGACAACAGCTTCAAGCACAGCTTAACACTGGTCGAAGTAAGCAAGTCTCAGTTTCAACTGTGAAGAGAAGACTTGAGCTGCAGGTTTGACAGGTCGTGGCAGTAAGAAAGCCATTGCTAAGATGGCAAAATAAGTAAAAGAGGCTTGCCTGGGCCATGAAGCACCGCCAGTGGACTACTGAAGACTGGAAGAAGGTCTTATGGACCGATGAATCAAAATTCGAAATCTTCGGTTCATCACATGAGGGTTTTTTATACGCCGTCGAGTAGGCGAAAGGATGGTTCCTCGGTGTGTGACACCAACTGTCAAACATGGAGGAGGAAGCGTGATGGTCTGGGGCTCTTTGCTGGATCCAGAGTCGGCGACTTGCACAGAGTGACTGGCACCCTGAACCAAAACTGCTACCACAGCATTTTGCAGCGCCATGCAATACCCTCTGGTATATGCCTAGTTGGTCAGGGGTTCATCCTACAGCAAGATAATGACCCAAAACATACCTCCAGGCTATGTCAGAACTACCTTAGAAGAAAAGAACAAGACGGTAGGCTTCAAATCATGGAATGGCCAGCACAGTCTCCAGACTTAAACCCCATCAAGCTGGTTTGGGATGAACTGGACAGAAGGGTGAAAGCAAAGCAACCTACAAGTGCAACACATTTGTGGGAACTTCTGCAACAGTGTTGGGAAGAACTTTCCGAACAATATTTTATTTCCATTGTAGAAAGAATGCCACGAGTGTGTTCGGCTGTTATATCTGCAAAAGGTGGCTACTTTGATGAGTCAAAAATTTAGATTAAATTTTGTTAAACAAAACGATTCCATGATTTCTTTTTTATCTCCAATTGTTTATTTGTTCTATGCTTTAATTTCAGAGTACATTGAGACATTAAACTGCATAAATTTCAATAAAAACTGGAAAAATGGAGGTGTTCTAAAACTTTTGACCGGTAGTGTGTATATATATATATATATATATATATATATATATATATAATAACACACACACAGGTTTGGTTGAATCAGACAAAACAGAATGGCCTCCTCAAACATTATAATCAATTGTCCTTCTTTAGTGTGTATCAACATGGTTGAGTTTCATGGCAGCGTTCCAACCATGTCTTTCTCAACCTGGTCAAAGACCATCAGGCACCTGAAAGTAATAAACCTGACTGTCATTGTACCTGTATGGTTGGAAAATTGCACCGAGTTAACAGAGTCCACTTCAAATCCCAGAACCTACGAGAAACAAAAACACACAAGAAAAACAATGCATTAGATTTCAGTTTAAACAAAATTAAACTGATTTTCAAAATAATATATATCTTTCTTTTATTTAGACTGGTGGGCACTTATAGTGCATTTACACTTACAACTCAGACCTGCGCTGGCATAGATTGTATCACATTAAAAGATTCTTATCATTTGAGCCACCTGTTTACACTTGAGCACAGACTTAAGATGGCTTTGACCCTGTATGTGTGCGCATAGCCCCCGAACTGTTGTAGCGCATATTTACTTAATTTAGGTATCTAGGGAATTAATCCCAACTACTAATTTTGTTTTAACTTCTTGTGACGGGGTGCCCACCCCCCTCCTATATATCTGTATTATGATTTATTGTTATTGTTGGTATTTTGTATATTCTGCTGTTTGAAAACCGGCTATGTATTAGTTAAAATGCAGTTGTATTAGTGTTTGGCTAGGATGGGGTTAATTCCCATTCAGGGATGATTGTTCAGATGCAGGTGGTCAGGAGTCTATTGATTGTCAATTGTGCAATTAACTCCTAACCACCTGCTATACAAGCCCAGCTCCTGGCTCATTAGTGTTGGTTGGAGTTAGGAACAGAGACAGAGACAGAGTTTGGAGAGTTTGAAGGAGATAGACAGCATTGTGAGAAAATGACTGCTACCTTTGTTTTGTTGAGGTATTTGTTCTGTTTATTTTCTGTATTGTATCTCTGTTTTTTTGGCCCTTGTGCCCTTTTATTTTGTGTTTTGAAAAGTCTTTATTTTGTTTCATAAAAAAACTGCGCAGCCACGCAGTGTTTTGCCCCGCATTCCTGCCTTTGGTGTACTGCTTTCCTGGAACCTGACGTCACACACATCACAACATCAGCCATCCTGCCACACTTGTATTCCAATTATTGCCCCCAAATGGAATAATCGCAATAGGAACACAAACAATGGACTCTACAGAGTAATATCCATTGACTTCAGATCTTTCAGTCCTGGTGAAAATTTAACATCGATTACAAAGATTACCTGTAATATGGTTTCTTCACTGGATGATGAACACTACACAACATGAACTTCCGGTCTCCATGTCGCTTGGGTCAGGAGAAAGAACCAGATCTCTTTCCCAGAGATCCTTTTTATAATCCTCATTGGCGTCAAATACATGCTCCTCCTCCATAAAACCCCCACCTCAAATCCAAGTCAGGTTGTCCGAATGTCACCAAAGTAAACCAAACAACAAGAAAAAATAGTAATGAAAAGAGAAGGGGGGCAGGAGGGTGGGCTATAGGTGTGTGGCGATCATCATCCAATGAAGAAACCAAAATTACAGGTAATCTTCGTATTCTTACCTCGTTTGATGAACAATGTGAACTATACCTAAGTATGTAGACTGAAGGGTGGTAGGTTAGATGCTAGTAGAAGAAACCACAGATAAAACCAAACGAGCAAAGTTAGGTTGAGTGCAAGACACATTGCATTTATAGTGTTTGATAAAAGTATCAAAAGATGCCCAAGTGGCGGCCCTGCATATGTCCTGAATCGAAACAGATTTTAATTTTGCCCAAGTAGTAGCCACTCCCCTTACTGAGTGGGCTTTGATGGGTTTTGGAACGGTTTTGCAGTCAAGCCTGTAACAGAACTCAATGGAGTGAGAAATCGTCTGTTCAGAGACAGTTTTCTAGTGTGTCTAATGAGTTGAAGGAGATCAAAAGTTGCCCTGCTGGTCTGCTACCGATGATCCTGTGGATGTAGAAGTTTAGGGCTCTTCTATAAGATGAAGTCTAGCTTCTTCCCTTGATTTGTGAGGTTTTGGGTAGAAATCTGGAAATGTTATGGTTTGATTTATATGGAATTCATTTAAAACCTTTGGTAAGAATTGAGGATTAGTCCTGCACACAATCTTATTTCTTAGCAGATTTCTTAGCAGATGCCCTTATCCAGGGCGACTTACAATTGTTACAAGATATCACATTATACATTATTTCACATTATACAGATATCACATTATTTTCACATACAATTACCCATTTATACAGTTGGGTTTTTACTGGAGCAATCTAGGTAAAGTACCTTGCTCAAGGGTACAGCAGCAGTGTCCCCCACTGGGGATTGAACCCACAACCCTCCAGTCAAGAGCCCACAGCCCTAACCACTACTCCACACTGCTGCCACAATCCTGCCACAATCCTGTCCTTAAGGACTGAAAATATGGCGCGTCAATAACCAGTGCTTGGAGCTCGCTTACCCTTCTTGCCAATGTCACTGCCATCAAGAATGCCGTTTTCCATGTCAGATACTTCATGTCACAAATTGCCATGGGCTTAAATTGTGGTCCTAAGAGCTCATTAAGTACTAGACTGAGGCTCCATTGTGGAATAAGATGTTTACTCGGGGATTTTAGATGGTTTACTCCCTTAATAAATCTGGTAACTAATGGATGGGAGCCCACCTAGTGATTATCCTAGCCAGGTAAAATGATGGAGATTGCAGCAACATGTACCTTAATAGGAGGACATGGAATGACATGGAATAAGTGGCTGAGGTAAGATAAAAATTCCGAAATGGGAATGTTTGAATGGTGCAAGGATTTTGATTTGCACCAGGAAACAAACTCCCTCCATTTACCTGTATAGGTTTGAAATGTGGATGGTCTTCTTGAAGTGAGTAAGATGTTTACCACTTGTTCAGATAGCCCCCTATCCCTCAATTGTTGCCATTCAATCGCCAAGCAGCAAGTTGAAAAAGTGCTGGATTGTGGTGTAGTAGCCTCCCCTTGTTCAGAAATAACAGGTCGGGATTTAGTGAAAAGTGCATGGGTCCTGTCTCGGTTAGTTGTAGAATCTCAGAGAACCAATACCTCTTTGGCCAGTAGGGGGTTACTAATATGAGACTGGCTCCTTATTCCTGAGTACCTCTGGGATTAGAGATAAGGGCGGGTATGCGTACATCAGGTCATTTGACCATGGACAGACCGCCTGTTGCTATTGCTGCATCCTGGTGAACATGGGAGCAAAAAGTGTCAGCTGGGTATTTTGCAAACAGGTCTATTTTTGGGTGACCTAGTTCGTTGAATACCCACTCTAGGATGTCTGGCCGAATCCTCCATTCGTGGAGTGCCATTACCCTGCAGAGCAGGTCTGCTACGCCGTTGTCGAGTCCTGGTAAATAAGTTGCCTTTATAGAGATGTCCTGTGTTCTGCACAAGTTCCAGATGTTCATGGCGAGACTGCAGAGGTGCCTTGATCTTGTGCCTCCCTGATGGTTTACTGGTGTTGTCTGTGAGGATCAGTACTGTTTTTTGTTTCAATATTGGGGTGAAGTGCTTTAGTGCCAGGGAGATTGCTAAGAGCTCCAAATAATTATGTGGCGAGATTTCTGTTTGGCCTTGGACTGAGCGTCTGCTAGGTGTGCTCCCCACCCCAACAGGGAGGCGTATGTATATAGACGGAGAGTAGGTGAATGTGGAGATAGCGGCATCCCTATGCATACCCGAGGTGAAAGCTGCCACCATCTGGCTTCTGTGGCTGCCCCTGGGGAGACCTTGATGCGCTGGGAGTCTGGCAGGGTGTGGTTCCAAGAAGAAAGGAGGCACCTTTGCGTGTGTCTCATATGTAATGCCTAGAATTTATCTACTCTGGGCAGGCATGGTGCAGTAGCTGATCTTTGCCAAATTGCCTCAACAGGCCTCTAGACTGCCTCATGGAAGGGGAACCCTTCAATGCTTCTGTATCCCTTGCATCCAAGAAGGTTTGTACTTTGAGAGAGGATGAAATCCTTCTCAGTACGGCATCTGCATGTGTATATGGGAGAGGGGCCGTCTATGTACTCAAAAATGACCTCCTCGGGGGCGGAGTCAATGACATCAACGTCTCCTAGGGTGAGGGCACCTGGAAAGTATTGCTTCTGTGTATTTCCAGATGCAACGGTAACAGAACTTGCTGTATGAGCGACAAGCTGAAAAGGATGAGCCTGCTTTGACTGCTCATATTCCTTTAGCCATTGAAAAAAGGATCTTTAGGCATTGGTAGCTGCGGAGGGGGTGGTTGAGCCCTGGCTGCTGGAGCCTCCGTAATGGCGGTCGCTGATTTCGCCGATACGTCTCTCTCTCTGCTGCTGCGGGAGTGTGTGGATTTTCTCGTTCTTTTCCTGGGAGGAGAAAAACCTGGACCCCGTTGTTCCCTTGGGCTGCCTGCGCTTTTAGAAGTAGAGGGTGTAGAACGACCTTTATCAGAACGGTGGACCATCAAAGGAGAAGGAGCTTCCTTGTGAGTTGGAGTGACTGACATGTCTACACACATTAAACATTAAACATACATTTGTGTTAGAAGATGGAGAAAGGGGGGAACCACACTTAAAACAGATGGAAGGCATAGAAGCAGAAAATGGAGAAAAGGGGAAGAGAAAAAAATAAATAAAAATAACCCTATACCCTTTTTTTCGAACAACGCACGTTAGTCCTTACAACGCAGGAGAAATTTGGACAACCTGACTTGGATACGAGGTGGGGGGGTTTTTTATGGAGAAGGAGCACGTATTTGACGCCAATGAGGATTATAAAAAGGATCTCTGGTTCTTTCTCCTGACCCAAGCGACATAGACGTTGTATGTAGACAATATTATACTGCATTATTCATTAGTACAGTGCGTAGCAACAGATCAAAAACAAAACTTAGACACTGGTTTAAGAGTATAACTACCTCAATTTATAAAAGCACAGATTAACAACACAAAATAGAGAATTCCTAAATACTAGTGGTCATACTAGTTTAATGTGAGAAGAAAGGAGATTTAACAGTCAGTATTGCATAGCACACAACCTTTGAATCCAGAATATGTAGTAACTTGCATTAATATACATTTCAACAAACATTATTTAGATAAGGAATCACATGCTTAAAACTTATATCTAAGATAATGCCAGGTTGCTAAATGCAATAAAAACAGAATTTTTGATGTCTGCGCCCGTTGTGAAAAGGCAAGTCTGTGGCAAATGCACTGGTACAGTCAAAAAGTGTGTTTTTTACGTAGATTGTACTTAGAAAGCTGTAATAAAACTCTGAACAGACAGAGCGAGCCTTTGAACTCTGTTTCACTCAAAGCGCTTTCACGTTGCATAAGTTATTACTAGTTATTTATGTTTTGTAATTTTATATGTGCATACAGCTTTCTACACCCCTTTACACAGAAGTTTATTGCGTAAGGTTTATTTTATTACAGTTTTTCATGTTTATGTATATGTGCTCTTTTTGAAAAAAATAAGAAAAAGGTTTAATTTTCAATGTAAATACGGTGTTTCTGCTCTGAAAATGTTATGTATGATGTTCATAAATAAGTTGTATCCGATTGTTTGTTTTCCATTTTCATATCGAAGCCGTTTTAAAATGGAGCCGCACATTTTGCAGGTGCGGCGGTTGTATGCAGTCCGAAATCTCGGCAGTTCTAGTGTTAATCTATGCGCCAAATTGAAGTAATATGAAAAGTAGAGTTCATATTTAATAGTTACGCAACAAGGTTCCCAGTGTTGCAGGAAGCAGGTATCCAGTTTCAGTAGTTAGTTGCAGCTGGATGTCTTGTGGTGACTTCAGTAGAGGGAAGTTCAAACAGAACCGCAATCTTGCAAGCAGGAACAGGATACTTTAGTTGATGCACAGTCATGTGGAGATACAAGACCACAACTAACCGTGGTCTCGTATGGGTCTCGGAAGATGCACTCAATTATTTGAGTGGAGAAATGGCAGTTTCTAGAACAAAGTACTTGATCTTGCTCAAATGTTTTTTGGAGATGCAAAGCTTTAATGATGTCGACCAGCAGGCAGGAAGTTTTTCAGTTAGGCAGACACGTTGCTTGTAAGATCGTATCAGATGGTTTCTATAGCAACGGGTACTTCACTCAGGCTGTGACGTAGATTTCTTCTTCGTAGGATGTTGGCAGTGAGTACCTTTGATGAAGGGAGAACACATTCCCTGAAGTGATCACGTCTTGGATGGATGAGAGAGAACGTCCTGGTTGAGTGAGAGAACACCTCTTGAATGGAAGAGAGCACCGAGAAAATAGGACAAAACATAAGCTTAAATGCATTTAGGATAACTAATCAGAGAAGCTCTTGGCAACCTCTTAGGATTGGTTAATTCGATAAAGAGGACAAACGTACCTCCATCGGACTCTGTTTGGCAGATTTCAAATAAGATAGCATTTATGACATACCATAAAACCACACCTCAAATTAGCATTCTTACAAACATTGAGGAAAGTATGGTTAAAAACCAAAACTCTCATCGTAAGATCTTGGAATTAACTACGGGTTTTAGTTTCACCTTCACCATGAAATACACGTTTGGTACATACTAGTCACTCCCCATCTCCGCAGGTGAGAAGGGTGAAGCGTTCCAGGTAGGCGAGAGACATTATGGACCTCAAAGCCCAGATGGCCCAGGTCCTGGAGTTATTGGCCAAACAGGCACCTGCAGCCCCGGCTGCAGTCCAGGCTCCGTTGCAGCCCCAATTGCCATACGCCCCAGAGGAGTTCAGGGTGGATCGGAAGAGGCGTCCCAGCTGATGCAAGAGAACACGCTTTCCATAGCGGCCTCTGGTGAGGGGGGCCTCCTTCTTCTCTGACATGCAGGTAGGCGAAACCCCTGCTGAGGAAGAACCTGGCTTCGAGGTAGCCTCAGAAGCCAGTGCTCCCCCGTTGTCTAGCTCAGTTTCGGCACTTATGGGACGCGCTGCAGCCTTCCCGCAGGTCCCCTGGACACCAGCGGCAGAACCATGCCGGTCCGTGTTCTGGACGCAGGTGATGGTTCCTCATCCTCAAAAGTTCCCGGTCTTCCCAGATTTCATGGAGGAAACGCTGTAGCATACTGCTACAGATCTCCAGTTTCCAAGGGCAAGCTCTTGGCCGGAGTCTGGCTAGCTTGATTGTAGCTCGTAGACAGCTGTGGCTGTCACAAGCCAGAGTTCCTGATGCGGATAAGGCTGTGCGGCTAGACGTGCCTATATCCCCAGGACATACCTTTGGGCCAGCTGTGGAGGAGATCCCATCCGGAACGCGAGGCATCCCAGCAAGTGGCCGCGTTGCTCCCTCCCCGCGCTTCCACGTGGGGCAGGTCAAATTGCTGGCGAGCTCCTCAGACGCGGACTGTCACCAGAACAGTTCCAGTGCCCACGGCTCTGCTGGGTGAACTAAGGCATCGCCTACAAGGCACACCAGCAGCAAACAACCGGGCCCTGAAGGCTGGCGGCCTCAGACCCCCTTTTCAGCACAACAGCTGCAGTACTTGCGCGCTTGCACCTCAGACTCCTGGGTGCTCGTCACCGTGCAAAACGGTCACGTGTTTCAGTTCCGCTTGGGACCTTCTCCCTTTCGTGGTATCACGAATACTTTCGTGACAGACCCTCTCCTGGCCTCGGTACTTCAGAAGGAAGTGGCTGCCTTGCTGTGCAAGCGAGCCATTCATCTCGTAGACCCCACCTCCCACGGAGAGGGGTACTACAAGGTATTTTCTGGTACCCAAACAAGATGTCGGCTTTCGCCCCATCCTAGACCCGAGGTCTCAATGGGTTCTTAAAAGAAAGGAGGTTCCAGATGCTGACGCAACGTCACATTCTCCAGTCAGTCCAGCCGAACGACTGGTTCACCGCTGTGGACTTACGGGACTCGTACTTTCATGTTCCCTCATACGTTTTCAAAAGTGCGTGGACGCTATCTTGATGATTGGTTGATCTGTTCCCAGTCGCGAGAGGGAGCAGTGGCCCACATGGCGGTCGTGACAGAGCATCTGGCGAGGCTGGGCCTCACCATCAACGATGCAAAGAGTCGGCTTACACCGGTGCAGTGCACGACGTACTTGGGGCTCCGGCTGGACTCCAGTACGATGCGCGCATACCTGTCAGACAACAGAGTTGCAGCGATCCAGGGTTGTCTCCCCGTTTCAACAGGGATCGCATGTCACCCTCCTATTGTGCCAGAAACTATTGGGTCTGATGGCCGCAGCCATATCGGCCATTCAGCTGGGTCTGCTTCGCATGCGCCCATTACAAGCGTGGCTCAATGCGTTCCACCTCAACATCAAACGCAGCAAACACCGTTGGCTGACTGTCTCATGCATGCTCGGCAGCCCTATGCTGTTGGAGGACGACCTCTCACCTATGTGAAGGTGTGCGAATGTGAGTAGTGTTAAACCGCCAAGTGGTGACGACAGACCCCTCCAACTTGGGAGAGGACGTGGATCCTGGCCAGACCACTGGACATCCCTGCACATAACCATGCTGGAGTTGCAAGCGGACTCCCTTGCTCTCCACCACTTCCTTCTGGTGCTAAGCGGTGTTGATCCAGATGGACAACACAACAGTGGTGGTGTATGTCAACCATCAGGGTGACCTACGGTCCCAGTGGTTACATCGCAGGGCCTTCAGGCTGTTGACATAGGCTCAGAGGAACTTTTTGTTTTGACTAAGTCCACTGCAGTTGTGAAATGCAACTGTATGTATCACAAACATCTTCAGTTACGTGTAACGTAACATGATTACTGTTCTGTATAACAGTATTTTTAAACTACATGTGAATGTTTATTCCATTTATATAGATAACCTGTAAAATAATGGGATTTTCAATCAAATATAAACAAGTAGCTATGGTGACGTCACCAGTAAATTATGCAAATGAGTACCATCGAAGGTTCGAACCTTCCTTCAGTAATGTGTTACGAACCTTCGAAGGTCAAAATGTACACTTCGTTGCAGGCCTATCAATTTGGAAAACATTCCGATTACTTGCCGATGAAAACTGACACTGTGGCTGGATGCAGGGCTTTATTTATAAGTACCCCCAGGGGTACACATTCCCGCGGTTACAGTATAGTATGAAGATAATAAATAATTAATTTTGTTTAAATCAAATCTTGCAAAAATACAAACATTATAGTTGTTGTCGCCGTTGACCATTTGTTTACCTTGGCCAGCATGACTATGGGGACTGGGGGGATGTAAATTCAGCTCTTAGCAGGACAGAATTGATTCAGTTGCACATAAACACTGCATTTGGGAATTCAGTTTCACTTACATTCTGTCATTGCGGTAGCCTCCAGTACCTTGCTTTCCCCCCTCCATCTGCCCAAGTGGCAATGGACACTTTAACCACGTCCTGGCCAAAGTCAGAATGAAGAAAACAAGTTCTGACAAATGTGCACAACATACACAGTATGACTGATTTTCCACACACCGATTACATAGCGAGATATGTGCCATTGCCATCTTATCACTAAGCTGTTTCGATTATCACTGGACTTCAGTGCATTATTAAGTTCAACACTCATTTTTTCACTTTTCATGCATACACAGTATTAATACAAAATTAACAGGACTGTATAATAATTTGGTAGTGAATCATTATATTTGGAAGTGTACAAGTACTGTACATACATATTTACATTATTATAATAAGGATGATGCAGATCATTTGAGATTCTTTCTGGACTGATCTCCTGTATGCTTAAAAAATGGTCAGTGTTTTGTGCAGGTTACAGTTGTAAGCACTTTTTATAGAACCTGCTATATTGACTTTAGTTAAATAACTGTAACTCCTCCCGTTTGAACGAGTGTGAACAATCACTGACTAGGAGCAGAACTCCAAACCATGCCTTTTAGCAACGCTCTGAAAATACACGATTGGCCTCAGCACTTCCTGCTGGTTTGTTTAATGGAAAACAAATTTGATTTAGTCAGAAAAAAACAGGGATTGCAAAGCTGCAACATTTTGCATTGTCGCACTGCAACAGTATCGCGACATTTAAATAGGTGGCTCTGACTAACACTGTACTTACTTATATAAATAATTAACAATTCTAGTGACTATCAATATCATACAAACCAATGCTTGTTCTATCATTCATTTTCATGTAATACTTGGGTTAGAATTCAAAGTATCACACTTGCATGTGTAAGTGTGTTCAAATCCTTATGATGTTTACGCTTAATACCGGTATATAAAGTGATGTGGCAACACAGGCAGCACCTGTGTTGAAAACTGGAAGAAAGTGGACGGCAAAGAAAGCTGTGGAGGATGCAAAGGCTGCCCTTCGAATTGGTGATATCATAGGGCAAGTTCAGCATGGAAGAGGGGGTCTTGGTCTCAGTTCAGCTCCTCCTACATGGCACAAGGCAGCCCCAGCTCAACGGAGGAAGCTGGTAGTCAACGAGGTGCAAAAGCAGGAGGAGAGGATGAGGTGTGTAAAGGCCATTTCCCAGGCCAAGCAGGGAGAATGGATGAGATGGGAGAGTGTGGAACAACGCAAGATTGGCTGGCAAGACCTATGGTCAATGGAACAGAGCAGGATCAGTTTCTTCATCAGGTCAACATATGATGTTCTCCCATCACCACAGAACCTAAACCTCTGGGTAGGAGAGGATCCCTCATGTCCTTGTGTTCATCACCTGCTACATTAAGGCACATTTTGACAGGATGTAAGGTGGCTCTTAGCCAAGGACGGTTTACTTGGCGCCATGACCAGGTGCTGCGATGTTTGGCCTTAGCATTGGAAGACAAGCATAAACATGACCAATAAGTAGCCACCAGTTCCATCAAAACATTACACACAAAAGACAATATTCCTCCGCACAGGAGAGCCACCAAGAAAAGGTGTTAAAACCAATCCTCGCCCAGGACAACTGGAAGCTGCTAGCAGATGTTGGTCAACGGCTTATTTTTCCACCTGAGATTGCCACTACTAACCTTCGACCAGATATTGTCTTGGTCTGGTCTGGATCAGCACATCTTGTTCACCTGGTAGAGTTAACAGTGCCATGGGAGGATGCTGTAGATGAGGCGTATGAGAGGAAGAAACTGCGGTATGCTCAACTAGCCGCTGAAGCGGAACAGCGAGGATGGAGAGTCCGGGTTTACCCAGTGGAGGTGGGTTGTCGAGGATTTGTGGCACACTCTACAACCCGGTTTCTCAGAGACGTCGGATTCAGTGGCCAAGAATTGCAGCGCACAGTGAAGAACTTATCTGAAGCAGCAGAGAGGAGCAGCAACTGGCTGTGGTTGAGACTGAAAGATTCTGGCTGGGGATCTCAAGCACAATAGAAAGAAAGAAACGCTGATGTATGGGTAAGTAAGCTGGGCTGAGTTGAGTGGGGGACGGAGGGGGGTGATGCTGGGACGCCAGAATCACCGTCGAGCCCTCTTGAGGTGTTGTGGGCTAGTCGACGAAACACCGAGGATGGAAGGTGCCCACTTGAAGACCCCAGAGATGACCCTACTTCGCTCAATCCAGATGACTGTCATGCTGATGCGCTGGGGAGACTGCACTGTGGTTGATTCCCGGAACCAGCATCGCAGCCATGTGTGCTGATGCGCCAGGGAGGCAAATAAGCTGATCCCTGGAGCCAGCATTACACTTCAGCCATCAACACCAGACAGAAGGACAGCTACATCATCAGATGGAAGGAAACGCAAATGGATAGACACAGATGGATCACATTAGTTTACTGTAAAGCTACGTCTTAGTTGGTGCTTATCTTGGCGAGAGCTGAGTTCAAATCAGCATGAAGTTTTAACATCTACTCTTGTGTAATGGAAATCATAATAAATAAAGTAGGACAAGTGCAGTAGTTTCCAAATAAAGTTGACATTGTAGATATTATACACGAAGGCTAATTTGAGATCAAAATCTTTATGGCAAGTCTTGTGTTTTTTTTTCCATTGCACTTGATTTAGTTTTTTTGATTTGTCTTATTGGCATACATTACTTTCAATCCTCAGTTGCAACTGTTTCTCTTTTTGACACTTGAGCGTCATTGATTATTTGTGTTTGCAAACTGTGAGGGTGGCTAATTTTTATTCATGCATGTTTACAGTTTGTTGCAATGTTGCCAGACCTACGTTTCTTAGCATTGAAAACATAGTTATTTAGCAACCTAACAGGATAATACAGGACATTTAACCCTTTGCTGTCCATTTATTCAACGCGTCTCAGGTGCGCCAGGTCCAATTTATTTTCACACACGCAGTTTATTTTAGATGCGCCTTTTAAAAGTATTTTTTTCACAGTAAAACAGGTTTAAACGGCACTGCATATCAAGAGGACACTCAGTACTGCATCTCCAGCCCCGCCCCACCCCTTGTTCGCTGTATTTTTCACATACCTCTTCATAGTAGTGCATACTGATAAATCATCTTCTGATCACTCGTTTTATCACCAAACTCCTCAAGAATGTGATCCATGTCATTATTTTATTACGATAACATCTCAAAAAGCACTGCAAATGTCCGTGATATTCTTTGAGCGCTGGATGCAGAAGCAGCTATCTATCTCTGTGTATTGCTCAGATCCGCCCCTTTTTTTCGGTCTCAATTGCCATTGAATGGTTTTCTCGGCTTTTTCCGGAGAAAAAACAACTTGAGACCTGTGTTTTACGTCTTTTTGATGATGTCGGACAGGGTCCGACGTTGGACCGGAAAGGGAAAATTGTAATGTCGGACCTGGTCCGACATAGGACCACAAAGGGTTAAAAGTATAAGCTCTGCATAAGCCTGTGGGCAGAAGCGCATACTCCAGGATCGTAATATCTGTACATTAATTTGAAGTGCAAGGCAAAACAGGCGAGCAACTGCAGATCAATTGACTGCAAATTTCAACCTGGGGCGCGAGCAGCCAAAAACGGTCCGCCGAGAACTCCACAGAGCGTGATACCATAGTGGCCCAACGCCCTATTAAATGGCTTTACATTGGCGTTTCCATTTTTTTGTCCGCTACAAATACACAGTGCCTACACCCCCTTTCAAAATGTTCACCTTTTGTTGTATAGCCTGGAATTAAAATGCATTAACCACTTCAACACCATAACGTACACACGTACGTCAATTGAAAACCCACTTACAGTACCATGCCGTACCTGCGTACGTCAAGTTTCCCATTCTATTCTATGATCGGTCTCTCAGTCTAGCGTTTCAGGT
Source organism: Huso huso (assembly GCA_036884735.1). Taxonomy (NCBI): domain Eukaryota; kingdom Metazoa; phylum Chordata; class Actinopteri; order Acipenseriformes; family Acipenseridae; genus Huso; species Huso huso. Next base: position 35,761,267 of record CM072670.1, read on the forward strand.
TTCATTCTCTAAAGCATTGCTAGTACTGTGGAATGTGCAATGGAAGTTGGGGGAGGGTCAGGTGACATGTTTATCCAATTGCGTGTCATGTAGCAATTCCAGTCTGTAGCTGTTTAGAAGGCTGAGATATTTTGCAGGAAGCCCTTCAGCTTTTTACAAGTATATTATATATATATATATATATATATATATATATATATATATATATATATATATATATATATATATATGGTGTTTTAAATTATTTTTTGTTTTATAATTAGTTTTACTTGTTTAGTTATAGTTTATATAGTTTTTAGCGAAAGCTAAACATGGCAACATACGTGGTCTTTCTATAATGAGCAACGGGAGTGAAGTTGGTTCGGAGGATTTCGATACCAGCGACAGTGATGCTAACTTATCACTCAGCAATTATGATGAAGAGGATGTGGAGCGAAGAACAATACAAACTGTACAAACAGAAGAGCATGCAGCTACTTTACAGGTAAGCCAGCTGCAAACGGGAAGCTGTTTGGTTTGAAATGGCAGTGCTGTGACGAAATACTATAAAAACACAGCGCTGGGTACAGGCAATGCGGAAGCCAGATCATCACAATGCCTGCGCAAAGTAGCTGTGTACACGCATTTGTGACTATCCCTCCAACACAAGCGAAGCAGACACCGTAAAAAAAGGTACAGGGTCTGCTACGAAAATGAAAACAAAAGAAAAGATGAACGAAAAATGTGCAGTGGTTGCGAAAGTAACCCCGGGTTCTGTTGTATTGAACATTTCAATAAATAACACAGAGCAAGTCAATACTGGCACATGTTTTGATATTGTTTGATAATTACTGTTTACGGATTATTATTGTTATTAGCAGCGTTTTTGTTTTCATTGTTAAAAAAAAACAAAACATTTTTATCTCTGTATTGAATATGGGTATGTAGTACACAGCAGCATAAAGGGTTAATGAAAAACACAGTTTAGGTCATTTATTTGTGTTTTATTCATCATATGTTAACATTTTACAGGTTTGAAAACATTATTATTATTATTTTCAAAATCTGGTTCCTGGGAAGGGGTTTCATTTTTACATTTGGAGTTGAAGTGGTTAAAATAGTTTTTTTTCATTAATCTACACATCCTACCCCACAACTTCCAAGTGAAAAAAATATTCTAGAAATTTGTAGAAAATTAATTAAAAATAAAAACTGAAATAGCTTGGTTGGATAAGTGTCCACCCCCCTTGTAATAACAATCCTAAATTAGCTCACGTGTAACCAATCGCCTTCAAAATCACACACCAAGTTAAGTGGTCTCCACCTGTGTTAAATTGTAGTGATTCACATGATTTCAGGATAAATTCAGCAGTTCCTGTAGGTTCCCTCTGCTGGGTAGTGCATTTTAAAGCAAAGACTCAACCATGAGCACCAAGGAGCTTTCAAAAGAACTCTGGGACAAAGTTGTTGAAAGGCACAGATCAGGGGATGGGTATAAAAAATATCAAAGGCCTTGAATATCCCTTGGAGCACAGTCAAGACGATTATTAAGAAGTGGAAGGTGTATGGCACCACCAAGACCCTGCCTAAATCAGGGTGTCCCTACAAACTGGATGACCGAGCAAGGAGGAGATTGATCAGAGAAGCTACCAAGAGGTCAATGGCAACTTTGCAAGAGCTATAGACTTTTATGGCCAAGACTGGTCAAAGTGTGCATGTGACAACAATATCCCAAGCACTCCACAAATCTGGCTTGTATTTTACTCAAGAAAGACCACCTTGAATCCCGTTTGAAGTATGCAAAAAAACACTCAGGAGATTCTGTAGCCATGTGGCAAAAAGTTTTGTGGTCTGACGAAACTAAAATGGAACTTTTTGGCCTAAATGCAAAGCGTTACGTTTGGCGCAAACCCAACACAGCGCATCACCCAAATAACACCATCCCTACTGTGAAGCATGGTGGTGGCAGCATCATGTTATGGGGATGTTTCTCATTGGCAGGGACTGGGGCACTTGTCAGGATAGAAGGGAAAATGCATGGAGCAAAGTACAGTGAAGTCCTTGAGGAAAACCTGCTGCCCTCTGCAAGAAAGCTGAAACTGAGACGGAAGTTCACCTTTCAGCATGACAACGACCCAAAGCACACAGCCAAATCTACACTGGAGTGGCTAAGGAACAAAAAGGTAAATGTCCTTGAGTGGCCCAGTCAGAGACCCAACCTAAATCCAATCGTAAATGTGTAGCATGACATCAGAAAATAAAAAAGTTTACAAACGAGAGGAGGCCATTCAGCCCATCTTGCTTGTTTGGTTGTTAGTTGCTTATTGATCCCAGCTCCTTGAAGGATCCCAGGGTGTCAGCTTCAGCAACATTACTGGGGAGTTTGTTCCAGACCCTCACAATTCTCTGTGTAAAAAAGTGCCTCCTATTTTCTGTTCTGAATGCCCCTTTATCTAATCTCCATTTGTGACCCCTGGTCCTTGTTTCTTTTTTCAGGTCAAAAAAGTCCCCTGGGTCGACATTGTCTATACCTTTTAGGATTTTGAATTTTGAATTCTGAGTCAACATAAACTCCTAGGTCTTTTTCATAGTTCCCTGCTTCAATTTCAGTATCTCCCATTATATATATATATATAATTCTGTAGCAAAATAAAACAGCACATTTAACACCACTGATTTTCTACAGTACGCTCTGCCTCCTGCGTTGCTCAATACACGAAACCCTTGATTAAAATTAGCCTTATAAAACTGTATTTCTTTTAAAACACATTTTATTTTTATTACATGTAAATACTGTTCAGAAACATCAAGCTTCACGTACAGCGATCTTGAGCTACGCAAGCATCAAATCTAAGGAGATTGTAGTATATGGAGCTGTACACCTGATAGTTAAAAGATGGTACAGTCCATAACTACCTGGTTCATGTTGTTATCGTCGGCACCAATATGTGATGTGGTACACAAGTTGTGTGGTTTTTAGTTTGAATAGACCTGAAATAAAACACATGTTAGAACAGCCATATGGAGAACACAATAAAGAGTTTGAGTTCATTAACCGTTTACCTGTGTGGAAAGCCTATTAATTTATAATTGTAATAACAGCAAGTGAACCGGTGTCAAGTAAACACTTTAAAAATATGACATGGTGTCAGAAATAGAAGAGGAAAATAAGATCCTGGATTGAAGAAATATGAGTTGTGAGACAGTGGACTGGATCACGTCGCAACCCGAAACAGAGGGCCTGTAACCGTAAGTCAAACAAGCTATATTAAGCATTTGTTCGGGACTGTTTATCCTGTAAAGAATGGAACAGTTTACACCGCCTCCATCCCTATTGTTGACAGGTAATCTTGTTGAGAATTGGAGCAAATGGGAACAGAGATCAGGCTTATATTTTACAGCTATGGGGCTAGACGAGAAGTCAGAGAGTAAAAGAATTGTGGTATTGTTGCACACGATCGGAGACAAAGCGCTTGAAATATACAATACCTTGAACATAGTCTATGCAGACCCAGCAGATAAAAAGGTAGCGGAGGTCTTAAAAGCATTTGAAAATTACTGCGCACCTAGGAAAAATTCTGTGCTTCAGCAGCATCAGTTCTGGGCACACAAGTTTAGTGAGCATGCTGGCATAGACAAGTTTGTAACGGAGCTAAGACAAACGGCTCGCAACTGTGAATTTAAAGAATCAGAAGGTCTCATGTTGAGACAAAATCGTCTTCAGCATGACTGATGATAGACTCAGAGAGAAGTTACTACAATTTCGGATCTGACTTTGGCGAAAGCTATTGACATATGCTGTGTAAAAGAATTAACCACAGCACAAGCAAAAGTAATGTCTAACAGATATCTTCAGAAAAAAATTGTGCACTCCTTGGAAAATAAAAACCAACAAGTTAGAAAACAGCGAGCTAAAGTAGACCGCAAGCAGGCCCCACAGACAGTACACGTGCAAGTTAAAAACACATGTGTGAGATATGGCAAAATGCACAAGCTTAGAGAATGCCCAGCGTATAAAGCAGAGTGCCGTAAATGCGGCAGAAAAAAATCACTTTGCAAACATGTGCAACACGCAAACGACTTACACCCCGATAAACAGGAAAGCCAAAGATGTAAATGCTTTAGACATGCTGTGAGCAATGAAGGCTGGTACGAAAAGCTGCAGATTAGAGGACAGTCAGTAGACTTCAATCTGGACTCAGGGGCAGAAGCAAGCATACTCCCTAAAGTAGTAGCTGACCAGCTCCCAGGCAAGCTAAATGTGAAACACATTAATACTGTCTTGCTTACGGTGGTGCGCAGCTCAAGCCAGAGGGAGAAGTGACCCTGAAAGTGCAGGCTTCACACAAGCAGGCTAGCTTACAGTTCTTTATCACCAGTGCCTCCACAACACCTCTACAGAGCAGACAAGAAGGTGTAGATCTTGACCTGATTAGAAAAGTGGACACGCTGTCTAAAAGCACTAAGCACTAAAGAAGAGCTTGAGGGACTGGGTGAATTTTCTAGTTTTCACCACATTTATACAGACCCGAGTATCTCTTCAGCAATACACGGGTGTAGAAAAATACCATATGCTGTGACAGATAAACAGAGAGACGTTAACTCAGTTAGAGGAGAATGGAGTAATCAGTAAAGTAACAAAACTGACAGCGTGGTTCAACAGTCTAGTCATCACTCAGGGTTTGTTTGGACCCAAAAGATTTAAATAAAGCCATTAAGAGGCAGCACTTTTCCATCCCCACACCTGAAGACATATAGTGCAAGCTTGCCGGTAAGACGCTATTTACTATCCTAGATGAGAAGGATGGGTACTGGCAGATCAAGCTAGACGATGAATCTGCTGAACTGTGTACATTCAGTACTCTGAGGGCAGATATAAATTCCACAGACTATCATTTGGTGTTAAATCAGCCAGTGAGATGTTCCAGCAATTCTGAGCACTTTGGAAACACTGATGGAGTCTTTGTGATTGCAGATGATATGATAATAGCAGCAGTGACAAAAAAGGAGCATGACTGCATTCTAAAACGAGTGATGGACAGAGCCTTGAAACTCAATGTGAAATTCAACCGGGACAAGAGCCAGTAACTGGTGAGTGAAGTGAAGTACATGGGATACATCATAACCGCAGGCAGGGTCAAGCCTGATGATTCCAAGATAGAAGCGATCACACACATGCCAGCTCCCAGTGACAAAAAAGTCTTACAAACATTGTTAGGAATGACGCGATACTTGGTTCATTACATTCCGAATGAAGCAGCTCTTACAGCGCCTCTCAGAGTACTTCTTAGTAGTAGTTCTATAACCCAAGACAGCCAACTGAGATACAGGCAGATGCATCAAAGGATGGACTGGGCATCTGTCTACTGCAAGGATACAGACCTATATCATATGCCTCAAGATCACTATCTAATGCAGAGAATTGAGAAGGAACTCTAATAGTGTTTGTGCTGAAGAAGTTCCACCAATATGTGTACGGAGTTCCTGTGAAAGTCCAGTCGGACGACAAACCCTTAGAAGACATAATATGCAAACCCATCGGGAAGGCACCAGCGAGGCTACAGAGAATGCTACTGCAAATACAAAAGTATGATATACAGATAGTGTACATCCCAGGAAAGGACAAGCTGATAGCAGATACATTGTCCAGAGCAGTACATGACAGCACAGCCAACAAAGACCTAGACCTCAGCAGTGAGAAAGTCATATATGCCATAGGTGTACATGAAGCAATCAGTGAGGACATACTGCACCAGCTGAAGCAAGCCACGAGCAGGCACAGTGACATGCAAATGTTGATAACAATGCACAGCACTGGATGGCCTGAGAGGAGGAAGCAAATACCTCACAGGATCCAGTCCTACTGGTCACTCAGAGACACACTATACATTGAAGATGATCTACTGATGGTAAACAAACGCATTATCATACCAAGAGAGCTCAGAGCAGAAATGCTTCGAAGACTCCACACAGCACACCAGGGCATACAGAGGTCTGTGGGACAGGCTACAGCAGTGATGTATTGGCCAGGGATGAATAAGGAGGTGCAAATGATGGTCGAGTCCTGCGATGCCTGTCAGGAAAGGTTACCAAGCAACCACAGGGAGCCACTTCACCCACATTCAGTGCCAGACATCCCGTGGACAAAATTAGCGACGGACATTTTTTACTTTAGAGGACACTCATATCTTTTGATTGTGGATTACTTCTCCAAGTATTCAGAAGTGTTACGAATGTCAGACAAAAAGACCAGTACTGTTATCAACAAGCTGAAAGCAGTGTTTGCAAGGCATGGCATACCAAAAGAACTAATATCAGACCATGTTCCGTTTGCGAGTCAGGAAATGGCACAATTTGCCAGAAGTTGGGAATTCAGAATAACACATTCAAGCCCAGGTTACCAGCAATCAAACAGCATGGCTGAGAGGACCATTCAAACAGTGAAAAGCCTATTCCAGAACTTGGTGCAATGAACACAGATGCACACTTTGCTCTACTCACTCTCAGAAACACGCCTGTCACAGGGTTAAAATACTCACCCGCACCTATACTGATGGGCCGTGTACTGAGATCCACTCCACCAGCCAGCAACGCAGCATTGAAACCTACAGTGCCCCAAAATGTGCACAGGAGTCTAATGAGACTTCGTAGGCAACAGTAAAGGTTTTATGACAAGACTGAATCATCATTATCACCACTTTCTTCTCTCAGGGAGGGAGAGAGGGTGTGCATGGAAGCTGAAGGATGGCAACCTGCCACAGTAGAGAGAATCCGAGATGAGCCGCAGTCTTATAATGTTGTCATACCGGCAGGAGCAAAGTACAGTAGAAGCAGAAAACACCTGAGACCAAACAGGGCAGCAGACAAACAAAGACACAGAGGCTATAAGGGAGGAGGCTGAGAACAGTAACGTGCTTCAAGAACCTAGAGGAGACAAAGGTGGGACAACACAAGACAGGGAGCATGAAAATAAGAGAAACCGGGAACCCTCAGAGACCGACTCTGCTCAAGACACGCAGAACCGTTACTGTACTAGAGCAGGACATTGTACAAGAGTTCCAATATGATCAGACCTGAGGCAGAGGTGAAGTCTGCACTCCTGGGTTATGTGCTTGCAACCTCTAACCCCGTTAATAATGCTCTTGTCAATAATGTTGTGTTGATAATGTAAATGTAAGAAGTAAAGCAAATAGCTTTAGTCTTTCAAGAAGGGGGGTGTAGTATATGGAGCGGTACAACTGATAGTTAAAAGATGGTACAGTCCATAACTCCTTGGTTAATGTTGGTATCGTCGGCACTAATATGTGACGTGGTACGCGAGTTGTGTGGTTCAGAGTGAATAGACCTGAAAGAAAACACATGTAGAACAGCCATGTGGAGAACACAATAAAGAGTTCAAGTTCATTGACCGTTTACCTGTGTGGACAAACTATTAATTTATAATTGTAATAGCAGCAAGTGAACCGGTGTCAAGTAAACACTTTAAAAATATGACGGATACAGAATTCTATGGGGATACAAAAATCTGCATCGGTGTGCTCCGCAAGATAATACTAGCAGAATAGGCCAATGTATTGCGCTGTGTTAACGCCATTCAAAAATAAAATTTAACAGTCATGGATTTTAATTATTCTGATTGTATGTATCACGTTTAAATGGTAATATTAACAGCTGATCTCTTTAAAATCTGGCTTTTTGCACATCTAACATTTTGAGAGGGCAATATAAAGCAAATAATGAGTTATCATCTGCAATAAATACACTCGTCGCTTAATTTTTAAATTATTGTGTTATTGTATAGTGTCATTTTAACGGCGTCAGAGTTGGTACGGCCTCGGCGAATTGAAGAAAAAAAGAAATCCAAGACACCAAAATCGAGGCCGATCTAGAAAACTCAAATTAATGCTACAGTAGAACAGTGCACTAGTATTCTCCTACTGCAAGTAATTCAACACGTATTAATAATTAAATTAGCGAAGTCGTCGTCACCACCCCTCCCCCCCAGCTTATTTAGCAGAGGGCAGCAAAAAAACAGCCTTGTGTGGTTAACAATATACAACCAGCATGTGATGTAGACACACACAGATCCATACAGTAACACTTGGTTTTTTTAAAAAAATACAACAGGTATGACACCAGAATCGTAAAACACTGACACGTCTTTTCAGTTAGACCTGTCTATATTATTTTGTTTGCTAAAACAGTAACATGCCACACAACACGCCGAGCGGTAATGTTTATATATTATATATATATATATATATATATATATATATATATATATATATAAATAATTTTAATTATCCGCATGCATTACAATTAGTAGGAGTAATTATACCTACTGCATGTGACCTTACATTTTACATATGGTACAATTCTCTAGTAACGTTACGTTATAATATTTTCCAAATAATATTACATTATTGTAAACGTTACACGCAAATACTGTAGACAAATATTTTTTCTTACCTGCAATGGAAAAGACGCGGATTTGTTACCGACATACCCTCTGACAACATGACTCTGAATTGACAGCACCCTGCAATCCATGTTGTGCGTAGTTTTAAAAAGACGTATACAAAATAAACAATTTGTTAAGCTGAGTATTAGCTTCTGGTTCTACTTTCAGGAAATATGTTTGAGATGAGTAGTATAAAAAATACTGTGGCAGGACTGAAGGACATGCAACACAGAAAGACACATTGACCAGACCGACAAAAATTCTTCAGGCAATTAAGGCGGACACCTAAGACCTCTTGCATCACGAGTCTAAAAATTAAAACCATTAAACGTGACCAAAATGTAAGATTATTTTTGCAAATAAATATAAATTGTTGCTCTGTAGCTAGCGACATGTTTATCTTCAACTCTCGGACTACTTACATTAAATCTGTTTTTACTGACAGTGATAATTCTTCTCCCCCTAATAATGTTTTCTATTTTAACTTTAAAATAAAATTGAGTAGGGACATATATCTACTGAAAACAAGTTAATATTACTGTTTAACGAGCAAAAAAAAAATGTATGTATCGCAGACCTCAGATCATATACACAATAAACCTACTGTCTTTTTGGAGTTTTATCACTCGATACTTTGTAAGCATAGTATACTTATTTTGCATTTTGTTCTGAAGCGGTTGGTGTTGCAAGTTCCTGGACAACTACGGTGAGACTACGTGGGTCCTTCTTTTTTGTGTCGCGTTGTGAAAGTCTTCTATTGGTGGTAACGGAGTATTATCAGCTCTGCAGCTGCTGTGCTGATTCGGAACAATGAGTTGTATGTAATGCGAATCGAAACAGGCAGAAAGCGCCTGTCAGGCAGCCCCGCCACACAGGTAGGGGCAGATTAACACATCACGATGCCCTAGGAAAACATACACTTTTAGGCCGTACCTTCCTGTATGAATAACAACATATAGGCCTATATATCCAGACGTACCGGTTTTATAACACTGGTCCCAGGTCCTCATAACTTTTCTTTGGATGTTCATCTCGTCTCATTTAGCCCCCCGAGCATCGTCGCGCCGTAACACAGAATATTGTATTTTCATGCAGGCTGCTGTGTCACTATATAACTTACAGTACAATTACACTGTATGTGACTAAAGGGAAGGTTGAACGACCAGTAGCATCACAAAGTGGTTGTACAACGCCGTGTAAATCTGGAGAATTACTGAACAGTCATCAACGTTCATATTTGCAACCGAATTGGGTTGGTTTATCCACTGAATGTTGCTAAATGAACTGGCGGCTATCCTCATTCTCGCTGCCTGAAGAGGTTAGACTACTGGTCTAACATTAACGGCTCATATTAAGGTACCATTGTATTGTGTTGGAATTATTCTCTTCATCCATGATATTTGTATATCGCTTCGTGTGTAGCTATGAATTGCTATATTTTATTTGTCATATTTTACAGACCCTCTTATTGTTGTGCATCAAAATAGCCCATCGCAACAATAGGAGGGTCTGTAAAATATGACAAAAGTATTTGGAATATATATTTTCGAAATAAGTCTATATAATTTCAGTTCACAACAGGTGAATAATACAAAATAATGTATTAACTACCGGTAGTTATTTTCACATTTGTGAAATTCATTGTTGTAAAAATATTTTAAAAGTTTCAGAACATTTATTTCTTTAAGTATACATTTTATGTTGTTTTTAGCAATAATTAAACAATAGTTCCAGGTCTGCAGGGGCCCATTCAATTTCTTTAAAAAATATATTTACATTGATAGTTGAGTACTGTATATGATACACATAGTTTAAAACAATTACAAAAAAAATCACGTCCTTGTTTTCATTTTACCTTCTTTAAAAAACCTCTAAATTAGCTGCCTTAGAGGCAGGATAAATCTCTATTTAATTTGGTCATCCCTTTAAACTTTGAGATCATCTTCAGTAAGAACTATACTTGTTCTGTAGAAATGTAATTACAAAGACAATAAGATCATTTATTCACAAAAATGTTTTTGAAAGTAAAAGTTTCCACTCTGAATAGCACCATGAGTCTCTGCATTCACTTTCAATATGATATTAGAGCAAACATTGCCAAAGCAAAAATACAAACCCTAGAACTAGCAGTGGTACTCAACTCTGGCCCTTGAGATTTATTCCAGTCTTGGTCTTTATTCCAACCAGGTACTAAATTAGTTAATTGCCTCTTAACAGCTTCAATTAACTAGATTAGAATCTGCTTGGAGTAAAAACCTGGACTAGATTAGATCTCGAGGGCCAGAGTTGGGAACCACTGCGGAGCTTCCCCGTAGCTTGGACGTTGGAAGTTATTTACAATATCACAATATTTTCATACTGTCCCAGTTTAAGTTTAAATCTCTCTCTCTCTCTCTCTCTCTCTCTCTCTCTCTCTCTCTCTCTCTCTCTCTATATATATATATATACAGTGCCTTGCATAAGTATTCACCCCCCTTGGACTTTTCCACATTTTTGTAGTGTTACAACCTGGAATTAAAATGGATTTAATTAGGATTTTTTGTCACTGATCTACACAAAATAGTCCATAATGTCGAAGTGGGGAAAAAAATCCACATATTTTTCAAAATTATGTACAAATAAAAAACTGAAGTGTCTTGATTGCATAAGTATTCACCCCCTTTGCTGTGACACCCCTAAATAAGCTCTGGTGCAACCAATTGCCTTCAGAAGTCACATAATTAGTTGAATGGAGTCCACCTGTGTGCAATTAAAGTGTCACATGATCTCAGATTAAATACACCTGTTTCTGGAACGTCCCAGAGTTTGTTAGAGAGCATATCTAAACAAACAGCATCATGAAGACCAAGGAGCTATCAAAACAAGTCCGGGATAAAGTTCTGGAGAAGCACCAATCAGGGTTGGGTTATAAACAAATATCCTAAACTTTGAACATCCCCCGGAGCACCGTTAAATCCACTATTAAAAAATGTAAAGAATATGGCACAACCGCAACTCTGCGTAGAGAAGGCCATCCACCAAAACTCAGTGACCAGGTAAGGAGGGCATTAGTCAGAGAAGCAACCAAGAGGCCAATGGTAACTCTGAAGGAGCTGGAGAGATCCACAGTTGAGATGGGAGAAACCGTCCATGGGACAACTATAACCCGGACACTCCACAAAGCTGGGCTTTATGGAAGAGTGGCGAGAAGAAAGCCATTGCTGAAAAAAACCCATATCAAATCCCGTTTGGATTTTGCCAAAAGGCATGTGGGAGACACAGCAAACATGTGGGAAAAGGTTCTCTGGTCTGATGAGACCAAAATTGAACATTTTGGCCTTAGCACAAAACGCTATGTGTGGCGCAAAGCCAACACTGCTCATCACCCTGAGAACACCATCCCCACGGTGAAGCATGGTGGTGGCAGCATCATGTTATGGGGATGCTTTTCATCGGCAGGGACTGGGAAACTGGTCAGGATTGAGGGCAAGATGGATGGAGCCATATACAGGGAAATTCTAGAGGAAAACCTGTTTCAGTCTACAAGAAACCTGGGACTGGGGCGGAGGTTCACCTTCCAGCAAACAATGACCCTAAACACACAGCCAAAGCTACACTGGAGTGGTTTAAAAACAAGAACCTGAATGTCTTAGAATGGCCCAGTCAAAGCCCAGACCTCAATCCGATTGAGAATCTGTGGCAAGACTTGAAAATAGCTGTTCACCAATGGTCCCCATCCAACTTGACAGAGCTTGAGCAATTTTGCCAAGAAGAATGGGCAAAAATTGCAGGATCCAGATGTGCAAAGCTGGTAGAGACTTACCCAAAAAGACTCACAGCTGTAATTGCTGCCAAAGGTGCTTCTACCAAGTATTGACTCGGGGGTGAATACTTATGCAACCAACAAATGTCTTTTTTTTTTTTTTTTTTGTTTAATTAACTTTTGTGTCACAATAAAAAATATTTTGCGCCTTCAAAGTGTTAAGTATGTTGTGTAAATCAAATGGTAAAAATCCCAATTAAATCCATTTTAATTCCAGGTTGTAACACTACAAAATGTGGAAAAGTCCAAGGGGGGTGAATACTTATGCAAGGCACTGTATATACAGTACTGTGCAAAAGTTTTAGGCAGGTGTGAAAAAATGCTGTAAAGTAAGAATGCTTTCAAAAATAGACATGTTAATAGTTTATATTTATCAATTAACAAAATGCAAAGTGAGTGAACAGAAGAAAAATCTACATCAAATCAATATTTGGTGTGACCACCCTTTGCCTTCAAAACAGCATCAATTCTTCTAAGTACACTTGCACACAGTTTTTGAAGGAACTCGGCAGGTAGGTTTGCCCAAACATCTTGGAGAACTAACCACAGTTCTTCTGTGGATTTAGGCAGCCTCAGTTGCTTCTCTCTCTTCATGTAATCCCAGACAGACTCGATGATGTTGAGATCAGGGCTCTGTGGGGGCCATACCATCACTTCCAGGACTCCTTGTTCTTCTTTACGCTGAAGATCGTTCTTAATGACTTTCGCTGTATGTTTGGGGTCGTTGTCATGCTGCAGAATAAATTTGGGGCCAATCAGATGCCTCCCTGATGGTATTGCATGATGGATAAGTATTTGCCTGTACTTCTCAGCATTGAGGAGACCATTAATTCTGACCAAATCCCCAACTCCATTTGCAGAAATGCAGCCCCAAACTTGCAAGGAACCTCCACAATGCTTCACTGTTGCCTGCAGACACTCATTCGTGTACGCTCTCCAGCCCTTGGCAAACAAACTGCCTTCTGCTACAGCCAAATATTTCAAATTTTGACTCATCAGTCCAGAGCACCTGCTGCCATTTTTCTGCACCCCAGTTCCTGTGTTTTCGTGCATAGTTGAGTCGCTTGGCCTTGTTTCCACGCCGGAGGTATGGCTTTTTGGCCGCAAGTCTTCCATGAAGGCCACTTCTGACCAGACTTCTCCGGACAGTAGATGGGTGTACCAGGGTCCCACTGTTTTCTGCCAATTCTGAGCTGATGGCACTGCTAGACATCTTCCGATTGCGAAGGGAAGTAAGCATGATGTGTCTTTCATCTGCTGCAGTAAGTTTCCTTGGCCGACCACTGCGCGTCACGGTCCTCAACGTTGCCCGTTTCTTTGTGCTTCTTCAAAAGAGCTTGGACAGCACATCTGGAAACCCCTGTCTGCCTTGAAATTTCAGCCTGGGAGAGACCTTGCTGATGCAGTATAATTACCTTGTGTCTTGTTGCTGTGCTCAGTCTTGCCATGATGTATTACTTTTGACAGTAAACTGTCTTCAGCAACCTCACCTTGTTAGCTGAGTTTGGCTGTTCCTCACCCAGTTTTATTCCTCCTACACAGCTGTTTCTGTTTCAGTTAATGATTGTGTTTCAACCTACATATTGAATTGATGATCATTAGCACCTGTTTGGTATAATTGTTTAATCATACACCTGACTATATGCCTACAAAATCCCTGACTTTGTGCAAGTGTACCTAGAAGAATTGATGCTGTTTTGAAGGCAAAGGGTGGTCACACCAAATATGGATTTGATTTAGATTTTTCTTCTGTTCACTCACTTTGCATTTAGTTAATTGATAAATATAATCTATTAACATGTCTATTTTTGAAAGCATTCTTACTTTACAGCATTTTTTCACACCTGCCTAAAACTTTTGCACAGTACTGTATATATACAGTATATATAAAAAACTTGCAGTTGAGTCCTCAAACCTCGAGTCTGAGTCATCAGGGTCAGAGTCCAAGTGTGAGTCACGAGTCCTTGACTTCGAGTCTCAAGTCCAAGTCCAAGTCCTTGAAACAAACTCAAATCAATTTTCATTAAGTGGTAGTTTACCTAACGTGCGTTGTCTGATATCCCTCAGCAAAAATGTGCAAATAATAATAAAAAAATGATTTCCTAGCTAGATTATTCTATTTCCTGCCTTTTTCAACTTGCCTGTCACCATCGTCTTTTCTTTTGGAATTGGAATACTGTTTGAATGTACCTGAAGTTTCTAGATAAGCTTCAAGTTCAAGTTTGTGGATGTTTTTTTTTAATTTGATAGAAGCCGTTATCTGGACTATAGAGCTGGTGTAGTGTTAGAAAGTGGTACATCGTCAGAATGTGGTACAGCGTACCAAAAATTGACCTGTGTAATGTCAGAAAGTGGTAAAGTGTCAGATTGCAAGTGGTATGCTGTTCGATTTTGGTACAAGTGCAATCAATTGTGATCTGATGGGTGCTTTCCTATTGCCAAAAAGAGGTAAATTTATTATTCATTATTTTATTTATTTTATGTATATATTTATTGCATTCATATAGTACTTTTTATACAAAAATATCACAAAGCACTGTACAGTACATAGCAGAAAAAAAGAACAAACCACAATACATTTGTATAGCATGTCACACATACAACTGCCACAATCAGACCATTTAAGTAACATATTTAAATAACAGTATACACATAATACAAAAGCAGCAATTTTAAAGTTACATTAAAACCCACTGAGATAAGAAAGCCATTTTATAGAAGTGCGTTTTAAGTCCTGATTTGAAAACTGTAACGGTCCCAGCTTCCCTGACAAACAAAGGCAGAGCATTCCATAATTTCGGAGCTCTGCAAGAAAAAGCCCTACCTCCCGTGTTGCTTTTGTTGACCCTAAGAATAACCAGCAGTTCCGCATCTTGTGATCTCAGAGTGCGGTTTGGAAGATGCAGGGTCAGTAACTCCTGCAAATAACTAGGTGCTAATCCATCCAGGGCCTTGTAACAGCAAAATCTTAAAATCAATTCTATACTGCACAGGGAGCCAGTGTAAAGAGGCCAAAACAGGGGTAATATGTTCACTTTTCCTGGTTTTAGTCAGAATTCTAGCGGCGGTATTCTGAACAAGCTGCAAGTGGGATACCACACATTTTGGGACACCAGAAAAAAGTACATTACAATAATCAATTCTAGATGAAACAATGGCATGCATTACACTCTCGGCATCAGATAGGAAATAATTGGTCTGTTTGGCTATATTTCTTAAATGGTAAAAGATACTGTAATATGCATTTTGTGATACATATTTTGAACAATTGGGAGGCTGTGTGGTCCATTGGTTAAAGAAAAGGGCTTGTAACCAGGAAGTCCCTGGTTCAAATCCCACCTCAGCCACTGACTCATTGTGTGACCCTGAGCAAGTCACTTAACCTCCTTGTGCTCCGTCTTTCGGGTGAGATGTTGTTGTAAGAGACTCTGCAGCTGATGCTTAGTTCACACACCCTAGTCTCTGTAAGTCACCTTGGATAAAGGCGTCTGCTAAATAAACAAATAATAATAAGAAGAAGAATAATTGTATGGTGTGCTTACAAATTAAAGTTTCATTAATTTAGACAACTGAAAGAGTCTTAGGAGTTGCTGTGTTGTAAAATATCAACATATGGAGTGCTATGGAGATGCAATAGGATTGAAGTTTAGCTCTGAGAAATTGATGTCTGGATGTGTTGTGGGAGACAGAAAAAGCAACTATGGAGACAAGGGTATTTGTTCAGCTGCAGAGAGGGGTAATAAATTTCAATTAAATGATATATTGAAGACACAACATATAATGCATTTTTGAGTGAATAAAACATATAGTAAGATTTAATTGTTTTAAAGAAATAAATTAATCTTTGGTCTTAGAACAAGAATAGTGGGAACTTGTAACCTTAGACTGGGTGCCTGGCTGACATGTATATGTATATGTATATATATATATATATATATATATATATATAAGAACATAAGAAAGTTTACAAACGGGAGGAGGGCATTCAGCCCATCTTGCTCGTTTGGTTGTTAGTAGCTTATTGATCCCAGAATCTCATCAAGCAGCTTCTTGAAGGATCCCAGGGTGTCAGCTTCAGACCCTCACAATTCTCTGTGTAAAAAAGTGGCTCCTATTTTATGTTCTGAATGCCCCTTTATCTAATCTCCATTTGTGACCCCTGGTCCTTGTTTCTTTTTTCAGGTCAAAAAAGTCCCCTGGGTCGACATTGTCTATACCTTTTAGGATTCTGAATGCTTGAATCAGATCACCGCGTAGTCTTCTTTGTTCAAGACTGAATAGATTCAATTCTTTTAGCCTGTCTGCATACGACATGCCTTTTAAACCCAGGATAATTCTGGTTGCTCTTCTTTGCACTCTTTCTAGAGCAGCAATATCCTTTTTGTAACAAGGTGACCAGAACTGAACACAATATTCTAGGTGAGGTCTTACTAATGCATTGTAAAGTTTTAACATTACTTCCCTTGATTTAAATTCAACACTTCTCACAATATATCCGAGCATCTTGTTGGCCTTTTTTATAGCTTCCCCACATTGTCTAGATGAAGACATTTCTGAGTCAACATAAACTCCTAGGTCTTTTTCATAGTTCCCTTCTTCAATTTCAGTATCTCCCATATGATATTTATAATGCACATTTTTATTGCCTGCATGCAATACTTTACAATGTTCTCTATTAAATTTAATTTGCCATGTGTCTGCCCAGTTCTGAATGCTGTCTAGATCATTTTGAATGACCTTTGCTGCTTCAACAGTGTTTTCCACTCCTCCTATTTTTGTGTCGTCTGCAAATTTAACAAGTTTGCTTATTATACCAGAATCTAAATCATTAATGTAGATTAGGAATAGCAGAGGACCTAATACTGATCCCTGTGGTACACCACTGGTTACCTCGCTCCATTTTGATGTTTCTTCTCTAATCAGTACTTTCTGTTTTCTACATGTTAACCACTCCCTAATACATGTGCATGCATTTCCTTGAATCCCTACTGCGTTCAGTTTGAGAATTAATCTTTTATGCGGGACTTTGTCAAAAGCGTTCTGGAAATCTAAATAAACCATGTTTTATGCTTTGCAATTATCCATTGTCGATGTTGCATCCTCAAAAAAGTCAAGCAGGTTAGTTAGACACGATCTCCCTTTCCTAAAACCATGCTGACTGTCTCCCAGGATATTGTAACCATATAGGTAATTTTCCATTTTAGATCTTATTATAGTTTCCATAAGTTTACATATAATAGAAGTCAGGCTTATTGGTCTGTAGTTATCTTAGTTCGGTTTTGTCTCCCTTTTTGTGGATCGGTATTACGTTTGCATATATATATATATATATATATATATGTTGGAGAAAAAATATGGAGGGTGTGACTGGACCAGGGTAATGAGAATGAATGAAAGAGAATATTGTTACAGCCGAAATGCATCAATGGTTTATGGAAATGAAAAATTGTGTTGTAGTAGCTGTTGCGAAACATATCTCTCTCTTGCTTATTTTGGGGTCCATGACAACATTGCTTTGGTAAAGTCTGTGAACAAAGGCATAATAAATGGTCTAGGTGGCTTGTGACTGATTGTTTCAATGTTTGTTCTGAGTTCTGGGTACTGGGTTAGGGAACACAAGGTACAGTAGTACAGGGCTAATAAGTATTACATCTTAGGAGAACTGGCTAACATGGTAAATACTTTGTAGCGAGGGTACAAAGGGAATTGTTCAGAATGCTGTGTATACAATACATGTTATACACTGACACTCGGTGGTGGTTCTTGGAACTGCAATGAAAATTCAGGAAAAGCATTGCCAATTGTAGTTTAATTTTTCAATGGATGATGTTCTATTACAAGAAGATATGTGTTTGTGTTGAGACAAAGGGAGGATTTGCACTTTGTATGTTTCAATAGAGATCTTGCAAATTAATAATCATACTTATTATGATGAAACAGATTGTTGAAATAAAAGAAGCAAACATTTCTTCTCTCACACAGACTGCATCATATGTAGGCAGACATCACCAGGTGAAGATGAAAAGTCAAGGTTGAAATTAAATCAGATGATATCAAAAGAATTAATACTGCACTTGATTTTCTTCTAGGTGCTGAAATGAGGTGATTCTGATTTTGATGAAGATTCAAATGTTGGGACGGGTGAAGACAACAATGAAACATTCAGCTGATGATCATATACAGAATCTCTTTCACTCAAAGAACAGGACTGACCATTGAAATTGTTGTTCTGTTAAAGAACAAATGGACTATGAGATCACCTTTCATGGACATTAGTTTTTTAAATAATGGGATATTTAAATGATATACTGTATTATTGAATATGTATGGAACACATGAAGGGAAATGTATGTTAATGTTATTTGTAACAGTGGGTTAGCAATATAAATATTATGTAAAATGATTGCATTTGTGGGTATTGTAAAGCATATCACAAGATGTAATGGGGTTTGCATAATTAAGGAGAAAAGGGGTAATTGTTTACTAATGTTGCAGAGAGATCGTTAAGCATTCAAACACTATTTTAGTACTTATTCAATGTAGAGTGGTCATTTTTGAAGTTAGTTTAAATCAATCTGATGTGAACATAAGGTTGATATGGTGTGGAATATGGATTCTGGAAAAATTGATTATTACACACACAAATGTTGAAATATTGTTTTACTACAAATGTGAAAAACTGTAAGAAATCAAATCTGTAATAACTTTAGAATGTCTATTTTTGTGTTACACCTGTTAAACATCTGTACATGGAAAATATGGTTTTTCCAATTTGATAGTCCATATTCATATTGTTAGAATATTGTATGTATGGTACTTTCAATGGAGAGACATTGAGCACAGAGTTTAGGTGGGGTATTTTGGAATGCAGGGTCTGTCTCAAATAAATTGCAGATTTGACTAGAGGGAGAGCAAATATGACCATTTAAGCGCATTTCTGAAGACGGTCCCCTGCTCTGCTCTGCTTGCTAGCATGGGGGGATGGGAGAATCTCAGAAAATCTACAGATGCAAAGGAATGTGTGTGAGGCTTAGAGACTTGCCACGTACAGGTATAGTGAGGAGGGGTCATAAATGACATCATTAAAAGGGTGTGTTTTGGTATCTACAAAACTGAAGTGAATGCATTGTGTGGTGCTCGGTTCTACCAATCTCACTGCAGCCCAGAGTGACACGACTCTGTACAATAGTTCTATTCTTGTATTACAGCAATAAACATATTTGACTTTCACAAATATTGTTTTTCAGTTGTAATCAATTTTTCCTTACAATACTTTAGTAACTTCCCCAATATGAGTCTCAAATGATAGATCAGGATCAAAGATGACCCCCAAACTCTTAATTTAAGTTTTTTGATGAGAGACTGCAAGGGTCGAGCTCATGTAGTCCCACATTTCCTTTTAGTTGGTTCTGTGAGCCCACTACATAACCTCTGTTTTATCTGAATTCAACATTAGACAATTCTGTGACATCCAATGCCTGATGTCTGTAAGGCAAGTAGCTAATAACACCCAGGCAGAAGAAATTCATGGCTTTAGTTACAAATATATTTTGTTGCAAACTTAAATTGGAAACAGACAATCAGTTTCTCTAAAAAGAAAAAAACAATTCAAACTGAAAAATTTCACAAGTAAAAAAAATGGACAAGACCCAATATATTGCATATGATAAATATCTGCATACTATTTTCATAATAGTGAAAAATATAATAAAATCAATTTTAAAAAGATGTAAAAGACCGAAAGCAGCATAACGTAACAGATTTGAATGGGCGCTTCCCTGCTTTCTTAGCGGAAGTTGTTTAGGCAAGCGCAGTGCGCCGCGTGCCACTTTGTAACGCGTACCTGAAAATAACACTACACAGGTAAGAAATTAAAGTTACTTTCACCTCTGGCCATAGCATCTACTTTTACTTCAATTAAGGTAAAAAATCTGCCAATCTGATTTAGACATTGCCGGAACTGTATATATATACTGTGTTCTTAAATAGTAACTTTAGTATTATTTTTATTATTTGTTTTGCAAAACAGAAACGTTATGTTTCACTTTCATTGCATTTGCACTTCTATTAAGTCTGTAATACAATGATGCATTTATGTTCATTTGATTTCAGATAATGTATTTTTTTTATCTTTTCTCTTTTACACAAAAACATTATATTTATGTATTTCCCTTTTGTGTGGGTTCATAATAGTTGACGCTGCACAGCGTATTTTTAATGTGTTTTTCCCGCATCCATAATAAATTATTATCATTTTGGTAAATGAAGTGGTATTAAGTTATTCTGTACCCTTTTTTTTGCTATCAATCAGTCCTTCTGTCATATCGGTCTGATATCTGCCTGTTTGACGGTAGGCAATTTTTGATTTGAGACTTTAGTGCCTAGTTTTACACTGAATTTGCCAGGTGAATTAATTGTCGTTGCGTGCAAACAGTGATAGCGTGTGCTGGGAACGAGTGGAGATTAGCAAAGCACGGAATATTTAATCACACAGCGACTTTCTGATGAATTAAGAGCTCTAAAAGTATTTTTTATAACTTGTATGATAATCTTTAGTTTACTGAAAGAATAATTAAGGTGACCAATGTTCTATTGTTTTCAGTGCAAACAAATAAATTATATTCCAGAGATTCAGGGAGCTCAGCAAAATCACATTGCGTATTTTTCAAGAATACAGTTTTAGAAATGTATTTCTACAGTGCTTAAAAAACTTAAAACAAGGTTTAAAGTAGTAAAGAGAAAGGCTCGTTAAAAGCCAAATAATTACTTACCGCGCTGACATTATTTATTCCTTATAAAACTTAATGCAAAAGAGAGAAAAAAAAACTTGGTCTGTGATGGTTGCAGTTGGATTTGTGTGGCCTTGTGTTTACTCAACAACCTAACTCATTTCCAATTTCTTATTCTTACTATGATTGGCTGCAAAGACAACAGGGCTAACCAGTGATTGGATAATGTTGTTTTTTTTTGTTTGTTTTTGTTTTTGTTTTTTTGTGCAGCTTCCTAGTAACTGTAATATTACTTGTGTAATAGAAAATAAAAAAGGACTCCACGTTAATATCTCCTAGTCACGGAGCCCGAATTTTTGAGTCCGAGTCCAAGTCACACAAGGTCGAGTCCGAGTCTTTTGCAGCCGTGAATCGAGTCCAAGTCACAAAAAATGCATCTCGAGTCCGACTTGAGTCTGAGTACTGGACTTGAGTCCTACAAGTCTGATATATATGCAGTATATATTGTAGCGTTTCCCACTGGGAAAGGCTAGTGTGTGCAGTAAGGAAGGAGACAAGGCAATGTTTCTTATTTTCTACGGCACCAAGGGGTATCGTTTATTTTTCTTTTCTCTGCTCAATTGCTTTGGCGCTGACAAGTCTTCTGGCGCTTATAAGCACTGTTTGGTCTTCGGGTGCTGACAAGCACCTTTTGGTCTATGGATAGCTCTCGAGTCTCCCGGGGTGACATACATGCTGCTTTGCTTGGTTCCACGCTGTCGGTCTGGCTGTACACTTGTCACCGGTCTCTGGTCCGCCCACTCTCGAGCTGGATATGTGCCCACCCTGGACTGCCCGCTGTCAGCTTGGCTACTCACTCGTTCCCGGTCTGCTTACATGCCACTCGGCTTGTATGCTACTCTGGCTCTCTCCGGCTTCACGCTGCTTCTCTCCAGCGTCTGCTTCGCCGTCTTCTGCAATCTCTCCCTGATACACACTGCTTCTCTCCAGCCTCTGCTTCGCCGTCTTCTGCTCTCTGTCCTGGTCACTCACTCACTCAGCTTCTCTTTTCTTCTACCTTCTTGGCTCTTCTCTTGCTTCTGCTACACACACACTCTGCATCACTCAGTTTCTGAAGCGGAGGGGCAGTCTGTGCTGACGCTGGGGCCGTTGTTGAGCTGGAGGATCCGATCTGGCTGATCCCATGTCCGGGGACTCCGCTGACAGTGTAGAGCTGGGGCTTGATTGCAGTGGTGGGGGGCTCCCGGGTAAGGGGGAGGCAGGTACCACTGGGTCGAGTTGTATTGTTCCATGTACTCGGTAGCGGGCAAGCCGGTGTCAGTGTAACACTACCTGCCGTCCATGGGGTGGCAGTTGAATGTGATACACAACTTCTCCAATGCGCTCAATTACTTTACACGGTCCTAGCCAGGAGCTGTCCAGCTTGGGGCAGTGGCCCCGCTTGCACTGAGGATGATAGACCCAAACCAGTTTCCCTGCAGTGAAGTGTCTCCCCCGGGCCCGAGTATTGTAGTTCTGCTTCCACTTCAGCCCAGATGAACGGTTCCTTCTTCCACAGTAGCTGGTGCAGAAGTGCAACGATACTGGCAAAGTCCTGAACAAACCGGCGGTAGCACAAGACCCAAGAACCCTCAGAGTTGACGCTGGTCGGTGGGAGTGGGTCACTCCTGTACAGCGGTTACTTTAGTCAGCGCTCTCCACCAACGCGATGGCCAGTTTTCATCAGCTGCCAGATCCCGTCTAAGATCCGTCAAGTCAGTCACTTGTTACTGCATCCATTTCATCTAGGTGTGGCGTCCGCTAAACCAGAGGTTCCCAAACTGTGGGTCGCGAGATGAATTGAGGTGGGTCGCCAACTACACATAACAGAAAAAAATTAATTTAAACTATATATATGTATATATATATATATATATATATATATATATATATATATATATATATATACAATACTGTATGATTAAATAATAAATAAGACAAATATCACTGTTTTGCATTACTGAAATACAATTTAATAACACTATGTAACACAATTTTTGTTCCTGGGTAGTAAGTGTTATTTCCTAATTGCTTATGCCTCAAAAGTATAGAAAATGGCTATTATTCCCCACAAACTTTGCTTTTGTGACCAGGACAGTGATATTTTGAAATTTACCTATTTCCAATGAGAAAACGGGCTTAATTTGTGTCTTTTCGTTCACATAAAGTCAAAAAAACAACATATGAATCCAAATTAACATGTATTTATACTAAAGTAATACAAAAATGACTACAAAAGATTTAGAAGTGAGTAGTTTTTCGAGATTTACGATTATACTGTAAATCACTTTCACGAATCAGCCCCCAAATGTAGTCTCCCATCATGTTTTTGTTATACTGTCCTTGGTAGCGGCGTTCAAAGTCCAGTATATCCTGGTGGAAGCGCCGCCTTGCTCCTCGAGCACGCTCCCATGTTCTCCTTGAATTTATCAAGATGAGCATCAAGGATATGGACTTTGAGGGACATCCTACAGCCCATTGTGCCGTAGTTCTTCACCAGAGTCTCAACCAGCTCCACATAGTTTTCGGCCTTGTGATTGCCCAGGAAGCCCCGAACCACTGCGACAAAGCTGTTCCAAGCCGCTTTCTCCTTACTAGTGAGCTTCTTGGGGAATTCATTGCACTCCAGGATCTTCTTTATCTGTGGTCCCGGCGAAGACACCGGCTTTGACCTTTGCCTCAGACAGCTTAGGGAAGAAGTCTTGAAGGTACTTGAAGGCTGCCGACTCCTTATCTAGAGCTCTGACAAATTGTTTCATAAGGCCCAATTTGATGTGCAGTGGTGGCATCAGCACCTTCCGGGGTCCACCAGTGACTCCCACTTGACGTTGTTCCTCCCCACAGAGAACTCGGTCCGCTGTGGCCAGTCCCGCCTGTGGTAGTGCGCCTTGGTGTCCCTGCTGTCCCAAAGGCAAAGATAGCAGGGAAACTTGGTAAAACCGCCTTGGAGACCCATCAGGAATGCCACCATTTTGAAGTCTCCTATGACCTTGATGCCATCTCAGAAAAATGCAGATATGTATCCACTTAGGCAGCTGGAACTAAACTGAACTGGTGGGCTTAAGGCCCCTGTATTTATACTACTATTTATATTACTGGAAAGTTCTAGAAGTTACTCCAAGTTTACTCAGCACTGAATCTATCTGGAATGTTCTGGAAAATAGGTAAATTTCAAAATATCACTGTCCTGGTCACAAAAGCAAAGTTTGTGGGGAATAATAGCCATTTTCTATACTTTTGAGGCATAAGCAATTAGAAAATAACACTTACTACCCAGGAACAAAAAAAAAAAAAAAAAAAATTGTTACACGGTGTAATAATCAACCCCCCCCCACTCCAAATTGTACAATATATTGTATGAGCCAGAAATGTATCACAGCACACACACGAATGACACTTCAGTTCCTCATTTGAAAGTCGGTGTAACAGGACGAGGTGCCCTGTACATTGATTTCTTTATTTATTTTTAGAACGGGGTTTCCCCCTCCACCCCTGTGCAATTTATAGTTTTGTATTATGATTTATTTATTTGTATTTATATGACGGTGAAGCGCTGTGGGTATTGTTTTTGTATTTATTTATTGTTTTGTAAATATGACGATGAGAGCCGTGTTTTGTTATTGTTTTGACGACGTAGCCGTGTGGTTTTGTTTTGTATTATTTAGTAGCCTGGATGGGTAGCCCCATCCACAGTAAGTTAAAAAACTTGTGCAGATTGTGGCCGAGGGGTAATAGAATAATTGCCAGCTAGTTAAACCCCTCGGCCACAATATAAAAAGCCTGCAGCTCTCCATGTTCCGGGTGGGTGTGTTAGGAGCGAGAGCGGAGAGAGCGAGAGGAGCGAGAGAAAAACTAAACTAAAAATTAAATCTAAGGCGTTTGCTCAGCCTGACCTGGGTTTTGTTTATATTTTGTGTTCGTGGTTTTGTTTTGTTTACCCTTTTTATGTCTTTTTGTTAAAACCTTTTATTTATTTTTGTATTATTTGAATAAATGGCGCGTGCAGCATCTTTTTGAACTGCAGTACTGCCTTGTGTCAGTGTTTCCCTTTCTGCTTCTGACCTGACGTTACCGCACAGCCACCCTGTCACAATCGGTTTTGATGAGTGTTTTTTTTTTTGTACAAGGAATTTAAATAAGAAAATAAAATGGATGGCTTTTTAAAACGATTCCGAACAAACGAGCAAAGCTCAATTTCGTTGCCTCAGCCTGAAAAGAAAAGCAAACCCGTTTCAAGGAAATACGATGAAAACTACATTGAGTTTGGTTTTATTCGATGTGGGCCTGAAAGCGACCCAGCTCCTAAGTGCATGCTATGTATTGAAAGCCTTGCGTAGGAAAGCATGAATCCATCAAAATGAAAATGGCACCTAACTGCTCAAACCCTGAATTTACAAATAAAGGACAGGATTCTTTTCTCTGAAAAAAAAGAATACATTCGCCAAACCACATGTTTAAAGAAAAGTGCAACTGTTCCAGAAAAAGCCCTCAAAGCATCATATGCTGCATCACTGCAAATCGCCAAATCAAAAAAGCCTCATACAATCAGCAAGGATCTGACATTACCTGCCTGCGTGGACATTGTAGAACAAATGCTAGGTAAGGAGGCTGCACAAAAGATTGGATTAGTCCCACTGTGAAATAATACGGTACTGTGACAGAGAGAGAAAGAATTCGAACTGTAAATCTCCCTCCTGATCAGAAAAGGCGCTGGGTAAGGTTGATCGTACGCTTCCTCCTAGATGGACTGCCTTGACGGTAGGCAGAAACCAGAAGGTGACCATATTAGGGGGAGTGCGTAGCTGCAAGTACTCAGGACGATTCCATTGCAATCAGCTGCAGGGCGGCCCTCTATTGGAGAAAACATGGCGACGGGTTGATTGCAGGGAGGAGGTTTTGGGTACAAAGGGGAAGCAGCTACGTCAGTACTTCCCCTTGCGCTGATGACGAAACGCAGCCGGAGTTTGTGTTTGTTATTTTGTGTTTTTTGTCTCTGACAGAGGTGGAGTGAGAATCGGGAGCTGCAGCCGCGGAGCCAGCACTAGACCCGGAGCACGTCCCTCACAACACAGCGCAGCACAGCACAGCACCAGCACTCACCACGACCCCGGAGGAAAAGAGCACAGTTTCGTGCACGGAGGATTGTGGTTTAGGAGTGTTATTTATTTGTTGTTCAGGACTGTAAAACCTGCCGTGTTCCCCCCGATACCATCGCTGGTAAAGGTGTGGTTTATTGTTATTATTTTTGTTTTTTGTTAGAATAAAAGCACAGACTTTTTGGGAGAACTCTTGTCTGGACATTGCCTTATATTTGCACCACTCACACCCTGTTCACAGGTACAAAGAGGTATTGAAGAAATGTCTGGGGATATAAGTGTACAGCTCAGAGAGCGGCTTCGTGAGAGTTGAATGTTTGCACTGCAAGTTCATGAAAGTACAGACATTGCTAAATGTGCCCAGCTCCTGGCCTTTGTGCACTCCATATGGCAAGGTCAGATCACTGAAGATTTTTTTATTTTGTGAAGAGCTTAAGGAAAGAACAACTGGTAGTGCAATTTTTGAGTGTCTGGATAACGACATACAATCAGAGGACCTTCAATGGGAAAGGTGTGTTGGATTATGCACAGACGGTGCAGCAGCGATGACCGGTAAACACAGCGGGTTAACGGTAAGAGTGAAGGAAGTGGCGAGCAATGCCACAATGACTCATTGCTTGTGCATCGTGAGGCACTCGCAAGCAAGCAAATGCAACCAGAACTGCATGACGTTTTAATGACTGCAATCAAAATGGTAAACACAATTAAGGCCAGGGCTCTGAGCTCTCGGTTGTTTATGTCTTTGTGTGAGGAAATGGGAGCTGAGCACCAGTATCTGTTATTCCATGCCAAAGTTAGATGATTGTCCCGGGGAAACTCAACCGTCTCCTTGAACTTAAAGAAGAGCTGAAGGCATTTCTGAGAGAGCAAAGATGCCCCCTCGTGGCAATAACGAGTGGACTGCAAAGCTGGCTTACTTGGCTGATATATTCAGCCACTTGAATGACCTTAATGAAAATATGCAAGGAAAAAACGCTTCAGTTTTAACTTTCAAAGACAAAATTGTCACCTTTCAAAAGAAACTGAAACTCTGGAAATCTCATGTTGAAAGCGGAGTGTTCGGCATGTTTCCATTGTTGTGCAAAACCAGAGATGGTGTGGTGTGACAGAAATATAATAAGTTCTGGTTGTAAATCTCCCTCCCGACCTGTGAGGTTGCTTAAGTAGGGAAAGGGAAGTCTTTGGATGGGCTGGCCTGACAGTTCATTTCCTGGGTCGGGAAGTTGGTCTGCCTGGAAGAAGGCGAGACTCTGTTGCAGGAACGTATTAACCCAGAAGGTAAACGAGGTAGCAGCTGCAAGCAGTAGAGACAGCTGAAATTGTTTACCAAGGGGTCATGCGTGATAGCATAAAGGGGCCTGAGAATAGTAAATCTTTTCCTTCGCTTTGGTTTTGAAATAGACCCGGAAGGACCCGTGCACTGTGTATTGAGAGTATCGTGAGTGTTTTGTTTGTTTTTTCTTGTCTATAATTGTTACTTGTGTGTTTTAGACGGCTAACACGTTCCGGAGCTGTCGCTAAGAGCCAGCACTGAACCTGGAACAGCACTGCACTATTTGTCACTCTTTAAACTGTATCACCCACCACGAGCACTACAGCACGCACCCAGGACTGGTGACTGTGGTTGCATATTGTGGGAGAGATACTGTGTTTATTGTTTAGGGCTGCAATCCTGATACTGTTCTCCATGTTTTACACATTGCTGTGTATAACCAGAGTTTATTATTTGGTCACCAGACCTGGATTATAACAAAATAAAACA
This sequence comes from Huso huso, assembly GCA_036884735.1. Taxonomy (NCBI): domain Eukaryota; kingdom Metazoa; phylum Chordata; class Actinopteri; order Acipenseriformes; family Acipenseridae; genus Huso; species Huso huso. Next base: position 35,789,135 of record CM072670.1, read on the forward strand.
ACTATTTTTCATACCGGATTATAAATCTCTGTCTGTTTATTTCTGCACTGCATTACCTCTGCACCTGTTCATAATCAGCAACCACTATTGAAGAAATAGTCTGCATTCACTTAAATGCGCTTGCATCACAATTTGATGATTATTTTCCAGATGTCAAAGATGAAGAATTGGACTGAGTTCAAAATCCATTTAACAGTTTAGCACAAGAAACGTGCGTACTAACCGGGAGAGCAGAAGAAGAACTAATCGAGCTGTCTTCAGATAGGAACCTTCAGCTTCAGTTTCGTCAAGACCCAAGGGCCCCTGGCACATTCTGGGTACACGCTCGTTCAGAATACCCAACTCTGGCTTTGGAGGTTCTAAAAGTGTTTCTTCCCTTTTCTGTAACCTAATGCGAATTAGTCTTTTCAACTTTGACTGCAATAAAGAACAAATATTGTGCCAGGATGCAACCTTCCCATGATATGAGGGTCAGCTTATCCAGCATTCCCCCAAGAGCGGATCACCTCTGTGGGGAAAAAAGCAAGCGCACCCTTCACACTGAGCAGCAGCACCCTTCACACTGAGCAGCAAGGTTAAGCCGGGTATGTGATGCTTTTCTGATGTTTGTTCTTATTTAAGTACATAACTGTAACGTAATTGTAATGCAAATAGTTCGATAACAATCGAAAAGCAAAATTGTGAAAAAGCATATGTGTCTCAAAACTGAAGTGAAAGTGCTTGAAATGTACTATTTTATAAAATATTTATTGTTTTCAAAAAGCAAACTAAAAAGCCAAAATTGGTTGTGTATGGTTAAAGGTTGGTGTTACTATGCATGTTTCTTGAGGGACAGGTTTTATATATTTTGTTACTGTACTTTTTATGTTTAAAATGGTTAATTTTATAGAGATACTTGCTTTTAAATTTATGCAATTTATTGGAAAATTAATTTAAAATGTCATGATTAGTTTATACTGCTTTGCTTTTTGGGTAGATCACACACGATTTCATTGATGGTGGGTCTCAGAAAATTGTCTGGCTTAATAGGTTTGTCATGGGTGTGGAAAGTTTGGGAACCCCTGCACTAAACTGTATAAGGGAGAGTCGGGTTCAGAAAGATGACTACGCCACCCCTTAAATTTGCCAGGAGCAAGAGTCGCCCTGAAGTGCTCACTGATATATCAAAAACACAATTTGTTTTCCCTGTGCATTGATCCCTATCAATCAAATGATAGACGAAGAAACAGGTAACAAATCTTATTAAGTGCCTAGCTCCAACACTACAGAAAGTCATACAAAAACACTTAATTGACAGTAATTCTGTTTAGACAGACGTAATCCCGAGCATGTCCACCAAGTCCTCAGGCAAGAATTCAGGATATATTCCAAACACTAAAATAGATTTTAAACGGTCTCCACTTCTCAGCACTCCGGTATTCAACCCCCTGAGGTCTGCATTAATTATTATTATTTAAAATGTATGGTTTGGTGTTTAAAAACCTGTTGTTTTATTAATTATTTTATCTGTGCTAAAAGTAGAATTTGACCGTCTCCAGATTGATTGATTAATTTATTGCTAATCTGGAGATGGTCACATGTATAAAACCCTGCAGCTTTGGCTGAATGGGGGTTAGTGTGTTCAGAGGCGGAACGAGAGACGTGAGTAAAGAGAACTGAAAGAGAGAAAACCATTTCTATCCGTGCTTGTTTTACACCTGCATGATACATTTTTGTTCTGTGTCTGTTTTCTCTATTTTGGCCACTGTGCCGTTTTGTTTGTTCAGTGTTTTGTTTTGTTTAAATCTTTTATCTATAATTAAACTCGCGCATCATACCTGTAGTACTGTTGTGAGAGTCCATTCATTTCCTGGTCTGACATCACCCAGAACCATCCGGGTCACAGTAAACCGAACAACAAATCTAGCGATGTCGGGAAGTAGAACATTAAGGGGCTGGAAAGACCAAGAACTCAAACACACTCAGAAAATCCTCCCTGTACTTACTGGGCAGTATTACAATCGCAGCAAGACAACTGCACAAAACAACAACAATAATTGGTATTGTACAATTGGTATATATATATATATATATTGTGAGGGAGCTCACTGCTACTGCTCCGACAGGGGGCGCTCATGGTGGGCTGGGATCCGGCCCGGAATGACCATAGCAGACCACTGGGGGAATTCCTGGCGGGCTTGGAACCAGCCTGCCATGACAACATGGAGTTAATTGGGGTTATAGGCTGCAGGTGCTGTTAGGAAAGGGTACATTTTGAATTGCTGAAAGGTCAATCAGTGCCTCGTTGGCCAGCACCTGTAGCCTATACAAAACCAATTGGGTCCTCATTGAGTGCTCTATAAATAGGCAACAATTGGGATGCCTGGGGTCTCTTATCTTGACCCCGAACCAAGCGCTGGAGCTATCTTTGCTATTGTTTTATACAGAAACTGCCTATTCTACAATGTTTTCCCCTTTGTGTCATTGTTATTTCTTCCATTTACATTCTTCTGGATTGTTTGTATTTGTGTTGAACCTCTCACAGACCAGTGGGAACCCGTTTGTGTAAAATAAACACATTATTTTGTTCAACTTTTGTGTGGTGATGTGGCAATGTGCCCCGCCCCTGTGTGCATTTGTGTGTTATATGTTGTATGTTACATGTGTTAATGTTGGTGTATAGATGTGGCTGCACGGGATATACATGGGTGTGTGCAGCACGAGTTATTTAAAATGTATAATTGTATTTAGGCACGGGAATTGCACTTCACTTCACGTGCGTTTAAAGTATTTAATATGTGAGCACGAGGTTGCACATAATTAATTCACGTGCTGGGATTCAAGTGAATAATTAATTAGTAATTGAATCCCAGCACAACAGTATATATAGATGCACGTTTTACTCACTCGGGTTTGTGTGTTCGGTGAGTGGAGAACGGGTGTGGAGAGGAGGTAAAATAAACAAAAAGAATAATAATAATAAGTGTTTAAACTCACCGTGTTTGTTTGTCTGTTCATCCACCGTTTGTTTAAATGTTAGTCCGTTTTGTTTGTATCTTTATTTTGGCCTCAAGTGCCATGTCCTGTTTTTTTGTTTAAAACCTTTTGTTTGTTTATTAAAATACTGAGCGCTGCCGCGACTCAGTTTCATCATTACTGCCTGTGTCCGTGTATTTCTCTCTGGCCTGAAGTCATCCCTGCAGCTAGCCTGTCACAGGTGATTATTCAGCATCCACCATCCTGTTCACTATATATATATGTATGTTAAGGGTGAATCCCGAAGTTACCACTTTTTTTCGGCACACGCTGGGCGAAAGCCGTTTTTTCAAAATGAAAAGGGAAAATAAAACACAGTAATAAAACTTCAAAATAAAGGTGACACTTACGCAGTGCCCCCACTGCCGCTAAGCCGGTCAGCTCGGGTCTCCATCCTACGCTCTGCTATGCACTATACACTGGGGTGGCCAAGGTTCCCCTTCTAATCACACACATTCCCTCGGAAACGTAACAATTTATTTATTATTTTCTTTCTCTAAGCTGGCTGTCTTCCTCAGCCGTGCGTGCCTTTTTTGTTCTCTCACTCCAACCACTGGCGTTCCTGCCTGGTGTTTGTTTACACTGGGCTTCTCAGCCAGCGTCTCTGTGTATTCCCAATCACGGCCACCCCACTGCATAACCAAGCGCAGTACTTATGGGCCGAGCAATCCCCCAAGGCCTGCCTCTCAGCCACTCAGAGAGAGGGAAAGCCAACACACCCTCTTCCCCACCTCTCTGTGTTGCTGCCATGACTGACAGGCGTATCCTACAAGGCTGCTGCCCTCTTCCTGCAGAACCATGCATGCGCCAGACAGTCAGCACAGATCTCCCATTACACAGCGTCAATAATGCCTATTATATTTCACATATTTATTTCTCACTTGTATGTTTTATTTTTATAATTGTACACTTTGATTTGATTAGTGCACGTTTTTTATATATTATCGACTAGCACTTTGTAATTGATTTATCACTTTTTTAGTACCATTATTGGGTACCGACTAATTGAATTATTGATAGTTTTACGCACCTGCAAATAAATAGCCAACATCGCTTGTAAATGGTCATCCTGGGGTTTTGTGTCTGTCTGTCTGTCTGTCCTTTGTTTGTGGTTTTGTTCATGCAGGAGTGGGAACACAATTGTAATGTTTGGAACGGGAAGTAAAACGAGCCTGTATGGACTTTCCTGACAAGGTATTCAGGCTGACGTACAGTATGCCGGTTTGAACAATGAGTGTGACTGAATTAAGAGTTATAGCCTGTAGTGACAAATAAATATGTGAAATATAATGGGATTTATTGACCCGGTTACAATCTTAACTATCTTTTAATGAAGACAAGACAAAAGAAGATTTGAACATGAGCAATTAACATATTAGTTCTCTCTCTTTTGTGTGTGGCAAGTTTGCTTGCGCATATGGAGGAGCGAGACTTTTTGATTGGATTTTTGGGAGAGAGCTAATAAAGAGTGATTTTAAATGCTATTAAAACCAGCCGTGGTGTCCTGCCTTTTCAGCACCGCCGCTGGAAACTCAGCATACCTTCGCTACATTGTTGTCAGAAGTGGAGGCAAGGCAGGTACCCCGGCATGCACTTGGAAGCTGGCAGGGGAGATTGTAGAAATGCAAAATAACTGGCATAGGCAAAACTATATTGGCCCAGCATCGATGTTGAAGCTGTGGACGAAACTAGACTCGCCCAAATTAATGGCATGGGTGAACCAGATTCGCCCACCATCGAATTTGAAGCACTGGACAAAACTAGACTCGCCTGGGCTAGTCCTGAAATTCAGTGAAAACTGTTGAAAAAACGGGTTTCGCCCAGTCATCTTTTTCAAGTTCTAGGCCAATCTAGATTCGCCCAATTGGACGTGGGTGAGTGCTGAAAAAAAGTGGTAACTTCGGGATTCACCCAGAAGCCCTTGGCAAAACTAGATTGGCCCGGGCAAAACTAGACTCGTCATGCCACCGGGTTTCATCCTTAATTATATATGTCAACCTATATCAACCTATATATTATATATATCAACCTATATTGCGGCAATGTATTGCTGTTTGGCGAGGGTAAATGTAAATACAGTGCTCCCTCGCTATAAGGCTCTCGTTTATAACGTGCCTCGGATATAACGCTCTGTGAACAGGATGTGAGTGGTGCAATAAACAAGGGAAGGTCCAGACAAAAGTTCTCTCCCAAAATGTCTGTGTTTTATTTTATAAAAACAAATAATAATAAACCACCCCTCTACCAGCAATGGTATCGGGGGGAACACGGCAGGTTTTTGTCCTGAAAAATAAACAAATAACACTCCTAAACCACAATCCTCCGTGCACGAAACTGTGTTCATTTTCTCGATCGTGGTGAGTGCTGGTGCTGTGTTGTGTTGTGCTGTGAGGGATGTGCTCCGGGTATAGTGCTGGCTCTGTGGCTGCAGCTCCCAACTCTTACTCTTCCTCTGTCAAAGACACAAAAACAATAACAAAACACAGGCTCCGGCCGGATTTCGTCATCAGCGCAAGGCCCTGTACTGACGTAGATGCTTCCCCTTTGTACCCAAAAACTCCTCCCTGCAATCAGCCCGTCGCCATGGTTTCTCCAATAGAGGGCCGTCCTGCAGCTGATTGCAATGGAGTCCTTCCAGGTACGTGCAACTACATGCTCCCCCTAATATGGTCACCTTCCGGTTTCTACCTACCGTCAAGGCAGTCCATCTGGGAGGAAGCATACCATCAACCTTACAACCTTTCTGGTCGGGAGGGAGATTTACAGTTTGAATTCTTCCTCTCTCTGTCACACACGCCTACAGCATGTCCCCCAAATCCCTATACAGGTGATTCATGCAATATTTCTACAGTGAATACAGTACATGTGTTGTTCAAACTGTAAACAACTTCTGTAGAAATTAAAAAGGGTCCTGTTGTTTTACCTGTTTTCTATGTAAAAAGTTTTTTTTACAACAGTTTTTATTTTATTTTATTAGGTTCACATGGCTGAGCTGCTACAGCTACCCAGCTACAGAACTAGGCTTGACAAAAAAAATATTCTGGCGAGAAATATGCTAGAAATTCCACTTGCCTCTGAATTAATCAAAATACTTTGAAGCCACTCTAAATGTACAAAACGGTATCATCACTGGTATTAGTTTCTAGATTATTTCTCGCTAGATTAATTTTTTGTCGAGCCTAGTTCTGTAGCTGGGTCGCTACATCGGGCCTAGCAGCTCAGCCATGTGAACCTAATAAAATAAAAACCGTTGTAAAAAAACTTTTTTACATAGAAAACAGGTAAAACAACAATTTCTACAGACGGCACAAGACAGCTACCGTATTTCAGTTTGAAAATCAAAGCCTCTCATTGGCTGAACATGTTAACAGGTAACAATGAGGAACACCGATCTCTCCGATGTGGAAGGGGTAGGAATGGGTGGGGCGGATGGGATTGATTGACAGTTTGCAAGTGCATGCATCGAATGGATAAAAAGCACATCGAATGACAAAGTGCACACCAAATGGATAAAAGGCACATTGAATGGATAAAGCTCATATTTAATGTTTGATGCTAGTTTTTAACATTCGACTGTTGCATTTAACATTCAATGGTAGTATTTAACATTCAATACTTGCATTTAATATTAAATGAATTTATTATTTGATTTTAAAATTTAACATTTGATACATGAATTTAATATTTAATGCTATACATACAAATGGACACTCTCATATTAAATGGTTTAGCTCAGATAAACAGCTCCAGGACACAGCTAAATGAAAACCACAACACGACCCAGAGCTGCACGCAGGCAGCTCCTAAATAGTGATCCCCCCGAGCCCTATTGGCTCACACACACACGGTACATTTACACACACACAGTCCAATCGCTCAGACCCTCTGTCCTGCGCAAACAGCTGGTTGGCGGAACCGAGCACAAATCACAGTGCAGCCAACACAGACCCCATCTACATACAGCTGCACTGTGCATGTGACACCCCAGGCAGCGCGTCAGCAATGCCTAGATACAAAACACACTAATACTCACAGCAATACACTAATACTAACACTCCTGCACCCCCCCCCCCCACCAGCGTCCAGTCCCAAATTGACCCGCCATTACACTGCCCCCCACACAAACTCTTCCCGGCCCAGGAAGCACTGACCTGGTCCCTGTGTGGCAGCCTGTGTGGTTGCCAGGGCGGAGGACAGCAACGTAACGTGACGACCACTTCAGGGGCTGGGCCACATCACGGGGCTCCAGGGCAGCCACCAATCCTAGACTCCCGTGCCAGTCCTGGACGGCAGTCCCTCCTAGGTCCAGACTTCCTGGGACTGCTGCCCCCCTCCACACAGTGGGGCAGAGGCTAGCTAGCACAGCCCCAACAGCAACCTCGGAACCCGGTAGCTTCTTTGGCGAGGGCTGGGTGCTGCAGCCACAGCGTGGGGCACTCTTTCTAGGGCGGTGATGCTGGGCTCTCTCTCTGGGGCTCTGGTGGTGCAGGGCTTTCTCTCTGGGGCTCTGGCGGTGCAGGGCTCTCTCTCTGGGTTTCTGGCAATGCTGTGCTCCCTCTCTGGGGCTGTGGCAGCACAGGGTTCTCTATCTGAGGCTCTGGCAATGCGGGGCTCTATCTCTTGGGCTCTGGCAACGCTGGGCTCCCTCTCTGGGCCTCTGGGGGTGCGGGGCTCTCTCTCTGAGGCTCTGGCAGCGCGAGGCTCTCTCTCTGGGTTTCTGGCAACGCTGCGCTCCCTCTCTGGGGCTCTGGTGGCACGGGGCTCTCTCTCTGGGGCTCTGGCAGCACGAGGTACTCTCTCTCTGGTAGCGCAGGACAGTCTCTTCCTGGCAGCGGGAGGTACTCTTTTGCTGGTGCTGTGCATTCTTTCACTGGCGTCGGCGCGGCGTGTTCAATGGTAGTGTGGGACACTTTCTCTTGGGTGGTGTGGGACACTCTCTCCCGGGCAGTGCGGGACACTCTCTCCCGGGCAGCGCAGGACACTCTCTCTCAGACGGCAGTTGTGGAGCAGAGCTCTCTAGCGGCAGCTTCAGCGCGGGGTTCTCTTTCATTCTGGTATTCTACCTGGCTGATCCAACCCCGATCAGAAAGACTGAGTGCCCCTCCTGGGTGTTACACATGTTCAGCAGCAATCTGCCACATAAATTAAAGTGATTTTATGTTTTAAATAAATATAATAATTGATTCAGCATAATGCAATTGACATATCCAAATTCGATCATGATTTCATATTATTTCATCAACAGTATACCACAAATACATACAATAGAAACTATCAACAGTGATGTGTTTCCGATATATATATATATATATGCATGTTAAAGTTATGTGTGCAAAAGTATGTGTTCAATGAACGTGTCATTCATATCAACTAAATTATTTTCATGTAAAAAATGTGTTTGTTACATATAAATAAAATACATTTCATTTTTAAAGTTTGCAATATAAACCCTGTGTGGGAATCGAACCTAAGACATGCTTCTAATGCAGTTTGTAATGCAGACAACGTAGTTTTTATGTCACAGTTTGTCCTTCCATTTCACAACATTTGCAAGTAGTATAGCAGTAAAGTTACAGTTTTTAACAAGTAACAAGATGAACAAGATTTTGTTAATAATCATGATGTATTATCCTGATTGTATTGAAACTTTTCATCTGATTTTGCAAACTATCATAATAAGCTCGATCTGTTCATTTAGTATAGTGTAACGTTTTAATGTTTAGGAAGTAGACCAAACCCAGACATATTTCTCACTTAGTCAACCTTGGTCTATCAAATCTGCAGTATACTGTATACAGTTTAACACAATTAAGCAGGTTGGTAATTCCCAGTCCTTACATAAAGTATGCCTTTACCATTAACAGAATGCATTATGCTGCATTTATTATTTTACTGAACTAATATGAAATCACAGAAACATCATCATTTATAACATATTTAAAAGCACCATAATTGCAAACAGCATCCATCTACCTGTAATTTTAGGCATGCGTTTCATTTAAAAACCAGATATTAGGGCGTCCGGGCTTGTTAATTCCTGCCACCCGTTGAATTCTCAAAATGCTGTGCAACCCCCGTATACAACAACACACATTGTCCGCACTCATCCACTCACTCCCCGTTCCCATCCTAACAGCGTGACCCATTCCCCTTACAATACCATATATAAAAGACAGACGAGACAAACTGGACAGACAACAAGTCCTGCAACAAAGCAATTGTCCGGGTCGTTACAATACATTTTTTAATTTGAAAGTAAAAATATGTGAAAGCATGACAACGTTTATGTCCAAAAATCTTCACTAATATACAATTGAACAAGAACTGTTAATATTTATTTTTGTTTCATACAGTTTTAAATGGCAGTGTTTATATGATAGTTAAAATAAATAAATATCAACATAAATAAATAAATAGTCTATGTATTTATTTATGTATTCATTCATTTCAATATTTATATTAATGTATTTATTTATTTATGTTTTACTTTTACCAAATATATAGGCTATCCTTTAGCATAGCTAATTCTCAGAAATGAATGTTCCTTATTGTCCCGTGGGGACCACAAATAGCCTTACTCTCATCCAGAGGTGCCTCCACCGATACAAAAGTGAGGGGGCCACAATGTCGGACAGAGCAGACCTATAACACAGAATAAATCACAAACCTGCATTCTCACTCCACTGTAGCAACACTCATATAAACATTAACTGTCAGTAAAAAAAATATATAAATAATTACCATTGGAATTTTCCAAATAGATCCCTCCGCTTCTCATTTTTTGATGCAAAGATGTTGCAAATCTCTCTCAGGTCAAGGTTGGTACACCTGTCCTTGTGGGTATGGAGCACTGCAACGCTGTTTAGTCTTTGAGCAGTTGTTGTGGCTCTCAGATAGGTTTTCAACCTCCTTAAACATGAAAAAGACCTCTCTGCAGAAGCTGATGATGCTGGAATAACGAGGAAAAGTCTTAGCAGTTTTGCCACTTCGGAGTATAAACGGGCAGCAAGGCCAAGCTCATTTATTTCCTTTGCTATGTCACACACTGAGTTTGCACCTTTTCCACACATGAGCTCTGGCAAGACAGCTAGCTGGTTCTTCAGTCGGTCAGAATCTAAGTCACTTCCAAAATGAGAAGTCAGTTCTTCAAATGCTGTGAATGACATATCGTTGGGCAGTGTGGCAGAAAGCAATAGGCTCTCAATCTGCACATAGATTTCATAGCTATCCTGATAAAATCTGTCCTTAATTCGGTTGATTAATACATCCAAAATCTGAACATAAGTTTGTCTATTGTAGTCTTCTGGGGTGCTGAAGCTGTAAGCTGTGTCAGAACTTCAATCCCTCTTTCTGGGAAGACGCCTTTGCCGAAGCTGAGGTTCATTTACTACAAGCTGTCTTGTTTTATTGATGCAGTCCTGCCACAGTGTAGCAAATTGTTCATCTGAACAAAGTGCAGACAAGACTTCAGTGGTTTTCTTAACTGAGGATTTTGCTTCAGCAGCACACAAATTGGGGTTTTGTAAAATACAACTGATATTTATTATTATTATTATTATTATTATTATTACCTGCCCAAACTACTGAGTAAAAAACTGTACGACCTGTTTACTTTGTGTAGCACTAACAGCTACGAGTCTCTGTGTGTGACTGCTGACAGAGTGTGTGACTGCTCTCACTGTCCCTGTGAAGGACCTTCCAAAGGCTGTGCGAGTGCGCAAAAACCTCATCGACTTGGACTTGCACTGCAATGTATCTCAGTGTGAGATTGCTGACAGAAAATAAGGTTTATGTGAATTACAAACACATATATGTATACAAAACAGGGCGAAATATGTCTGCAGATACTGTGCTTTGACTTTTAAAATGCTGTGAATGTTGAAACCTTTTAGCGACTTCCACGCGATTTGATTGGCTCTTGTAATTCTGCTATTTGCATAAATCCCACATTATAGTTACTGCTTTCTCTCACCTTAACTCGAAAACTACTTGTTTTTATTTACAGTGCCTATAGAAAGTCTACACCCCTTTCAAAATGTTCACCTTTTGTTGCCTTATAGCCTGGAATTAAAATGCATTTAAATATTTTTTTTTTCATTTATCTACACATCCTACCCCACAACTTCCAAGTGAAAAAGATATTCTAGAAATTTGTAGAAAATTAATTAAAAATAAAACCTGAAATAGCTTGGTTGGATAAGTGTCCACCCCCCTTGTAATAGTAATCCTAAATTAGCTCAGGTGTAACCAATCGCCTTCAGAATCACACACCAAGTTAAGTGGCCTCCACCTGTGTTAAATTGTTCAGTAGTTCGGGACAAACACCAATCACAAAATGTTTTAGTACAAATATTTATTGTAGAGAATGCGGAGTATGCGATTTAACAGAAAAGTATGCTGTATATACACATTCATTTGGCATCAAACCTAACTTGGTTTGAGGGTTCGCTGCCTGGCCAACTGGACGAGGCTGAGACCCCCATTTGATAAAACATAAAAACTGTTATTAAGAAAGGTGGAGATGGGGAGGTGGTGGGTTACGATGAAATCAAAACGCAACTGAGAGATAAGTGAAGAGGGTATTTATAGTGCTAACAATTTAAATTAGCTAATGTGTAAATTGAATGATTCAATTTGGTGATGCGGAGATTGGTGTCTGACCCTCCTCCCGAACTTTAATTATAAATTTCATTTCAGTAGTTGGGACAAACACCAATCACAAAATGTTTTAGTACAAATATTTATTGTAGAGAATGCGGAGTATGCGATTTAACAGAAAAGTATGCTGTATATACACATTCATTTGGCATCAAACCTAACTTGGTTTGAGGGTTCGCTGCCTGGCCAACTGGACGAGGCTGAGACCCCCAAAAAGAACAAGCCGGTCTCAATGCCACAATTAGAATTGAATATAGCCCACTTGAAGGTTTAGCCAACCTTTAACAAATGATCATCAGCACACAGGAGAGGAAAACAAAACCCATTTTTGGGAAATAAACCTCTGGGAATCCATGGCTGATTCGATTGCCCTTCCTCCAGGCAGGCTACTAACACTTAAGAGCACATTTCTGTAAAAGCATTTTTAGGCTCCGTAATATTTGTTATAATGTAAACTTGGTAAGCACTGGAGGATCAACAACTTAACCGTTTGATAAGAGAGTCTGGAACTCAGTGGGAAAAAACTGCTACGATTCTGAAGGAAGGACCGGAAAACTGCTCAGCTGCGAATCCGGACCTGGAAATAAATCAGGTGAAAAGGTGAAAGAAGAACAAATGTTGGGTGACGATTGTTCAGTTTTCGTTAATAAACAGCGGGCCTGAGGGTGATGCGCCCTGAGAAAGATGGAGATGGACAAGAGAGAAAGGGGTCATATGGGCCAACATGGGAGTTTAATTTATAAACAAAATTGAAAAGCTTTCTCTAATCTTCCTGGTCCGTTTTACTTCTTTTGAGCAGGAAGGAAAGGGTATCAGATGAGGGGATTGCTAGGTCAGAGATTAAGGGGTGAATCTGGGGGTTGAATTTGAGAGCGATGTAGACTCTGAGCACCTATGGGAACCCAAGAAGGCTAAGAGAAAGAGCTGTAAGGTTTTATCTAAAACAGGTAGGAGTAGCTGGAGCAGATGAGAGGCACCAAGAGAGTACGTTGATGGCAATAGGTAGGCAAGCAGGAGGAGAAAGAGATTCTGATAGTTGAAGCCCTTTCAGGATTAGTGACATTTGTGAGTTGCAGAGTGTAGAGCTGGGACACTGAAATTGAGTTGAGTTTGTAGAAAAACTTGATGCCAGAAATTCAAATCTTATAGCTCTGTTCTTAAGGGACATAAAATAGGATGACGCTATGGGCACTGAAAATGATGGAAAGGAATGTTGAATGCAAAGTGAAATTTTAAAGCAATTCCAGGATGACCAGTACATTTGCAGTGAGCGGGGAGTGATGCTGAGAAGAGTTGTTTCTTGAGCCTGCAGAAATCAGGGAATGCAGCAGGTGGCTCACATGAATGTCAGGTCTGAAAAATGAGGAATCTGAGTTTGCAGGAGGTCGTCTTCGGAAGCCAATGCTCTGAATCTCTGCGTTTGGAAACAAGAAAGAGAATCGATTATATTCAGGTGGCTGAGAATGTGTTGAGCTCTGAAAATGAACTGATGAGTAACAGATAAACAGGTAATCCTTCTGAATATTCTCATTATATGGTGGGAGAATGAACGATCTTGTTAAAGATTTAGACTGTAGGTGAATTATGTGAGAGGAGAAGAATGGATTTTGAGCCCAGGAACACCCCCAAAAGGAGAGCGGCTACAGCAAATGGACACATTTTGCGCAATGACGAGGAGTGATCGGGTTATAGGAATAATGCTGAATTCGTTGGGCCATGGAGCAGAAAACCAATTTTCCCTTGTAGTATCCTCCAAAGCCAAGAGAGGGAGCTGCATCTTTGAACGGTTGAATGTCTTTGTGCAGCAGGAGACAGTTGTCGTAAAAGAAAGTACTGCCATTCCTTTCTTTTAGTAGGAGCTCCCACAGGCGGAGTTCCTTGCGAAAAAAAAGGAACCAAACCATGAGTATGACATCATTGAGGGAATCGACAGGAAGGATCAAATAGAGAAAAGGTAGGAGATAAAAGCTCTGCCTCGAGGATTTATCCATATTGCATACAAATTGCAAAGCATATGACATGGTTTATTTAAATTTCCAGAAAGCTTTTGACAAAGTCCCACATAAAAGATTAATTTCTCAAACTGAACGCAGTAGGGATTCGAGGAAATGCATGCACGTGGATTAGGGAGTAGTTAACATGTAGAAAACAGAAGGCCTCCAGAGTATGCAGTATTGCGGCCCTGACTGATATTCAAAGAAATGGGAACGGTTTTGAAAGTGTTTGAATAAACTGCCGATAAGCTGAAAGAAGAAAAGCATCTCACAGAGAAGAGACCACTATGGGGTCGTGCTGGACGCCCATGGTGGCCAGGGAGGTCACTGCAGGGGCCTGCTGAATGCCTGCAGTGAGGGGAGGGTAACCTAAAAGGTTACATTTGGAAGACCGCGGAGGTAAGGAATAGAAGGGGGCTGTGGGGCCCTGTTGAAGCTCGCAGCTGGTAGAAAACCGTTTGACAGAGAAGGGAGCACTATGGGGGCCTGCTGGACGCCCATAGTGGCCAGCGAGGTCACTGCAGGGGCCTGCTGGACGCCTGCAGTGAGGGGAGGTAACCAGAAAGGTTATAGTTGGAGGTGAAGGGAGCACTATGGGGGCCTGCTGGACGCCCATAGTGGCCAGAAGAGGTCGCTGCAGGGGCCTGCAGTGATGGGGGGGGGGGAGCAGGGAGCAGCCGCTCCCAACTGTAATTACTGATTAGAGGAGACATCAAAATGGAGCAAGGTAACCAGTGGTGTACTACAGGGATCAGTATTAGGTCCTCTGCTATTCCTAATCTACATAATGATTTAGATTATGGCATAGTAAGCAGACTTGTTAAATTTGCACACAACACAAAAATAGGTGGAGTGGCAAACACTGTCGCAGCAGCGAAGGTCATTCAAAATGATCTAAACAGCATTCAGAACTGGGCAAGCACATGGCAAATGACATTTAATAGAGAAGTGTAAAGTACTGCACACAGGCAAGAAAAATGTGCATTATAAATATCATATGGAAAATACTGAAATTGAAGGAATCTTTGAAAAAAAAAACCTAGGAGTTTATGTTGACTCAGATATGTCTTCATCTAGACAATGTGGGGAAGCTGTAAAAAAGCCAACAAGATGCTCGGATATATTGTGAAAAGTTTTGAATTTAAAATCAAGGGAAGTAATGTTAAAAATGAACAATGCATTAGTAAGACCTCACCTAGAATACTGTGTTCAGTTCTGGACACTTCATTAAAAAAAGGATATTGCTGCTCCAGAAAGAGTGCAAAGAACAGCGACCAGAATTGTCCCGGATTTAAAAGACATGTCGTATGCAGACAGGCCAAAAGAAAAGAAGCTATTCAGACTTGAACAAAGACTACGCGGTGATCTGATTCAAGTATTCAAAATCCTAAAAGGTATTGACAAAGTCAACCCAGGAGACTTTTTGAACCAGGACCAGGGGTCACAAATGGAAATTAGACAAAGGGGCATTCAGAACAGAAAATAGGAGGCACTTTTTTTTTTTACACAGAGAATTGTGAGGGTCTGGAACCAACTTAGTAATGTTGAAGCCAACACCCTGGGATCCTTCAAGAAGCTTCTTGATGATACTCTGAGATCAATAAGCTACTAACAACCAAACGAGCAAGATGGGCTGAATGGCATCCTCTTGTTTGCAAATCCTCCCATGTAGTTTAAATGGCCTAGGAGGGACAGAAGATTGCGTTTAGTAGGAGGGGGACCAGACAGAAAAGTGGAAATATAAAATAGGTGCCTGCTGGACGCCCAAAGTGGCCAAAGAGATCACTGCAGGGGCCTGCTGGACGCCTGCAGTGATGAGGGGGTGTAACCAGAAAGGTTACAGATGCATATTATACAACAGTGGCGGGTGTCGAAACCCCAGGATAGATCGCGGAAGCAGCCGCTCCTAACTGTAAAAACAATCTCTGGATGCAAATGCTCAAAACTGCTGAAGCGCAGAAAGAAAAGCATTTCACAGAGAAAGGATCACTATGAGGGCCTGCTGGACGCCCATAGTGGCCAAAGAGGTTATTGCAGGGGCCTGCTGGACACCTGCACTGAGGGAAGGGAACCAGAAAGGTTATAGTTGGAGGTGAAGGGAGCACTATGGGGGCCTGCTGGGCGCCCATAGTGGCCAAAGAGGTTATTGCAGGGGCCTGCTGGACGCCTGCACTGAGGGAAGGGAACCAGAAAGGTTATAGTTGGAAGTGAAGGGAGCACTATGGGGGCCTGCTGGACGCCCATAGTGGCCAAAGAGGTCACTGCAGGGGCCTGCTGGACGCCTGCAGTGAGGGGAGGTAACCTGAAAGGTTATAGTTGGAAGTGAAGGGAGCACTATGGGGGCCTGCTGGACGCCCATAGTGGCCAAAGAGGTCACTGCAGGGGCCTGCTGGACGCCTGTAGTGAGGGGAGGTAAACTGAAAGGTTATAGTTGGAGCAAGAATGCTCAGGAACTGCTGAATGAGTTTTTGATTGACAGGTGCTGTGGTCCCGCCTTCGGAGTTTTCCGGATGTAGACGCGCTTCGTGGAGATGCAGTCTGTGCGCGGCGAGCTGTTTCAAGTCCGCTTATAAGCGGAAATTGGGCTTGTTTCTTGAGAGTCACAGGTTGGAATTTGTAGAAACACCTGTTTTGTCGTGAGACTTGGCAACACTGGGTAAAGCAACGATCTGTGATGACGTCATAGCGCCTGCGACGGGAAGGATGAAATAAAGTAAACAAATTCTCCTTACTTGCTGTAGATTTGAATGGGATGTTGTTGCTACGAAGATAAAGCTGGAGCCGGGAGACCGTCCAGTCTCTGATGGCGGGAGCCACGGCAGACAGGAGAAGCAGATATCTGGGCAGAGAAGTTTGGAGTGGTAATACCGCCGACCGAAGTTGTCATGGAGTTGGCCCGGGAAGGGCTGGTTGAACTGGTTGCGTGGATCTCGGCTCCGGGGAAACCGCAAACAGATCATCATCCGTCGAAACGGAATAATTCAGACTACTGACCATAATGCGTGCATGTACGATGAAATCAAAACGCAACTGAGAGATAAGTGAAGAGGGTATTTATAGTGCTAACAATTTAAATTAGCTAATGTGTAAATTGAATGATTCAATTTGGTGATGCGGAGATTGGTGTCTGACCCTCCTCCGAACTTTAATTATAAATTTAATTAGTGATTCACATGATTTCAGGAGAAATTCAGCAGTTCCTGTAGGTTCCCTCTGCTGGGTAGTGCATTTCAAAGTAAAGACTCAACCATGAGCACCAAGGCGCTTTCAAAAGAACTCCGGGACAAAGTTGTTGAAAGGCACAGATCAGGGGATGGGTATAAAAAAATATCAAAGGCCTTGAATATCCCTTGGAGCACAGTCAAGACGATTATTAAGAAGTGGAAGGTGTATGGCACCACTAAGACCCTGCCTAGATCAGGCCGTCCCTCCAAACTGGATGACCGAACAAGAAGGAGACTGATCAGAGAGGCTACCAAGAGGCCAATGCTACAGGCTATTATGGCCAAGACTGGTCAGAGTGTGCATGTGACAACAATATCCTAAGCACTCCACAAATCTGGCCTGTATGGTAGGATTTTGAATGCTTGAATCAGATCACTGCGTAGTCTTCTTTGTTCAAGACTGAATAGATTCAATTCTTTTAGCCTGTCTGCATACGACATGCCTTTTAAACCCAGGTGACCAGAACTGACCTTTGTTGCTGCAACAGTGTTTGCCACTCCTCCTATTTTTGTGTTGTCTGCAAATTTAACAAGTTTGCTTACTATACCAGAATCTAAATCATTAATGTAGATTAGGAATAGCAGAGGACCCAATACTGATCCCTGTGGTACACCACTGGTTACCTCGCTCCATTTTGAGGTTTCTCCTCTAATCAGTACTTTCTGTTTTCTACATGTTAACCACTCCCTAATCCATGTGCATGCATTTCCTTGAATCCCTACTGCGTTCAGCTTGAGAATTAATCTTTTATGCGGGACTTTGTCAAAAGCTTTCTGGAAATCTAAATAAACCATGTCATATGCTTTGCAATTATCCATTGTCGATGTTGCATCCTCAAAAAAATCAAGCAGGTTAGTTAGACACGATCTCCCTTTCCTAAAACCATGCTGACTGTCTCCCAGGATATTGTTACCATATAGGTAATTTTCCATTTTAGATCTTATTATAGTTTCCATAAGTTTACATATAATAGAAGTCAGGCTTATTGGTCTGTAGTTACCTGGTTCGGTTTTGTCTCCCTTTTTGTGGATCGGTATTACGTTTGCAATTTTCCAGTCTGTCGGTACAACCCCTGTGTCAAGAGACTGTTGCCTATCTTGGTTAGCAGTTTGTAAATAACTTCTTTCATTTCTTTGAGTACTATTGGGAGGATCTCATCCGGCCCAGGGGATTTGTTTATTTTAAGAGCTCCAAGTCCCTTTAACACTTCTGCCTCTGTTATGCTAAAGTTATTTAATATGTGCAGGCAGAGCGCACAGCTTTGGGAAAATATACTGAGGAAGATTTACTGTTTGGAATACTTCAGGAGAACAATTATTTGGCAACAAGAACTTTGTTGTGGGGACGGACTAGCACTGGGACCATATTCAGGAACGGATTTGGAGGTTTTTTTTCTTGTTTCTTTTTGTTGTGTCAGGACAATATAGGGAGGTTGGCTGTATTTTTTTGACTTGTTTTGTTGTGTTTTTTTCTCTTTCTGGCTACTGCATACCATCATTGGTGAGTGACAATCATTTTATCATTTAAGCATTTCACAAACATTTTTTTTTTTTTGGATTTACAACAAATAGCGATTTATTTTTTTTGGACACTTGTTTCTTTTTTGTGCTTTGTTCTCCTTGGAGGAGCAAGGGACGGGTGTAACTGCTCGGGTCCCAGTGTTTAGTCCAGGACATTTGGGCCCCCCGTGGATCCTTGATAGGGGGCGAATTGTTTTCCTTGATTTCTGGAAGAGGGGAAAGGACAATTGGTCGTCTAGTTCCATGCTAATTGCTTACCTGTACTGGCTGGCCCCATACACCCCTGTTAGAGTGTGCTTGAGGCCGCCAGTGGTTTACCTACCTTGCCTTTAGGTCTGAAGTCCAGCTTCCAGGTCGGGTCCGGTGGCGGCAGACGGAATCAGGGCGAGGTCCAGGGAGTGTGACGAGACAGAGGAGAGAAAAGCGGGGTTAGAGACCAGTCGAAGGGAAGTGACCAGAACCTCTAGGTGGAAGGTGTAGTTTACTTACCTGTGTGTCAGTTCCTGACGGCCCTTTTCTTTGCCCCGCTCTCCTGTCTCAGGTCCTTCGGAGGCGGCAGCCGTTCAGCGGGGGAGAGATCCAGCAGGGGGTGTTGGTTACCGCATTGGTAGGAGGAAACCGCAGCAGACCGAGCGAGTCGGGGGGAAGCCCTGGGAGTGTCGAACAGTAATTGTCTGTGCATGAACTTTTTTCTTTTTTCTGAGACCGTGACCAACAGGAGGGGACTGCCTAGTGTGCTGTGTTTTTTTTTTTTTGTTCTTTTTTCGGGCACTCCCTTTGAAATTTTAACTTTATTTTTTGTATTATTGTGTGGTTTAGTTTTAACAATTTTTTATCTTGTTGAGAACAATAACATTTGTTTTACCAGATGCTGTTCCAGTGTGTGTGTGTGTGTGTGGGAACCCGGGGAACAAAGAACCTACACGGGGAACGAAATAACTATTCGGTTACTAAGGTCCTTGCCTTACCAAAAACAAGGTGGCGTAGTCATCAGCTACATAGGTACACTAGCTAGGTTATCTCAGGTCACCCTACCCATGACAACAGCATAGCTGTTGACAAGTTGTTTAAATTGGATTTGTGTGACAGTATTATTTTCTACCAGCAACTATCTCACTAACCAGCAGCCATTAATAATAGTGTTTAGTTCTTCTTGGCAGTTAGAACAGTGTAAAATATATGGATCATCATTTTTTTAGATGCCACATACAAAGGATTAACCCAGTATGGCTTTGCCTTTTATGCTGTGCTTGTCAGGAGCACTCAAGGGAGAGGAATACCAATTGCATTTTTTATTGTGAGTGAGGAATCCACAGAGATTCTACAAACTTGCTTGAGGAAGCTTCATGAGGCAGCGGGATATTTTACACCCAGGTAAATATGAATTTAACATAATGCAATGCATTGTAAAATGTTGTATTCAGCGATAAAGCCGACACCCTGGGATCCTTCAAGAAGCTGCTTGATGAGATTCTGGGATCAATAAGCTACTAACAACCAAACGAGCAAGATGGGCCGAATGGCCTTCTCTCGTTTGTAACCTTTCTTATGTTCTTATAGTCAGCACTGTGAATATTTTGTTTCTGTGCCATAATTTTACATCTTGTTTATGTTTTTTATTGAGGGCTCCTAAGTAGCGCATCTGGTAAAAGAACTCCTGGGGATGAAAAGGGGGATTTTTTAAATAAATAAAAATAAGTTAATAATAATAATAATAATAATAATAATAATAATAATAATAATAATAATAATATGCCTCACTTTTAGATGTGTTATGGTAGATCAAGATATGAAGGAGATCAATGCGATCAAGACAGTATTCCCACATGCAAAAGTATTGCTACACTGGTTCCATGTGCTTCAAGTAAGTGTTTTTATAGTTGTATGCAGCATTCCACGCATGCAGCTTACTATCCATTAAAAGTGTCACCCCTCTGTATACAGTATATTACAGTGATCTGTTTGATATATAAAACATTGCCTCATATTTAGCATATTTGATATGTGGTCTAGTTTGCAGAATTCCACATGGTATTTACAGTTCTATTACATTTTAACATCACAATGTTCAGACATCCAACAGTTCTATCTTGCTGATGGGGGTGTCACATTCATTGCAAAACAAATGTTTTCTTATTTACATATTTAAGGTATGTGGGGACAGGTACAGGAACATCTGCACTTATTACTAGGTGTAAGTTGGTGAGACCAGCGTGAATTGCAAGTGCACTCCAAGGCCCTCTGCACTGCACTTCCTCTCACTCTCGTCCTCGCTCTAGTAATCCTTGTTCCTCATCTGCCTACCCCTCCCTCAGTTCCCTACCTCTGCCTACTCTCTCTCTGGTGCCCTCAGGAACTGTCGATCAGCCAACAACAAAGCTGACTTCATCTCGGCCCATGCCTCCAATCTCTCTAGATTTCCTGGCCCTCACTGAAACCTCAGACCTCACATACAGCCACGTACTCCCCATACAGTACTATCATACATACAGACACACACAGCGTCCTCTCTCTGTCTCTCTCACACAGCAGTATCAGTCCCTCGTGATTGATTGTTGATTATGTGACCTGTAGGAGATAATACTGCCTATCCGTCACTTTAGCGTCATAACTGATGACGTCAAGCTATATGATTTGTCAAACCCTGGTGTATCCCTTTGTGCACCAGAGTTAACTATAAATCCTTCAAAATAGACTGCCAGTCCAAGGGTTAAAAGCATGTTTTGCACCATCTTGTCTAATACAAGTTTCCCTTGTACTTATATTTGCATTTAAAGATGTTGTTCCCTATCTTGAACAATTCACAAATATTTACATGCATGTGTAATGCAACAAATAATGTATAAGTCATAGATTTGGGCTATGTGGTTTGGAGAGTAACTTCTATTACCCGTTAATTTGAAAGTGGAATTCCATACATTTTATGAATTATTTCTATAGGCTGTACACCGATGGCTTGTAGGTCGAGGTGACGGTCATCTTAGCCTGTCAGCAACGGATTTCGTTATCAGAGGCATGGTTTCCTTGAAGCAATGTAACACTGTAAGTTATGTATACATTTAGTCTTCTTTGCTTACTTTAGTGACTGATACATAATCACTGTTTCTGTAATCCTATAATACAAACATCAGAAATTGTTTCCTTTTTTAAATGGTTGAGATCATGACAAACAATATAATGAACTTGTGTTTAGTGTCACTTTGGATTTCAGAAATGCACACTGTAGATTTAAAATGACTATATTGTGCAATGTGTCCTGAACACTCAAAAGTGTGTGTGTGTACATACTGTACCAGTGTTACTCTTCCCCAATCCAAATTTTAGTTCACCAAAATATAAATTGTGATTGGAATGTTTATGTACTCTTGGCATGATTGTTTAACCTAATTATCTTTTTTTAGGAAATGGAATTTCAACAAATGTCCACTGAATTGATAGCTAACATTAACCAAGAAACACAAAGTACACGTGTCTCAATATCTGCAAAAATACTGGTTCAACAGTGCTGTGATAGGTCCAATTCTGGATGCAAAGTGAGACCAACAACATTGTGGAGAGGTGAGACTGTGTGTACACAAATGTGCGACAGGGGCTATTTCTGTTGTATATATGTTGATGTCCACGTAAGCACGCTAGACACATGGATGCCTGCTCTGACTGTCACCGTGTAGGTTACAAAGTCAGCCAAAGCTATGAATGAGCATCATTTTACATTGGAACTTATTTAGGTAGGAAAGTCATCCATTTCCTTCATTATGTTGGTGCATCTGTTTTGCTACAAATAGATGCACTGAGATATTCAAACATAAAGGTTTTTTTTACATGTACTTGTTGTAGAGGTGGCTTTGATTATCCACTGGAACAAAGAGCGATGCATATGCATGCTTGCTAATGCAATTATTGTACCATGTGATCATGAATTCTGATCCTTGTATATTCATAACTGCAAGGTCTATCCCAACTGTCACTTGCCAAGCAAAAAGCTCCATTGTGCACATTTATTTACAACTGCTATTTAGGATTACCTAAAAGTTATGTTACTTTGCTTTTTTTTAGATTTTTCTTTGGCTTGAAGTAAAACTTTCTACGTGGGTATTCCAATAAAAGAGTTGATGATCTTCTTCTTATCCTTAACAGCCATGTCATACAGTATTACAGGTTAGTATTAGAGTATTGTAAGTAATTTATTTGGTGTCCACCACTCCATGCACCATGGCTTGCTTCCAAACATTACTCCTCGTGCCATTTAGCCTTAACTAAGATGTGCTTTAGGAGTTGCTTGCTGCCTCATTGACATATTTTGAAAAATGCAGTATCTCCTTCCATGTCCATGCACTTACTGTAGATTGTGTTACAGAAACAAAAAACATACATCTAGCTTCAAACTGATCATGAACGTTATGCCAATACACATTCTGCAGTTGGAATAAAAATATCTAATTTACAATAGAACAAAAAGTGATGAGTCCACAATCCTTTCCATCCTTCTTGGCTCTTCCTGTAGCATTTTGAAATGACACATTGTTACCGGGATAAATGTTAGGGTTAGGGCAAAATTCAGGGGGCGGTAGCTGGGCAGCTTAATTAATGAATGCCTATTATGACTAACCTCCTATTTAAACCCCAATCTCACACTCCTTCTCTGTCTAGCGTTTTGCTTTCTCCTCCTCCCCTCCTCTCTTTCTTGTGCCTTTGCATCTGTCTCCTCTGTGGAGGTAAGTGCGGCGCCACTCCCCCGACCTCAGGTCAGCCACGCTACCTTGTCCTCACACTAGGGGGGGTTCTCACCGAGTAGGTCAGGAGGGACCCCCAGCCACACTATCCTTTTGCAGCTCATGTGCTTATCTAACTCACAATGTGAGGTGCTGTCCTTCCTTCGCTCCGGACGTGGCCTGCTTTACACTCTCTGTGCCCAAGTCCCAGACTAACCCATCTCTCTGCTGCAGTTTGCGGAATGCCTTCCCACACCCAGCTTTGGAGGCCTGTGCCTCACCTCATTTGAGGGCAGCACCAACCCAGTCAGGGAACCCTTTATTATCTCTTTTCAGTCCTAAGCTGCTGGGCTATTTCTTTTGGATTATCCAACAATGTTATTGTGTTAAGGCATTTGGAAGATCTTCAGATAGCAGGACGGATCAAGTGCAACAAGTCACAAGATGTCACCAAAGCTGCCCAAAGGATGAATTCAAAAGGACTCGGTCAAAATGTGGTTCACAGTTCAGATGGACAGTTTAGTGTTCCTTCTGAAAAAAGAAACTGATCGAGTTTATAATGTTGATTTGGTATATATGACCTGTGACTGTGAGTTTGCTTCAAGAGGCAGTGTGGAGTAGTGGTTAGGGCTCTGGTCTCTTGACCGGAGGGTCGTGGGTTCAATCCCCAGTGGGGGACACTGCTGCTGTACCCTTGAGCAAGGTACTTTACCTAGATTGCTCCAGTAAGAACCCAAATGTATAAATGGATAATTGTATGTAAAAATAAAGTGATATCTTGTAACAATTGTAAGTCGCTCTGGATAAGGGTGTCTGCTAAGAAATAAATAATAATAATGTATACACACCATGGTTGCAATTATCATATATTGTTTCATTTTAAGTGTGTTTTAAATCTCAACAGGTAATGTCTAAAGGTTTACAATTTCATAAAGGCAGGCCACAAAGAAATGAGACAGAAATTAAGTAGATTATGGTCAAATAAATATGGATTATATGGATCAGTAGAAAAACAAATATAAAAATATACTGATTCAGTACAAAAGGAAATAAACTTTTGTGTACAATGAACAAATACAATAATAATAGTAAAGCCTTCAGGTGGAAAATTCAAAAGAAAATATATAAAACAAAGTGACATCTATAACTGCAGTGATGAAATGTGGTACATCAATTGTCCTTACTAACTTTGTTAGTACTTCTTCCAGATGATTAACATATCCAAGGAGTACATTGGTTGAAAGAGCCATTATTTTGGAACCCAGCCCATGAGTTACACAATCAAAGTTGTCCATGCATGGGACAAGGGATTTGCAAGTTTCATCCAAATAGAGTCTAGGAGAAAATGAAAAGTGAACATATTTAATGACAACAATACTGGCCGAGACATTTTAGACTGTCTACACTGCATTATGACCATGCGCTTTCATAGTAAACTAGTATTGTAGTAATTGGAAGGTATTGTACAGAACATTGAAAACACAGTGGCATGCATAATTTAGGAAACTCATGCAAAACGGAAGAGAGAACTAAATACGTTTTTTTTGTTGTGATTTGAACCAAGGACAATCCAAACGCAATTCTGGTTGTTCAGGAAAAATTATAATTAACAGTTGTGCTTCCAGACAGGAAATCTGAATAATGAGCCAGTTTTGTCTTGTGACAGCTCAGTTTTCACTTTCCGTAGTGGCACAGCTGGTAGTGATACTGTAGCAGATTCATGATGTTCTAGGTGTAAGTCCTATGTAAGACACATGTTCCTTTTTATATATATTTACATTGAAATGGGGAACACTTTAAGCAAAATTGGAAAACATGCGACAAAAGGAGACCAAAGAGCATAAACAAAAACAGCATGTGGAACATTGTTACAAAGGAAAATAAAATGGGCGTTACCATCAGACGGAGTCAGAATGCACACACACACACATACACACACACACCCTAGAGTTAATAGTGAATTTCTCATAATGAGGGATGTAGGAACATCAAAAAACATTAAAAAAAAAAATCACACCCTCAGAGATTGCACTACCCAAGATTAGAGTTAGTTTACCTTAATTAATATCACCCTAAGGTGCCAAACAATGCCTCAGGGTGATAAGGCACTGAATAATACTGTTACATTTAGGTAATATCACTCTGAAGCTGACTGCATTTATTTATATACAAAACAGTAGCTGCATTTAAGGGCAGACATTCCATTCCAAGTAAGCACTTCTTAAATGGCCATCTGATTAAAATGTTTACTTATGCCTGTATACTGACCGAAATGTTTTGGCCTTCAACAATTCAGTCTTTGGATGTGAATTTCCATGGGCACACTCATTACAATTGATGTAGTGACTTGATAATCTGCCAAGGTCCTTGGCAAAATCAAACCTCACAAGCTAAAAATGGCCAGACCTAGTCAACACCTGCATGGTAAACCTCCAGAAAATACTAGATTCTGCAAGAACTGGTGATGTCAGCTCAGTAGGGGGCGCTAATGCCCCAGCAAGGTAACAAGGATACTGTGCTGTTGGGATTTATGTCTTTTAGATGAGAAGTTAAACTGTGGTCCTGACAATGTTATAATTATCCCATGGTACCATTTGAATGAGTAGGATTCCTGGCAATATTCCAATTCAGGGTTTCATAATATGGCATACCGAAAATGTCCCTCTGTAGTTCAATTGGCTAAGTAATTCTTTACTTCTCCTTACCCATGTCTCACTGGCAAAAGAGATGTCAATCTCAATGTGATCTCTGCAGTACAGTACATTGTATAAGACCAATTTTGCTTACTCGCATTATAACTTGGAAAAGCAGCATCATGAACCGAAGACTATGGAATCTACCATGGCTGCTTTCATACTATAAATAACGCTGGTGGGCATTCTGGGATTTGTAAGTAAAGAGCGTTACACCATGTAAATAAACACATTTTGTCTCATACTTACTGGGACCAGTGACACACTTTGTGGAGCTCTAAGTGCAGAATGTTAACCGGCAATGCACCCACTACCTTTCTGTGTTTTATTTACAATTAGATAGCACCAACCACCATGTGTTGCATGGGTAAGAAACACCAGCATAGCTATGGGCATTCAACAAATACTGTTGTCATCATAAAACACCCCAAGTTATTAGTGTGGTATTTAAATGTATTGTAACATTTCCACCAAAGTAAGCGCCTTGTTGGTGTGTGTGCAATAACTTTAGTATCCACATGTTGTAGTGTGTAGGCATGCATCTTCATATAAACTTGAGAAATAAGAGTTTACAGTTCAAGTGGAAATCGTTTTCATACATTTAAATTTGATATGTACTACATATGATAATACTTACGTTGATCTCTCCAAAGCACATAAGAGTCAGTCCAAGATCTATGGCACTGGTCTGTTTATTAGCGGGTGAAGAAGCCATGAATAGACGGTGGAGTCAAAGTGAAACCCATGCTAGGGCTTCTTGGCATGAGATCGTTGATGAAACTTAGAGAATCAAGTGTCTAACGCTTACACAATTGGTACACAGTCAGTTCCAAACTACATGGCATCCCTGGATATATCATTCTTAAATGGAATTGTATCTTCATCATATCCTGTGATGAATTTAAACTATGATGGGCTATACTGATGGTCTTAATTTCCTTGTGAATACAGTGCTGTCTACCAATTGTTGTAACTAACTCACATTATTATTTGGCAAAAAAATAAAGTTGAAAACGTATAGATTGATACTGAGGAAGGCACACAGTACAGGTAGCTTATACATGAATATAACAACTAATGTCACTGCTTAATTTTTTTTTTTTTGTCACAGTAATGGATGTAAATTACTTTTTCTAGTATGTAACAACATGTTGCCATGTAACTGTAACATGTATATATACCTTCTGTTAACTTTGAACAGAATGAGGAAACGGATGTGCTGGGTGATGGCATTATTCCCTGACTCTAATTCTCCCTTCAATTCATTCTTCTTTGTTTTACTCCTTCGGAAATCTGAAACTAGACCATTTAAAAGACATGTTTTCTGAGGCTGAACAACGTTGCTTTATATCCTTGAGTCCAACAGAGTATCTGTAAGTGAAGAAAAGTACATGAGGAGTTAGTCATGATAATTGTACATTGAGCAGTGCTGACAAATGTTTAGCTTAGACGCAACAAAGGTTAAAATCAACTCCTGCTCTTAGATCTTGCCTGTTTTGCCTCACAAGCTCCCTCACCACAAAACTGAAACATAGATTGAGAGGAACGGTAGTTCCTCGTACAAGTTAGAAAAACTTGTTTGAAACTACCGAGAGTCTCTATACAGCTCAAAGAGTTTAGCTGTTTTTACCATGTTGCAGCGGCAAAACTAAATCACTTAGACTTACCATCTGTACCAGTATCAAAAGTCTGAAACTTTCTTACCTCAAATGTGAAAAAAAAAACACGTACATACAGTACCTCTTATACACAATGAGATATAAGTCATCAAACTAAGGTAAAATTGTTATTCCCTTTCAAGTCGAAGACGACCACCAACATTAAGTATGGGATATTCCCTGCCCTAGAGGTAGGTAATACTGAGCTCTCTATATCAGAGCTGCCAAGGCCCTTCCTGTGATGGCCTTTTCGGTCCCGCCTACGAGGGTACAAAACCGTCACTCACGGAAGATCTCCTCTTTTTCCTTCTCAAGATGGTATGGTAAGACCTCTGTGTCTAGAACTGAGCGTGTTGATAGGAAGAGCCCTCGAGTCGATTCGGGTCGGTTGTAGTTCCTAGCATTCGTGCTGAAAGCTGGCTTGCCGCTTTCCTGGAATCAACGACTCTTGAAAAAGTCAAAGTCTTTCATCTTTCTGTCTTTCAACGCCCCCCCTTGGTGAGCCGCTCTCTTTTTACTGTCTGTCATATGTGAGCGGCTGTCTGTGCAGGGTACCAAGTGAGTTGTCTTTTCCTAAAGAGAGTTTGTGACGGGTCGACTGTGTCTGACCAGCGGCCAGATTCTGTGTTGGCTGGACAGCAGTGTGGAGTAGTAGGGCAGCAGTGTGGAGTAGTGGTTAGGGCTCTGGACTCTTGACTGGAGGGTTGTGGGTTCAATCCCCAGTGGGGGTCACTGCTGTTGTACCCTTGAGCAAGGTACTTTACCTAGATTGCTCCAGTAAAAACCCAACTGTATAAATGGGTAATTGTATGTAAAATAATGTGATATCTGTATAATGTGAAATAATGTATAATGTGATATCTTGTAACAATTGTAAGTCGCCCTGGATAAGGGCGTCTGCTAAGAAATAAATAATATAATATAATAATATGGAATCACACAGCAAGACAGCCGGCACACATATACACAGAAAAGAACAAACACTCGCAATTTAAAGTAGCTACAAAAACGAAGGTGATCAGCTTACCTTATTAGTAGTTGTTCACATCATATCACCCTGTTGTTTTTGGTTAGTGCTATATATATATATATATATATATATATATATATATATATATATATATATATATATATACTGTATATATATATGTTTCCAAGTGTTTTAAACTATACAGAAAATAAGTTCCTTTCTTTTTACAAAACAAAACCAACTCGTTTCTTTAAAACCCACTGAAACCAAAACTAACATCAAATAAACACAAAACCAGCTAAAAAGTAGATAACTTTGCTGAGAATCCTTTTATCTTGTTTTGTTTGGTTTGGTTTTCAGGTCCCGAGAATGGTTTGCTTCTGTTTTCCCTTTTGAATTTTCTCTCAATTCCTTCTATGCAGTGGTTGGCCTGCCATAAACACACCCTGTATTCCTTTTTTAAAGGCAGTGTTGCGCACAGGTTCTTAAAGGGACAGGCATACTCTTTGGCCTGTTACAAGTTACACAAGTATCCTCCTCGGGGCCAGGCCTGGCCATATCCCCGCTGTCGAGTGACCCAGCCGCGCTCCCTTCCTCGTGGCTAGGTACTGCCATATCCCCGTCCGAGCGGAGCCGCCGGCCGAACCTGACCGCTGCGGTGAGTCGGTTCATGTGCGTTCGGTGTACTCTCTCTTTCCTTCCTTCTTATAAACTGTAATTTTTGCTTGACAAAAACTGACCAGGTGTGTGTGTTGACCACGCGGTCTGGGTACGCACTTTGCGTAGCGTCCTCTCCGGTGCTGCGGGTACGCGGCACCACGATAGCCTGATTCTCTTGACACAGGCTGCGTATTATCTGATGCCAGCGTAGGAGCATAACGCTTTTGCGGTACTTGGTTCCCAGTGCGCGGTAATGCGAACGATATTCACAAGCGCGCATAACGGCGCGGGTGCTCGTTGCTCATTCAAAAGTTACACATAAGCGCGGGGGTACGCAGTTCACGGCTCCCGCTCGAGGCGTCTAGAACGTTCGAGGGCAAGCAGTGCTGCACACGTTCGCATTTCGTTCTAAAGTGCAGTTACGCACAGTCGCCCGCGATCGCCAGTTCGCGCGGTGTCACGGTACCCATAGCGAAAGCGTTTGGGCGCTTGAGGCAAGCAGTGCGGTGCACATTGCGCTCGTTCGCGTAAGTACTGCTCTACTAGCGCATAGCTTCGTGGTGCTGCAACGGTAATACCAGTGCGCGACTGAGCTCAGCTCAAGCGCTAACGCAGTGTACATATTACCGCGGTGCAGGTGTAGTTGGTTGTACACTAAGTGCCCATACGCTCGCGTAGTACCACGGTGCACTTGTGCCCACGGTACCCGCGCGGGGGTGGCGGTGTTAATAGCCTTAGCTGTGGCGTAGCGGAAATTTACACTGTGTTAGTACCTGTGGGTCAAAGCGCAGTGAAAGCAGTGCTTAGTGCTATGCACAAGCCAGACGTCCTGTCTCAGGACTCTCTGCCTAGCATCTCGAATGCAGTACACAGTGCTTGGGATGCATGGGTTGTCGCGTAAGCACTGCTCAACCTGGCACATAGCTCACGGTGCTGCACAGTATCTGTGAAAACAGGATACTTTCGGTGCGCCAACGGGGCTCAGCATACCTTGCTGTAACGCTAGTGAGGAGGGGCGCACTCACGTTAACACTTACCAGTGTTCAGCGTGGTGCGAGCAGTGCCCTCAGTGCTAATGCACAAAGTCAGCACCATATCGGGTCCTTCCCTGTATACGGCCTGCGACGCATCATACCCACAGGGCGTATGGTGCTTCGGTAGGCAGGTGCTTAGTACATCAGGGCGCATAGCGCCTCGGGTGCTCGATGCACGAGGTGCCTCGTTGCCTTCTGCCTGTAGAAGGTGCTTCACTCCCTTGATAAGCTTCTGGCGCTGCCCGGTCGTGTGACTGCTGCGTAGTCCAGGCTAGACACCCTGTCCAGTTACTACGCTGTGTTTACTCTTTTTCTGCTTAACAGCCTACATCGCTTTGCGATTGCAGTCTGCTGAAAGCCTTACAGCGATTGCTGTTTTCTGATTTCCTCTGCTATTAAGTCGCCCTGGATAAGGGCATCTGCTAAGGAATAAAATAATAATAATGTTGCAGTTTAAAAGAAAAAGAGACACGTGTTCCTCCACTGGGCCCCGGCTCTGCCGTGCCTCGCTGTGGAATTGACTCTGCTGGACTGCCTCAGCCCACCCTCTAGGTGCGCTTAAAATATTCAGTTCACCCGAGTTGCCGTGGTGTCTGCTTTATTACTCTCACAGCTTGCTGTTGTGTGCGTGTATATGTGTTTTTATTTCACTGCCTTGCGTTTTTCGAGTCTGGGTATCCACCCCGGTGTATGCTTTGCGCTACCCCAGGTTGTGTTGACTTCACGCCGATGCTTCGGTGCACCAGTACTGTATTCTACCTCACTCAGTGTCCTCGGTGCGTCTGCATCCTTGGTGCCTGAGTGCTTCAGTACACTGCTGAGCTGTACGCGGTGCTGGGCCTGGCCAGGCAGCAGGCTCAAGCCCTTTTTGTGGCCCTAGCTCAGCTAATAACGCCGGCCCCGGAGCTGACCCCGCCTGCACCGGTGGTTCCCCCGGATGTTACGCTCTGGAATCTGCCGTACTCGCCAGGCTGTCCGGCCGGGCGAATGGTTTATCACACTGGACTGAAAGAACGCGGATTCCACGTTGCTATTCGTCTAGTGCACAGGAAGTATCTCCGCTTCGCCTTACAGGGGAGTGTCCTGAGTTTTCTGTGCTGTGGTTCAACCTCTCCTTAGCCCCTGCACGTTTCAAAGTGCATGGATGCCATCCTAGCTCCCTTGCGGCTGCAAGTGATCAGGGTGATGAATTAGCTGAACGACTGGTTGATCTGCCCAGTCGCAGGAAGGAGCAGTGGCCCACACAGTGCAAGCCTGCCTGTCGGACGACAGAGTGGCTGCCATTTGCAACTGTCTGGCCCTGTTAAACAAGGGTTCACAGTATAATTGGTGTTGTGTTAAAAACTATTGGGTCTGATGGCCTCGGCTTCAGACCCAATAGTTTTTAACACAAGTGCCCAATCCAAGTGTAGCTCAGTGCCTTAGGCTGCACCCCAAGCGCGACAGACACCATCAGCTGACAGTGTCTCGACTAGGCTGGGAAGCCCTACTCTGGTGGAAGCAAGCCTCTCTTCTGAGCGAAGGCGCAAGCATAGGAGTGATACACAACTGTCAATTGGTGATGACAGACGCACCCATCTCTGGTTGGGGGGCTGGTCTGGGCAGGTGGAGGAGTTCGCGGACCCTGGTCGGATCGCTGGACATAATGTGTGGGAACTGAGAGCAGCCCACGAGTGGTCTAAAGCGTTTTTTGTACGCTTTCCCGCCTATACCGCTGCTCCTGGCTTTTCTAGGAAAAGTCAGGTTAGAGAAAGCGTCAGTTCTCCAGGTGGCCAGGAGAATGTGGTTTTCGACCCTGTGCCAGCTGTTGCATAGCCATCCCTGGGAGATTCCACTTCGTTGGATCTCCTCAGTCAGGCGGAAGGCTCTCTTTGGCACCCTGAGCCACGCAGGTTCCAGCTATGGGTCTGGCCCCTGTAAGGGACTGCTGGCTAGCCCTAGGGCTATCGGATGCAGTTGTGGGTACCATGCAGAGCGCTAGGGCGGACTCCACTAGGTCTTTTGTACACCTATGTGGAAGTATTTTCAAGCTTGGTGTCTGGCTAGAAACCATGACCCCATCACTTGCCCTAGGCCAGTCATATTGCAGTTCCTGCAGGAACTGCTTGGTGCTGGAAGGTCACCTTCCACCTTGGTGTATTCAGCGGCTATCTCTGCTTGCCATGCCCCGTAGATTCTATGTCTCCGGGTGCGCATCTTTGGCTACCCATTTCCTTAAAGGCGCACGGTGATTACGCCCTCCTAGGAGGACTGTTCTCCCAGAATGGAGCTCTAATATTGTACTAGAGGCTCTCACGAAGGCCCGTTTGAGCCCTTAAACTCCATTGAGCTGAAGTATCTGTCTATGAAGACAGCCTTCCTCTTAGTTATCACCTCCGTAAAGCGGATCAGTGAGCTGCAGGTGCTGTCTGTGCACAGCTCCTGCATCTTGGCGTGTGGGAGGATGGGCGGGTGTCGCTGTGCACCAACCCCGCTTTCCTCCCCAAGGTGATTACAGCTTTCCACATTAAGCAGTCTGTGGAACTGGAGTCTTTTCATCCACCTCCGTTGCTTCATCGGAGGATGAGAGATTTAATTTTCTCTGCCCAGTGTGGGCATTGAGATGTTACGTGCTTAGGACAAGAGCGCTGCGTCAATCTGACCAGCTCTTTGTCTGTCACGGAACACGGACCCTAGGACAGCCCCTCTAAGCAGCGTCTGTCACACTGGATTGCAGACACGGTGTCGACTGCATATGATGGTGCTGGGTTACCCCCACCTGGTAGAGTAGCTGCACATTCGACTAGAGGGTTGGCTACATCGTGGGCCCTTTTTAAGGGCACTTTGATGTCTGAGATTTGTACTGCGGCTAACTGGGCTACGCCGCATACTTTCAACAGATTCTACCGCATTAATGTGGTAGATCCTGCTGTGCCGTCTGTGGGCACAAGGGTCCTTGAGGGTGTAAGTTCACACCACTAACCTCTGGGTTAGACAGCGCTTGTGCGACCCTCATATGCTGCCGTTCCTTCTCCCTCGCGACGGCTCTGGTATACATTATCCCATACTTAATGTTGGTGGTCGTCTTCGACTTGAAAGGGAACGTTTCAACCGTAACCCTGGTTCCCTGAAAGAGAAGACGACCACCAACCATGAGGTCGCTCCGGTCGCCCTCACGGGTTCGGTGGAAAAAGAGGGAGATCTTCCGGTGAGTGACGGTTTTGTACCCTCGGTAGGCGGGACCGAGTGTGTAATAACTGGACATCTACCAATCATGTGATTCCACATGTTGGTCAACGTCAAAACATACCAGGGTGTGCAACCAGTTTGATATCCACACCATTTATATTAAACAAGTTATTTATGTTTTAAAACAGCACATATCGCAGGGAAAAAAAAAAAAAAAAAAACACCATGGTTTGAACCTGCAACATGATGTACTTGAAGAGCACACGACCTTAGCCCACTGCGCCACTGTGAAGATGTTGAAATGCATTCATTTTTTAAGCTTAAATCCAAGCCTGACCAGCTTCGATTTCCTGTGAAAATTTCTAGTTTCCTGTTTGTTAGGGTAAATACCATAGAATGGAATTGCACACAAGAGTGGCATGTAGCTTCCTTGTCAAATCTCTGATCTCTGATAAATTGTAGTTCCTCGTTTAATTAAAAATAAATAAAGGAATTATTTATTTGGTAGAAATAAATAAATGATTTAAATAAATGCATTTAGAAATAAATATTTTTAAATAAATAAATGTAGAAATGAATACATGTTTATATTATAAATGTATAAATAAATTAATAAATAGCAAGCGAGAAAACTACGTCATATTAATTGATTTGGCTGATGCGTTTATGCACAGCAATTGACATTTATATACCTATATAAAAAGTATATATTGCAAAGTTGCCTAAAATTAATAGCGCATAAAAGAAAGTCACCGAGGTTGAAACATTTAATGGTAGCGACTGAGTCAACATTTACATTGTAACGTTTAAAACAATCTTTTAAATTGTAACAAACAAGGGTCATTTAAATGTGTTGGCTGAAAAAAGTAACAAGCAGACAAAACTGATTAAAACTAAACAAGTATGAATGACAAATTCGCCAACATTGTCGAGTTTTGTAAACATTTAAAACTTGTATACAGTAATTAAACGGACTGTGTTGTATAGCGTTATGCTGACTTTGAAAAACAAAATGTTAAAAACAGGGTTTAGTGCAAGAGACAAAACCGTTTTTCTTTACACACACTAAATTATATATGACGCGCACGCAAGCATGCTCACACACACACAGACAGACAGACAGACAGACAGACAGACACACACGCGGGCGCTCGCACGCACACACACACACACACACACACAGACAGACACACACTCGGACACACACTCACACACACACACACACACACACACACACACACACACACACACACACACACACACAAATTATCTGGCCCATGAGCAGAAAACTAGTTATTTGTTAAAGGCCAGCATGGGCAGCAGTGTGGAATAGTGGTTAGGGCCCTGGACTCTTAACCGGAGGGTCATGGGCTCAATCCCAGGTGGGTGACACTGCTGCTGTACTAAAATAAATAACAACAACAACAACAATAATAATAATCGTGCATCTTGTTGCAGTTCCAACACTTGTGGTTTGTCTTTGTGTAAAAACCTGTCCATATGCAGAAACTGCTCATCCTGCATCCACAGCGTTTGGTGGAATTGACAAAAAACAGCGTGCAATTTTTGCCATGTTTCGTTATCTGATTTCATACCTCAGCCAGAAATCACCAATATTTACATTTTTCACGGTAGGCAGTCAAATACGTGAAATCGTGAATTTTCCGTGGCCTTACACAACGAGACACTAGTGATCTGTCGCTTGCAGCATCTGTGGAGTAGCGGTTAGAGCACTTTGTTCTTGACTGGGTTCAATCACATGTGGGGGACACATTGCTGCTTTATCTAGATTGGTCCAGTAAAAAACCCGACTGTATAAATGGGTAATTGTATGTCACAATTGTAAGTTGGCCTGGATAAGTGTGTCTGCTAAAATAATAATAATAATAATATGCGTGTTTGGTTGGTACTTGGATGGGAGACTGCCTGGCAATACCAGATACTTCAAACTTTTCTTTGAAGTTTTACTTGTATTATTAACAAATAGTAGATTAAACAGCAAAAATGAGCTGATTTACTTTTAATTTATTGAAATGGACCGCAAAGGGTATTAATCGCTATTGAAATAATTGCATAAGAGAAGTTATAAATATATTTATTTCACTCCTCCACCCGCTGTTTTAATTGCATTTGGATCATTCCAGACACCACCTGATAAGTGAGCGCAACAAACTCAGCAAAGCATTGAACATTAATACATTTTAAAAACAAAACATCAGTCACAATTTCATGAGAATAAGCAGAGTGTGACATTAACAGAAGTGACATTAAATTTGACTGTATTATGGCTACGTCTGTCTTCTTTTCATACATTTACACTGTAAAACACGAGGCTGAAGTTGGCTTATTCGCCAGCTTCTTCTTCGCAAGCTTTTAAGTGCATAAATGAATTTGTCTACGCTGAATAAGTAGCCTTGCATTTAACAGGTTAAATCACGTTGGGCTGCTGATTTCTCTGCAGGTACCCAGCGAGGGGCACCCCCTCTGCAAGCTACACGTATTTAGCCCGGCCCAATGTGGTTTACTGGGGCAGAACAGCGGGTACACTTGCTACATATGCCAATCGCTCAGCTTCTTATTCACTTTATGTATCTATGTTGAATAGGTAGCCTTGCATTTAACGGGTTAAATCAAGTTGGGCCGCTGATTTCTCTGCAGGTACCTGGCGAGGGGCAACCCTCCTGCAAGTCCCACTTGTATTTAGCCCGGCCCAACGTGGTTTACTGGGGAAGAACAGCGGGTAAATATGCCACATATGCCAATTGCTCAGCTTCTTATTCGCTCTTTATGTATCTATGTTGAATAAGTAGCATTGCATTTAACGGATTAAATCACGTTGGGCTGCCGATTTCTCTGCAGGTACCTGGCGAAGGGCACCCCCTCTGTAAGCTACACCTGTATTTAGGCTGGCCCAATGTGGTTTATTGGGGCAGAACAGCAGGCAAACATGCCATATATGCCAATCGCTCAGCTTCCTATTCGCTCTTTATGTATCTATGTTGAATAAGTAGCCTTGCATTTAACGGGTTAAATCACGTTGGGCCACTGATTTCTCTGCCGGTACCTGACAAGGGGCAACCTCTCTGCAAGCCCCACTTGTAGTTACCGTGGCCCAACGCGGTTTACTGGGGAAGAACAGCGGGTACACTTGCTACATATGCCAATCGCTCAGCTTCCTATTCGCTCTTTATGTATCTATGTTGAATAAGTACAGAAATCGGCGGCACAAAGTGATTTAACCCTTTAAATGCAAGGCTTTTTCCAGCGAAGAAGCTGTGCAATTGGCATATGCGGCATGTTTGCCCTCTGTTCTGCCCTAGTAAACCACATTGGGCCGGGCTAAATACAGGTGTAGCTTACAGAGGGGGTGCCCCTCGCCAGGTACCTGCAGAGAAATCAGTGGCCCAACGTGATTTAACCCGTTAAATGCAAGGCTACTTATTCAACGTAGATACATAAAGAGCGAATAGGAAGCTGAGCGATTGGCATATGTAGCAAGTGTACCCGCTGTTCTTCCCCAGTAAACCGCGTTGGGCCGGGTTAAATACAAGTGGGGCTTGCATAGGGGTTGCCCCTTGTCAGGTACTGGCAGAGAAATCGGTGGCCCAAAGTGATTTAACCCGTTAAATTCAAGGCTACTTCTTCAACATAGACAAATACATTTATGCACTAAAGCCAGCGAATAAGAAGCTGAGCGAATGAGAAGCTGGCGAATAAGAAGCCAACTTCAGCCTTGTCTCTAAAACCACAGACGTGTGAAACGTTTGTATGTAAATAAAATGTGTGTATAGTAAAAAAAAAAGTGCTCTGTTCCTAAACAGCAGTGTTTATACCTCGTTATACCTGGACTCTTGACCGGAGGGTTGTGGGTTCAATCCCGGGTGAGGGACACTGCTGTTGTACCCTTGAGCAAGGTATTTTACCTAGATTCAGTATAAACAACTGGATAAACTGGTAATTGTATGTAAACATAATGTGATATAATTGTGACAATTGTAAGTTGCCCTGGATAAGGGTGTCTGCTAAAAAATAAATAATAATTTAAATGCAATCTGCTGAACTATTTGCATTTGACTTGGTATTTGTATATTCTGAAATATAAGAATTTGCATTTGAATTTCAAATCATGGGAAAGCTTCAAAAATATTTCAATTGTAAACACTTTTCAATAATAATGCTCATAATAAAGTAGAGAGACTTTTCAGTATTGCTGGTAAAGTTGATCAACCTGAAAGATGCAAACTAAAGGACACTTTTGAGAACTTCATGTTTATTAAACATAACAATCAAAACAAGTAAAAAGAATAATTGTGCAATGCACACATATATAAATATATACATATATCTCATCATTGATGTCAGTTTTTCACAAACCTGGTCCTGCGGGCCCACTGTGTCTGCTGTTTGTGTTCTAAGTGAGTTCTCAATTATCAAATTGATCCCCCAATTGAACTAACAATTAGTGACGTAATGCAATGTTAGACATAACTTGAAATATCCAACTCTTTTGGCTGCTTTCACAAACCCTGATCAGCACTAATCTTGGACTACTTTACCTGAGTTAACATTAGGTAGTCCTAGATTAGTGTTAATTGAGGCCAGTGCAGCCAGCCATTTCTACAAATAATTAAAATGCTCTGATTAGACATTTTATTCATTCAATTGAGGGTTCAATTCGTAATTTAAAGCTCAGTTGGAACACAAATCAGCAAACACTGGGTCCTCAGGATCAAGATTGGGAAACAGTTTTATGTAACTTGCTTCCTATATTGGTACATACCTGTTAATTATTATGAACTACATGATTACTGTGTTTATGTTGTTATTATATAAACTGCTTTCCTTGTATGGTAATAAATTAACATTTGTTGTATGGGAAAGTATTTGAAGTCCATTTAGCATTTGTCACATATTTGCATTGGTATTTAGTTTGGTAGTAAATGTATCACATTTGCATTTGTATTAAGCAAATTTGCAAGAACATTGACATTGCCACTGGTCTCATCAATTTCCTACTATCTGGAAAACACAAATATGCTCAAAACCATAACCGTCAAATTTAACAATGGAGTCACCCATACCTTTCAACATTTATGCTCAAAGTTTGAAATCATGGATAGAGTCTACATTGTTCGAGAGCAATTCCTAGTCATTGGTGCTCATGCAATCACCATTCACAAATATCAGGGGATGACTCTAAAAACAGTTATGATGGATCATGGTAACTCCATTTTCTCCTATGGACAAAGTTTCATTGCACTTTCCACAGTTACTTCCTTAAGCGGTATCCACCTTATCAATTTTGACCCCACCTGCATCTATGCATGTCAAACTGCAGTTGAAGAGTACCATCGGCTCACAGGGATTTATTGTCCGAAGTTGAAAAGCTTGAAGGAGACTAACACGCACAAGGGACACAAGGTAAAAGATCATGCGCATTTCATTCACCGAGCCATCATTAATGTTCAGGAACAGCAAAAGCCTCAGTCTTCTAAGAGAACATTGCACTTACACATCCTTTCAGAGGCTTGAGCAACCCCAATTTCACCTCATGCTATGCAAATGCAACATTGCAGTGCCTTCTTCACTTGCAACCTCTGAAGCATTCATTAAAACACAGTCAACAAATAGGATCACTTGCTATCCACTGCGTCTCTAACTACTGTGGATATTTGTCACTTCTTAGGAGAACCTTTCAATAGAGGTGAGCAGCAACATGTTGCAGAGTTTCTCACCAAATTGTCTGAAATTTGTCCTGAAGTATCTTGCATGGGTTCAGTCACAATAAGTCATGACATTCTATGTACTACATGTAACTACTGTTCATCAAACCGAGAGGTGTTGTATATTTATCCTCTACATGTACCTGCTGGTACAGATTCCATGTGTTTGGAAGAACTCATTTATAGAAATGACAAATGGGCAATGATTCCTGGTAGCAAATGTAGGCAATACAAAATTTCTCCAATCATGAAACGTGAACTTATTCAATCAGCACAGAGACTGATTGCAGTCCAACTTATACTTTGGGAAACCAAACCAGACGGGACCGTTACAAAGTGACACAATGCTAAGTTTACTGCTGTGCAGAAGAGCACAATTACTGTGGACAACAGGAATTACCAATTAGATTCCATTATCATACACCAAGGACAGGATGTTACTTCAGGACACTATGTGTCTGTTCTTGCTGTGGGTGCTACTGGAAAATGGTGCATGCAAATGATGCACTTATTGAAGTCAAACCATGGTCAAGAAATGCAAACAAAATGTATATGTCCTTTTATGAAGAGATCTAATGCTTTACAAATGCCTTAGCCTAAGTTCATAAGACCACTACATCAAGGAGAATAATGTTTTTTCCCAGCATTAAAATGTGTTAGTATACTACCCTTTAGCACGGACATGCATATGTACCTTTTGAACCATTTATAACATTGTAGTTTTGTACCTACGTAAATATCAATATATCAATACCTACCAAAATAGACATATTGTTTTCACCTCTCATGCAACTATAAGAATATAATGTTTACACTTTCAGTACTGTCCAAAAGTCCCTTCTACCATTATTTTACTTTCAAATATTTTCTCATTTCTCTTATATTACTCTACTTATTATTCTGTTGTAATGTTTGTCTGTCTATTTACCATACACATTCTCGAATATCTTTCCCTCGCTTTATTCATTATTTGATGAAGTAAAAAAGAAGTGATATCTATAACAAAAACATTGTCAATGTAAAAAAACAAGATAGAAAAACGCATCAGCCGTTTAAAGGGGTGATATCAAACACAAAAGCCCAAGTTAGGAGAAGCAATTAGGCCAATCTTGTCAAGCATCAAGCAAATAGGCACGATTGGAAAGGTGCTGGGGCCCAAGATTCACACAATTCTTGCTTCTAACTTGGCGCCTTTTTTTGATCACTTCGCTCCACTTTATCGCTGTACTTGAAATGCACAGTGGCGCAGCGGGCTAAGGTCGTGTGCTCTTCAAGAACGTCATGTTGCAAGTTCAAACCACTTGAAATGCTCTTTGTATGACTTGAAGTAACTGAGACACACACTCACACACTGAGACACACACACACACACACATAAACTGACACACACACACTGAGACACACATACACTGAGACACACACACAATGACACATACACACACACTGAGAAACACACACA
Source organism: Huso huso (assembly GCA_036884735.1). NCBI lineage: Eukaryota > Metazoa > Chordata > Actinopteri > Acipenseriformes > Acipenseridae > Huso > Huso huso. The sequence continues at coordinate 35,829,624 of CM072670.1, forward strand.
CACACACTGAGACACATACACTGAGAAACACACACACTACAATACACACAGTCTCAGTGTGGGTGTCTTAGTCATACAAAGAGCATTTCAAGTGGTTTGAACTTGCAACATGACGTTCTTGAAGAGCACACGACCTTAGCCCGCTGCGCCACTGTGCATTTCAAGTGGAGCGATAAGGTGGAGCGAAGCGATCAAAAAAAGGCGCCAAGTTAGAAGCAAGAATTGTGTGAATCTTGGGCCCCAGCACCTTTCCAATTGTGCCTATTTGCTTGATGCTTGACAAGATTGGCCTAATTGCTTCTCCTAATTTGGGCTTTTGTGTTTGATATCACCCCTTTAAACGGCTGATGCGTTTATCTAACTTGTTTTTTTACATTGACAATGTTTTTGTTATATATGTCTACAGGGGGAGAAATGGTTTAGATGGACTTAGTCCTATGTCACGGGTGACCCCGAACCAGTTATTGTGTGTAGTAAGAAATTGGATTCCTTTGCATGGAGAATTTCAGTGGCTAGAGTTCACGGCTCCTCGATTGATTCAGATTCAGTTGTATTAAGTCTGCCCACTAATGATGTAGAGCAAAATAGGTATTGTGGTGTTTGCAGAGCCGACCCGAGCTGAACCCAAGACAGAAGTGGAGTCCTGCTGGGAACGAGCTGAAACATTGGACATGGACTGGATGATTTAAAAATGAAATGTATTAATGAGATGATATGTGTTGTAACCATTTGTAATGTTTGAATAATCTTTAGTCTGTAACGAATACTGTAAAGTGCTCTCTCTCTGTAAGACCGTATAACAGAATCTGGTACAACTTGATACACTGGCCGGCCTTGAGCAGTCTCTTATTAAAATTGGCACGATTCCCAGAATTTAGTGCTAAAATCTCCGTTAACACTTTTCAGCTTGAATACAGAATAATGCTGTACTAATAGATGTATGTTAATATGCTTGTTTTAAATGGTATAGATTGTTGTGGTAACATATAATCATAGGTAGTGATAATTATTGTTAGTATGAAATACTATGAACAATTTTATGTATAAGATCATATGATTCACTTTGCTTAATATGATAGCATACCTGAAGCTGTTTTCTATCAAGATGAGCATAGTTAAAAACGGAGTCCTAATTCAATGAAAAGAATTACTGTGTGCTTACATTCAAGAATTATAACTTCTGAATATAAAGGGAAAAGGAGTTAGGAGTATTCTTAAGGGAAGAAAAACAGAAAAGGATTAAAAGACCTCGCTTTGAGTAGGTTTCTGCTTGTAATTCAGTTTTAAAATAAGTAGGTGAGTAAGAACAACCTAGAGTAAAAAGCAGACTCTAACTTAAGAAAAATAAGCATTGTCAGAAGATACACCACAAATAGAGAGCAGAAAAATTGAATAAAATCCTATTTTAATATTGCTGATATGCTGCTGCTAGCAGAAAGTAATAAGGTTAGCAGCCATACGCTATAAGGAGTAAGGTACTAGTTTGACTCTGAAGTTAAAAGACGCAGCATAAAAAGAAGTTGTGGTAAACATACAAAATAAAAAGGATTGAATAAATAATGAAGAATAAAAGCAGGAGCATAAAAGCAGGTTTTAGGAGAGTAAACTCTATGTGACCTGTCTTCTTGAACTCTCTATCAGCCTGCCCTTGGAGAAGATTTGTATTAGCCAATGGAAGGCCTCTTTGGTGGGAAGAAGCTGGAATTTTCTTATCAGAAGGCTTATAGTATCAGGGGCCGGACTGCAAAAATAGGGAGTTAGAACGGATGGTCTTAGCACCTAAGATAGTTAGTTGCCGGGCGGAACAAGCACGTAAGATACAGGTGTAAGGAAAGTTCTAGGGAACATTAATCGCTATTAAACTTGGCAAGAAAAGAGGTGTCTCCAGCAAGCTGGTTTTAGCCAGTATGTGTATAGCTGAAAAATACAGGGTCATCTGGATGTCAATTAAGTTCAAGCTACCAGGGGCCCATAGGAGAAAAACATTACAGCTTAACAGCTCAGTAAAATAGTTTTCCATAAGGAGAAAACTCTACACTAAAAAGATATAAGATGGAAGTTCCCTATAATACCTGCTAAACACACACCTGTAAGGAAAGAAGGAAACTAATTTGAAAGTGAGATGACATGAGGGAATATATTTTTGAAAGCCAAGTTCATGTAATCAATTATAACCATTATAACTATAACTGTTATATTCTAATACAACTGTTGGTGTTGCATATATTTAAACACCACTCCTTTTTATAATGCACACATATTAAGTAGTGAATCAAGGTAGCAAGGATTTTGTGAACTCTGCTTCACCTAACTTTTCAGATGAAGGAGGGGGGCCAAGAATGAGTGGATGAGAACATGGGCTAGTGTTGATTTGTTGGCATATGACTCCAATTGAGTCTGAAGAGTTGGTTGAATTCTTTAGAGATTACTGTTTGCCAAGAGATAAGGACTGTCAATATAGATTGATGATCGGAGCTAACTGGGGCCTCCCATTGCTTTCAATGGGACGAAAATTGTATAAAAACCTGAGCCGAGCACACTGAGAGCACCACAATCAAGACTTAGCTTGGCAGAGCCACGTGGTCCATCCTTTGCAGATCTTCACAAGGCAGTCCTTCTCTTTTGTTCACGCTACTCTCCCTTATAATAGGAGGTAAGCATATTAATGGTAATATTGTATCTTGCATGTATTGGTTATATTGCTATGAGGTTTTGAAACTATGTTTTAGTATTGAGAGTGTTATATTGAATGTGCTAAAACATAGCAGTGGGTGCTTGTAGGCTTTGTGCTTAGCCGGCCCGAGGGCTGCACTAAATACATATAATTGTATTATGTTATTGAAGTATTAATGCTGAGCTTGTAATAAACTTAGGATTGCTAATTATTATTACATGTTTTGGGTTTTGGTGGTATGCGCAAACTACTAAACCAATATTAAAGGCATTTTAATAAACCGATGGAGCGCTGATGTTGCTCTGATTCGTAAAACTTCAAATGAATGAGTCTGCGTGATTTTCTTGATTAAATAAAAGGTTTTAAGGACACACCGCTCGTCCAGTGCTCGAACATAAACCACTAGGAGTTTTAAACATCTCTGTCCTCCTCAACGTCTCCCCTGAGTTAAGAGTGTGTGCAGAGCAAATAATATAATAAAAGAGAACGTGAAAAGTGAAAACGTGACAGTTGGCGCCCGACCGTGAGGGGCGAGCGAAATAAACGGTCCACAAAATAAACCTAATCTAGAAAACACTAATAAATACAATCGACCAATAATAATTAAAATTGTTTAACATTTTGAAACGCGTTATTAAAATAGTTTAAACATTTTAATTCCATCACGTAATTTTGTAAAGTGAATTGCGTATGGGTATTTAAACTCCGGAAACCCGAAGTTGTGACGCAACCCCAGATGCGGCAACTTCACTCGTGCACAAATCTTCCGGTAAAACAAAGTCTAGCAAATACAAGAGGACGTTGAACGGGCTATTATAAATAGTTACATAGGGCTACTCTAAATGGCATCTGCAGGGAGATTCATAGAAAAACTCCTTGAAATAACTTTGTGGAAGAAAGGTCTTACGCAGTTATAGACAGATTATCTCAGACTATAGACAGAGAAATGAATATTGATGATAATCTGGAAAGCGCTTCGGATAGGGGGGGAACAGGATGAGATGGAGTCTCAACTTTCCTCCTCTGAGTCAGAAATGGGGGAAGAAACTGCTAACAAAAAACGAGTATGTGAAAGTAAGCTGTTACTTGCCTTAATAGGTCCAAAGAAAGAAAGAAAAATAAGTTAAGCAAGCAAAGGAATAAATCTGATGGAAAAAAAAAAAAAACTGCAAGAGAAAACTCAGTAAATCTGCCTTGGGAAGCTGCAACTAGCAGAGAGGAGAGAGCACCGGCTCCACCCACTAATTCATGTGACTTGCGATCAGGTCCTAAAGGGATACGAGCACAGAAAGTAACAAACTCTGAAAAACTTAGAGCGCTGAATACGTTAGACAACCAATGTATAATTTATTGGCTGTTACAGCTAATGTCTGCCAAGAAATAAATAATAATGAAAACCTCTTACATGGAGGAGGTGTGGTTAGAGCCCTGTCTGATGCAAGCGATTTAATAATTCAGGAAGAAAGTTACGATTGGATTAAAAAAAAAGGTAAATTTAGAAGTGATGTAACTGCAATTGATATGTTACCCGCATTTGTTATTATTCATGGAAGTCGGTCCTAGAGAAGGAATGCTGAATTCAGTTAAAAAATTAAGTGAAGCAGTGTTAGCAGCCTTGATACAGCCTCTGCTTGTAATGCAAGTGAGGAATGTTTAGTTCACCCAGAGGGGCGGTAACCTGCAGGGAGAGAGAGAGAGCTCACAGACTGCACCAGCTTGTGAGTATAATGAGGAGGGGGTCTTGGAGAGCCCAGAGATCGGGAATGCACAGAGAGCAGACCTAAAATAACAGAGTGAAAGACATAGCAGACGTTCGATTTTTAACCCATTAGCAGCAGAAGCAGTTGAGATTATGATAGAGAAGGTGGAAGATTATTTGAAATATTGGAATTAATAAAGATAATGATACAGAAACAAATAATTATATTACATTAAATAATTTAATACATTTAAATAAAATAAATAAATAAATAAATTAGAATTAAATTAAATTAAATTAAATTAAATTAAATTAAATTAGATTAAGCATCAGGGTATGAATCTGAGTACAGCCTATAAAGAAAAAGTTAGCAGTATTTCTTCCCCAAAAACAATAAAGCAACTCCAAGCCGTGATGGGGTTGTTTAATTATGCGAGAAACACTGTACCAGGATACTCAGTCCTGGCAGCCCCGTTGTATTGAAAGATTTCCCACAGTAACGCTGAGGGAAAAGGGGTCTCGTGGACAGAAGAAGACGAACTTAGGCTAACGCAGCTTAAGACGTTAATACAAGAAGCGCAGGATATTACCACTCGAGTCAGTGGTAAGCCCTTGGAAGCCTACTTCCACATCGGTGAACAAGCTGCAGTAGTGGGGGTGAAAAATAAAGGGGATGAAATGCCAATAAAGAATTGGGGTTTCAATTTCACCTCACAGAACAGCAGTTTTGTTATGAAAAAAGGATGCTAACCGCTCTTGCTAGAGTAGCACTGTCCTTGTTCAACCTAGCTCAGGATGATCTTATTGAAGTTTTCAGTGATACCCCAGGACTAGCTACCCTAACAAAGGGATCACTGATAAACACGAAAGCGCTGAAATTAAGGTGGAATAGATGGATTACTTTGCTAGCTGATCCGAAAAATAGTCTTTTACCACCGTCTCTGAGCTAGCCTCTAACCTCAGAAGTAAATTCCTTCACCTTCCCCCGTTCGAAGAATGGGAGGAACGAACTATCCCAGCAGGACAACCGTTTGTACCTGACTGGTTAATCTTCACAGATGGATCCTGTCAAAAAATTGAGGGCAATCCAGTTTGTGGAATAGGGATATCCGTCGGAAGAGATCGGAATGGAATTTATGAGGAAACGCAATACCACTCTGAAGTGGTATCAGGTCGATCCGCTCAAATAGCAGAAGCTAAAGCCCTATTGAAGGGATTACAAATGGCTCAAAATTTGGGGACGCCCAGTGAGACCATATTATTAATTACAGACTCTAGTTATTGCACCCAAGCATTCAATATTCACTCTCTAGCATGGAAAGAGAATGGTTACTCTGACCATAGGGGTAAACCTATAGCACATGCCAATATATGGAAAGAGATTGAAACATTGAGGAGCAATAGAATCAGTGTTCAGCATACAGCAGGCCACCAGAGGGGGAAAGAGGTAACTATAGTAGGAAATAATCGTGCTGATGAATTGGCGCAAAGAGCAGTACAAGGTCATCAAAATTTGACCTTTCGAGCATCAGCAGCGAAGCTGATTAATCTGCTTGCTGATAGCCAGCTGTTGTCTGAATTTCCGCTGGACGGGGACAGATACCAGCTGGAACAGGGAATTCTATACCGACTGTTTAAAACAAGCAAAAGGATAGTACCCCCTAAAGCAAGCCGACAGGTCATATTACTGGCAGCTCACCAAGGAGCAGATGCCTTACATAGCGCACTTAAGGGAACTCTACATCAGTTGTGAGATTACTGGTGGACTGAACTGCATGCTGAAACTGTGGAGATCTGCAGAGGATGCTTGCCCTGCCTACAACACATTCAGAAACCAAAAGGAACAAAGTAAGAATTGCACCTGGAAATATTTCATTAAATATTTTCATGAATGAGTTTTTAAGAATCAAATACATATTTGAATTACAGACTGCATGAAAAATCAAAGACTTTATTCATTTAACAAATGATTAAGGAAAAGAAAGTATACAGTATACTATTTAACTCTAGAGTATACATTAAATAAATGAAATTCTGTTTATAACAATTTAAAAAGAAAAATGTTATTGCAGTTTACTAGTAATTCTGTAATGGTTATAAGTAAAGCCTAGCATGGTTTCATCTTATTTTATTACATGAATTGGGAAAAACAAAAATAAGAATAAAACTTAAAAATAAATAATTAGTAATAATACATTTGAACAGTAATGAAAGTAAAAACTTTTATATTATAAATGTGATTATTTTACTGGTTACATCGTTAAAATAAAACTAAAGCTTTTGTGTTTTGTTTTTGCAAAAGGAATGTAACAGAATTGTTGTCTTGACTTGACAGGTAAAGCAAAACCATGCAATGAGAATGATAGGGATTTAAGAGAGCAGTTTGGAAAGTACAAAATGCTTTTGACTGTTTATTGAGAAAGTGTGTTAATATACACTTTGCTTTTGAAACACAGAAGGCAGCTTTTGTATTGCAGAACTATTGAAAAAAAGTACAATGAATATTTTTTTTCTTTTAACACTTTCTTAAATTCAGTTTTGATGTGCTCTGGTTGTTTTTGACAAATGGAAAAGATAAGAAGCTTGGTCTTTGTGTCTTAAATATGTACTAACTTTTGTAAGTCTGTAACCAGAACTGAAAGAAGGAGTGAACCTTGCTTGGAAACCATGACAACACTGATAAACAAGTCAGCTGGGAGCCACTTTAACTCTTTAGGTGCAGGTATAGTGGAAGAAGTTAATAGGTATGCTATTGCAAGCAATGAAATGTTATACGTTTGAAAAAATAACTAAGGACGTTTTAGCCTGTCTTGGTTTTAGTGATTATATATAATTGATTAACAACTATGGGTTTTTGTAACATCAATTGATAAAATAACATCAAGAAATGTGGAAGTTTATTCTTTAAGTCTGGGTGATATATTCATTTTAACAGATATATCTGCTTGTAATAAGACAAAGAAAAACTTGCACTCATATTTCAATAGAGACCTTGTGAATAAATAATCAAACGATGAAACAGGTCATTGAAGGAGAAGCAAGCGCTTTTTTCTCTGTTACGAGCTGCTTTCCCAGAGAATAATAATAATAATAATAAAAATACATTTAAAAATTATAATATAAAATAAAATAAATAAGCAAGAACCCATAGCATAAGCATTGGAAATTGCTGAACAGGTTCCTTATGACCCGGTGATTTATAGGGATTCATTTACATAGGATGATATTTAAATACTTTTCCAGCAGACCCTACTGTATAGACAGACATATATTTATGAGCAGGGAATGACAAACATCCATTTCATAAAGCAGCAGGGATTCTGGAAACTGTTTGAAATATTTAATATAACAAGAATAATGAGAATTAAAAAAAAAAAAAAAAAAAAACATGTGAACAATGTTGTTATACTGCACCTTGGCTTTCCTCTGTTCGTGTTCTTTATGAGGAGCAGGAGCCAGGGTCTGAATCTGAGTCTCTCGAGGAACCTGAAGGGGGATCTGTCACGGGTGACCCCGAACCAGTTATTGTGTGTAGTAAGAAATTGGATTCCTTTGCATGGAGAATTTCAGTGGCTAGAGTTCACGGCTCCTCGATTGATTCAGATTCAGTTGTATTAAGTCTGCCCACTAATGATGTAGAGCAAAATAGGTATTGTGGTGTTTGCAGAGCCGACCCGAGCTGAACCCAAGACAGAAGTGGAGTCCTGCTGGGAACGAGCTGAAACATTGGACATGGACTGGATGATTTAAAAATGAAATGTATTAATGAGATGATATGTGTTGTAACCATTTGTAATGTTTGAATAATCTTTAGTCTGTAACGAATACTGTAAAGTGCTCTCTCTCTGTAAGACCGTATAACAGAATCTGGTACAACTTGATACACTGGCCGGCCTTGAGCAGTCTCTTATTAAAATTGGCACGATTCCCAGAATTTAGTGCTAAAATCTCCGTTAACACTTTTCAGCTTGAATACAGAATAATGCTGTACTAATAGATGTATGTTAATATGCTTGTTTTAAATGGTATAGATTGTTGTGGTAACATATAATCATAGGTAGTGATAATTATTGTTAGTATGAAATACTATGAACAATTTTTATGTATAAGATCATATGATTCACTTTGCTTAATATGATAGCATACCTGAAGCTGTTTTCTATCAAGATGAGCATAGTTAAAAACGGAGTCCTAATTCAATGAAAAGAATTACTGTGTGCTTACATTCAAGAATTATAACTTCTGAATATAAAGGGAAAAGGAGTTAGGAGTATTCTTAAGGGAAAGAGAAAAACAGAAAAGGATTAAAAGACCTCGCTTTGAGTAGGTTTCTGCTTGTAATTCAGTTTTAAAATAAGTAGGTGAGTAAGAACAACCTAGAGTAAAAAGCAGACTCTAACTTAAGAAAAATAAGCATTGTCAGAAGATACACCACAAATAGAGAGCAGAAAAATTGAATAAAATCCTATTTTAATATTGCTGATATGCTGCTGCTAGCAGAAAGTAATAAGGTTAGCAGCCATACGCTATAAGGAGTAAGGTACTAGTTTGACTCTGAAGTTAAAAGACGCAGCATAAAAAGAAGTTGTGGTAAACATACAAAATAAAAGGATTGAATAAATAATGAAGAATAAAAGCAGGAGCATAAAAGCAGGTTTTAGGAGAGTAAACTCTATGTGACCTGTCTTCTTGAACTCTCTATCAGCCTGCCCTTGGAGAAGATTTGTATTAGCCAATGGAAGGCCTCTTTGGTGGGAAGAAGCTGGAATTTTCTTATCAGAAGGCTTATAGTATCAGGGGCCGGACTGCAAAAATAGGGAGTTAGAACGGATGGTCTTAGCACCTAAGATAGTTAGTTGCCGGGCGGAACAAGCACGTAAGATACAGGTGTAAGGAAAGTTCTAGGGAACATTAATCGCTATTAAACTTGGCAAGAAAAGAGGTGTCTCCAGCAAGCTGGTTTTAGCCAGTATGTGTATAGCTGAAAAATACAGGGTCATCTGGATGTCAATTAAGTTCAAGCTACCAGGGGCCCATAGGAGAAAAACATTACAGCTTAACAGCTCAGTAAAATAGTTTTCCATAAGGAGAAAACTCTACACTAAAAAGATATAAGATGGAAGTTCCCTATAATACCTGCTAAACACACACCTGTAAGGAAAGAAGGAAACTAATTTGAAAGTGAGATGACATGAGGGAATATATTTTTGAAAGCCAAGTTCATGTAATCAATTATAACCATTATAACTATAACTGTTATATTCTAATACAACTGTTGGTGTTGCATATATTTAAACACCACTCCTTTTTATAATGCACACATATTAAGTAGTGAATCAAGGTAGCAAGGATTTTGTGAACTCTGCTTCACCTAACTTTTCAGATGAAGGAGGGGCCAAGAATGAGTGGATGAGAACATGGGCTAGTGTTGATTTGTTGGCATATGACTCCAATTGAGTCTGAAGAGTTGGTTGAATTCTTTAGAGATTACTGTTTGCCAAGAGATAAGGACTGTCAATATAGATTGATGATCGGACTAACTGGGGCCTCCCATTGCTTTCAATGGGACGAAAATTGTATAAAAACCTGAGCCGAGCACACTGAGAGCACCACAATCAAGACTTAGCTTGGCAGAGCCACGTGGTCCATCCTTTGCAGATCTTCACAAGGCAGTCCTTCTCTTTTGTTCACGCTACTCTCCCTTATAATAGGAGGTAAGCATATTAATGGTAATATTGTATCTTGCATGTATTGGTTATATTGCTATGAGGTTTTGAAACTATGTTTTAGTATTGAGAGTGTTATATTGAATGTGCTAAAACATAGCAGTGGGTGCTTGTAGGCTTTGTGCTTAGCCGGCCCGAGGGCTGCACTAAATACATATAATTGTATTATGTTATTGAAGTATTAATGCTGAGCTTGTAATAAACTTAGGATTGCTAATTATTATTACATGTTTTGGGTTTTGGTGGTATGCGCAAACTACTAAACCAATATTAAAGGCATTTTAATAAACCGATGGAGCGCTGATGTTGCTCTGATTCGTAAAACTTCAAATGAATGAGTCTGCGTGATTTTCTTGATTAAATAAAAGGTTTTAAGGACACACCGCTCGTCCAGTGCTCGAACATAAACCACTAGGAGTTTTAAACATCTCTGTCCTCCTCAACGTCTCCCCTGAGTTAAGAGTGTGTGCAGAGCAAATAATATAATAAAAGAGAACGTGAAAAGTGAAAACGTGACACCTACGTGCCCGACTGCCGAAGGTCAGTACATGGGCAGAGATTCAGGGGTCATTGGAGGTGAAGTGATGGTTAGGTGCAGGGGTTTGGATGACACACCCCAATAGCAAAGGAAGAAAAACACGTATGGGTTAGTTTGTAGAAAAATGTCATACATTTTAAAAAACGCAGTGCATACCTGGGTTACAGTTCAACATTAACATTGTTAGTCAAGTCACACAGATAAAGACAAACCATTACCAGTCATGTATACAGTAATAATGTAACATACTGTCGTTTCTGTCTGAAATGTGATGATTAAGAGGGACGCCACCAAATAACTGCTAACTTCCAGCTGGTCACTAACAGATGCTGTTAGTTAAAAAATAAGAAAGGAACACATGTTTATATTGTGAAAGATGCCCTCCCGAGGGCGCCGTATTTCTGTCAGAAACTGGACGGAGTCGTGTAATTACACCGGTGAGTAACTTTATTAATATACAAAACAAGCTTTGTTTCCCACCACCCAATGAACATGCCCTGTACGGGCCTCTAACTGTCTCACTTTGTTTCCCTGTCTAGGCCTACCCCAGGAAGATACTTCGTCGTGCTGGAACAGTCTTAGTATGGTTTCCTGTCTGCTGTCCCTTGGTGAAGCAGTGCTCCTTCTAATGGAGTACCTGGTACAGGTAAGTGAGATCGTGGGCAACGGCTCCCTCTGCTGGCGCACGGTATGCCCACAGGTAAGTATGCTGGAACTGGCTCCCTCTACTGGAGCACGGCGAGCACACAGGTAAGTATACTGGAACTGGCTCCCTCTGCTGAAGCACGGAAACAGTACAATAGCTGCTGCTATCGTAGAACAGTCAGTAACAAAGGCAAGGTGACTGGGAGCGTGGAAACAATACGATAGCTCCTGCTATTGTGGTGAAACTGTATCCCAGGTAAGTAAACTGGAGTGCGTTGAAACAGTACGATAGCTCCTGCTATCGAGGTGAACTGTATTCCAGGTAAGTAACTGGGGTGCGTTGAAATAATACATAAGAACATAAGAACATAAGAAAGTTTACAAACGAGAGGAGGCCATTCAGCCCATCTTGCTCGTTTGGTTGTTAGTAGCTTATTGATCCCAGAATCTCATCAAGCAGCTTCTTGAAGGATCCCAGGGTGTCAGCTTCAACAACATTACTGGGGAGTTGGTTCCAGACCCTCACAATTCTCTGTGTAAAAAAGTGCCTCCTATTTTCTGTTCTGAATGCCCCTTTATCTAATCTCCATTTGTGACCCCTGGTCCTTGTTTCTTTTTTCAGGTCAAAGAAGTCCCCTGGGTCGACATTGTCTATACCTTTTAGGATTTTGAATATTTGAATCAGATCGCCGCGTAGTCTTCTTTGTTCAAGACTGAATAGATTCAATTCTTTTTAGCCTGTCTGCATACGACATGCCTTTTAAACCTGGGATAATTCTGGTTGCTCTTCTTTGCACTCTTTCTAGAGCAGCAATATCCTTTTGTAACGAGGTGACCAGAACTGAACACAATATTCTAGGTGAGGTCTTACTAATGCATTGTAGAGTTTTAACATTACTTCCCTTGATTTAAATTCAACACTTCTCACAATATATCCGAGCATTTTGTTGGCCTTTTTATAGCTTCCCCACATTGTCTAGATGAAGACATTTCTGAGTCAACATAAACTCCTAGGTCTTTTTCATAGTTCCTTCTTCAATTTCACTATCTCCCATATGATATTTATAATGCACATTTTTTATTGCCCGCATGCAATACTTCACACTTTTCTCTATTAAATTTCATTTGCCATGTGTCTGCCCAATTCTGAATGCTGTCTAGATCATTTTGAATGACCTTTGCTGCTTCAACAGTGTTTGCCCTCCTCCTATTTTTGTGTCGTCTGCAAATTTAACGAGTTTGCTTACTATACCAGAATCTAAATCATTAATGTAGATTAGGAATAGCAGAGGACCTAATACTGATCCCTGTGGTACACCACTGGTTACCTCACTCCATTTTGAGGTTTCTCCTCTAATCAGTACTTTCTGTTTTCTACCTGTTAACCACTCCCTAATCCATGTGCATGCATTTCCTTGAATCCCTACTGCGTTCAGTTTGAGAATTAATCTTTTATGCGGGACTTTGTCAAAAGCTTTCTGGAAATCTAAATAGACCATGTCATATGCTTTGCAGTTATACATTTTCAATGTTGCATCCTCAAAAAAGTCAAGTAGGTTAGTTAGACATGATCTCCCCTTCCTAAAACCATGCTGGCTGTCTCCCAGGATATTGTTACCATATAGGTAATTTTCCATTTTGAATCTTATTATAGTTTCCATAAGTTTACATATAATAGAAGTCAGGCTTACTGGTCTGTAGTTACCTGGTTCGGTTTTGTCTCCCTTTTTGTGGATCGGTATTACGTTTGCTATTTTCCAGTCTGTCGGTACAACCCCTGTGTCAAGAGACTGTTGCATGATCTTTGTTAGCGGTTTGTAAATAACTTCTTTCATTTCTTTGAGTACTATTGGGAGGATCTCATCTGGCCCAGGGGATTTGTTTATTTTAAGAGCTCCTAGTCCCTTTAACACTTCTGCCTCTGTTATGCTAAAGTTATTTAAAATTGGATAGGAACAGGTCGACATGTGGGGCATGTTGTCCATGTCCTCCTTTGTAAAAACCTGTGAAAAGTAATCATTTAATATATTTGCTATTTTTTTTCTTCATCTATGATTTTGCCATTTGTGTCTCTTAGACGTTTAACCTCCTCTTTGAATGTTCTCTTGCTGTTATAATATTGGAAAAACATTTTGGAATTGGTTTTAGCCCCTTAGCAATATTGATTTCTATCTCTCTCTTGGCCTTTCTAACTTCCTTTTTGACTTGTGTTTGCAGTTCAAGTACTCTTTCTGTGTGCTTTGTTTTTGGTCCCTTTTAAACACTCGGTAAAGTGCCTTTTTTCGCTGAATTTTTTTTTAATTGATCTATTAAACCATTTTGGCCATTTTGTTTTAGATTTAGATTTGTCTACTTTTGGGATGTAATTGTTTTGTGCCTCTAGTACTACATTTTTAAAAAACAGCCATCCTTTTTCTGTGGATGTTTTTTCTATTTTACTCCAATCTACTTCTATTAGTCTCTGTTTCATACCGTAGTTTGCTTTTCTAAAATTGTAAACCTTAGCTTTAGTCATTACTTTTGGGGTTTTAAAAATATTTCAAATGAGACCATGTTGTGGTCTGAGTTTGCCAATGGCTCTCTGACCTCTGTTTTAGTTATTCTGTCTTCATTATTTGAAAAGACTAAATCAAGGCATGCCTCCCCTCTAGTCGGTGCCTTGACAAATTGCGTTAGGAAGCAGTCATTTGTCATTTCCACCATTTCAATTTTCGTCGCCGTGCCCCCCATCGGGTTTTCCCATTTTATACAGGGAAGTTGAAATCCCCCATTAGTATGGCTTCTCCTTTCTACACGCATTTTGAATGTCATTGTATAACAGATTATTTTGCTCAGTGTCTGAATTTGGCGGTCTATAGCATGCTCCTATTATTATGCCCTTTGAATTTGTGTCCATTATTCTGACCCATATTGATTCTGCATTGTTTTCTTTGTCCTGATTTAACACCTGGGCTTCAAGACTATTTCTTATGTATAGCGCTACCCCTCCGCCTCTTCTGTCCTGCCTTTCTTTCCTATATAGTGTGTACCCACTAATATTATATTCGTCTCCATCACTCTCAGACAACCAAGTTTCTGTAACACCTATCACATCGTAGTTACTTGTTAGTGCAGTAGCTTCAAGTTCTAACATTTTGTTTCTGAGACTTCTAGCATTAAGATAAATACATTTAATAGTGGTCTTACCTGAGTTGTTGCCCTTGTTTTGATGTGGTCTCCCTTCTGTTTCTGTTTTTTTGTTTTCTCCCCCCTTCCTTTCTAGTTTAAATGCTTCTGGACCTCCTCAAGGATCCTTTCTCCGAGTAGATTGGTTCCCTTTCTGTTTAAGTGCAGTCCGTCCCACCTGTATAGATAGTCCTTGTTGTAGAATGTGCTCCAATGTTCAAGAAAGTTGAAGCCTTCCTGTGTGCACCACGATTTCAGCTATGCATTTTGATTTTGTATTTCCAGCTGTCCATATGGTCCTTTACAAGGCGCCGGCAGTATCCCAGAAAATACCACAGTTTTGGTCTTGTCTTTTAATTTCCTTCCTAGCTTTATGAATTTGTTTTGCAGGGATCTTGGTCTGTCTCTTCCAATGTTGTTTGTACCGATGTGGACGACTACTACCGGGTCGTCTCCTGTTCGTTCTAGGAGCCTGTCCACATTCTCAGTGATGTGCTTGACTGAGGCTCCTGGAAGGCAGCACACTGTTGTAGTAAGGGGGTCCAAACTGCGAACTGAACTTGCTGTGTTTCTCAATATGCAGTCCCCAACAATCATGACCTCCCTTCTTTCTGCTGCCTGGCCAGCACTGTCTATGGGGTCTTGGATGTTGTTTCTTTCATTCTCTTGATGTTTGTTTTGGTCATCTAAATGTTGAAGTGGCTCAAATGTGTTGGATGTCTGGATTTCTGGCGGATGTGTTTGACGAAGTTTCTTTTTTTCCCTGCTTCTGCCTATCTGAACCCAGCTGTTTTGACTCTCTTCCATCTCCCTGGTGGCTTTCAGTCTGCTAGGGGTGCAGACTTCCATGAATTGTGGGTGTGTCAGCTCCTCAAGCTCCTGTTGCTGTCTCATTTCCTCCAGCTCCTTTTCTAGCAGGCTTAATCGCTGAAGCAAGTCCTGGATGGTGCAGCACTTTACACAAACTTGGTTGAGCTCTGTTGGGTTTCTCGGATTTCCTACATCATGCAGTTGTCACAGATTACTGGCTTGAAGACCATGTTTTATTTTTTTTTTTTTTTGGAAGTTCAGTTTAGCTTCTGCAGCTGTCAACCTGCTTTCAGACTGCTTCTAACTGCGTTGTACTTGTCCACTCGTACTTCTCCCATGCTGTCGCTTCCACACGCTGTCGCTGGGAAGCCTGTCTGCCTTTGTTTGTTTTTGTGCTGCGTGCTCCGCTCCTCCCCGTGTCCCCAGAGCAGGATTTGAATCAGCTGCTCGAGTTTCAGCTTATCAGAAAAATACACGCAGCTGCAAGGCTTTAAGCTGCAATGTTTTCTGATTAAAGCAACTCCAAATTTAAAGATGTAATTCCTCCTTTCTGCTTCTAACTGCGTTGTACTTGTCTACTCGTACTTCTCACACAATGTCGCTTCCACACGATGTCGCTTCCACACGCTGTCGCTGGGAAGCACTGATATCGTGGTGCAGTGGTAACAACAGTAATAAAACTGGTGTGTGTTTAAACAATAAACAAAGATCCAAAAACTTTGTCCCATTGTCTGTGTATTTTGTTTGTCCAGTTCCACACAGTACACAAACCCAAATAACATTTATAAATTCTGTCCGGTTGGCTGTGTGTTTTGTTTGCCAAATTCCACACAGTACACTTTAACAAAAATCAAACGTGTCCCGTCTCTAAACTGTATCACAGGCACCAGCCCCGCCAGGACCAGAGACGGGCTCTGTGTACTTTCTAATATGCAGATTTTATACTCACTCTCTGCTACAACTAAACAGATAAACCAGCATGTTTTCACAATATTAAACAGTACTACTGCAGTGCACCGAAAACAGCAAATAAATTAAACTGGTTCTTAACATAAGAGACTTTTTATAATGAGCGAATTAGCAAGAAAACTTCCAACAACGAAAACCCTTCACGCTGGGATTTTCAGAAGGCTGTAGATCTCTCTGGTGGTGTATACCCCACTGCTACCCACCACGAGTGATCTGCTTGCCTTATATGTCAGCAGACTCCTCCCTTAATTCATTAACCCCGGGGCTTCTGGGGAACGTAGTCTTTGAAGCCAGACAGCCATTTCTTAAAGGGCCTATGCCCTATTATCACACATCCCTCAGCTCAAACCCCTCGGTTCGAGCGGCCATATTAACCCCATATACCCGGGAGAGTGCGTCTGCATTTGCATTCTTTAGACCACTTCTGTGTTCAATTCGAAATTTAAATGGCTGTAGTTAAAAACCATCTGGTTACCCTGGCGTTCTCTTCCCGATTCTCCTTCATCCATTTTAATGGAGAATGATCGGTGACAAGTGTAAACTCTCAGCCATACAAATAAAATTATAATGACTCTATCGCCCATTTGACTGCTAAACACTCTTTCTACGATAGCATATTTCCTTTCTCGTGAAAGTAATTTTCTACTCAGGTAACAAATGGGGTGCTCCTCCCCTTTTATTACCTGAGACAGTACCGCCCCCAACCCTACTTCAGACACATCTGTTTGTACGATGAAAGTTTGGCTAAAATCTGGTACTCTTAACACTGGACCCTGGCATAATGAGTCTTTCAAAGTCTTAAAAGAACGATCTGCCTCCGGGTTCCACTTGACTCTCACAGAAGCTGATTTTTTTATTAAATCAGTCAGCGGTGCAGCTATCGAAGAAAAGTCAGGTACGAACCTTCGATAGTACCCGGCTAACCCCAGGAAGGCTCGTACCTGTTTCTTGTCTACCGGAATGGGCCAGCTTTGTAGCCTCAAATTTTACTTTGTTGGGGTTTTACTACCCCACCCCGACTACAAATCCCAGGTAATGTGCTTCCTGTAATCCTAGATAACATTTTTCGGGATTGGCTGTCACGTTGGCTTCCCTTAGGGCCTGTAGTACTGCCCCCACCTTTTCTAAATGGTCTTCCCAGGACGCTGTAAAGATAACAATGTCATTGATATATGCTGAAGCATACTTGGCATGGGGTCTTAGTACCCGGTCCATCAATCGTTGGAACGTTGCTGGAGCTCCATGCAACCCAAATGGCATCACCTTATATTGAAACAGGCTCCTTGGTGTTACAAAGGCAGTTTTCTCTTTGGAGTCGGGACTTAACGGAATTTGCCAATATCCTTTACGACCAGGAAGGGAAGAAAAGACATCACAGTTTACCTTAACAAACTCTTTTACTTCTGTAACCTGCTGTTCATTTAAGTTAGGTCCCAGATTTACTGACCTACTCTTGGGCTCTTTGCCCAATGCCTCTTTTGCCACCTGGAGGGATACGAGTGCCTCTCTTTCTACCCAGGGCTTTAATAAATTAATGTGGTAGATTTGTTTGGGTTTCCTCTTGTCGGATTGGTGGACCTTATAATTTACCTTACCCACAGACTCTATAATTTCATACGGCCCTTGCCATCTGGAGTAGAGTTTGCTCTTGGGAGTCGGAACTAAAACCATCACTCTGTCTCCTGGTTCAAATGACCGTACCTTAGCGGTCCTATTGTATTGGGTTGCCTGGCGTCCCTGAGCCTGCTCCATATGTGCCCTTACAATTGGCGTGACCTTTTCTATCCGATCACGCATTTGTATAACGTAATCTACTATATTACGCCCTTTTGAAGTCTGAGCTTCCCAGGTCTCTTTTAAAAGGTCTACAATTCCACAAGGCTGTCTTCCATAACGGAGCTCGAACGGAGAAAACCCTGTTGAGGACTGGGGTACCTCCCGGATGGCAAACATTAGGTAGGGTAACATTAGGTCCCAATCCCTCTCATCCTTATTAACCACTTTTTTTAATATCGACTTCAGTGTTTGGTTGAACCATTCTACTAATCCATCCGTCCGAGGGTGGTAAACAGAGGTTCGTATTGGCTGTATTTGTAATGTGTTGCACAAATCTGACATTATACGACTCATAAAAGGGGTTCCCTGATCTGTAAATATTTCTTTGGGTAGCCCCACCCTCGAAAACACTTGTATTAGTTCTTTTACGATAGTCTTTGTGGCCATATTGCGTAGGGGTATCGCCTCGGGATATCGAGTGGTGTAATCAAGTATTACCAAAATATATTCATGCCCTCGTGCAGACTTGTCTAGAGGTCCCACGAGGTCCACTGCTATTCTCTCAAAAGGTATGTCAATTATAGGAAGTAGTTGAAGGGGAACCCTTAAATTAGGACAAGGACTGGTAAGCAGACACTTGGGACAGGATTTACAGTACCTTTCTACTATTTTTCGAACCCCCACCCAAAAAAACCTTTGGAGTACTCGTTGGAGAGTTTTCTCCCCTCCGAGGTGGGCCCCGAACAAATGTGTGTGAGCTAGGTGTATTGGTTTTGGTATGCTCTAGGAAGCAATAACTGTTCTACCGGTTGCTCATTAATAACGGTATTCCTGTACAGTAAATCATTTTTAACCATAAAATGCTCTTGGGGATCTATCACAGCACCCTCTACTGGCGAACCATTAATGGACACCACCCTTTCTCTTATGTTTACTAGAGTGGGGTCCTGTTCCTGTTCACGTCTGAAATGCTCACTAGTGGGATTAAACTCCTCCCCTACCGGTTCTGGATCTACTGGGTCTGTGGGCTCTAAGATGTCTTCCGATGTCCCCTGGAATGTCTCCCTCTTCTACTTGGGTGCTTACTCCTTTTCGTCCTCTTTTCCCTGTTTCCCCTAACAGTATTTCTCTAGGGGGCACTCCCCATTTTTTCTCTTCTCGCCTCTGTCGCCTAGATTTATACTGTCGGTTACTCCTCTTACCATAAAACAACTCTAGGTCAGTGAAGGGGAAAAGACTCATCAAGCTCTCTTTAGGCTCCATTACTGCCTCTTGTTTGTTATTGGCTATAAACAGTGCTGACCAGGCAGCAAAAAGAAGGGAGGTCATGATTGCTGGGGACTCCATATTGAGAAACACAGCAAGTTCAGTTCGCAGTTTGGACCCCCTTACTACAACAATGTGCTGCCTTCCAGGAGCCTCTGTCAAGCACATCACTGAGAACTTGGACAGGCTCCTAGAACGATCAGGAGACGACCCGGTAGTAGTTGTCCACATCGGTACAAACAACATTGGAAGAGACAGACCAAGATCCCTGCAAAACAAATTCAGAGAGCTAGGAAGGAAATTAAAAGACAAGACCAAAACTGTGGTATTTTCTGGGATACTGCCAGCACCTTGCAAAGGACCATATGGACAGCTGGAAATACAAAATCAAAATGCATGGCTAAAATCGTGGTGCACACAGGAAGGCTTCACCTTTCTTGAATATTGGAGCACATTCTACAACAAGGACTATCTATATAGATGGGACGGACTGCACTTAAACAGAAAGGGAACCAATCTACTCAGAGAAAGGATCCTTGAGGAGGTCCGGAAGCATTTAAAACTAGAAAGGAAGGGGGGAGAAAACAAAAAAACAGAAGGGAGACCACATCAAAACAAGGGCAACAACTCAGGTAAGACAACTATTAAATGTATTTATCTTAATGCTAGAAGTCTCAGAAACAAAATGTTAGAACTTGAAGCTACTGCACTAACAAGTAACTACGATGTGATAGAGGAGGCTGTGTGGTCCAGTGGTTAAAGAAAAGGGCTTGTAACCAGGAGGTCCCCGGTTCAAATCCCACCTCAGCCACTGATTCATTGTGTGACCCTGAGCAAGTCACTTAACCTCCTTGTGCTCCGTCTTTCGGGTGAGATGTAATTGTAAGCGACTCTGCAGCTGATGCAGAGTTCACACACCCTAGTCTCTGTAAGTCGCCTTGGATAAAGGCGTCTGCTAAATAAACAAATACTAATAAATAATGATTGGTGTTACAGAAACTTGGTTGTCTGAGAGTGATGGAGACAAATATAACATTAGTGGGTACACACTGTATAGGAAAGACAGGCAGGACAGAAGAGGCGGGGGTAGCACTATATATAAGAAATAGTCTTGAAGCCCAGGTGTTAGGACAAAGAAAACAATGCAGAATCAATATGGGTCAGAAAAATGGACAAATATTCAAAGGGCATAATAATAGGAGCATGCTATAAGACCGCCAAATTCAGACGCTGAGCAAAATAATCTGTTATAAAATGACATTCGAAATGTGTGTAGAAAAGGAGAAGCCATACTAATGGGGGATTTCAACTTCCCCCGTATAAAATGGGAGAACCCGGTGGGGAGCACGACGGACGAAATTGAAATGGTGGAAATGACAAATGACTGCTTCCTAACGCAATTTGTCAAAGCACCGACTAGAGGGGAGGCATGCCTTGATTTAGTCTTTTCAAATAATGAAAACAGAATAACTAAAACAGAGGTCAGACAGCCATTGTCAAACTCAGACCACAACATGGTCTCATTTGAAGTATTTTTTAAAACTCCAAAAGTAATGACTAAAGCTAAGGTTTACAATTTTAGAAAAGCAAACTATGAAGGTATGAAACAGAGACTAACAGAAGTAGATTGGCGTAAAATAGAGAAAACATCCACAGAAAAAGGATGGCTGTTTTTTAAAAATGTAGTACTAGATGCGCAAAACAATTACATCCCAAAAGTAGACAAATCTAAATCTAAAACAAAATGGCCAAAATGTTTTAATAAATCAATTAAAAAAAAATATTCAGCGAAAAAAGGCACGTTACAGAGCGTTCAAAAGGGACCAAAAACAAAGTACACAGAAAGAGTACTTGGAACTGCAAACACAAGTCAAAAAGGAAGTTAGAAAGGCCAAGAGAGAGATAGAAATCAATATTCCTAAGGGGGCTAAAACCAATTTGTGGCAAAGTGCCCCCCCGTGTATGTTATATGTTACGTGTTGTGTGTAAATGTTGGTGTATAGGCATTGGTACACGGGATATAAGCGGGTCTGTGTTTCACGTGTGTGTAAATTGTATATTTGTATTAGGCACGGGAATGGCACATCACATCACGTGCAAGTAAAAAGTAATAATATGTGAGCACGGGGAATTGCACTTTAATTAATTCACGTGCAGTTGTACCAAGATTCCAATTGAATGATTGACTAGCAATCGAGTCTCGGTACAACTGCATAAAAGCTGCATGTTTTCACTCACTGGGGGTTGGGTGTTCGGTGAGTGGAGAACGGGAGCGAGAGAAGGAGAAAGTAAAACCAAGTAAAGTAAATAATAAGTATCTGCTCACCGTGTTTGTTTGTCTGTCTAGTCCGTTTTGTTTATCTGTTTTATTTTGGCGTATCGTGCCGTGCCCTGTGTTTTTCTGTTTGTTCAACCCTTTTATTTTCTGTTCTGTGTTAATTATTAAATGCTGAGCGCGATCACGCTCAACTTCACCAAAACTCAAGTCTCTGTGTGTTACTTCCTGGCTCTGGTCTGACACCACCCACTCCGGCCGTCTTTGTGACACATGGTGTCCAGAAGAGGGATCAACAGCGCCTCCAGGACTCAGGCCAGAGCAGGAACCGCATTTTCTTGGATTACAAAAAAAAAAAAAAAAAAAAAAAATGGAAGGCTGGAACTGGAGAGATGGCTGCAGTGAGCTGGAGGATCTCCTCGGGGGCCTGGAGGACCAAGGCTGGTGCCTTGCTTGTGGAGTATATGGGCACACAGTGGTTGTCTGCCCTTTCCAAGAGGAGGAGAAACCAGCTCAAGGGAGGAAGGTAGGGAGAAGGAAGAGAACGGGGAAAGGAAAGCTGCAACAGCAACCACAACACCGCCGGAGGAACAGCAGCCGGGTGTTACTGCTGCGCTGAGCTTGGGCATTCCAGCACCAACTGCCCTGGTACCCCCCACGGACAGCTACCCCAACTGTGCCCCATCTGCGGAGGTGAGCACTACGTGGCCCGCTGCCCTGTCCATCCGGAGAGGGAGGAGCAGGGGTCGCCTCAGTCTCCACCACCAGCAGGGGGAGGTAGACTGCTGCTCCCACCGCCCCAACCACAACTGCAACAGCGGCCAGAGGAGCCAGAGAACCTGTTCCCTGGTGCACCTGGTGCGGAAAGGTGGATCACCGCTGGAGGGACTGCTCGAGGTGCCACCGAGCTGGTGCGGGCGGGTGTGAGGAAGGGGGACACGACTGGTCGGGATGCCCCTATGCCAGCTCGCCAGTACCTGAGCGGGAGGAGCCTGAGCGTCCACAGCCCAAGCGGGAGGAGCCTGAGTGTCCCCAGCCCAAGTGGGAGGAGCCTGAGTGTCCCCAGCCCAAGTGGGAGGAGCCGAGCGTCCCACGCCTGAGTGGGAGGAGCCCGTCCCCCCGCCTGAGTGGGAGGAGCCCGAACGTCCCACGCCTGAGTGGGGAGCCCGAACGTCCCACGCCTGAGTGGGAGGGCCCGAACTTCCTACGCCTGAGTGGGAGGGCCCGAACGTCCCACGCCTGAGTGGGAGGCCCGAACGTCCCACGCCTGAATGGGAGGAGTCGGTGTGTCCACAGCCCAAGAGGGAGGAGTCGGTGCGTCCACAGCCCAAAAGGGAGGAGTCGGTGCGTCCACATCCCAAGAGGGAGGAGTTGGTGCGTCCACGGCCCAAGAAGAGGAAGGTAGAGCGTCCACAGTCTCCACCAGCAGAGGGTGAATGCCTGCTGGGTCCCTGTCCACCAGCAGAGGGTGAATGCCTGCTGGGTCCCTGTCCACCAGCAGAGGGTGAATGCCTGCTGGGTCCCTGTCCACCAGCAGAGGGTGAATGCCTGCTGGGTCCCTGTCCACCAGCAGAGGGTGAATGCCTGCTGGGTCCCTGTCCACCAGCAGAGGGTGAAGGCCTGCTGGGTCCCCCACCAGCAGAGGATGAATGCCTGCTGGTCTCCCCAACAGAGGATGAATCCGAGGCAGAGCCGCACCAGTCCCCTCCCCAAGAGAGGGAGGGCCGCACCAGTCCCCTGAAACAAGGGTAGACTACACGCCGCTCCCACCTCCGCCGCCAGGAGACTACGCCGCCCCACCTCCACTGGCAGGAGCAGAGCAGCAGGAGCTGCCTCTGCCTCCGCCACCTTCACCGACAGGAGACTACACGCCTCCGCCACCTCCACCGGCAGGGAGCAGAGCAGCAGGAGCTGCCTCTGCCTCCGCCAACCCCACCAGCAGAGGAGGAATGCCTGCTGGTATCACTTCCCCACCAGCAGAGGATGAATGCCTGCTGGTAACACTTCCCAACCAGCAGAGGATGAATGCCTGCTGGTATCACTTCCCCACCGTCACGAGGAGAGGAGCAGGAGCTGCCTCTCCCTTCACCAGAAAAACCAGGATTAGATGCTGGCGGTCCTCAGCAGCCCTTGCATAGGCTGCTGAGGAAAGCATGGGGAAGAACCGCCCGGCCGCAGTGGCCGAGAAGAGGGCCAAAACCCGCACCCCAGTTTGTCCTGACTCCCTGCCTCGCTTCGCCCAAGGATGCCTGCCTCGCTTCGCCCAAGGATGCCTGCCTCGCTTCGCCCAAGGATGCCTGCCTCGCTTCGCCCAAGGATGCCCGCCTCGCTTCGCCCAAGGATGCCTGCCACGCTTCGCCCAAGGATGCTCGCCACGCTTCGCCCAAGGATGTCTGTCTGGCATCGCCTGGGGCGGCCTGTTGCTCCGCATCGCCTGGGGTTGCCAGCCGCTCCGCATCGCCTGGGGTTGCCAGCCGCTCCGCATCGCCTGGGGTTGCCAGCCGCTCCGCATCGCCTGGGGTTGCCAGCCGCTCCGCATCGCCTGGGGCTGCCTGTTCCGCATCACCTGGGGCTGCCTTTTGCTCCACACAGGGTGCAGGGTGCGAGGGAGAAGTGGAGCTCCCGCTGCCGCCTCTATGGCCAGGGGCTCCCCTCCCAAGTTCGCCTCCCAAGGGTCCGCTGCTGCTGCCGTCGCCTCCCGAGGGTCCGCTGCTGCTGCCGCCGCCCGAGGGGTCCGCTGCTGCTGCCGTCGCCTCCCGAGGTCCGTCTGCTGCTGCCGTCGCCTCCCGAGGGTCCGCTGCTGCTGCCGTCTCCTCAGGGTCCGCTGCTGCTCTGTCTCCTCCGAGGTCCGCTGCTGCTGCCGTCTCCTCCCAGGGGCCGCTGCTGCTGCCGTCTCCTCCGAGGGGCCGCTGCTGCTGCCGCCGCCTGGGGTCGCCAGGGATCCCTTGCCGCCTGGGGTCGTCGAGGGTCCCGTCGTCTGGGGTCGCCGGGGGGCCTCTGCTTTGCCTGGGGTCGCTACACTGTGGCCGGAGCTCCATGGAGGGAGCTGGCGGCCACAAAGAAGGGGAGGTCAGGAGACCAGCTCCCCCCGCAGCAGTTTCGCTGCTGGAAATTGGGTGGCGGAGCCCCACGGAGGGGAACTGCCGGCCATGAAGAAGGGGGGGAGGTCAGGAGACCAGCTCCCCAGCTGCTCTTTCGCGGCAGGAGATAGTGTGGCTGGAGCCCGGAGAGGGAGCTGCCAGCCCACGAAGAATTGGGGGTGCCAGACATTCCACCATGGCCACCCCCAGAAACAACTTGCTTCCCCTCTTCCGGGACTTTGGGACTGAGGGGGGGGGAGGTGGCCATTCAGGCCATGTGTGCGTTACTGGGGGGTATATGTGGCAAAGTGCCCCCCCCGTGTATGTTATATGTTACGTGTTGTGTGTAAATGTTGGTGTATAGGCATTGGTACACGGGATATAAGCGGGTCTGTGTTTCACGTGTGTGTAAATTGTATATTTGTATTAGGCACGGGAATGGCACATCACGTGCAAGTAAAAAGTAATAATATGTGAGCACGGGGAATTGCACTTTAATTAATTCACGTGCAGTTGTACCGAGATTCCAATTGAATGATTGACTAGCAATCGAGTCTCGGTACAACTGCATAAAAGCTGCATGTTTTCACTCACTGGGGGTTGGGTGTTCGGTGAGTGGAGAACGGGAGCGAGAGAAGGAGAAAGTAAAACCAAGTAAAGTAAATAATAAGTATCTGCTCACCGTGTTTGTTTGTCTGTCTAGTCCGTTTTGTTTATCTGTTTTATTTTGGCGTATCGTGCCGTGCCCTGTGTTTTTCTGTTTGTTCAACCCTTTTATTTTCTGTTCTGTGTTAATTATTAAATGCTGAGCGCGATCACGCGCTCAGCTTCACCAAAACTCCAAGTCTCTGTGTGTTACTTCCTGGCTCTGGTCTGACACCACCCACTCCGGCCGTCTTTGTGACACAATTCCAAAATGTTTTTCCAATATTATAACAGCAAGAGAACATTCAAAGAGGAGGTTAAACGTCTAAGAGACACAAATGGCAAAATCATAGATGAAGAAAAAAAAATAGCAAATATATTAAATGATTACTTTTCACAGGTTTTTACAAAGGAGGACACAACATGCCCCACATGTCGACCTGTTCCTATCCAATTTTAAATAACTTTAGCATAACAGAGGCAGAAGTGGTAAAGGGACTAGGAGCTCTTAAAATAAACAAATCCCCTGGGCCGGATAAGATCCTCCCAATAGTACTCAAAGAAATGAAAGAAGTTATTTACAAACCGCTAACCAAGATCATGCAACAGTCTCTTGACACAGGGGTTGTACCGACAGACTGGAAAATAGCAAACGTAATACCGATCCACAAAAAGGGAGACAAAACCGAACTAGGTAACTACAGACCAATAAGCCTGACTTCTATTATATGTAAACTTATGGAAACTATATTAAGATCTGTGGCGGAGTGTCCGCCCTATTTATTATTATTTGTATTTTTTGTTTTGCTTGGCGCGGGTAAAAGCGCCGTCTTTTATTATTATTTAAAACCCGTGAGGATGCATGGCTGATCAGCTACTGATTATTTAAATAGCTGACAGTCATGCATCCTTACCAAACGCGATGCAGACTCTGGCGGGGATAATAAGATAATTACCAACTAGTTAAATCCCTCGGCCAGAGTATATAAACCAGCAGCACTCTGCACTCGGGGTTGGGGTGTTGGAGTAGAAAGTACGGGGGGCGGAGAGAAGGAATAACATTTAAAAACAATTGCTAATACGTGCTGGATTATCCAGCACGGCACTTACTGTTTGTTTATTTATTCGTTTGGCCCTCGTGCCCTTTTGTTTGTATTTTGTTTAAATCTTTTGTTTGTTTATTATTAAATACGCTGAGTGCTTTTGCACTCGGTTTCACCCGCCCATCCACTGTTTTGAGTCAGTTACTTCCTGGTCCGTGGCGTCATCCACCACACCACTGCGCGAGCCAGTCTGTCACATATGGTGTCCTCGTGGGACAAAACAAACGCCTCCAATAGCCGGACCAGGAAAGAAAAGCTCGTTTTTTTTTGTTCGTTTTTTTTTTTTTCAAAGTGTTTTTGTGTGTTTTGGGAAAAAAAAAAAAATGGGAAGAAGCGGACGGAGGAAGCAGCAGCTACAACAGCGTGGGGCGGTCGCAGGTCCCCTGTAGCTCAACCATGCTGGACGTCTGCCCCACCTGCTTGAAAGGTGAGGAGTGGTGCTTCGCTGTTGGGGAGGTGGGTCACATAGCACCCGACCAACCCCCTCCATGGCAGGAGAAAGAGGAGCCAGAGCGTCCAGTGAGGGAGGACCTGCATCCTCCAAAGAGGACGAATGCACTCTCCTCTGAGGGAGTCTGGGACTGGCTGGTGGAGCCGGGGAGGGATTATGAGGAAGCCCTCCCTGCAGTGATCAACCTCCTGTGGGCAAGAGATGGGGGGCTGGGAGGCCTGGGAACAGCAACACCACCCAGCATCCTCCCAGACATCGCAGCCATGGTGCTCAACTACCTGGCTGCGGATATGGGAGAGACCCGGCTGCTGCCATCTCCAGCGCCAGAGGGAGAGGAGCCATCGCTGCCGTCTCCAGCGCCAGAGGGAGAGGAGCCATCGCTGCCGTCTCCAGCGCCAGAGGAAGAGCCATCGCTGCCGTCTCCAGCGCCAAAGGGAGAGGAGCCATCGCTGCCGTCTCCAGCGCCAGAGGGAGAGGAGCCATCGCTGCTGTCTCCAGCGCCAGAGGGAGGAGCCATCGCTGCCGTCTCCAGCGCCAGAGGGAGGAGCCATCGCTGCCGTCTCCAGCGCCAGAGGAAGGAGCCATCGCTGCCGTCTCCAGCGCCAGAGGAGAGGAGCCATCGCTGCCGTCTCCAGCGCCAGAGGGAGAGGAGCCATCGCTGCCGTCTCCAGCGCCAGAGGAGAGGAGCCATCGCTGCCGTCTCCAGCGCCAGAGGGAGGAGCCATCGCTACTGCCTCCACCAGCAGAGGAGAGGAGCCATCGCTACCGTCTCCACCAGCAGAGGGAGAGGAGCCATCGCACTGCGTCTCCAGCATCAGAGGGAGAGGAGCCATCGCTACCATCTCCACCAGCAGAGGGAGAATGCCTGCTGGTTTCGCCTCCACAGCCTGAGGAGGGGGGAGTGAACGTCCCACGCCCGAGTGGGAGGAGCCCGAACGTCCCACGCCTGAGTGGGAGGAGCCCGAACGTCCCACGCCCGAGTGGGAGGAGCCCGAACGCCCCACGCCCGAGTGGGAGGAGCCGAATGTCCCACGCCCGAGTGGGGAGCCCAACGTCCCACGCCTGAGGGGGGGGAGCCCGAACGCCCACAGCCCAAGAGGGGGGGAAAAGGCCCACAGCCCAAGAGGGAGGAGTCGGTGCGCCCACAGCCCAAGAGGGAGGAGTTGGCGCCCACAGCCCAAAGAGGGGGAGTCGGTGCGTCCATAGCCCAAGAGGGGGGAAGTCTGCGCCCACAGCCTTAGGGACCCAAGCTGCCAGCAGAGGGAGAATGCCTGCTGTCCCCATCTCCGCCAGCAGAGGGCGAATTCCTGCTGGTTCTGCCTCCACCGCCGTGGGAGGACGACGTGTTGCTCCCGCCTCCGCCAGCAGAGGGAATATGCCTGCTGGTTCCGCCTCCGCCACCACCAGCAGAGGAGCATGCCTGCTGGTTTCCCCACTGCAGCCTGAAGGGGAGGAAGCCCTGCGGCCTTGGCAGCCTGAGGGAGGAAGCCCTGCGGCCTTGGCAGCCTGAAGGGAGGAAGCCCTGCGGCCTTGGCAGCCTGAAGGGAGGAAGTCCTGCGGCCTTGGCAGCCTGAAGGGAGGAAGCCCTGCGGCCTTGGCAGCCTGAAGGGAGGAAGCCCTGCGCCTTGGCCGCCAGAAGCGGAGGAGCCCCCCGCCTTGGCTGCCAGAAGAGGAGGAGCCCCCTGCCGCCTTTACCAGCAAGAGGAGAGGAGGCAGAGCTGCCACCACCACCACCACCACCATTGGGAGAAGTGGAGCTCCTGCTGTTGCCTTCATGGCTGGGGCTCCCCTCCCACCATCGCCATTGCCTGGGGATGGCTGTTCTGCATCGCCTGGGGCTGCCTTTTGTTCTCCACAGGACACAGGGGTACGAGGGAGAAGTGGAGCTCCCGCTGCCGCCTCCATGGCCAGGGGCTCCTCCCGAGTTCGCCCCGAGGGTCCGCTGCGGCTGCCGTCGCCCGGAGGGTCCGCTGCGGCTGCCGTCGCCTTCGAGGGTCCGCTGCTGCTGCCGTCGCCCGAGGGTCGCTGCTGCTGCGTCGCCTTCCGAGGGTCCGCTGCTGCTGCCGTCGCCTTCCGGTCGCTGCTGCTGCCGTCGCCCGAGGGTCCGCTGCTGCTGCCGTCGCCTTCCGGTCGCTGCTGCTGCCGCCGCCTGGGGGTCGCCAGGGATCCTGCCGCCTGGGGTCGCCGAGGTCCGGCTTCGCCTAGGGTCGCCGGGGATCCTGCTTTGCCTGGGGTCGCCAGGGATCCTGCTTCGCCTGGGGTCGTCGAGGGTCCGCTTCACCTGGGGTCGCCAGGGATCCTGCCGCCTGGGGTCGCTACGATGGCCGGAGCTCCATGAAAGGGAGCTGCCAGAAATGAAGAAAGGGGGAGGTCAGGAGACCAGCTCCTCCAGCCGCACTTTCAAGCGGCTGGAGATCATGTGGTCGGAGCCCACGGAGGGGAACTGCCGGCCATGAAGAAGGGGGAGGTCAGGAGACCAGCTCCCCAGCCGCACTTTCGCGGCAGGATAGAGGTGGCGGGAGCCCCGGAAGAGGGAGCTGCCGGCCCACGAAGAATGGGGTGCCAGAGACTCCACCATGGCCACCCCCCCAGAAGTAACTTCCCCCTCTTCCGGGACTTTAAGACTGAGGGGAGGTGGCCGTTAGGCCATGTGTGCTGCAAGGGGGGCATGTGGCGGAGTGTCCCGCCCTATTTATTATTATTTATTTTTTTTGTTTTTTGGGTAAGGCGCCGCGTCTTTATTATTATTTAAAAACCCGTGAGGATGCATGGCTGATCAGCTACTGATTATTTAAATAGCTGACAGTCATGCATCCTTACCAAACGATGCAGACTCTGGCGGGGATAATAAGATAATTACCAACTAGTTAAATCCCTCGGCCAGAGTATATAAACCAGCAGCACTCTGCACTCGGGGTTGGGGTGTTGGAGTAGAGTACGGGGAGCGGAGAGAAGGAATAACATTTAAAAACAATTATAATACGTGCTGGATTATCCAGCACGGCACTTCTTGTTTGTTTATTTATTGTTTGGCCCTCGTGCCCTTTTGTTTGTATTTTGTTTAAATCTTTTGTTTGTTTATTATTAAATACGCTGAGTGCTTTTGCACTCGGTTTCACCCGCCCATCCACTGTTTTGGAGTCAGTTACTTCCTGGTCCGTGACGTCATCCACCACACCACTGCGAGCCAGTCTGTCACAAGATCCAAAATGGAAAATTACCTATGTGGTAACAATATCCTGGGAGACAGTCAGCATGGTTTTAGGAAAGGGAGATCATGTCTAACTAACCTACTTGACTTTTTTGAGGATGCAACATTGAAAATGGATAATTGCAAAGCATACGACATGGTTTATTTAGATTTCCAGAAAGCTTTTGACAAAGTCCCGCATAAAAGATTAATTCTCAAACTGAACGCAGTAGGGATTCAAGGAAATGCATGCACATGGATTAGGGAGTGGTTAACAGGTAGAAAACAGAAAGTACTGACTAGAGGAGAAACCTCAAAATGGAGCGAGGTAACCAGTGGTGTACCACAGGGATCAGTATTAGATCCTCTGCTATTCCTAATCTACATTAATGATTTAGATTCTGGTATAGTAAGCAAACTCGTTAAATTTGCAGACGACACAAAAATAGGAGGAGTGGCAAACACTGTTGCAGCAGCAAAGGTCATTCAAAATGATCTAGACAGCATTCAGAACTAGGCAGACACATGGCAAATGAAATTTAATAGAGAAAAGTGTAAAGTATTGCATGCAGGCAATAAAAATGTGCATTATAAATATCATATGGGAGATACTGAAATTGAAGAAGGAACTATGAAAAAAGACCTAGGAGTTTATGTTGACTCAGAAATGTCTTCATCTAGACAATGTGGGGAAGCTATAAAAAAGGCCAACAAAATGCTCGGATATATTGTGAGAAGTGTTGAATTTAAATCAAGGGAAGTAATGTTAAAACTTTACAATGCATTAGTAAGACCTCACCTAGAATATTGTGTTCAGTTCTGGTCACCTCGTTACAAAAAGGATATTGCTGCTGTAGAAGGAGTGCAAAGAAGAGCAACCAGAATTATCCTGGGCTTAAAAGGCATGTCGTATGCAGACAGGCTAAAAGAATTGAATCTATTCAGTCTTGAACAAAGAAGACTACGCGGCGATCTGATTCAAATATTCAAAATCCTAAAAGGTATAGACAATGTCGACCCAGGGGACTTCTTTGACCTGAAAAAAGAAACAAGGACCAGGGGTCACAAATGGAGATTAGATAAAGGGGCATTCAGAACAGAAAATAGGAGGCACTTTTTTACACAGAGAATTGTGAGGGTCTGGAACCAACTCCCCAATAATGTTTTTGAAGCTGACACCCTGGGATCCTTCAAGAAGCTGCTTGATGAGATTCTGGGATCAATAAGTTACTAACAACCAAACGAGCAAGATGGGCTGAATGGCCTCCTATCGTTTGTAAACTTTCTTATGTTCTTATGTTCTTATAGGAGGTGTCCAATTCTGAGTACCGAGGTTTCCAGGTCACTCGGTTCCGGCTCTTGGGTACCGGAGTCTGGGGCTAGTTGCCTCTCCACGAGGTCGACAAACTCATTTACATTGGCCGGGTTTCCTTGGCCTACCCATTTCCGCAGAGTGGAGGGTAGTGCACGAAGATAGCGGTCCATGACTAGGATCTAAATCACTTTCTCCACGGTGTGCTCTTCCGGTTGTAACCACCGGGTCACCAAATGAATGAGGTCAAACATTTGTGACCGTGGTGGTACCCCCGGGACATAAGCCCATGCATGGTATTTTTGAGCTCTTACTGCGGTTGTGACCCCCTCCCGGGCCAAGATTTCAGCCTTCAAACTTTTTTAATCCTCAGCTAGGTCCGCTGCCAGGTCATGATATGCCTTTTGAGCTTTCCCCAACAAGGACGGAGCAAGGATCCCGGCCCACTTCTCCTTAGGCCACTTCTCTTGTTGCGGTGCGCTCAAATGCCAACAGAAATGCCTCCACATCATCATCGCGCGTCATTTTTTTGAAGCACATGCATTTATCTAATGGCACAGGAACTGGAAGTGGGCGTGGATAAGCGATTCAGTCTAGCCATCATTGCGACTCGCTCCTCCCAGCCCGCCTCCAACTGCTGTTGCAGTATCCTGCTGGTCTCTTGCTGTATAGCGGTGGCATGCACAAGTGCGTTCACCAATTTGCCCAGATTTGCCATTTCTCTTCACGTGGGTCAAACGGATTTGCTGGTCTTCGTTCAAATCCAAATGTGAAAGATGCCCTCCCGAGGGCGCCGTATTTCTGGCAGAAACTGGACGGAGTCGTGTAATTACACCGGTGAGTAACTTTATTAATATACAAAACAAGCTTTGTTTCCCACCACCCAATGAACATGCCCTGTACGGGCCTCTGTCTCACTTTGTTTCCCTGTCTAGGCCTACCCCAGGAAGATACTTTGTCATGCTGGAACAGTCTTAGTATGGTTTCCTGTCTGCTGTCCCTTGGTGAAGCGGTGCTCCTCCTAATGGAGTACCTGGTACAGGTAAGTGAGATCGTGGGCAATGACTCCCTCTGCTGGCGCACGGTATGCCCACAGGTAAGTATGCTGGAACTGGCTCCCTCTGCTGGAGCACAGAAACAGTACAATAGCTGCTGCTATCATAGAACAGTCAGTAACAAAGGCAAGGTGACAATACGATAGCTCCTGCTATCGTGGTGAAACTGTATCCCAGGTAAGTAAACTGGAGTGCGTTGAAACAGTACAATAGCTCCTGCTATCGAGGTGAACTGTATTCCAGGTAAGTAACTGGGGTGCATTGAAATAATACGATAGCTCCTGATATCGTGGTGCAGTGGTAACAACAGTAATAAAACTGGTGTGTGTTTAAACAGTAAACAAAGATCCAAAAACTTTGTCCCATTGTCTGTGTATTTTGTTTGTCCAGTTCCACACAGTACACAAACCCAAATAACATTTATAAATTCTGTCCGGTTGGCTGAGTGTTTTGTTCGCCAAATTCCACAGTACACTTTAACAAAAATCAAACGTGTCCCGTCTCTAAACTGTATCACAGGCGCCGGCCCCGCCAGTACCAGAGACGGGCTCTGTGTACTTTCTAATATGCAGAGTTTATACTCACTCTCTGCTACAACTAAACAGATAAACCGGCATGTTTTCACAATATTAAACAGTACTACTGCAGTGCACCGAAAACAGCAAATAAATTAAACTGGTTCTTAACATAAGAGACTTTTTATAATGAGCGAATTAGCAAGAAAACTTCCAACAACAAAAACCCTTCACGCTGGGATTTTCAGAAGGCTGTAGATCTCTCTGGTGGTGTATACCCCACTGCTACCCACCACGAGTGATCTGCTGGCTTCCTTATATGTCAGCAGACTCCTCCCTTAATTCATTAACCCCGGGGCTTCTGGGGAACGTAGTCTTTGAAGCCAGACAGCTATTTCTTAAAAGGCCTACCCCATCACTAATTATATATATATATATATATATATATATATATATATATATATATATATATATAAAATAGGTTCATGAATAAAGCACTACATAAAGCACAAGTTAACCGAGGTTAACATGCTTGTTAAATCATTTTAGTGAATAAGGCCAATAAGGACAGCAGTGGGGAGTAGTGGTTAGGGCTCTGGACTCTTGACTGGAGGGTCATGGGTTCAATCCCAGGTGGGAGACACTGCTGCTGTACCCTTGAGCAAGGTACTTTACCTAGATTGCTCTATAAAAAAATAAAAAAAAAACAACTGTATAAATAGGTAATTGTATGTAAAAATAATGTGATATCATGTAACAATTGTAAGTCGCCCTGGATAAGGGCGTCTCCTAAGAAATAAATAATAATAATAATAATAATCTGCTCATTAAGATGTATATAGCCATTAAAATTTTGAACATTTACAAAAAACACAGAAAAACTACAGAAGCTTTTCAGAGAGCAAAGTGGTATAAAGGACTAATTGGTGGTATCTCACATACATTCTTGCCCTTCACTGTTGTTGGGTCTTCCTTGCGGCACTGCAAAATTAATTCCCTGTTTTGGTTTTGTAAATTAGTAAAATTTAAATAAGGCATGAGGTGGTATTCGCATATGATAAGGTGCAGAATTATAGCAACTATGACAGTCATAGTCGAACAGACCCTGTTCATGAGAAATCCAAACATTTCTGAAATATTGTATAACACTAATGACAGGGAAATATGCTGTACAGCCTTTTCTAAGCTCCACAAATGGTCTTCACCTTCCTAGCATGCACACAATGTAAAGCCCTTTTAAAAAAAAAAATAATAACAAAAATATAATAATATTTTGTGTATACATTAGATGCAGGTTATTAGCAATCGTGATAAAGAAAACTTTCGGTTATTACAACACTTTCCAAGGAACCAATTCCATCCCATAGACTAATATTAATAGAATTCGGATATTGGCAACTGCACACTGCTTATTGACAACTTTATTACTAGTTTCAGGGCTTGTGACAGGCTTGCCCTGGTCCCTGCGCGCATGGGTGCAGCTGACAGACATGCAGCAGGATACGCGTGGCTAAGCGACCAGTCACTGACTTCACAGCTGCGCATTTCTGGCAGCTTCCAAGCGTGACCTGTCTCTCGTCGATAAAGTTTGGGTTCTGGAGACATTACGAGAGCCCGGTGCTAGGCAAATGCGAGAAGCAAAACACTTTGGTGTCTCAAACCCGAAGAGTCTTCAGTACAAGAGCAGTTACATGCTGTGGACATGCCAGAATCGTAGCTTTGAAACTGGCTACAAAGCTGCGCTCAAAATTTAGACTAAATGTTTTTTTGTGTGTGCTTTACTCATTGTAAGGACAATTGTAGTACATCTTTGTGTAGTACACAGTACTGCGGTATTTGTAAGCCTACTCCCTTTTATGTTTGGCTGTAGTAAACAGTTCTTTGTTTGGGTATTTTGTGTTTCTCATGTTAATTTTTTTTTTAAAACTGTATCGCACAAACATCTAAAACACATGTATTTCAGTGCCATATTTGTACAACTACAGTATATATTGTTGTTCCATATAAATACACTTATTAGACGTTGCTAATAGGGGGCAGCTACTGTGTATATATATATATATATATATATATATATATATATATATATATATATATATATATATAACAATAATATGTCAATGTAAAAAAACAAGTTAGAAAAACGCAACAGCCGTTTAAAGAGGTGATATCAAACACAAAAGCCCAAGTTAGGAGAAGCAATTAGGCCAATCTTGTCAAGCATCAAGCAAATAAGCACAATTGGAAAGGTGCTGGGGCCCAAGATTCACACAATTCTTGCTTCTAAATCGGTGCCTTTTTTTGATCGCTTCGCTCCACTTTATCGTACCACTTGAAATGCTCTTTGTATGACTTGAAATGACTGAGACACACACACTGAGACACACACACACTGTGGCACACACACATAAACTGACACACACACACTGATACACACATACACTGAGACACACACACACAATGACACATACACACACACACTGAGAGACACACACACACACACACTGAGACACAAACACTCTGAGACACACACAGACACACTGAGACACACACACCGAGACACACATAAACTGAGAAACACACACACTACAACACACACAGTCTCAGTGTGTGAGTGTGTGTCTCAGTCACTTCAAGTCATACAAAGAGCATTTCAAGTGGTTTGAACTTGCAACATGACGTTCTTGAAGAGCACACAACCTTAGCCCGCTGTGCCACTGCGCATGTCACGTGGAGTGATAAAGTGGAGCAAAGCGATCAAAAAAAGGCGCCAAGTTAGAAGCAAGAATTGTGTGAATCTTGGGCCCCAGCACCTTTCCAATCGTGCCTATTTGCTTGATGCTTGACAAGATTGGCCTAATTGCTTCTCCTAACTTGGGCTTTTGTGTTTGATATCACCCCTTTAAACGGCTGATGCGTTTCTCTATCTTGTTTTTTTACATTGACAATGTTTTTGTTATAGATATCACTTCTTTTTTACTTCATCAAATAATGAATAAAGCGAGGGAAAGATATTCGAGAATGTGTATGGTAAATAGACAGACAGACATTACAAGAGAATAATAAGTAGAGTAATATAAGAGAAATGAGAAAATATTTGAAAGTAAAATAATGGTAGAAGGGACTTTTGGACAGTATTGAAAGTGTAAACATTATATTCTTATAGTTGCATGAGAGGTGAAAACAATATGTCTATTTTGGTAGGTATTGATATATTGATATTTACGTAGGTACAAAACTACAATGTTATAAATGGTTCAAAAGGTACATATGCATGTCCGTGCTAAAGGGTAGTATACTAACACATTTTAATGCTGGGAAAAAACATTATTCTCCTTGATATAGTGGTCTTATGAACTTAGGCTAAGGCATTTGTAAAGTATTAGATCTCTTCTTAAAAGGCCATATACATTTTGTTTGCATTTCTTGACCATGGTTTGACTTCAATAAGTGCATCATTTGCATGCACCATTTTCCAGTAGCACCGACAGCAAGAACAGACACATAGTGTCCTGAAGTAACATCCTGTCCTTGGTGTATGATAATGGAATCTAATTGGTAATTCCTGTTGTCCACAGTAATTGTGCTCTTCTGCACAGCAGTAAACTTAGCATTGTGTCACTTTGTAACGGTCCCGTCTGGTTTGGTTTCCCAAAGCATAAGTTGGACTGCAATCAGTCTCCCTGCTGATTGAATAAGTTCACGTTTTATGATTGGAGAAATTTTGCATTGCCTACATTTGCTACCAGGAATCATTGCCCATTTGTCATTTCTATAAATGAGTTCTTCCAAACACATGGAATCTGTACCAGCAGGTACATGTAGAGGATAAATATGCAACACCTCTCGATTTGATGAGCAGTAGTTACATGTAGTACATAGAATGTCATGACTTATTGTGACTGAAACCATGCAAGATACTTCAGGACAAATTTCAGACAATTTGGTGAGAAACTCTGCAACATGTTGCTGCTCACCTCTATTGAAAGGTTCTCCTAAGAAGTGACAAATATCCACAGTAGTTAGAGACACAGTGGATGGCAAGTGATCCTGTTTGTGAACAAAGCTTCTGATAGCCTCTTGTTGACTGTGTTTTAATGAATCCTTCAGAGGTTGCAAGTGAAGAAGGCACTGCAATGTTGCATTTGCATAGCATGACGTGAAATTGGGGTTGCTCAAGCCTCTGAATGGATATGTAAGTGCAATGTTCTCTTAGAAGAGTGAGGCTTTTGCTGTTCCTGAACATTAATGATGGTTCGTTGAATGAAATGCGCATGATCTTTTACCTAGTGTCCCTTGTGTGTGTTAGTCTCCTTCAAGCTTTTCAACTTCGGACAATAAATCCCTCTGAGCCGATGGTACTCTTCAACTGCAGTTTGACATGCATAGATGCAGGTGGGGTCAAAGTTGATAAGGTGGATACCGCTTAAGGAAGTAACTGTGGAAAGTGCAACGAAACTTTGTCCATAGGAGAAAATGGAGTTACCACAATCCATCATAACTGTTTTTAGAGTCATCCCCTGACATTTGTGAATGGTGAATGCATGAGCACCAATGACTGGGAACTGCTCTCGAACAATGTAGACTCTATCCATGATTTCAAACTTTGAGCATAAATGTTGAAAGGTATGGGTGACTCCACTGTTAAATTTGATGGTTATGGTTTTGAGCATACTTGTGTTTTCCAGATAAGGTAGAAAATTGATGAGACCAGTGGCAATGTCAATGTTCTTGCGAATTTGCTTAATACAAACGTAAATGTGATACATTTACTACCAAACTAAATACAAATGCAAATATGTGACAAATGCTAAATGGACTTCAAATACTTTCCCATACAACAAATGTTAATTTATTACCATGAATTTGGCAGAGGCCTTTATCCAAGGTGACATACAAGGAAAGCAGTTTATATAATAACAACATAAACACCGTAATCACGTAGTTCATAATAATTAACAGGTATGTACCAATATAGGAAGCAAGTTACATAAAACTGTTTCCCAATCTTGATCCTGAGGACCCAGTGTTTGCTGATTTGTGTTCCAACAGAGCTTTAAATTACGAATTGAACCCTCAATTGAATGAATAAAATGTCTAATCATACCATTTGAATTATTTGTAGAAATGGATGGCTGCACAGTCCTCAATTAACACTAATCTAGGACTACCTAATGTTAACTCAGGTAAGGTAGTCGAAGATCAGTGCTGATCAGGGTTTGTGAAAGCAGCCAAAAGAGTTGGATATTTCAAGTTATGTCTAACATTGCATTATGTCACTAATTGTTAGTTCAATTGGGCGATCAATTTAATAATTGAGAATTCAGTTGGAACACAAACAGCAGATACAGTGGGCCCGCAGGACCAGGTTTGTGAAAAACTGACATAAATGATGAGATATATTTATATATTTATATATGTGTGCATTGCACAATTATTCTTTTTACTTGTTTTGATTGTTATGTTTAATAAACATGAAGTTCTCAAAAGTGTCCTTTAGTTTGCATTTTTCAGGTTGATCAACTTTACCAGCAATATTGAAAAGTCTCTACTTTATTATGAGCATTATTATTGAAAAGTGTTTAAAACTGAAATATTTTTGAAGCTTTCCCATGATTTGAAATTCAAATGCAAATTCTTATATTTCAGAATATACAAATACCAAGTCAAATGCAAAATAGTTCAGCAGATTGCATTTAAATTATTATTATTTATTTTTTTAGCAGAGACCCTTATCTAGGGCAACTTACAATTGTCACAATTATATCACAATATGTTTACATACAATTACCAATTTATCCAGTTGTTTATACTGAATCTAGGTAAAATACCTTGCTCAAGGGCACAACAGCAGTGTCCCTCACCCGGGATTGAACCCACAACCAGGGTTTCCCCTGGGTTCTAGATTTTTGTAGTCACTAGTGACACACCCATACTGTACTGTAAGTGACAGAACTGTTTGTTCCCTAACTTATGATCATACTACAGTTTTGCACAGGTGAGAGAATACTGTATCTAATAAGCTGACCATCAGCCTCATTACATTTTATACAAGTAACATGTATTGTAGGCTGCCTGGGTGCTCATATACTTATCCCCTGCAGGGGATGGAGGTATACAGTAGAGAAGGCAGTTATATGTCCATTAGTATACCGTATATCACATTTTATCCAATTGTTATGAAACTTGGTATTACCATTGTTTAGCATAAGTTATTCAGTGTATTAGTGGGTATTAAAAACGACCTAGGCTCGGTTTGACAAGTGTTAGTGAGAAAACAGCCCAGGAAAATGAGCTGAGTGATATCATTTGCCCCCTGCTAATCTGTCTAACCAGCCCGAGATCACTTGCTGTTCTGTCCGATCAATTGTCCATCTGTGTGTCACGCATAAAGATTGTGTGGGTTGATAGGTGTCTCCCTGTCTGTGCAGCCATCCGTCTGTATGTTGCATTTCGATTTTAATATAGGCCTATAAATGTTTATACAAAATGGCTCTTATTTATGAAATACACGTCTTTGTGTTGGCCAGTGTGTGTGTGTATATATATATATATATATATATATATATATATATATATATATATATATATATATATATATATATATATATATTAGAGATAGGGTTGTGAGAGACAGCAGGAGGGGGTTAAAACCTCCCTGCGAGAGAAACATGTGAGAATGCACCTTTTGTTAATTGTTTGATTGTATTGCTTTATTGTTTCATTTAATTTTATGCAGGGTATAAAAGAGAAGCAGTCAGAACGCTCAAGGCTGCTGAGTAGAAGGAGGCAGAAGGAAGGTGCTCTGCTTCCGAGCAGTCCTAATAGTAAGTGCTGTGTTAAACCAGTTTGTGTTTGTGTTGGCAGGTAAACGGCTTAGCCGTCCTGCAAGTTAGTGAGGGAAAAACTTGTGTAGTAAGCGCTCCAAACGGAGTTAGGTTTTGTTTTGTGTTTTTGTTTGATTTTGTGTTTATTAAAATAATAGCGCGACAGCGCTTGAAAACGCCATTTCTGTGTGCCGGGTCGTATTCTTAAAGGGGCAACGAACCCGAGTGAGTGCTGCTCGTTTACATTTGGTGTCAGAAGTGTGTGGGCGCCCCTAAGACCCAGAAGATGGATTTGTTGTACCTGATCGAGCAGATCACGAAGAA
This sequence comes from Huso huso, assembly GCA_036884735.1. Classification (NCBI taxonomy): domain Eukaryota; kingdom Metazoa; phylum Chordata; class Actinopteri; order Acipenseriformes; family Acipenseridae; genus Huso; species Huso huso. The sequence continues at coordinate 35,869,669 of CM072670.1, forward strand.
TGCAGTTGCTCAGGGAGAGCAACTGGAGAGTTGGGGGAGAGAGATGGGGTTGGCTCCATTGAAGAGAAGGGAGCCAACAGAATTGGAGCTGCTGCTCCAAGAATGGGAGCAGGCTAGCGGAGCTCTGCAACCTCCCAAGCCAGAGGGGGAGGAGCCGCTGCCAGAGCCCAGAGGGGAAGAGCCACCGCCCCGGAGCCCAGAAGGAGGGGCCGCCGCCCGGAGCCCAGAGGGAGGAGCCGCCGCCGGAGCCCAGAGGGGAGGAGAGCTGCCAGAGCCCAGAGGGAGGAGCTGCCACTGCCAGAGCCAGAGGGAGGGAGCCGCTGCCAGAGCCCAGAGGGGGAGCTGCCGCCACCAGAGCCCAGAGGGGAGGAGCTGCCGCTGCCAGAGCCCAGAGGGGAGGAGCCGCTGCTTCCAGAGCCCAGGAGGAGGTGAAAAGCAAACCTCCACCACAGCCCCGACCACCACCCCCACGGTCCACCCGGCACCGCTGCATCCAGTCCCTCACCCCTTACTCCTGGACACCCTGCCGGTCTTCCTGGACCTCCCTGTGCTGGACCTAGGGCCCAAGAGTCTGCAACACTGGCCACAGCTCTGCCCCTGGTTCCCTGCTTCGCTCTCCCGAGCACCCAGACGTCGCTGGGCTGCTGCCAGGCGTCGCTGTCGCTCCCCTGTTCGCTGCCGCTTCCCCTGGGTGATCGGACATCGCTGCGCCGGTTCCCAGGGGAAGATCTCTGTCCACTGCTGCATCCTCCAGTGCCCCGGCCTACGCTCCGGTCGCCCCTGTCGAACCGTTGGGTCCCCTCGTCGCCGGTGCGCGGTCCTTACTTGGCTGGGCCGAGACGTGGACCGATCCACCCTCAAGTCCGCCCGTGGAAAAGGGCGAAAAAGGACATTTATGGACTCGAGGGTGGGTGGTTGTGTTTTAGGGGAGGAGGTGGCCGTCTCGTGGCCTGTGTCTTGTAAAGACAAGGGGGGGATGTGTGAGATAGAGGGTTGTGAGAGACAGCAGGGAGGGGGTTAAAACCTCCCTGCGAGAGAAACATGTGAGAATGCACCTTTTGTTAATTGTTTGATTGTATTGCTTTATTGTTTCATTTAATTTTCTAATTGATTTGTTTAATTGTTTTGTTTAGTTTAATTGTTTTATTGCTTAATTATTCCCTGCACCTGGAGATCATTATTAAAGTAGAACCAGGTGCAGGGTATAAAAGAGGAGCAGTCAGAATGCTCAAGGCTGCTGAGTAGAAGGAGGCAGAAGGAAGGTGCTCTGCTTCCAAGCAGTCCTAATAGTAAGTGCTGTGTTAAACCAGTTTGTGTTTGTGTTGGCAGGTAAACGGCTTAGCCGTCCTGCAAGTTAGTGAGGGAAAAACTTGTGTAGTAAGCGCTCCAAACGGAGTTAGGTTTTGTTTTATGTTTTTGTTTGATTTTGTGTTTATTAAAATAATAGCGCGACAGCGCTTGAAAACGCCATTTCTGTGTGCCGGGTCGTATTCTTAAAGGGGCAACGAACCCGAGTGAGTGACGCTCGTTTACAATATATATATATATATATATATATATATATATATATATATATATATATATATATATATATATATCACTCTTGGCCAACCAGTGTGTTTTGTGAGGTGTTACTATGCAGCTGGAGTCCTCTGGAATACTGGCACCTGTTGTCTTCACTTGTGCTTTAGTTGTCAAGTTTCCTGTCACATTTTAAGTGCCTAAATTGAAGTTCTGTGAAAGAGACTCACTTTTATGAGTGAGTAAATCTTTTGTTTGTTTGTACAGTACTGTGCAAAAGTTTTAGGCAGGTGTAAAAAAATGCTGTAAAGTAAGAATGCTTTCAAAAATAGACATGTTAATAGATTATATTTATCAATTAACTAAATGCAAAGTGAGTGAACAGAAGAAAATCTAAATCAAATCCATATTTGGTGTGACCACCCTTTGCCTTCAAAACAGCATCAATTCTTCTAGGCACACTTGCACAAAGTCAGGGATTTTGTAGGCATATAGTCAGGTGTATGATTAAACAATTATACCAAACAGGTGCTAATGATCATCAATTCAATATGTAGGTTGAAACACAATCATTAACTGAAACAGAAACAGCTGTGTAGGAGGAATAAAACTGGGTGAGGAACAGCCAAACTCAGCTAACAAGGTGAGGTTGCTGAAGACAGTTTACTGTCAAAAGTCATACACCATGGCAAGACTGAGCACAGCAACAAGACACAAGGTAGTTATACTGCATCAGCAAGGTCTCTCCTAGGCAGAAATTTCAAGGCAGACAGGGGTTTCCAGATGTGCTGTCCAAGCTCTTTTGAAGAAGCACAAAGAAACGGGCAACGTTGAGGACCGTAGATGCAGTGGTCGGCCAAGGAAACTTACTGCAGCAGATGAAAGACACATCATGCTTACTTCCCTTTGCAATCGGAAGATGTCCAGCAGTGCCATCAGCTCAGAATTGGCAGAAAACAGTGGGACCCTGGTACACCCATCTACTGTCCAGAGAAGTCTGGTCAGAAGTGGCCTTCATGGAAGACTTGCGGCCAAAAGCCATACCTACCTCCGACGTGGAAACAAGGCCAAGTGACTCAACTATGCACGAAAACACAGGAACTGGGGTGCAGAAAAATGGCATCAGGTGCTCTGGACTGATGAGTCAAAATTTGAAATATTTGGCTGTAGCAGAAGGCAGTTTGTTCGCGAAGGGCTGGAGAGCGGTACACGAATGAGTGTCTGCAGGCAACAGTGAAGCATGGTGGAGTTTCCGCAAGTTTGGGGCTGCATTTCTGCTAATGGAGTTGGGGATTTGGTCAGAATTAATGGTCTCCTCAATGCTGAGAAGTACAGGCAGATACTTATCCATCATGCAATACCATCAGGGAGGCATCTGATTGGCCCCAAATTTATTCTGCAGCATGACAACAACCCCAAACATACAGCGAAAGTCATTAAGAACTATCTTCAGCGTAAAGAAGAACAAGGAGTCCTGGAAGTGATGGTATGGCCCCCACAGAGCCCTGATCTCAACATCATCGAGTCTGTCTGGGATTACATGAAGAGAGAGAAGCAACTGAGGCTGCCTAAATCCACAGAAGAACTGTGGTTAGTTCTCCAAGATGTTTGGGCCAACCTACCTGCCGAGTTCCTTCAAAAACTGTGTGCAAGTGTACCTAGAAGAATTGATGCTGTTTTGAAGGCAAAGGGTGGTCACACCAAATATTGATTTGATGTAGGTTTTTCTTCTGTTCACTCACTTTGCATTTTGTTAATTGATAAATATAAACTATTAACATGTCTATTTTTGAAAGCATTCTTACTTTACAGCATTTTTTCACACCTGCCTAAAACTTTTGCACAGTACTGTACATCATTAAAGAGGAAGGCCCCGTTATCATTTAACTTGAAGTTTGTGAAAGAGACTCACTTTTATGAGTGAGTAAATCTTTTGTTTGTTTGTTTGTGCTTGTACATCATTAAAGAGGAAGGCCCCGTTATCATTTGATGGGTGATGCAATCATTCTGAGTAGTTCTAATAGCAATTGTTTTTTTTAATTTATTTTTTAGATGTTTGTACTAAAGCGCTTTAGCTGAGAAGCTGCTCTTCAGTTGTACGGTAGTCGTCAGACATACATTAGGCTAGAAAATACAATTTAAACCAATCCTTATGGCACATAGTTTCCTGAAGTAGCAGGTGTGTTTTTTTTTAAATTATTGGCCTTAAAGTAGAAACATCTACAGTTCTATGACTGGTTTCTTAGTGCAAATAGACTATCTGTAAACACTCTGAAATATAGTGACTAATTTATAAGGTTCACCACCCTAAGCAATAATGATTTAATTAAATGTGTCTGCTCACTGGGAATAAGTTCATGAGCTTTTGTGGTCATGTTTTAAGGCCTTAGACAGCAGGCATCCCCTCTGTTAGTCACTGGAAAGCAAATGTTTTTATAATCAACTTTTTTTGTAATCAAAGCAATTTTGTTTTTACTTGGACCCCTGTCCATAATAGCGAGAATTATAAATCATATGTCAGAAATCAACCAACCGCTGAATTATTTGGCAAGATTCCAGTACGTCCCTTGCATAATACACCACACCTACTGTAATTCCAATGTTCAAACATAAAAACAAATTAATAAAACAAAGAACACATACAAGGTACCTTTTGTAAACTTGATCATCATATTAACTTCACTCTTTCTTAAAATTTTGAAGAAAAAAGCTACACTTATATATGTATATATGTATGTATATATATATATATATATATATATATATATATATATATATATATATATATATATATATATATATATATTTTTAAATGCATGCTTCTCCGGCTGCACTTTTTTTTCTGAGTCTGTCATTAGCCAGTGCATCACCACAGTTGACACACTGCAGTGCCAACAAAGGTAAATCCAATTCCCAAGTAGTAGCATTGTGCATTACTTAAAAAAAATAAAAAAAATGGAATACTGAATCCTTTGTACAACTTCTTGAGTAAAGGGTTATTGTATGTGAAAATTGTATTACACTGTTTATGTTAAATGTTTTTTGTTTAATGTTTTAGGGGAAAAAAGGCTTTGAAAAAACTGAAAAGGAAGCAGAAGGTCAAATCAAAAGTAAAAACAAGAACAAAGGTAAGATTTACATGCGCATCCCTGTCAATATTTCTACAAATTCGAAAAACATTACAGAAATACAAGAAAATAGACCAAAACAGTGCAGTACATTAGGGCTAAGGTATCTAAATATGAATGTAGTGCACTGTGGTTGTGACCGTCACACATGATACATCACTATGATATGTGTAATTTAGGTTTGGTGCTAGAAAGTACAATCTTAATGTGACCTGCACAAGATTAGTATGTTTCAGCACCTTGCCTTGTATCATCCAGACTTTTATGTCCCAATAGATTTAACTATAGTGAGCACTTGAGTCTGGATTGATTTGGTACAAAGTCGTTTATCAGATACTAACTGACGATTGTATTAGGAAACATGCTTTTTGTGATTCTTGCTGAAATGCAGCATATGTGATTCACAGAACAGTAAGCAGTCTTCTGTGAGACAAATGGTTAAATAATATAT